>OZ024826.1:43264977-44464977 GCA_964016985.1 Anodontia alba
GCCTAGCATCCCATAAAAGGGACAAACAGTGTAAACCCAGATCAGACGCCGCAAAACGCGGCGTCTGATCAGGGTCTACACTGTTTGCATTAAAAACCAGGATTTCTATAAAACATGGTTATAATAAAAAACTAACCAGACATCCCTCCTGTTAGAAATGGATCTGTCCAAAGATTTAAGGTAGAAGAGTCCATTCAGCATAAATTGGTTAAACCACCCACTGAATAGGGGCGGAGTCTTGAATTGTTAACGGAATGTGTCACACCTGAGTTATATACGGTGAGACGTTTTACGGCCGCCACACGGCACTAACAGCAGCTATAGGGAAAAGCAATGGGCACATTCATAAAATTGAAAACAACTGGTCAAAGTGTCAAGTTTTTTTTTTCTGGGGCAGACTGGCTAGTTTCGGCCAATAAGGTCTCATCAGTGACCTTTATGTAAAATTTCAGCTATCTCGGAATGAGCTCAGTGGTCAAAAAGGACCAGAAAATACACAATAGGTACCCAGCTAGCATTCTTTATAACTCTACAGTGGGCCGTTATCGGCCCGTCAGCTACCCTGACGGGCCGATAATGACCCGCTATAGATTTATAAAGAATGCTTACTTGGTAAGTACGGGGAGATGTTTACCGCCGAAAACGGCGCAAAGTATGTTAGTTGACAGTTATCATGGGTGATAACACATGGGAAGGCTTTTAGCATGGCTCCTTCATTGTTACATGTAACACAGGGGTAGATTATCAATTGTCTTTTAATGCTTAACATACTGGGTAAAAATTTCAGCAGATCATCTCGAAAACATGCCTATATAATTTTGACCCCCTTAAACCCCCTTTTTATATAGTAAAACTGGGGTTTACAGGGGTATACATTATTTTTCTTATTTCTTCTCAAAGCATAGATTGTGGGTACTCGTTAGAACCGCCTCATCAGCATAGATTGTGGGTACTCGTTAGAACCGCCTCGTCGAGGCAGTTCTAACGAGTACCCACAATCTATGCTTTGAGCAGAAATATGAAAAATATCTGAATTTTTATCTGAAAATTTACATTTTTTGATGGTAAAATTTTCAGTATATTTGAATAGGCATGTTTTCGTAATGTGATATTTTGAAATGTTTGTTTCTAATTTTTTCAAGGAAGCAGGCTTTGACAATTTGCATGAAGTATCAAAAGCCTATTTCCTGTAGAATCTTTGGATTCTGAGCTATCCACAGAGCGTACGGCCAAGACTCTGCTCAGACAGTGGGGTGCGAAGGCTGACATGTCTTCGCGGACCATACTATATCACGTACCATAATGTAATTTTCTTAACTTGCGCTCATATATTAATATTTTTGTATCATTTAAGGAACCATCTTAGCGCAACAACGTTATGTACGGGTAAACACTGTTGAATTCGTAACAAGAGGCGGGAAAAAACAAGCTAAAGAAGACTTCGATAACCTCCATCCTGTCAACATTGAGGACAGAGGGGTACGTAAACACTGAAAATGAGGCAAAATAGATTTATTTATAGCTTATAAGAAAAGGCTTATTGCACTAATATTGCTGAATATTGTCCCGCTTTGGGATAACAAAGGACGCTTGCAAGATCACGCCCTTTGATATCCCAACTCAGGACAATATTTACCATCGGTGCAACAACCCTTTTATTCTCGCAAGTTCACGACCTTTGATATCCCAGCTCGGGACAATATTCATCAATATCAGTGAAATAACCCTTTTATTTTTGCAAGCTCACATCCTTTGATATCCCAGCTCGGGACAATATTCACCACTATCGGTGCAATAACCCTTTTATTTTTGCAAGCTCACATCCTTTGATATCCCAGCTCGGGACAATATTCATCATTATTGGTGCAATAACCATTTTATTCTCGCAAGCTCGCGTCCTTTAATATCCCACTCGGGACAATATTCACCATTATTGGTGCAATAACCCTTTTCTTATCGCAAGCTCGCGACCGTTCATATCCCACTAGGACACTTCCACCAATCAGGATCAATCAGTGTAATAATACTTTTATTCTCGCAAGCTCGCGTCCTTTGATATCCCAAATTGGAAGAATATTCACTAACCCTGTTATAGATATCTATGAATATTTTGCCTCATTGTCAGTTGTTTGTAGCCTTAAAACAGGCATTTAAAAAAAATCAGAGCCTGCGCAGATGCGTGACAACATTTTTAGCGTGACGTCATTGCCTTATGACGTCATCAAAAGCAACGTCCTGTGTCATTAGAAGCATCCGAGGAAGCGTGCAATCTCAAGTAAGCGTTCCGATGTCGAGTGATAGAGCTCTGTTCGCTTGCTCCACGGATTTTATTGCACATTTGCATAAAAGCTATTATGATACAATAAACTGTTTACTCTTGAACAGTTAGTAGGTTCATCTAGTGTAGTGTCAGACATAAAATGATAGAGGCTCCCATTTTTTTTTTTTCATACAGACGACTCTCGTTATCTCGGTCCAAGGGACTGTCTAAAATACTCCGAGATATCCGTACCTCGACAAATCAGATTTGCTGAATTGAAGAAAAAATAAATCAAACCCAATTTCACAAATGAATATGTAATTTGACTCCTGAAGTTAGAGATGTATTAAAGATACTGTGAAAAGAGGATTAATTTTGTTACCTGTGTTAGATTGCCATGTTAAAATTGAGGACAGATTTTTACTTCGAGATAAGCGGTTATTCGAGATAAACTAAGTCGAGTAATGAGAGTCTACCGTACACATACGTTTCTGCAAATGTTCTGGAGTCCATAGATTGCTTTATTTTAAAGAGAATTAAAAGAAGAAAAAAAACAAGCCTATGATACATGGGCCCCATCAGATCAGCCAGCGATGCCGCAAATTTTGATATCATCACAAAAACATGCCTATATAATTTTGACACCCCTTAAACCCCACTCTTATATAGTAAAACTGGGGTTTACAGGGGTAAATATTTTTTTCTTATTTCTGCTCAAAAACATATATTGTGGGTAGTCGTTAGAACCGCCTCGCCGAGGCGGTTCTAACGAGTACCCACAACCTATGTTTTGACCAGAAATGTGAAAAATATCAGATGTTTTTATCTGAAAATTTTCAGTTTTTGGAGGTGAAATTTTCTACATATTTGAATAGGCGTGATTTCGTAATATAAAGGATCTTTGTTCTTCATCGATATATTCTACAGTAGCCACACTAAAGCGCACAGTGAAGGCCCAGATCAGACTGCGCGGATGCGCAGGCTGGTCTGGGCCTTCGCTGTCCGCATATGCCCAAACAGGGGAAAAAGGACATTTCCTCACATTGCCGTTCAAATAGGACAGAATTCCTGCTGCCATGTGCTTTATTTATTTTATTTCAGGATTTTAAAAGAGGGATGTATGGGCCCCGAAGTATTGAGCTTAATCTGTCACGTGACAAACCGATACTGACCGTCAATTCCCGAACTGCGACCAGATTTCAGATCAAAGCTATTTATGACGATTAATGTAATTGTGTTTCAGGATTCTGGTATATGCTTAACTCTTTCATCCCTGATTTTATGATATGGACTCCTCCGTCTATGGATTTTGACATGTCCATTGTTGCAAATCGACGTGCATCAAACAACAAAAAAAAAGAATGACAACTAGTATAGATCCTGATGAGATGGCTCGTTACGAGCCGTCTCATCTGGATCTACACTGCTTTTAAAGGTGTCTGTTCTTGTTTACTTGGCTGAAAGGGTTAAAGGAAAAAACAATGTTTGTAAACAGTGTATCTAAAATATAATATCTGTACACATGCTGCAATTTGATGCAAATCTGATCAAAATTGGTTAAAAAATAAATAGTTACTAATGTTTAAATATTTTTAAAATTGTTTTTGTAGGCGCCACCATTTTGAATATTTATTGAGGCTTTATGACGTCATAGAGGCTTAATAATTATGCAAAACGTAAAAAAAATATTTGCAGCAATATTTTACCTCTGTATTTGTATATAACTTCTGAAAACTACTCAGCTTTTTGCCAGAAACATTACAAAAACATGCCTATTCAAATATATAGAAAATTTCACCTCCAAAAACTGAAAAAAAATCAGATAAAAAACTCTGATATTTTTCATATTTCTGCTCAAAACATAGATTGTGGGTTCTCCTTAGAACTGCCTCGCCGAGGCGGTTCTAACGAGTACACACAATGTATGTTTTTGATCAAAAATAAGAAAACCCCAGTTTTACTATAAAAAAGTGGGGTTTAAGGGAGTCAAAATTATATTGGCATGTTTATGTGATGTGTGATTTTATCAAATAATTTGAAATCTCTTGGACATTACGAGTATTAAATATTCAAAATGGTGGTGCCCTTCATTTAAGTTATGAAATCTTTGAATTACATTATGTTGACACTATAAACGATTCATGTTTAACCTTTACCGCTCTCAGCGCAAATTCAACAGACGACAAATTAATGATAGTTTTCTTATTTTGCCCTAGAAAATAAGCTTTCTGACATTCCATGCACATTGTCTCCGGAGACAATTTGCATGAAATGTAAAAGCCTAGTTTCTGAAGAAAAAGACATACAAAAATTATTTCAAATTGTCGTCTGCTGAAAATGTTTCACAGCATGCTAAGCGTTAAAGGAAAAGTAAGATACAATATTTACCCTAAGTATACAAATAGGTCTGAAAAAAAAAAAAAACATTATTTACCCAGATTGGTCGCCTCAGATTACGGCGCATGACATCACGAAAACATACCTATATAATTTTGACCCCCTTTAACCCCACTTTTGTATAGTAAAACTGGGGTTTACTGGGGTATACATTATTTTTCTTATTTCTGCTCAAAAACATATATTGTGGGTACTCGTTAGAACCACCTCGCCGAGGCGGTTCTAACGAGTACCCACAATCTATGTTTTGAGCAAAAATATGAAAAATATTAGAATTTTATCGGAAAAAATTTATTTTTTTGTTGGTAAAGTTTGATTATATTTGAATAGGCATGCTTTCGTAATGGATCAGGTCAACATCATTGCCACTCATCTAACAGTTCTAAACAAACCAACAGGTTTTAAAGGCTTAATATGCCTGAATATTTAGGGTTAATATGGTATTCCATTATTTGCTCATTTAATTTACAGTTGACTCTCATTACCTCAAACTCCAAAAGACCAGAGGGCCCAGTTGTTCAAAGCCTCGTTAGCTTAACGAGCTCGTTAGTGGTCAAAATGTTAACTGGTCTAGTAGGTACAATATCTAATTCACAGGTATTTTTGCTGAAAAAAAAGTGAGTAGCCTTTGCGAATGCAAAAGCTACTCACATTTTCAGCAAAAATATTAGTGTATATGCCATATTTAATGATCAAAGTTTTAACGATACGTTAACTAATGACATCATTAGTTTTGAACAACTGGGCCCAGAATTTTTGGTTTACGACAACAGTAGTTTGAGTACAAGGAGTTGAAATGCAAAGAATATTTTTCAAACTAAACCAATATTGTCCTTTATTTTGTTTGAGTTAAGCAGTTGTTTGAGTTATCAGTGTTTGAGTTAACACGAGTCAACCGTAGTTGATTTTATTCTTTATGTGCCATCTGAGGAATTAGTTTGCTATGTTATGCCGCCTGAAGGGAGAATGGATACATCTCCAGGGGAAATAACTCTGCCATGGAAATATCTGTCTCCCTTCTCATTGTGAGCATTTTTGGGTATTTGCTCCCTCTGAAAAAGATACCAAATGTATCAAGCCGCCTTAAAGGCAACCATTTTTAAATATTCATATGTTTTAAACAGGGTATGATACGACGAAAAATGGTACACCGACGAAAAATGATACCCGGTATCATTTTTCGTCGGGGTTTATTTTTTCGTCGTATCAAGGGTATATAATAGCAGCTTGAATAACTATTAAATGAGCCGCAACGGAAGAAAATTTACCTTCCGACATACGCACCTAATGAAGATTCAAATCAGCCTGCGCATCCGTGCGGTCTGATCAAAGTCTTCAGTCTCCTCATGAAGAAACTTGGCATCCTTGGCTATTCAAAAATGTGCCCAGTAAAGATTCTGATCAGACTGCGCGACTGCGCAGACTGATCTGAATCTTCCCTGGACACACATGCCCGAAGGTACGTTTTCAGACGTTGCTGCTCAAATATAAGCTATTTTTAGGTATTCATATGTTTGAAACAGGGTATATAATAGCATCTTGAATCAATATTTCATAATAGGTAAGACTGTATTTGGTGCTAGTCTGTACAAGTACTACTATTTGACCAGCCATTAACCCATAGATGCCTAGTGAACTCTTCTACATTTACTCTTTGGACCATTTCAAAATAAGAAGTGCGTGGTTAGTTTTTATTGTTACCATGGTTTATAGCAATTCCTGTCCTAAACCGACAGTGTAGACCTTAATCAGACGCCGCATTCTGCGGCGTCTGATCTGGCTTTGCACTGTTTGCCAATACCCACTATATGGGATGCTACTAGGCATAGATGGGTAAAGAACCTGTTAGACTGTTACCTGTACTTTTGTCAGACTAGCCTGTGGCCTGTTTGACTGCACAGCACGTTTAAGTCAGACTACTTATAACAATACTGATACAGATACATGTATTTTACAGACCTGTACGTATGCGCCAGGCAGTTTAAGGATTACTGTTTGACTGGGCTGCATGTATTATCTGACTGTATAAGTACTTCTGTTTGACTGGCCTCTATGTATATGTCTGACTTTATAAGTACTACGTTTTGACTGGCCTGTACTTGTGTGTCAGGTGGTGTAAGGATTACTGTTTGACTGGACTGCATATATAATCTGACTGTATAAGTACTTCTGTTTGACTGACCTCTATGTATATGTCTGACTTTAAAAGTACTACTTTTTGACTGGCCTGTAGGTGGTGTAAGGATTACTGTTTGACTGGCCTGTACGAATATCTGTGACTGTATAAATACTTCTGTTTGATTGGCGTCTACGCATAAGTCTGAGTGTATACGTACTGCTGCATGTATGTGACAGGCTGTACGTTTGCATCAGGCTATGTAAGGACTACTGTTTGACTGGCCTGTACGAAAACATATGACTGTATAAGTACATATACTTCTATTTCACTGGTTTGTACGTATATCGCACTTCTGTTTGCCCGCACTCTACGTATATGTCTGTCAGTATAAATACTATTCTTTGATTGGCCTTACTGTATAAGTACTTCTGTTTGACTGGCCTCTACGTATATGTCTGAATGTGTATAAATACTACTATTTCACTGGTCTTTACATATCCATCTCTGACTATATAAGTACTTCTGTTTGACTGGCTTCTACGCATATGTCTGACTGAAAAAGAACAACTATTTTAACTTCCCTGTAAGTATGCGTCAGGCAGTCAGAGGACATGTTAAGGACGAGTATTTGATGATAATTCTGGGATAATTTTCTCCATTTCTCCATAAAAACATCTGTTGTGGTATTTGTTAGAGCTTCCAACGAGTACCCACAACATATGTTTTTTATGGAGAAATAAGAAAAATTATCCTAAAATAATCGCCAAATACTCCTAATCAAGTCCATTAGGTGGTGTAAGAACTACTGTTTGACTGGTCTGCACGTATATCTGTGACTGTATAAGTACTTTTGTTTGACTGGCCTCTACGTTTTTGTCTGACTGTATAAGTATTTCTGTTTGACTAGCCTGTTTGTATATGTCTGATAGTATACCTACTACCATTTGACTGGTCTATACATATGCGTCAGGCCGTGTAATGACTACTGTCTGACTGCCCTGTATGTATACTTGTAAGTGTAAAAGTATTACTGTTTGACTGGCCTCTACGTATATGTCTGACTGTATGAATACGTCTGTTTGACTAGCCTGTTCGTATATGTCTGTATAACTACTACTATTTGACTTGTCTGTACGTATTCGTCAGGCTGTGTAGGGACTACTGTTTGACTGATTTGTACGTATACCTATGACTGTATAGTACTTCTGTTTGACTGGCATCTACGTATATGTCTGACTGTATAAGTACGTTTGACTGCCTTGACATCTGACTGTATAACTACTACTACTTGACTTGTCTGTACATATGCATCAGATGGTGTAAGGATTACTGTTTGACTGGTCTGCACGTATACCTGTGACTATATAAGTACTTCTGTTTGACTGGCCGTTACGTATATGTCTGACTGCATGAGTACTTCTGTTTGACTTGCTTTTTCGTATATGTCTAGCTGTTTAACTACTACTATTTGACTGGTCTGTAAGTGTGCATCAGGCAGTGTATGGACTACTGTTTGACTGGTCTGTATGTATACCTGTGACTGTATAAGTACTTCTGTTTGACTGGCCTCTATGACTACCTGTGACTGTATGAGTTCTTCTGTTTGACTTGCCTGTATGTACATGTCTGTCTGTATAGCTACATATACTTCTATTTGACTGTCCTATTTGCATACTTCAGACTGTGTAAGAATTTCTATTTTGCTGGCCTGTACGTATATGTGATTGTATAAGTACTTCTAATTGACTGGCCTGCACATATAAATTGTTATATAAGTACTTCTATTTGACTGGTCTGTATGTATACGTGACTGTGTGAGTACTTCTGTTTGACTGCCAAATACGTACTTATATGTGACTGTATGTCTATTTGACTGGTCTGTATGTTGACGTCTGACTGTATCAATACTACTATTTGACTGGCCTGTACATATACGTCTGACTATATACCTATTTCATCTTACTACAACACTGCTATGTTGGCGTGGCATTTGCGGATATATCTGTATAACATATGTACGTAAGTATATTTGACAGGCCTGTTCGTTGACGTCTGACTGTATTGGTACTACTATATTTGGCTGATCTCTGCGTAGACGTGAGACATTAGCAATACTACTGTTTGACTGGCCTGTGCATAGACGTCAGCCGATATCAGTACTACTGTTTGACTGGTCTGTTATAGACGTCAGAGTGTAGGAGTACTTCTGTTTGACACGTCAGACTATAACAGTACTACTGTTTGACTGACCTGAGCGTAACACGTCAGACTATAGCAGTACGACTGTTTGACTGGACTGTGCGGACAGGTCAGACTATAGCAGTACTACTGTTTGACTGATCTGTGAATATATGTCAGACTATATCCGTACTACTATTTGACTGACTCGTACATATACATCAGATTAATTCAGTACTATTACAAGCTATTGTTTGACTGGCCGGTACTTATACGTCAGACTATAACAGTACTACTGCTTGGCTGACCTGTGCGTATTCATCAGACTATAACAGTACTACTGCTTGGCTGACATGTGCATATTCATCAGACTATAACAGTACTACTGCTTGGCTGACCTGTGCGTATACATCAGACTATAACAGTACTACTGCTTGGCTGACCTGTGCATATTCATCAGACTATAACAGTACTACTGCTTGGCTGACCTGTGCGTATTCATCAGACTATAACAGTACTACTGCTTGGCTGACATGTGCGTATACATCAGACTATAACAGTACTACTGCTTGGCTGACCTGTGCGTATACATCAGACTATAACAGTACTACTGCTTGGCTGACCTGTGCGTATTCATCAGACTATACTACTGCTTGACGACCTGTACATTAGACTGTATCAGTACTATCGTTTGACTGACTTGAACCTATACATAAGACTGTATTCGTACTACTGTTTGACTTATCTGTACCTATACGTCAGACTAAATCCGTACCTTATGACTGACCTGTATGTACACGTCAAACTATATCAGTAATACTGCATGTACTTGAAGTGGCCTGTGAATTCACATTGATTATATTTTCTGGTCATCTGTGATAATTGAGGCCATTTCCGGATTTCTGAAAATTTACATGAGCGTCGCTGATTAGAATTAATTGGCCGAAATTAGCTAGTTTGGTCCGAAAAAACTTGAAACTGAAAGCAGTTTTCAGTTTTGTGAATATGTTCATTGCTCTCAAGAGTCATTTCTTTTATTATCTGTTTACAATAATTTGTCATTCAAACGTTTAGCAGATGGTATTCTAAAAGGTGAGTTTGATAGTTTTCCAATAAAATAAGTTTTGACAGTTCATGTGAATCGTTTCTGAGCATGAAATGTCAAACCTTATTTTCTCAAAAGAAGCCTGGGAATTTTAGCCTGCGAATCCTCGGACACCAATCAAGTCTTTCGTTGTCCGCTTACCATCACGAAAACATGCCTATATAGTTTTGACGCCCTTAAACCCCACTTTTATATAGTAAAACTGGGGTTTACAGGGATATAGATTATTTTTCTTATTTCTGCACAAAAACATAGATTGTGGATACTCGTTAGAACCGCCTCGCCGAGGCGGTTCTAACGAGTACCCACAATCTATGTTTAGAGCAGAAATTTGAAAAATATCAGATATTTTTATCTGAAAATTTTCATTTTTTTTGGTGGTAAAATTTTCAGTATATTTGAATAGGCATGTTTTCGTAATGCAGTATAACTGAATACTAAAGGACAAATAGACTAGTAGCGAAGATTCTGATCCGATTGCCCGGATGTGTAGGTTGAGTTGGATCTCCACTGATCGTTTAGGACAAAAAAGGCTTTTTCTCATGTTTTCATTTATTTGTTAATAAATTTAAAAGTAGTCCAATTGTTGCTCATTCCTGTGCCCAATAATATAGGGATCCAACATGGTTTTTCATGCATCAACATGCTCAGGTCCCGAGGGAGGTGTTGAAAACCCGAGACCGGAGGCCGCGGTTTTCAACACCTCCCTAGGGACCTGGCGAATGTTACATTTAATACATTGAAAAACCATGTTCGATCGCTATTATTGCATAAAAACTGAAAATATTTGCTACATTTCGCGTTATTTCTTGCACTATTTTGTTTCGCCTTTTCCCCGATGTCTCGCGAATGCAGTTTCCACGGACTGTGCTCGTTCTAGGGCTGGGCAGTACACATCTCGTAACGGCAGCAAATCTGTGGCCCCGGTACGATCATATTGAAAGTTGCGTAGCCGTGCATTAACAGCGCATGAATTGCCTTGTTAATACACGGCTTTTCGCCGGTTAATGCGCGGCTGTTAATAACGTGTGACACTGCCTTTTATGCAATAATTTCTCATTGATAGTATGAGTTACATGTACAGACGAACTTCAATGACTCGAACTTCAATGGCTCGAACATCTTTGGGACCATGGAAATTTGTTCTGCTCATGGTTAGTTCCAGCCACTGAAGATTAATTATACAGCTAGGTCAGGAGGCAAGAGAGGATAATTCAGGGATGTCTTTTCGAGTTTCTATAAAGTAGTGTTAAGTTGAGTGGTCTCGATAACATTACGAAAACATGCCTATTCGATTGTACCGAAAATTTTACCACCAAAAAATGAGAATTTTCATATAAAAAAAACTCTTGATATTTTTTATATTTCTGCTCAAAACATAGATTTGGGTACTCGTTAGAACCGCCCCGACGAGGCGGTTCCAACGAGTACCCACAATCTATGTTTTTGAGCAGAAATAAGAAAAATAATGTATACCCCTGTAAACCCCAGTTTTACTATATAAAAGTGGGGTTTAAGGGGGTCAACATTATATGGGCATGTTTTCGTGATGAAGCCATTTTAATGAATACAAACAATATATGTTGCCATGATTAAACACGAAACGTTCTATTAAATATCGCAAAACATTTATTTTCTTGAGTTATAGAAAGACTTTCCTAGGGACTCAAAAATGAGCCACGGTAAACGAGACATCGGTGTTCGAGTCATTGAGGTTTGACTGTATAGCGTTTTGTTGTGAGCTTGAGTTGTGGTTCTTTTAACCCTTGCTTTGCTGAATAAATTAAGATGCCACGCCCACTTCTAAGTTTCAGCCAATCAGATTACTTGATCCGGATTTTTGATAGAAATTCACATATTTAATGACAAACAGTGCAGATCCAGATCTACACTGTTTGCTAAGACAAAGCATGTCGTGTTCAGCAAGTGAAAGGTTAAAATTGGAAAGCCTTCTCAAGACATTATGCTGGTATCAGTAAATGTAACTTCTGAAATACAAATACTTAAATGGGATTGTAAAAGTCTCGTTTTATCAGACCTACTGAACTAATCGCTGAAAACCCACTGGAAAGTCAACGCCATTTCATGTCCGCGTTCGACATCACAGTTCATTATCACCCTTAAAGCGCTAAACAAACTTGCCGTAGACGACATTCTATATACATAATCATGGCCACTGCGCATTTATTGATATGCAGATTTAACCAAGTCACGAAGAGGGAGAGTGTGGCAAAGCACATCTAAATATTAAAGGATCGCCGTCACGTTGATGGCTGAACGATGAGCTGATGATTTGTCATATAATAGATGGAGTCCTCTCCGTGGGTGCTTTTTAACGTAGTGCTGAATAACTGGTCGTAACTTTCTCCTTATAAAATATCCCAGTAACACTGGTGTGCTCAGGCATAGAAAACCCGCACTGTCAATAAAAAATAGAGCATACATAAGGCGACTGACTGTTTTACTCTTACGTGCAATCTGGTGCCTCTCATCTTTTTCACAGACACTTCTCTTTGTTCTTCCTAGGTCCAAAAATAAATAGATTCTAATCCTTGAGAGCAATGAACACATACGCACAAAATCGAAAATACATGTAAAAGTTTTCTGGACCAAACAAGCTAGGTTTCGCCACATGTAACAATTTCTGTAGTTTGTGGTCTCTGCCTTTAGCAAGAAGTTGTGAGGTTTTTTGTACCCTCTTCTGCTCTGGCAACAGAGTACCCATTGTGGGTACACCTTCACAAGTCTAAGCCTTTCCTTTGACCTATTGTAGACTGAATGAACTCCCTCTTCGTTATATATTGGAAGACTCTAATTTCGATTGTAGGTAATGACATGCTATGTGATTTAGAGATTTTGAGAGAAAAATGATTGAACTATTTGCAAACAGTAGATAACCTGATCAGACGTCGCATTCTGCAGCATTTGATCTGGGTCTGCACTGCTTGCCAATTACCCTT
The DNA here is from genome assembly GCA_964016985.1 of Anodontia alba. Classification (NCBI taxonomy): domain Eukaryota; kingdom Metazoa; phylum Mollusca; class Bivalvia; order Lucinida; family Lucinidae; genus Anodontia; species Anodontia alba. The sequence continues at coordinate 43,277,997 of OZ024826.1, forward strand.
TTAGGGGTCTCCAGACTACAATGGGTTAACATAATTATGTCTAGTGTCCCATAAAAGGGACATACGCAAGCAATGAAGACCCAAATCAGACGCCGCATGCAGCGTCTGATTAGGGTCTACACTGTTTGCTTAATAGAGAAAACAAGTTTTGTAAATAAAATAAAATATAGCAGACACCCTTGAAGTGACACAATGACTCATCTAATTTATAAGGGTAGAAGAGTCCACTAGGTATAAATAGGTTACGTGTACAATCTAGGGTAAAGTTATATGTGAATATACACCGTACTAGAGAGATGTTTTCTGATACAAAGTGGAGTGAATCGTTATCTGTGAATACATATGGTTATGTAGTAATGCATTGTGGTGTGTCTCCCCGTACTTCACCATTGTACAGATTATATTTTCATTTCCTTTGGGATCAATGGTCTCATTGTGGTATCTTTGAAAATGGAGTTCTGCTCATGAATACGCTAGAGGGCGTAAGCAGTGTTGCAAACTTCATTACTGCTTACGAAGAGTCTCACTAAAACCGAGACTCCCATTTTCTAATCTGTAATGTGTTCTTTGTTTCCAAAGGCAATCTTTTGACATTTATTTTAGTTAAAATATGTATTTAGCTAATATATACTTGTACACAAATACATACTGGCGAAATGCCAATACGAAAACATGCCTATTCAAATATACTAAAAATTAAAACACCAAAAAATGGAAAATATCGGATAAAAAAAATCTGATATTTTTCATATTTCTGCTCAAAACATAGATTGTGAGTACTCGTTATAACCGCCTCGACGAGGCGGTTCTAACAAGTACTCACAACCTATGTTTTTGAGCACTAATAAAAAAATAATATCTACCTCTGTAAACCCCAATTTTACTAGGTAAAAGTGGGGTTTAAGGGGGTCAAAATTATACAGGTATGTTTTCGTAATGCATCATGTCTTTACACATACTTGGCTGAATACATACGAATAAGGTGTCTCATCTTCTCTTACCTTATACTGGCAAGACGTCTCAAGTTCTAACGATGTTAATATGTGCAAATACATACTGATGAAATGTTCATGTTCAAACACAGAATGGTATTTTCGTTACAAAAAAAGGTAGGAGAAAAATCCAGGGAGTGCCACAATCACAAACCACAGCCCTTTCCCCCAGACACCAAGAGGAAGAGGAAACCGACAAATCCAAACAAGCACAAATCGAACAAACGTACGAAAAGCACTAAGATTAGGTCTTATTAATAAGTCCGAGTGAAAAATTCTAGGGGAGATGGCTTAATACAGACTGGACAGAAATGTCATGTGAATATGAAAGATGTCTCATGTTTTAATACATACACCAGGATGCAGCGTTAATATGCGAATACATACCGTTGACATCACGAACACATGCCTATATAATTTTGACCCCTTTAAATCCCACTTTATTTATATAGTAAAACTGGGGTTTACAGGGGTATACCTTATTTTTCATATTTCTGCTCAAAACATAGATTGTGGGTACTCGTTAGAACCGCCTCGACGAGACGGTTCTAACGAGTACCACAATCTTTGTTTTGAGCAGAAATATGAAAAATATCGGAATTTTTGTCTGAAAATTTTTAATTTTTGGTGGTAAAGTTTTCAGTATATTTGAACAGGCATGTTTTCGTAATGGTGGTCTCGTTCTAATATAAACTGGAGGTAAATGATACTGTTGCGTTGCCTCAGGTTTTAACCCATACTAGAGCAAAACATTATAACCGAACACATACTGATGACTCGTACCTTGGGCTGGGTTGCTTACTTCTGTAAAGTTCCATTTTGCAGACGGTTTGTAATTTTTATTTCTTTTTTGAGTAAAATGTGACACGTTATTGGACTTTCTCTTTGAAATAAGAACTCATAAACCATTATGAAAACATGCCTATTCAAATATACTGAAAATTTTACCACCAAAAATGAAAATTTTCAGATAAAAAGTTCTGATAGTTTTTCATATTTCTGCTCACAAACATAGATTGTGGGTACTCGTTAGAACCGCCTCGATGAGGTGGTTCTGACGTATACCCACAATCTATGCGTGTGAGCAGAAATAAATAAGATAATGTATACCCCTATAAACTCCAGTTTTACTATAAAAAGGAGGGGTTTAAGGGGTTAAAATTATACAGGCATGTTTTCGTGACGATTAAACTTTTTCACGAGTTTGGTACTCAGGTATCCATTTCTCATTCTTCTTGAACTTCCCTTCAAAAATCTTGAAAATACGTTTAGAGTAGTTGCAAATATTAGTACATGAATTCTAGAGGGCTTTGCTTTAGTTCAATTTCTCAGATCGTGTCCCAAGTCTGTATGTCATAACATATGCGTTACTAAATGCGTTAGTAAATGATTATATTGTTGTTTATTAATTAATCTGCAAAATACGAATCTTCGGTGTTTCTTTATTTTAGTGAGATAAAATGCATTGTAAAAATATGGTTATTTTCAGCAATTAGAAAAAACAAAACAAATCTAAATAGTGATAATTTAGGTGATAATGCATAAATGCATAATACTCTGCACTTAAAACATTCTGTAGGTACTCATTGAAAGGAGTAAGACCAGGACGACCGCCTTAGAATGGTCTGTAGCATAAACCACCGGGGTGGGGGTGGGGGGTGGGGGGTTAAAGCCGACTCATTTTTGATCCAGCGTGTTAAAAAGTACTTTCATATGATGTTAAAATTCTGAGTTGAGAACCTCTATGCAGACCGAACAATTACGCATAGCTGAAACCATATCAAGAAACCAGATTTAATGGTTTGAATGCAGTGTTTGTTGTTTGTGGCTTTCCGTGGGTATCTCCATATTTGTTTATGACTACCTTAACCCATTGTAGGCTGAATAGACTCTCCCACATGGAATTTCAATTTTAGGTACGTCAGGCAATGAGATTTACATATTCCTAGAGAAAAATGGCTAAACTATTTGCAAACAGCGGAGACCCTGATCAGACGTCACGTTCTGCGGTGTCTGATCTGGGTCTGCACTGTTTGCCAATTACCCTTTAATGGGTTTCCCAACTACAATGGGTTAATCTGAGTTTGAGTTTGAAGTGGGAGTCTTACAGACCATTTAACCATGTTGAGCTGTATTGTTTGTTTGTGTTGAGGTTTTACGGCCCAGTCAACCCATAAGGGTCATGTCGAGTGCGGTCTGTTTACCTAATCACACTTTTTTCCTGGGCAGGCCATCACGAAAACATGCCTATATAATTTTGACCCCCTTAAACCCCACTTTTATATAGTAAAACTGGGGTTTACAGGGGTATACATTATTTTTCTTATTTCTGTTCAAAACATAGATTGTGGGTACTCGTTGGAACCGCCTCGGTGAGGCGGTTTTAACGAGTACCCACAATCTATGTTTTGAGCAGAAATATGAAAAATATTAGAGTTTTTTATCTGAAAAGTTTAGGTTTTTGGAGGTAAACTTTTCTATATATTTGAATAGGCGTGTTTTCGTAATGCTTAGCCCTCTAAGCGGTTAACCAGTACATGTGCACATTCTTTCGCATGTTGATCTGTAACATACACTTTCTTTTCATGGGCAGGCTAAGTCCTCTTAGCGGTTAACCAATGATAACGGACCTTCTTGAATCAGCTGAAGGGAGTTGGGGGTGGGGTGGGGGTGGGGGAAAATTACCGCAGGATTATTTTTTAATTTCATGATCAATCTCCACCAAAGTTATGTGGCTTGGCTGGCTTTCTAACTTGTAACCCCGACCATGGATCTGCAGTCAGACACGGTACCGAATGTGTTATGGAGCCGGCACCTTTATCTGGACCTACGAGAAAAGTCCACAAATTAATTGATACTGGCAGTGAATAACCTAGGCCAATATATAAGTATGTTTGTCACTTTTTGTTTACTTATCTTTTTTTCATTTACATTCTACTTTTTGATTCAGTGTATAGCTAGTCTATAGGTGAACTTTTCTTCTGTGGTTGTCTCTGAAATATATCAGAAATCCAGACCATAGTAAACAATCAACCCAATAAAATGGATTTAGAAGCAAACCAAAGCTTTATCACTTTAACTGTTTATTAAGTAATGTTTGCAAACCAATGCTGCCTGAGACAGAGGATCTAATAACTGAACCAGAAACCATGAAAAACAACATTATGTCATATGCAAATAGCAAAGGTCACGATCAGACTGAAACAGTCAGTCCTGATCAGATTTCACATATGCAAATAGCAAAGGTCATGATTAGACTGAAACAGTCAAAGTCCTGATCGGATTTCAGATATGCAAACAGCCAAGGTCATGATCAGACTGCACAAATGTGCAGTCTGATCAGGACCTTGGCTGTTTGCTAATACAGTCTTAAAAGCCGTCTTTATTAACCTTTATCCTCTCTGGGAAATTTAGCAGATGTCAAACGCGATATTTTTTCTTATATTTCCCAGACAATAGGCACTGACATTCCATACAAACTGTCTCCTAAGGAGGCAATATGCATTGAATGTCAAAGCTTACGTATTTTCTGAGACAAAGAAAACAACTTCAAAATGCTGAAATTATTACCCAACATGCTAAGTGTTAAGAGACCATTTTACAAGACCTCTTGTTGATATACTTCAACAAAAAGGTAGTTATCCTAATCCTGATTAAAAGACTCCTGCCTAAAAAGACCACTTTTTTTTACTCTTTTAGTGGTCACTTATAACAGAGCTGTCTGTATTTCTTCCTGTAATCAATTATACTGTCGCATCACGGAAAATTACTTATATAATTTTGACCCCTTAAACCCCACTTTATACAGTAAAACTATGGTTTACAAGGGTAAACATTATTTTTCTTATTTCTGCTCAAAACCACGGCATAGATTGTGGGTACTCGTTAGAACCACCTTGATGAGGCAGTTCTAATGAGGACCCATAATCTACGTTTTGACCAGAAATATGAAAAATATCAGAATTTTTATCTGAAAACTTTCAGTTTTGGGTGGTAAAATTTTCAATATATTTTAATAGGCGTGTTTTCGTAATGGAATGTTTTTTGGAAAAAAAAAGCAGTCTCTGATCAGATGACAGATACACTGGATGGGTATTTGCTAATGCAATAGATGGGTCTTTGCTGTTTGCAAAGTCTTAAGGTACTTTTTCTTTATCTCTGGCCCATATGATCCGATCATACTTTCACAAGTACTCAAAATGATCCATATACACTTGCATTCTAGGCTACAGCTAAGAAGAATATTCTCATAACCAATATGACCCTATGTGTTTAGATACCATCACTCCTCATCATACTTAACTTTGAACAAGTCCATATTTTACTACTTGGCATTATGAAAACATGCCTATTCAAATATACTGAAAATTTTACCAGCAAAATAATTAAAAATTTGAGATAAAAAATTCTGATATTTTTCATATTTCTGCACAAACATAGATTGTGGGCACTCATTAGAACCACCTCGCCAAGGCAGTTCTAATACATACCCACAATCTATGTTTTGAGTAGAAATAAGAAAAATAATGTATACCCTTGTAAACCCCAGTTTTACTGTATAAAAGTGGGGTTTAAGGGGGTCAACTTTACATAGGCATGTTTTTGTGATGTTTACTACTTGATGGTGAGTTTAAAAAGTGCTGACAGACTGGTAAATAGTGCAGAATCTGATCAAGCTTGATCAAGCTACACCACAACCTCTTTATAACACTATTGTTGGGGTCCATAACATAAAGCATGCTAGCTATACAACCGTGTTATATCCAAACAAAAATGTATAGATTATATTGAAAAATGAGCATTTATGGTCATTTTTCAATATAATCTATACATTTTTGGGATCCATCTTAACCGTGGTATATCCAAAACTGTGTTATAACAAACCATGTTAAAACGAAATTGTAGTGTATATATAGGTTTTTTTGTTTTTTTTTTTATTGTAACTAACCCTGTCATCTCTGTAGACCAAAATATGTCATTTCAAAAACATGCCTTTTCAAATTAACTGAAAATTTTACCACCAAAAATGAAAATTTTCAGAAAAAAAATTCTGATATTCTTCATATTTCTGCTCAAAACATAGATTGTGGGTACTTGTTAGAAATGTCTTGGTAAGGCAGTTCTAACGCATACTCACACTCTGTTTTTGAGCATAAATAAGAAAAATAATCTATCCCCCTGTAAACCCTAGTTTAACTATTTAAAAATGGGGTTTAAGAGGGTCAAAAGAACATAGGTGTGTTTTTGTGATGACCTATGCAAAGTCCAGATCCAGATGAGATGGCTTGTAATGAGCCATCTCATCTGGATCTACACAGCCTGCAATATTTTGCTGTTGTTTGTTTTTTTTTTTGTTTTTTTTTTGTTGTTTTTTATTTTGACTAACAGGCTATTTGCAATAATTGGCAATGTTCAGGTAAAAAGATAGGTTTTTTTTTTTGTTTTTTGTTTGTTTTTTTTTTTGTAGTGAGGTTTTAAGGCCCAGTCAACCCATTAGGGTCATGTCAAGCATGATCAGATTACCTAACAACACTTCTTCCTGGGCAGGCTTAGTCCTCTAAGCAGTTAACCTGTACTTGTGCACACTCTTTTGACAGAAACTGACAGCTGCCCTTCTTGAACAAGGTATAAATGGGTTAACCCTTAAACTGCCAATCACAATTGTCGTCTGCTTTGTCATCGCTTGTGATTTTAAAAGTCATTTTTGCAAACAGTGTGGACCCAGATCAGACTGTTCCTTTAGGAGCAGTCTAATCTGTGTCCATACTGTTTGCCTGTATGCAAAAATAGATTTGAAAAGTTTGCAAGAATATTCAGCAGATGACATTTTCAGATGCAGGTTTTCTTGTCGTTTTAAGGGTTAAAGCAAACTGCAAAACAATCTTGTGTTGTCATGGGACAAACCCAAGCCCTAGTCAGCAGAAGAAACTACCAAACAAGTTTTTATTGCAATGGACACAAGTTATGGCCCTAGCTATCATCATGGGACTGATGGCAACCAAAAACATTTTTCTTCCTCAAATTTTAGAAGTCATAAATGATTTGTCTTGAAGATTATCACAAATTCTCTGGACAAACAACCTTTTACATACAAAAGCAGATTTTCCTTCAAAAACAGAACATTTAACACAAAAACTACAAAACAGTAACTATGAAATGGCTGGTGGACTCTAAATACATGCAAAGAATGTACGCAACATATTTTGCAAAATTTCATATATATGTAACATATTTTGCAAAACTTCATATATATGTATTATCTACACTATTCTTCACATTTAAGCCAGTGCATGACAAAACCTACAATAAGACTCTTGTGACCAGTGAATACTCAGATCAGCCTGTGTATCCGCTGATCACATGTGCTTTCTACAGCCTCCAGGCTATCAAAAGAGAGATAAACTAGAACGCTGGCCATACATGGTGCATGTACAGGCTTATCTTTGCTGGTCACACAGGTCTTAGTGTATGTTTTGTCATGCCCAGTTTCATGGCTGTTATGATTTGAGCCACCACATGACAAAACCAACAAAATGTGTGCCTAGCAAAGAATCAGATCGGACTGGACTTCTGCCAAGTTTAGATCAGAGTCTTTGCTGCACACTCAATGGGTAGCTAAGGACCCAAGGTTTCTTCATGCCAACAGCGAAGACTCTGATCAGACTGGGCGCATGCCCAGGCTGATCTGAGTTTTCGCAAGGCACACATGCCATTTCGTTGGTTCTGTCATGCGGTGGCTCATTTATAAATGAAAAATAATATTCACATATATATGAACCAAATTATGAGATAATGTAGTTTTGGATATGTGTACCCAGTAAAGACTCAGATAAGCATCTGTGCAGTCTAATCTGTCCTATTACGAAAACATGCCTATTCAAATATACTGAAAATTTTACCACCAAAAAATGAAAATTTTCAGATAAAAAATTCGGATATTTTTCAGGATTCTGCTCAAAACATAGATTGTGAGTACTCGTTAGAACTGCCTCGACAAGGTGGTTCTAACAAGTACCCACAATCTATGTTTTGAGCAAGTAGTAAAATAATGAATACCCCTGTAAACCCTAGTACTATATAAAAGTGGGGTTTAAGGGGGTCAAAATTATATAGGCATGTTTTCGTGATGCCTTGCTGGGTGTTCTTTGGATAGCAAAGGCTTCAAAATTCCTTCAGGCAAGCACGGATGAATGAACAGACTGCATGGATATACAAGGTGATCTTTGCTGGCTGCATCTGTCCAAAGGTACATTTTCTCACAAAGAGACTCACAGTTCTATATGACTGCAACAAATATTAGCACTAATGATGACAATACAATCAACCCTCTTTATAGCGACACTTGATACAACGACAAAATTCGCTATAATGACAATTTGAATGCCACGAAACATTCGCTCAAGAGGTGACAGTTAATGAGAAATTATGCAAAAACATTGCATTATATCTTTAAGCAACATACGGTTTGGATATTTGTTAGAATCACCTCAGAGAGGTGATTCTAACAAATATCCAAAACATATGTTCTATGAGGAAATAAGAATAAAGCAAGGCTTTTCTAACATATTCTGTTCATTAAGGATTCTTAGGAACAGCAAATTCTTTATAATGGCAACATTTTTGGGAACAAATGCTGTTGTTGTAATATGGGTTCACTGTATAATGAAAGGACATACTGAGCCTCTCCAAATAATCCAAGGACAAATGATTCACAAAAAGTGGGAAAAAGTCCCTTATGCCAAATGCAAACAGTGAGGGTCCAAATGAGAGAGTGTCTGATCTGGATGTTCTTTGTAGATCAGCCTGTGTGAATGTGCAGGCTGATCAGGGCCTGCTTGACCACAAACTGCATAAGGGCCCTTTTCGTGTACTGCGTATCATGCGAGTCTGATCCGAGTCAACACTGGTTGCTAACATTATGTACGAGCCTGAACCTATTTATGTCAAGTGGCCAAGTGGACTTTTTACCACAACTCTATTTCCAGTGGCAGGGAGTCTGGTTAATTTTCATTACTGCTAGGTTTTATAGAAATTCTTTTATTTAATGCAAACAGTGTAGACCCTGATCAGACACCACATTCTGTTGCATCTGATCTGGGTCTGCAACTGTTTGCTCATTACAGAATTTCCAGACTGAAAATGGTTGAACATTCTAGTGGCAAACAGTGTAGAGCCTGACCAGTGCTAGTCACAATACCTTAAGGCCAGTTTCTATTGGGAGGGCTCTGTTTTTAGCCCTTTTTGCTGTACAAAAAAAAAAAGCAGCTGATTTTAACTTTTAATCCTTGTCCTGCTGAACCCGAATACACATTGTCTTTGCAAAAATTGTAGATCTAGATCAGTTGGCTTCTCAAGAAGCCAACTTCAGAAGCCAACTGATCTGGATCTACAAGTAATCTGATTGGCTGTAAATTAGAAGTAGGCGTGGCATCTTAATTTATTCAGCAGGACATGGGTTAAATATCTATGGGGAAATGGTACACTTTCAGGGAGGAAACTCTTTCAAAATTGTTTTTCTTTCCTTCTGAGGAAATAATTTGCTCCCTTGGGTAAACCCCTTTTTAGGAGTAGACCCCTTTTCAAAAGGGAATCAGTGTGAAGGAAAGCAAACAAGTCACAAAAGTCACCTCCCTTTAAAAAATGGTGTATCTATTTCCCTTAACAATAAGAATGGAAGCAGAAATAATACTGACAACACTGCTGGTAAATGGCTTTATCTTTATGATTTAAAAAGGTTTCCCCAACACTAAAAAATGGAAATTTTGTACACATGCTCTAACCGGTCAGCCTCAAAGGAAAGAACATTTCATAGCTATAGGAATAATTAAAGCAAATGAACACATAAGTATAGCTGTGTCTATGCTACTACATGTTGAATGTTTTAACTTATTTTTTAAATATATTTAATAACAAAAATATAAAATAATCTGAATTCACACTCCATGCAATTTTATGTAAGTCTACGAAGTAATATTATGTGATACTAGTAAAATTGCAGCACCTGATATGTAAACCAAACAACATAAAACTCCACAACACTTTTATGTACAACACATTCAATATCGGTCCAGATAAAGTAATAATGGTAGCGATACATATTTTTGTTATTTTTTTTTTTTTTCTGCATCAAAACATATCTTGTGCGTAATCATTGGAATCACCTTTATGAGGTGATTCCACTAATTACCCACAAGATGTTTTTTCATGCAAAAATAACAAACAAATAATCTTCTCAACTGAACCCCTTTATCTCAGTTTTGACTGAATAAATATGAAACAAAATATGACGACACCATTACGAAAACATGCCTATTCAAATATACTGAAAATTTTACCACCCAAAATGAAAATTTTCAGATAATAAATTCTGAAAGTCTTCATATTTCTGCTCAAAACATAGATTGTGGGACCCACAATCTATGTTTCTGAGCAGAAATAAGAAAAATAATACATACCCCTGTCAACCCCAGTTTTACTATATAAAAGTTGGGTTTAAGGGGGTCAAAATTATATAGGCATGTTTTCGTGATAAAACAAAATGTGACAGAAAACAATAAAAATAAAACAATAAATTATGTATGTCAGCAAAACATTTACAACAAACTAAATGTACTGAGATCAGTAATAGGAGAAAGTTTATGCTAAAGGCCTCATTACTTAACAAGACAAAACAAGATAAATCAACTTACGCCAAAACTTTAAAATGTAAACATGGAACAAAGACACCTTTTGCATTCACACAGCCCTATGAATAGCTTTTGATTCAGATTTTCATGTAGTAAACCATTTTAACTCTTTACTAGTGGCAATTTTTATCATCAGCTGATAACCTTTGCAAACAGTTTGGACCCAGATCAGGCCTGACAAAATGTCCGGCCTAATTTGGATCCAAACTATTTGACACTCTGATGGTATTCCTGAAAGATTTTTTTTTTGAAAAAAAAAAAATAATAATAATAATTTAAATAAAAAATCCACAGACAAAATGCATGCAAATTTTTGTGTTGAGGTTTTACGGCCCAGTCAACCCAGTGGGGTCATGTCAAAATGCATGCAAAATTACCCAGCATGCAAAGAGTTAATATCCATAAACATCTTTATCATTAGGCTGAAACTGCAGAAAAGCCCATTTCATCACGAAAACATCCCTATATAATTTTGACCCCCTTAAACCCCACTTTTATATAGTAAAACTGGGGTTTACAAGGGTATCCATTATTTTTCTTATTTCTGCTCAGACATAGAATTTGGGTACTCGTTAGAACCGCCTTGCCGAGGCAGTTCTAACGAGTACCCACAATCTATGTTTTGAGCAGTATATGAAAAATATCAGACTTTTTTATCTGATTTTTTTTTAGTTTTTGGAGGTGAAATTTTCTATATATTTGAATAGGCGTGTTTTTATAATGTCCAGCAATATAAATTAGCCGTGTTGCACAAAACGGACCTTAGAAAGGGAGCATAGATCCAACATCAGCTGATATAGTTGCATGCTTTCTAGCAGTAATATTATGCAAGAAAATAGGGATGCATTTAGGGGTACCTTTACAAAATTTTAAAGCTAAAATTAACCTTTGTCATGGTGAATGCCATGTCCACTTCTAATTTTCAGCCAATCAGTTTATTTGATCCAGACTGTTTGATATAAATTCACATATTTATTAGCAAACACAGCAGACCAGTTGGCTTCTTCAGAAGCCAACTGATCTGGATCTACACTGTTTGCAAAGGCAGCGTAAATCCAGGACTAGGGTTAAGAATTTCAAGAACATTTTAACAAACTTTATTGTGTTTATCGAAAGTGGCTATAGTTTTCAGTATGAGTAGCAGGTTTTAAAAGCTTAAAATTTCTTAAAGAACTGTCAAAGGAAAAGGCTGTCGAAGATACTGCATGACAATCTTGCTCGTTAAAGAGGAGGGGGGCTTGCCCCCTCCCTCTCCACTGACCCAGAAGTCAAGGCTTTCTTTCTTCTGATGTTCATGTTGGCTTACATAGAAAACTTGGAAAAAATAGGAATCTGAACAAAAATTAGGGCATTTAAGGAATTTTCTATATTTTCAGTGCATTTTCTTAGGAACTGGGAAAGCCTTTGAAAATTAGGAGAGAACTTTAAACAAAATTTTGCTTAATTAATATCATGTAAACAAGTACACAAATTATCACAAAACAAAATGTGTTACATATTTTAATCTTCTTAAGATTTTAAAGACAGTTGTAATGTTAATCAAACATCTTTTATTCAATGATACATCAATATTTATTCATGTCTGATGAAGGCAGCAATTAGTTCACAGGATAATCAAAATTCAATAAATAATATGAAACATAATGCGAAACATAATGCAAGATAATTTACTTTCAGATATGGTAAATGTCCTAAACTTCTGTACACCAAAGTTTCTGAAAAAATGGCATATGCAAACAGTGCAACCCAGATCAGACATCAGAAGCAGTCTGATCGGGGTCTACACTGTTTGCCATTCTACTATTTTAAGGAAAAACTGCATAAAAAAAAAAAACCAAATCCAAAACTGTTTGAAAATTTAGGACATTTACCGTAATGTATCTTTGATACTTGGCAATCCACAGAGCTCCCAGCGAAGACTCAGATCAGACTGGATGGATGCTCAGGCTGATCTGAGTTTGCTGGGTGCACAATTTTGAAAGCAAATTTTCTCACAGTACGGCATATTTACTTTTTGAGGAGACGGAAGATGAACAGACATAAACTTGAACCCCAACACTAAAAAATATTTAACCTTTACCACTCTTTGGGCTTATTCAACAGACGACAAATTGATCATATTTTCTTATTTTTCCTAGAAAACAGGTTTGACATTTCATTGTTGTCTCCATTGGAGACAATTTGCAAGAAATGTCAAAACCTATTTTCAGGGAAAAATAAGAAAAATGTTTTGTATGTTCTCTGCTGAAAATTTTCAAAGAGTGCTAAGTGTCAATCTCCCAGCAATTCCATGTCAGACATGCCAAACTTGCCAGTTTGTTCCAGTACAAGTATGGTTTTGTTTGTTTGTGTTGAGGTTTTATGGCCCAGTCAACCCAGTGGGGTCATGTCGAGCGTGGTCAGTTTACCTAACCACATGTTTACTGGGCAGGCTTAGTCCTCTAAGCGGTTAATCAGTATTGTGCACATTCTTTCGCCAGAAACTGACAACTGCCCTTCTTGAATCAGCAGAAGGGAGAGAATGACCATAGAAAATATTTCATGATCAATCTCCACAAAAGAATGTTGCCGACCTCGGTGGGGGTTGAACCCACGACCTCCTGGTCTCCAGTCGGACATCGCATCCAACTGAGCCACCAAGGCCGGCTACAAGTATGGTAAACTTGTCAATGATTCACAGAGAAGTAAGAAAATAAGTGACATATCACTATTTTGATCAAAGACAAACAACTCAGCTCGAGTCCTTTCTGAGGATCCTTGAACAAGGAGTATTTAATAGTAATTCTGGGATAATTATTTTCTCATTTTCCATAAAATGTATGTTTTGGGTACTTAGCAAAATCGTTGACACACTTGTCATGTTATGGAGAAATAAAAGGAATTATCCTACAATTAGCCTCGGACCGATCAATACCAGGACTTGTTACTGTCCGTTTCCGTTAATTATCATGTCGCGGGTGCTGGTGATGCTTACGTCACTTCGGAATCTATATTTTGCAAAACTCCACCCATATTAAACTAGTATTAAACACATTTATTTTTAGTTAAGCCAGTTAAAATTATTATAAAGCAATAATGCAATCTTGGTTCCATCATATGTTAATAACATTTTATTCAACTGATTCCTTTTTAAATAGATAATCGCCGAATTTTGCACATACACGTTTTAGAAAATGTGGGTCAAATTCGAGAGAATCAACATTTTTTTACAGTCGACTTTTCAAATTTCTATTACGGTTATGAAAATAATATGCTGATAAAGCAATAAAACAAAGCTAGTTTATTCTGAATAAGTTGGGTTTATAGTTGATTTTAACGAGAAAAAGCATTAAAAGGCTCTGCTAATGCTAGTACTATTCAACAATGGTCGCCATTTTTTCTTCGACGAATAGCTTCATTCACAAATCAGTGTTTGGAAACTTCATCGAAATTTGTAATATGTGTGGTCAATATTCAACAAATATGATTAAAAAACAAAATAATTACATAGTATTTAATTTAAATGATAAGTGATGTTTTGTTCACAGTTTATTGCGGATAATTATCACTTTCTACTCGATTGATTTTCGCACATTCCAGACGAAACCCGGTAACCGGTAAAATCATAGCCACGACATCATCATAGCGATAAAATAGGTATTTAGCACTATAGTTACCAGTCCGGGTATTGATGGGTCCGAGAATTAGCATAAAATATTCAACCAGAACAACTCCTCCGGAGGGTGAAAAATAAAGTGAAGTTAAGATGTTATTTCATTTCTCCACAAAAAAATATATTGTGGGTACACATTAAAATTGCACCATGCAAAACAGAAGAAAAAAACAAAAAAACAAAAAAAAAACAAAAAAAACAGACAATGTTCAAACTTTTTTTTAATATTTTTCTGAGACATTGTAGATGATTCCCACGAAATTTCAAGCCTTATTTTCTCATAAAAAAAAATAAAGAAGCAAGTTCAGAAGGTTGTCTGCTACAGTTTTGACTGGCATTTTAAGGTTTAGGTTTAAGAATATTTTACATGTTGGGACTCAATAAACAATCACAACATCAATGAACATTGAATATGTACAGGAAAAGAGCATTGGTATTTACAAATGGAACCACGAAACGGAGATTACTTAATGATGAGTCTGGACAAGCCAAAAGAAGTACCTCACCACATATGCCAGTGAAACAGACCCTAAATGGACTTTGCAAATGCACAGTTAAATTAGGATTTTGTGTGTTTGAGTTAGGATCCAGTTTTATGGCCCAGTCAACACTGTTAAGATCATGTCGAATCGGTCAGTTGAACTACTCACACTTTATCAGGGCAGGCTATCTGCTAAGCAGTTAATCAGTACTTTGTGCACATACTTTTGCTGACAATTGCTCTTCTTGAGTCAATGGAAGGGGAAGAATGAATGTAGAAACTATTTCATGATCTATCTTCATGGAAGTTATGTGGCTAAGCTGGGATTCCAACTTGCACCCCCTGGGTATGCAGTCAGACAAGCTACCAAATGTGTTATGGAGCCCGGCTTTTACTGATATATTGGATGTGAATGCAAAAACACTGACTAAACTGCACAGATGAGAAAGTGACATTACGAAAACACGCCTATTCAAATATATTGAAATTTTCACCTCCCAAAACTGAACATTTTCAGATAAATAAAAACACTGATATTTTTCATATTTCTGATCAAAACATAGATTGTGGGTACTCGTTAGAACCACCTCTGTGAGGCAGTTCTAATGAGTACCCACAATCTATGTTTTTGAGCAAAAATAAGAAAAATAATGTATACCCCTGTAAACCTCAGTTTTACTATATAAAAGTGGGGTTTAAGGGGGTCAAAATTATATAGGCTTGTTTTCGTTATGTTTGGATCTGCACATTCTCTTTGAACATTAAGGTCCCTTTTAGCTTGGTGCAATACAACTGAGCCATAAATTTAGAACATGTACCTTATGACAAGAGCATCTAAACAAGACTCAGATCTGCCTGCACATGCATGTGCTCTGACCAGTCTATGCTGGGTGGTCTGTTGATAGCCAAAGAGCCAAGTTTCTTCAAATGGACAGTGAAGACTGATCAGACACTGCTCATTTTTGCAACCAAAAAATGTTGATATTTTTCTTATTTCCCCATGAAAACATACATTGTAAGTACTCATTAGATGCGCCTTTGCGGAGGAATAAGAAAACATTTACCTGATACACCCTCTTATCTAAGCTATTGGCCCAGTTGTTCAAAGCATCGTTAGCTCAACAAGCTCGTTAGTGGTCAAAATGTTAACTGTTCCAGTAAGTACAATATCTAATTTACAGGTAATTTTGCTGAAAAAATGTGAGTAGCTTTTGCAAATGCAAAAGCTACTTACATTTTGTCAGCAAAAATATTAGTGTGTATGCTGTATTTAATGATCAAAGTTTTAATGATACATTAATTATAGGCATTGTTAGTTTTGAACAACTGGGCCATGGTAGATATACATGGCAGAGTCCTCACTGGGTGCATGTCATAATGTACATTTTCTCTCACTGTGAAATGAGCTGCAAGAGAATAAAAGGGGTCATCAGGGAACATTTGAACAGTAAGGTCTCAGATCATTAGAAGTCTGATCATGGCCTTTCTTAGCTCATATAAATTTTTCTAAAAGTGGACAGTAAATATCCTGATAAGACTGTATTAACATACAGGCTAATCTGGGTTTTCATTGTTCACAATGCCCTGAAGATTCCTTCGCTCTGGACCAGCTCAAATATTGCAGATAAAACAAATTACTGCAGTCATAAGCTAGGACCTAAAGGGTACACCAAGTAATCATGTGATGCTTAAATTATCAAAGCTATAAATAACTGCGGTGGGCAGCTGGAAGAGCTTGCCCATAAAAGCGTCACAGTGGGCATAAATTACTATCAAGACACGTCACCAGGAAAAAAATATATCAAGCCACCACGGCATGGGGCAAGAAGCTGAACTATACGCAAGCAGTTAAGTGAATAAAAAAAAAAGTCTTTAGATCCTCAGACACGTTTTTAGGAAAACGTGTGTGCGGATGGCTTTTTATCTTTTTTCCAGTTGGGTACACTCTTAGACATTCTTGCTTGTTTGGTAAAATATATAAAGTTTTTGAAATCATAATTTACTGAAGTTCTTTGCAAGTAAATAAAGATACCATACATTTGTGGTCTGGATCGCAATTTCATTAAAATGATTCTCAGATAAACAAGAAATTTCCAGTCATTTATATTTGTGGGTTGAGAAAAAATTTCCTGCTGAAAAAAAATTTGTACATATGAGACTAGTTGGACAGCTGTGGCAGTGTCTGTGAATGTAAACTTTTTTTTTTTTATATCTGGCCTGTCCAAGGAGTCTTCTTCCGTTAAATGGGGACTTGATACACTTGGTAGATTTTCTGCTATTTTTTACAAGGGAAATAACTTCTGTGACTTCCTGTTTGCTGCCTGAGCGGTCGTCACATAAACATACCTATATAATTTTGACTCCTTAAACCCCACTTTTATGCAGTAAAACTGGGGTTTACAGGGGTATACATTATTTCTCTTATTTCTGCTAAAAACATAGATTGTGGGTACTTGTTAGAACCGCCTCTGCAAGGCAGTTCTAATGAGTACCCACAATCTATGTTTTGAGCAGAAATATGAAAAAAATATCAGATTTTTTATCCGAAAACTTTCAGTTTTTGATGGTGAAATTTTCAATATGTTTGAATAGGCGTGGTTTCGTTATGGTCGATCCAGAATCCACAATCTGATCATCATCAGCATCTACACTGTTTTCCACTTCATCCAGCAGTTTTTAGACACAACAGGCAGTAAAACTGACGTTTTTTAACTTTCAGATAAGTATGGTAAGGTATTCAAACATTTAGAGTAAAATACCATAATTTATGCCCACTGATGAGTCAAAATAAAGAAGAGTTCTTCAGTCACATGGGCTCCTCAGAGTGATGTCCCTTGGCACTAGCACAAAATATATCACAGTCAAACTAGATCTCACAAAAGGATTTCTTTGATCACACGTTGCTCTAAATAAGACGTCAACTTCTCAACCAAAAGTATTAATATTGTTCTTATTTCTCTACAATACATATGATGTGGGTTCTCACTGGAAGCATCTCAGCAAGGCTATGCCAATGAGTACCCACGTTTTCTTGGGAGAAATAACAAAAATATATATCTGGATATTCCTTCTTATCTAAAGTTATGACCATACTTCATGCATGTCTCACCCTCCTTAACTTTTACAGCTCTCTGGATTAATTCAGCAGACAACAAATTGGTTATAATTTTTCTGATTTTATCCAATGGAGACAATTTGCATGAAATGTCAAAACCTGTTTTCTGGGAAAAATATCAAAATCATTTTTCCTTGGTACATAGTAAAACCCTACCATAATTTTGTAACAATATCTGCCCAAAGTATTTGGACAGACCCAGACTAGCCTGTATGTTAACCCTTGTCCTGCTGAACTACATCATGAAAACATACCTATATAATTCTGACCCCCTTAAACCCCACTTTTATTTAGTAAAACTGGGGTTTACAGGGGTATACATTATTTTTCTTATTTCTGCTCAAAATCATAGTTTGTGGGCACTCATTAGAACTGGCTCATTGAGGTGGTTCTAATGAGTACCCACAATCTATGTTTTAAGCAGAAATATGAAAAATATTAGTTTTTATCTGAAAATTTCATTTTTTGCAGGTAGAATTTTCAGTATATTTGAATAGGCATGTTTTCGTAATGTCTACCTAAAGTATTTGGACAGCAAGGCCTGAGCAAATAGTATAGACCACAGAATATAGGATCTGATAGGGTCTCTACCATTTACCACTAATTCCCCCAACTTTTAGAAACATCAACAGGCAGTTTAATGGACAAGTTTAAATTTTAACCCTTGTCCTGCTGAACCCAGATATACCCTGCCTTTGCAAACAGTGTAGATCCAGATCAGTTGGCTTCTGAAGAAGCCAACTGATCTGGATCTGCACTGTTTGCCATTTAGTATGTGAATTTATAGCACCAATCTGGATCAAGTAATCTGACTGGCTGAAATTTAGAAGTGGGCGTGGCATCTTAATTTATTCAGCAGGACAAGAGTTAAGAAAAAAAAGGTAAGGAGTTAAACTTTACCACTCTCAGGGCTAATTCAGCAGATGAAAAATTGATATTTTTCTTATTTTTCCCAGAAAACAGGATCTGATGTTTCATGCTAATTGTCAAGAAATGTCAAAACCTGTTTTCTGGGAAAAAATAGAAAAATATTTCAGTATTTCATCTGCTGAAAAATTTTCCAGTGCTAAGGGTTAAGCTGTCCGAAAAATTAGGAAAAATATGTTACCAGTTTTCCATGGTAACCAATAAAGACACACGATAGTTTTGTTAGTTCAAAGACTTTCTTAATAACTATGGATGAGCTCAAGTCTTCGAGCAAATACAAACTACACATGTCCAGACCTACTGAAGTATCCAGTAAAGAACAAATTCTGCTTTGCAGTATCAGAAGGTCAAAATAAATGGGAAGAAATTGAAAACCATTTTAAGATGGCAAGTAATGCAAGAAGGTCATATTACAAAATAAGGCAGTTCTTTTAGCACTAAAATTTAACAAACACAACACCAATCATAGGACTCCTGTTCGCTCATCTAATTTGCACTTGCCAATCACTATCGTTTTGTTGCTGTTTTTAACTATTAATATTATTTTTAGTGGTGATGACAGCTGAAGTGCTTTACACTGGGCAAGAATCTAACAAGAATCTCAATCCTAGAATCAAACAAATCCTAGAGATGTAGATCTTGTAAACAAATACAGCGGAATCTCTTTATAACATTGTTCATGAAAGGATGGTTTTGTTTATAACATAGCTTAAAGATGAACCCCCAAAATGTTTTATCCAAACAGAAATATATAAATCATATAGAAAAATGAAAATTTATGGTCATTTTTTCTATATAATCTATATGTATTTGTATGGATTTCTATAACTTTTTTACAGACTATCTATCCATTTCTGGTACTTGTTCTATATGATCTTTCTTTCTGTTTGAGTACAACACGGCTGTTTCGCTAACATGGTTTTTGTTTTGGATCTCAGCAAAAGCATTATAAAGAGGTTTTGGTGTATGCAGTTAGCCCTCTTTTTGTTATGATACTGCTTGTATTTGTTTGTTTAACTTTTACAATGATTCCTTCTGTCCCTCACAAACACAAATAACCAACACAAATCATACCCAAATTGGTCCCATATAATAGCTTTTAAATCCACCTGAAATATCTGAGTTTTTTTAAATAGGCATTATTTAGTGCATAGTTCCATAGAGAATTGGGAAAATGTTTTTTTTTCCTAAATTATTTTTGACAAAAATATACATTTATAATTCCATATCTTTTTTTTTTATATTTCATGAATGAATACCATGTTAGGTAAATCAGAGAAAATCGAATGACTTATGATGGAGTTTGTGTGAAAAGTGTTAATCTCCATTTGGAAAGATAATTTTGTTGCTGAGTTCTGTTTTACAGTGTTTACTACAAAAAGGCACAATTTGCCTACTTTTGCTAAATGCCAAGAACTTTTAAATACTTTAGTTCTTTTATTTTAATTTAAGTATTAGCCATAAATATACCAACAGGATGTTTTTTCAGTATGACATTATTTTCAATTATTTTCACTGGTACATTTGCTTTAGATATTAAGGCTTTTTTTCCATCCAGGAAGAACTGATTTTTAATTCTCATTTCTCCACAAATGCATACATTG
Organism: Anodontia alba; assembly: GCA_964016985.1. Classification (NCBI taxonomy): domain Eukaryota; kingdom Metazoa; phylum Mollusca; class Bivalvia; order Lucinida; family Lucinidae; genus Anodontia; species Anodontia alba. The sequence goes on from OZ024826.1 coordinate 43,298,454, forward strand.
TGGGTAAGAAGCACTTTAGCTGAGACACTTCCACTGAGTATGAGTATGGTGAATGTCCTAAAATTTCTAACACTTTATTCCATGCTTTTTAGGCTTAAATTTTGCTTTTTATGCAGCTGTTTCTTAAAATGCATAGTGGGAAGGCAAACAGTGTAGACCCAGATCAGACTGCTCCTTCAGGAGCAGTCTGACCTGGGGCTGCACTGTTTGCATATGACATTTTGTCAGACACTTAAGTGTTCAAAATTTTAGGACATTTACTGTATTCAGACATTTTTGAGTACATACAAACTGTTTTAGTGACCCCCCAAAAAAAGGAAAATATCCACCTGGAGGATACTTTTATCATAAAAAACATTTTTACATATTGTCTAAAGCGCTTGTACTCCATAATATATGCCGCAAAATTAGAGTTTGGTACACAAAGTTTTATATATGCCGCAAAATTAGAGATTGGTACACAAAATTTTATACCAGCTGGCAACTTAAATCAAAATTACCTCCCTTAGAACTTTATTCCCATTCTGTGCCAGGTCTTGCAACTCATTTTTTTTTTCTTTTCACATAATTCTATGAAAATGGCAGTATATGTGCTTAGACTGTTAAGTGGGCTGGAAACTCTTGTTAGTTTTTCCACAATTTTTGACAAAGGAGACAACTTTTGTGACTTCCTGTTTGCTTTCTTGCACACCAATCCCCTTCTAATGAAAGGGTTTATTCTAAGAGGGAAGAGTTTGCTCACGCGGGGAGCAAAATCTTTCCTTTTAGAGTAGCCCTTTTTCAGAAGAAAGCAAAACCCAATTTCGACGAAGTTGTCTCCCTTGAAAGTGTATCAATGCCCTTAAGGATAAGGTGAATTCAAGCATACACAAAATACAGACTTGTATCAGTATTAACCCTAGTCCTGCTGAACCCAGATATACCCTGTCTTTACAAACAGTGTAGATCCAGATCAGTTGGCTTCTGAAGAAGCCAAATGATCTTGATCTACACTGTTTGCCATTAAGTATGTGAATTTGTATCAACAAACTCCATCAAGTAATCTGATTGGCTGAAAACTGGAAGTGGGCGTGGCATCTTAATTTATTCAGCATGACAAGGGTTAACATCCTTAGCATCTAACAGGACTGTCTGATGCTTGTCAACTTGCACTACAGTATCCAATAATTCTGTAAGGGGAGAGCAAAAGCTGCTGTGCTAACTAATGAGTGGCTCTGCTGTCTGCATGTGCTTGCAGGCACATCTGTGCTTGATGTGAGCCATGTAATTTTCCCTTAACCAGTTAAACCTTGTTAATTTATGTGGTTAGAGCAAGGACACTTCTATTCCAGGCAAGGCCAACTTCTATTCCAGGCAAGGCCAACTTCTATTACATGCAAGGCCAACTTCTATTACGTGCGAGGTCAACTTTTATTCTGGGCAAGGCCAACAGTAACAAGAGAAAATATCTATACAGAAAGCAATTTTGTATTGATCTCTAATCATTCATCCAACAACTGAGATTTGGCGAGCAAAAGTAACAGAACAAAATATCTCACTATCAAAAGTAATTAACAACAAAGCTCCAGACAAAAAGTGACAGTACAGAATTATGTTTGCTATTTCTGCACTACAGACAGACTTCAATGGCTCAAACATCTTTTGGACCATGGAAATTTATTTAGAACATGGTTAGTTCAAGTCACTGAGGGTTAATCATAGTGTCAGGTCAAGAAACAAGAGGGGATAATTTAGGAGTCTTTTCGATCTACGAAATAGAGCTATGTTGAGTGTACTCATTAGAATTGCCTTAATGAGGTGATTCTCACGAGTACACACATTATACACTTTCATGATAAAACAAGAAAATGACCCTAATATATATTCTTAAATATTTGTTTTCTTGAGCTATCAGAAGAATTTCCTTGGGACTCAAAAACAAGTTTGAACCAGCCACAGTAAACAAGCCATCAGTGTTCGAGTCATTGAAGTTTTACTGTATAAGAAATGCTGCTGGAATGCAGGAAATTGTTAGAATCACCTCTATGAGGTAAATGCCTTTTAATGCAAAATAACAAGAACCATCTTTAACCCATTTATGCTCAGCTTCTACCTTCAATCTTCAGACCTGTCCATTTCCAATATAAGGGACATCTGGTTAGTTTTTATTGTTACCTTGTTTTATAGAAGTTTCTGTATTTCATGAAGTGTAGACACTGATCAGATGCCACATTCTGCGGTGTCTGATCTAGGTATACACTGTTTGCCAAGTGTCCCTTATATGGGACGCCAGGCTTAAATGGGTTAACTACACTCTGTACTGGAGACTTGACTTTTTTAAGCAGCAAGACATGCAAACAGTTGGCTCCGCCCACTAATATCAGTCTTGGCTCCACCTACTAATATCAGTCTTGGCTCCACCCATCATATCATTGACATCTGTCCTGCTAAGGGAGGTAAGCAGTTATTTATCCTGCTAAGGGGAGAAAAGTACCAAATTTCCTTAGCTTCAAACAACTGACTCTTTTGAACTTCTTGTAGGTAATGCTATTCTTGACCTACTTTGTGAATCTTGTGCATCCTGTGACCTTGTGGAAACATCTTGTGATTTTATATCTACTACTTGTCTTGTTGGAATCATAGAGGGAGGACAAGTAACAGTCTGGGTCTGCAATTTGGCACTGTCTAGTTTATGAGTTTTTGACTGGTTTTCTGAAATTTGAGTTGTGACCGGTTCCTTCCCATTCTCCCTTGTCACATCTGGACTGGTTTTCTCTTTGAACACATTTTCCTCTTCAGTCAAGGTCACTGTTTCACGTCCCGAGCGTGTTGGAACATTTATTTCATCCTTAGATAGTGATGAATCTACAGTTTCAGCAGTAATTCCATTTAAATTTGAAGTTTCAGAATTCCCTGAATCATTTAACTGTTCTTTACTTAACCTTGGTGAGACAGAAATCTCTACTGAAAACTCTCGTTCTCGGCCATTTCGCTCAGATTCCTGCTCACTTATTGTCCTCTTTCGCCGACCAGGTTTATGCCTCATAGTTACCTGATCAGTTTCTGATTCAGGTGATTCAAAAACATCCGCTTCACACCAAGACTGTGACATTCTGTTATATACCTCAGACTTGGAGGATCTGTTAGGTGATGACGAAAGTGCTGCTGGGGACCATGAACGTGTCAGTGGACTATCAGCTCTTTTATCTAAAAGATATGTCCCAGATTTTCTTTTCAGTCGCCTTTCCTCATCACCACTTGATGAAGCTGATCGTCTGTAACCTGGGCTCTTAGCAGGACTTCCCGTGTCAGACCCAGATGGTGTCTTTAATCTGCGATTAAACTCTGGCGAATCTGTAGTGGGTGACGTCATGCCAAGTTTCTTATAAAATAAGGCCTCTTGTGAACCCATTTCTGAGACCTCGCTGAAAGACTCGGAAAGTTTCCACATTAGCTCCTCGTACTCCATCGAAAGACGTTTATTGGCACGTGATTCCTTATCATATTTCTTCATCAAGTTCTGACACTTTTCATGAAGAGTTCTGAAACAGAAGAGTAAATTTATTATTAACTCTTTCAATTCTGAGTTTCTGAAATGGACACTTCCATCTCTGAATTTGGATACATCCATCAATACAGATAGGGTTTTTTTTAGTCAAAAATCAATAACAGAATGGCAAAGTGTATAACCTGATGAGATGACAAGCCATCTCATCTTGATCTGCACTGTTTACAAAAGTACCAGTATCAGTCTGCAGGGATGAAAGGGTTAACAATTAACCCTTAAACTGCCAATCACAACAACTGAACCCAGATCAGACTGCTCCTCTAGGAGCAGTCTGATCAGGGTCCACACTGTTTGCCTGTATGCAAAAACAGGTTTGAAAAGTTTACAAGAATATTTAGCAGACGACATGAACAGACAACATTTTCAGATGCAGGTTTTCTTGGCATTTTAAGGGTTAAGAAAGGGGAAGAAAAACATTTCAAACTATCATCTGCTGAAATTTTACTCAACATACAAAACATCAAATATAGAATAACAGAATTGTCTCCAGGTATGCCTCAAATGGAAAATTATTACTCAGGTCATGTGAAAGAGAGTCCTTCAGCATCTGCAAGAAGTGCTCATTCTAAACATCTTGTTTATCTGTACAGTCTCATCAGAGCCTTTTACGGGCTGTTGATACAGTTAAGAAATAAATTTTGTATGTTTGCAATTCATTGACTCATTAAAGCATTGGGTCACATGCAAATAAGTGAAGCTTAGTTACTTTGCATGTAACTCAATACATTCATAAACACTGAACTGCAAAAAAAAAAAAAAAAAAAAAAATTCTTATCTCTGAGTTTCACTTATTTTACACGTGATCCAATGCATTCATGAGTCAATGAGCTGCAAAAAAAATAAAATTTATTTCTTATATTTATGTTTTACCTTCGATAATAAAAATCCCAATAATGCGACTGACTATGAAGAGACACTCCCTTCTTCAACTCTGTTTAGTGGCATGTACATCAATTTGCGCGAACAACACATGGGTACGAAGTAAAAGCCATTGCATTCACTGCATGCTGTTCACTAAACAGCCTCATCACGAAAACATGCCTATATAATTTTGACCCCCTTAAACCCCACTTTTATATAGTAAAACTGGGGTTTACAGGGGTATACCTTATTTTTCTTATTTCTGCTCAAAAACATAGATTGTGGGTACTCGTTAGAACCGCCTCAGTGAGGCGGTTCTAATGAGTACCCACAATCTATGTTTTGAGCAGAAATATGACAACTACCAGAATTTTTCATCTGAAAGTTTTCATTTTTTGGTGGTAAAATTCTCAATATATTTGAATAGGCGTGTTTTCGTAATGTGTAGGCAAGACATAAAATGGCCATTGCATTCACTGAATGATGAACACACTGGGAAGTATGTTTATCTAAAGTGCTGGCACAGTACAGTATTCACAGCTGTACAGTAGTTACTGATTCTGCTAGTAGAGGGCAAAGGCCCTGATCAAACTACACAGGTTCATCATGCTCAACTCAGCTAAGCTTGAAATTTTCTCTGCTAATAAATCTCACATTACTTATAATTGCAAATTCTTTCCTGCTAAACATAGCTAAGCATGAAAATTTTCTCTGCTAATAAATATGAAAATGCCAGCTATTGTTGGCATTTTCATATTTATTAGCAGAGAAAATTTCATGCTCAGCTGAGTTGAGCATGAAAAAAGTTTTATAACCTTGGGGCCTGGACCTTCACTTTCTGCAAATACAAATGTCCGAAAACATTTTTTTCGTTTGGCCTTGTCCATTAAGTATACGAAACTGGGATACTCACTTTTCATGGTCAGTTTTCATGCTGATAATGGCCTCTAAGTTTTCTTTCTTCTGTTGAAGGGCAATAATCTTCTCCTGGGCTATTGGCAGTTCTTCAAGCTAAAATCAAACCAGCAACATTTCAAATATACAGTTCATTGCTCCAGATAAGAATGGGTGTCAGGAAAACATTTTTCTTATTTCTCTATGAAAACCTGAGTTGTGGGTAGTCATCAGAAGCGCCTCAGGTGCTTCTGAAGAGTACCCACAACTTAGGTTTTGGTGGAAAAATAAGAAAAATACCTACATGCATATTTCTGGGAGAAAAAAGCACCTTATCTGGAGTTATGAATACATAATCCATAAAATCATGTATACAAATACAAAATGCTGGATAATTCGGTGTACCTGCAGACATCATCCCTCTTCACAAAGGAAATCAGTAATGAATAAACAGTCATGAATGCAAATTGCAGGATGGGGGTGGGCGGCAATACAAGATGTGTACTCAGTCTTCTTTCATCTCAAGTAAAACAAATGATGTGTGTAAACATCATAATGCCTCATCAAGGCACTTCTGGTGCCTACAAAATATTAGCCATGTCTCAAGAAAAGGTATATCTTGTTTTTTTTGTTTTGTTGTTTTTTTTTTATTTGTTTGTGTTGAGGTTTTACGGCCCAGTCAACCCAATGTGGTCATGTCGAGCGTGGTCAGTTTACCTAACCACACGTTTACTGGGCAGGCTTAGTCCTCTAAGCGGTTAACCAGTATTGTGCACATTCTTTCACCAGAAACTGACAACTGCCTTTCTTGAATCAGGGGAAGGGAGAGAATGACCATAGAAAATATTTCATGATCAATCTCCACGAAAGAATGTTGCCGACCTCGGCGGGGGTTGAACCCGCGACCTCCTGGTCTCCAGTCTGACGGCGCATCCAACTGAGCCACCGAGGCTGAAGTTTAAAGCCTATTCGAGACTATTAAGGTCATGTCAAGCCGGTAAGTTAACTTACTAACAATTTTCCTTGTCAGGCTTAGTCCTTTAAGCAGTTGGTTGTTTGGTTGGGTTGGCATTTAACAACCCTGCCAACAATAATAATGTCATGTCGAGCTATACTTTTCTCGAGCAGGCTTAGTCCTCTAAGCGTTTACCAGTACTTATGCATATTCTTTTGCAAGAAACTACAGTGGTCCTTCTTGAATCAGCCGAAGGGAGAGAATGACCGTAGAAACTATTTCATGATCAATCTCCATGGAAGAATATTGCCAAACCCAGCAGGGATCCAATCCGCAACCTCTTTATCACCAGTCTGACATGCACTTGACTGTGCCACCAAGGCTGATCCTTTAAGCAGTTTACCATTACTTTGTGTACATGCTTTTGCCAGTAACTGACAGTTGCCCTTCTTGAATAAGATGAAGCGGGAGAATGACTGCAGCCTTTTTGGATGCCACTGTTACTCTGAATTATGTCTTGTAAGCCTAATACTTTGTTTGTGTTATGGCCCAGTATACCCATTGGGTTCATGTCAAGCGTGGTCAGTTTACCTAACCACACTTATACTCCACAGGCTTTACCTCCAAGCGGGCATTCTTTTGCCAGAAACTGACAACTGCCCTTCTTGAATCAGCAGAAGATAGAGACTGACCACAGAAAATGTTTCATGATCAATCTCCAAGAAAGAATGTTGCCGACCCGGCAATGGTCAAACCCGCAATCTCCTGATAACCAGTCGAATGCACATCCAACTGAGCCATCAAGGCCTGCTAAGCCTAATGCTCGATGTCCTATGTGGATAGTGATTTTATTAAATCACTTTGAAACAGCTGATTATCATAACTAGAAATGTGTGTTTGTAAAGCACTATAACACTATATAACTATATGCTTGTTCCTACAAAATGCCAAACCTGAAAATGGGCATAACTTTCATAAAAATAACCCGATTTTTTTTTTCAGTAGTTAGGTAATCTACTCCTTAGCCCCAATAAATCTGCCAAATATCAAAGTCCTAACTCAAATACTTTTTAAGAATATCTTGTACACACAGTCAAATGTGAACAAAATAATGATGAAGGAACAAAGCAAAAGCTTTATGCCCCCCTCCCCTCCTCCTCCCCCCTCAAATGCATTTAAACAAACCTTTTTAATGAGTTCTGTGTTTTGGGTGCGTAGTTTCAAGATTTCATCATTTCTCATCTCGAGAACAGTTTTCAGGCTCTCTATCTCCTCGGGTAGGTTCTTGTAAGGCGCAATGGCAAGCTGAAATGAGATTAGGATTTGAAATTATGCCACACAACGGTACACAAACAGAGCCCAGTTGTTCAAAGCATCGTTAGCTTAACAAGCTCATTAGTGGTCAAAATGTTAACTGTTCTAGTAAGTACAATATCTAATTTACAGGTATTTTTGCTGAAAAAATGTGAGTAGCTTTTGCAAATGCAAAAGCTACTCACATTTTTTCAGCAAAAATATTAGTGTATAGTCCATATTTAATGATCAAAGTTTTAACGATACATTAACTAACGACATCATTAGTTTTGAACAACTGGACCCATATTTATGTGTAAATAATTAGACAGATAGGCTAGTACCAATCAAGCAGTTTTTAGACAGCTAACAGGTAGTAAACGGACTTAGCCAAATGTTTAGGAAAGTATGGTGAGAAGTTATGTCCGAATATGCAGAGTAAATTTTGTAATATCTGACTGACAGACAACAGACCTTCATATAGCAGCATACAAACACATCTAAATACACATATCTTTCCTTGTAGAGTACTGTGGAGCCCTCTGGGTGTGCAGGACAGCAAACAGGAAGGCACCAAAATTGTCTCCCTTGTAAAAAAAAAAGTGGCAAAGATACCAAGTGTACTCATACCTCTTTTACTATTTTTGACAAATTACTATTTTTTTTTTTACATTTAGTGGTATATTAAGTAAGAAAACAGAGAAACAAAATGGAAAATTTAAAATGGATTTGTTCACATTCACATTTAAGGATTAGTATGGGGAAATATTAAACATGTACAAATATTTAGACTAATTATAGTAATATTTAATTCAAACGAAATATTTTAAGTGGCATAATTTATTATCTGAATGGAATACTGAGTCCTACTACAGAAATACATGTATTTAAAATGAATAAATAAACATGAAGGATTCTGCTACCATTTTACAAAGGGAGAAACTTTGCAGACAGTAAGTTCTCTCCCTAGTGTCTAAAACCTTTCAAACATTGGGGCTACTCTTAACAGAAAAAAATTTGCTCCCTGTGGGAGCAAATTTTTTCTGTTAAGAGCAGCACCTATGAGAAAGGAGGCAAATCTTTCAGAGTAACATCCCTTTGAAGTATTTTAATTCCCAGTAAAAAATGGTAATACTTGAATTCGTTTGTTTGTTAGTTTTATTCGGGTTTTATGTGGCTTTCAACAATCTTTCAGTCATACATATCACAACGGTGTCTGGATGTGGCAGAGAGCTCAATGCTCATTTTTAGAGTGCTGCCCCACTGAAATATCACACCCCAGACACTTGCCATGATATTCTACCCAGTCACATTATACCAAGCGAAAGCGCAGCTAGTACCATTTTTAAAGTCCTTGGTATGACTCGGCTAAGGATCAAACCTGCAACCTCCTGGTCACAATGTGTTTGCTCTACCAACTGAGCCACTGTGTCAGTTAAATATTTAAATTCAGCAAGGCAGAAATCAGTTCTGATATTTACCTGAACTTTGTAATCCGAATCTCTTTGTAAAGCATCTTCACAGAGTCGAGCTCGATCTCGAAGACGATCACACTCACTCTTTAGACTTTCAACCTTTTCCTAAAAAACAAGACACACAGAAAACCCCAATAAGCAAGGCGAGATAAACATATAATACTGGGGTAATATAACCTTACATAATTTTGTAATAGAGGGAAACTTTTAATTCTTCATGAAGTTGTTTACTGTAAACTTTCATTTCAATCTATTTTAATGACCTCTCTCTGCTATAAACACTTTTCCATTATGCAGAAATAAATTCAAGGTCCAAAAAAACACACACTAAAGACAGCAGACACCATTTTTGTTTTTTGTTTAGTCTGGTTATTGGAATTGACCTTTTTCAGCAATAAAAGTTGTCAAAATCGCCAAGTGCCAGTCTGCAAGGGAGACAATCCAAACATCAAGTACAAATCATTCGAACCTATGTGTATTCGAACTTTGTTTTCGTGCCCAGCAAATTCGGCCTCTTTAATTATGGCACTCCTGCACCTCTGTCTTTGCTTGAAACTTGCCCATTTTTTTTTTTTTTTTTTCAAGGAACTTTACTTTTGATTCTCACAGAGATTTAAAATTGTCTAGAATACTAGAAAATGTGAAATTCAAGTACTTTTAAGGTCTATGGACAGTTTTCAGGGGCTTTTCAAGACAAATTTTGTTTTCAAGCACTTTTCAAGACTGCCCTTCATTTTCAAGTACTTTTCAAGCCTGTGCGAACCCTGGAGTTACTGCCACACAGATGAAAAGGGACAAACTAGTACATCTGCGACCAAAGTATTGGCAGAGGACTGACTGTGTTGGGATTTAATGACACGTCAACTCTTGTGGGTCATTTTGTGTTGTCTCCCAGAGAAAGGGAGAAAAGAGACAGAAGAAATAGTAGAGAAGACGGAAGAGAGAGACAGGGAAAAAAAAAGACCAGGAATGAAAGTGAAGAAACAGAAGAAATAAAATCATTCCCCCTCTACCCTTACCTGCTACAAGGATAGCAGGCCTTGCCTAACTGTAAGCCAGTATCTGTCGGACTCTCCGCTGACCTAAGATACACGACACCTTTGCCACACCCAACCACCCCCAGAATATGTTCTGTGATACCAAATTGGATAATGACATACTTACCGATAAGGTTAGTTTGATGCTATCGAATCTCTGGGTTATGTCCTCTAGTTTGTCTTGGTGCTGTTTATGGAGTTCTGAAAATAGAGAGAAATCCATAGGAGTTTCTTATTCAATGTCCATGGATTAAAACTACAAGCTTCATTCATTTTCTTGTCCCAAGAGTTACAATAAATCTAATGAAAACATTAACTACCAGCTTCACTAATGTTTCTTCAACAAATTTAGTTTCTGGCCCTATAAGACATTTTCAGAAAGAATATAAAAAAATTTCCATTATCATTTGTCTGACCAATATATAACTTTGGCAAAGTTTCACTCACTCTGAACATATTCTGGAATCCCACTGGAACCATCTTCATACTGTTTGTCAAGAAATAAGATAAACTACAGATATTTTTATCTTAACCCTGGTCTGCTGAACCTGGATATGCCCTGCCTTTGCAAACAGTGTAGATCCAGATCAGTTGGCTTCTGAAGAAGCAAACTGATCTGGATCTGCACTGTTTGCCATTAAGTATGTGACTTTGTATCAACAACCTGGATCAAGTAATCTGATTGGCTGAAAATTGGAAGTGGGCGTGGCATCTTTATTTATTCAGACCGACAAGGGTTAAAAATAATAAACTAAAAAGAGACCCGTTGACAAGATGTTAGGTGGTCAGGATACACTTTGTATCTTTTCCGGCATTTATTACAAGGGAGACAACTTTCGTGATTTCTGTTTGCCTTCATGCACACCCAGCCCCTTCTGAAAAGGGGTCTACTCTAAATTAAAAAAAAGGGGGGGAGCAAATCCTTTCCTTTTAGAGTAGACACCTTTTCAGAAAGGAGGAAAAATTATTTTAACAAGAGTGACCTCCCCTGAGAGTGTATGAATTCCCCTTAAATATTAACCATGCTGTACTCAATTACCTTTCATATGTTTGACAACAGTGTTCACAGAAGTTTTCCTGGTGTTACCATTCATGTCAGTACTTTTTACTTTATTATCCACTTCTATGTTCAAGTCAGTACTCATTACTTTATTATCCACTTCTACATTCAAGTCAGTACTCATTACTTGATTATCAGAATCCATTTCAACATTCGAGCCAATACCAGGTACTTTATTTTCTGTATCCACATTTGGCTTCATTTTCTCTACTGGCATGCGGAACTTATTTAACTTCCTCTAGAATATCATTTAAATTTCCTCTCTATAATAATATGGTGTATAATTTAACTCCTAGCATTAACATCATTACGAAAACAAGCCTATTCAAATATACTGAAAATTTTACCATCAAAAAATGAAAATTTTCAGATAAAAAAATCCTATATTTTACATATTTCTGATCAAAACATAGATTGTGGGTACTCGTTAGAACCGTCTCTATGAGGCAGTTCTAACGAGTACCCACAATTTATGTTTTGAGCAGAAATAAGAAAAATAATGTATACCCCTGTAAACCCCAGTTTTAATATATAAAAGTGGAGTTTAAGGGGGTCAAAATTATATAGGCATGTTTTCGTGATGTATTTTCTTCTCTCTAAAAACCCTAGTTTCATCCATGTTTTCACACTTAAAATCTCCTGCCACTGGATTCCAGAAACAATATTGTGTCAGTTTGCTGGAATCAGCTTCCCTTGATGAAATCCTTGCAGAAAAACAGAAAAACTTTCCATACTTTCTGGGTGAAAATAATCTTTAACACTCTCTTGGCAAATGTAGCAGATGACAAATAGATGATATTTTTCTAATTTTTACCAGAAAATAGACTTTAACAGTTTATGCCAATTGTATCCAGATTAGACAATTAAAACAGGATTTTACTATTTTATATTTGCATGAAATATTTAAGTCTATATTCAGGAACTGAAAATTTCATGCAAATTGTTTCTTGAGAAATATTCACTTAAACAAACACTGCCAACCAAAAATTTGCACTTAAACTAACACTGCTAACCAAAGTATCCACTTAGATGAACACTGCTTACCAAAATTATTTACTTAAACTGACACTGTTAACCAAACAAATTCACTCAAACTAACACTGTTAACCAAAAATATTCTGCCAACCAGAGATACTCATTTAAACAAACACTGCTAACCAAAATTATTCCTTTAAATGAACACAGCTAGCCAAAAATATCCACTTACAGCGCTAGCAAAAAAAAAACTCACTTGAACACTGCTAACCTAAATTATTCACTTAAACTGACACTGTTAACCAAACAAATTCACTCAAACTAACACTGTTAACCAAAAATCTTCTGCCAATCAGAGATACTCATTTAAACAAACACTTCTAACCAAAATTATTCCTTTAAATGAACACTGCTAGCCAAAAATATTCACTTACACAGCTAGCCCCCCAAAAAAATCATTTGAACAAACATTGCTAACCTAAATTATTCACTTGAATGAGCACTGCTTACCAGAAATATTTGCTTAAATGAACACTGCTAACCAGAAATATTCATTTAAATGAACACTGTTTAGAAATATACACTTGCTACTAAGCAGAAATTTGCCTTAAATGAACAGTCTGCTAACCAGAAATATACACTAAAAGGAACACTGCTAACCAAAAATATTCATTTTGCTGCAGCTTCCTACAGTAAAGGCTTTACTTGATTTGGAAACCACATACTGTATTAGTACTTGAAAGTCAAGAAGTAGTATATCTTATCCAAAACAAACATGACATGTAATTGAAATACACATTTATTACAGTTCAATTTTTATCACCATACAAGTCATTGCCAAATAAATACAGAGATTTATGTTCACTTAAACCCATTGTAAACTGAATAGACTCTCCCACACTATAAATCAGTAGAGTCCTATTTCAATTTTAGGTACATCCGGCTATGAGATTTAGATATTCCTTGAGAAAAATGGCTTAACTATCTGCAGCGGAGACGTCACATTCTGCTGTGTTTGATCTGAATTGTACTGTTTGCCTTCACTGCTCCTTTGTGCATTAAGGATCCCTTTCTCAAGGCACTACCCATTGAATGAATTACTGAATTTAATACTTAGCATGCTGGGTAAAAATTTCAGCAGACAACACTTCGAAATATTTCTCTTACTTTTCCCAGAAAACAGGCTATCATGAAAACATGCCTATATAATGCTGAAACCCTTAACCCAACTTTTGTATAGTAAAACTGGGGTTTACAGTGGTATACATTATTTTTCTTATTTCTGCTCAAAAGCCTAGATTGTGGGTACTCATTAGAACTGCCTCACCAAGGTGGTTCTAATGAGTACCCACAATCTACATTTTTGGGCAGAAATATAAAAAATATCTAAAAAAAAATCTGAAAATTTTCATTTTTAATTTTTGATAGTAGAATTTTCAGTATATTTGAAAAGGATTGTTTTCGTAATGTTTGTCTTACATGCAAATTGTCTGGAGACAATCTGCATGTAAAGTCAAAGCCTAGTTTCTGGAGACAATAAAAAATATTAATTTGTCATCTGTGGAATTAGCTAATGAGTGGTGAAGATTAATGAATTACTGAATTTATGCATAATACATAATAATGTATAATGTCTTACCATATTTACCCTTAATATTGGGACATAACTTCTTACCTTACTAGTTCAAAAATTTGAACATCAATTTTACTACCTGCTGATATATCTAAAAAGCTGGCTGTGTGACAAACAGTGTGGTGATGTGGCATCTGATCAGGGTCTACACTGTTTGCTCAGGCCTATCTGTCCCAACACTAAGGGAAAATATGGTAACATCTAATACTACATTCACCAAAATTCTTCAACAGTTACTTTCAGTTTAACAGGTTATCAAAAGAACTGATCAAAAACCTCTAAATTTTAATAGCCATTTTCAAACCTTTATGGATTTAATCCCCAAAATTCTATTACACTATTGAAATCATTAGCTGTGAAATATGCCACATCAAGTTAAAGGAACTTTTTGACATATACGAGGGATGTTCGAAATGAATTGCTTATTTCTATCTGGAGACTTCAAATTTCAAGTTAGCCCAAAAGTACTCATTTCATGCCCTCGAAGTACTCCCCGTGGCTAGAAATGCAAAGTTTCAGCCGATGTATCCGCTTCTTGAAGGCGTCACGGTACGCTGATTTGGGCACAGTAATAAGGTACTGAAGAATGGCAGATCCAAGTGCCTGTCGGGACTGGTATTTCCGCCCAGCAAGGAATGCTTTCAATTTCGGAAACAAAAAGAAATCACATGGGGCAAGGTCTGGGGAATACGGGGGATGAGGCAAAACAGTTACTTTTTCTTTCTTCAAAAACGCCGTAACTATTGCGGAGGTATGAGCTGGGGCATTGTCATGTAGAAGACGGACATGTTTAAAACCAGTGGCAAGGCGTCGTTTCTGATAACACTTTTTCAGTTTCTTCAGTACTACGTCATTGTAGTACTTTCCGGTGATGCTTTTGCCCATTTTCACTGGCACATTTATTGCGACTCCTTCACCAGAGAAGAAGATTGCATACAAAACCTTCTTTGTACTCAAAGAACGTTTGGCAATTATTGGGCGTTTGCTGTGTTTAGTGGCCCAGATCTTATTGCTAACCTTTCTGACGGGCTCAAAATAATGGACCAGGTTTCATCACCTGTGACGACATTGGCAAACTGCTTTTTGTCATATTTTGGAAACATTTGAAGCAGCTTTTTGGCCACTTTTACCCGTTGCCTCTTTTGCTCGTCAGTCAACAGATGTGGCACCCATCTAGCAGAAATCTTTCTGACTTTCAAATGCTTCTTCAAAATTTGGTGAACCGTTGATAGTGATATGCCTACCTCTCGTGCAATATCACGAACTGTAAATCTGGCATCTCCTTCAATGATTTCCTTTATTTTGAAAACGATTTCTTTACGAGATGCAGATTTTGGTCTACCTGATTTCGGTGCATTTTTGATGGACTCTACACCAGACTCAAATTTCTTTTTCCACCGCCGAACTGTGTCATAAGACACACAAGAAGGTCCAAAAGCAGTAGCAATTTCAGTCATCAGCTTCTTCAAAGAACAACCAAGTTTTGAGCGAGCTTTGATGTAAGCCCGTATTTCATCTTTTTTGTCGACGCTTCTACCAACCATTTTTACTGCAGTGGTCAATGACTGCATGTATTCAAATGGCAAATTTTATGTCTTACACTTAGTCTAACATGTACATTTATACACCATTGTGTAGATATTGAATAGCCCTATACAGGTATGTATTGGTTTTTATAGTGCCCCACGTGGATATCGAGCTAGAGGACAATAAGCAATTCATTTCGAACATCCCTCGTAAAGCCAATGTAGACCCCAACATTTTCTCGCACATGTCTGCAGTTTGTACAGGATCTGCGATTTTCATTTGCAGAAATGTTACTGTGTTACTCAAAGCAGGTCTGTCAGACTTCATGTAACCTGATCTGAATATACTGCAATAATCTTATGTATTAGGACAGAGGTGTGAGCAAAGAGTGTAGACCCAGTTCAGGCACTGAAGAATGTGGCATCTGATCAGGGTCTACTCTGTTTATGCCACTCATCCAGCAGTTTTAAAGCACATCCAAGGGAAGTGAAGTTCACTTGTATAAATTTCAGGACAAGTATTGCAAGGAGTAAAGATGTCCCTTTTAGGACAAATAAGGTATTAAATTCATATATATATTGTAAGGCCTTTTTAATGCAGAATATAGCAAGGATGTGCCTAGCATTCATAAGTAAAAAGCATCAATATATATGTCTAGACATTATCCGGACTTCTGGGTGTTTTTCAGTTATACTTTTAAACTCTATATCACAATATGACAAAGCTGCCATATCTTACTGCCCATCCAAATCAAACAGCATTAGTTACTAAATGACCCATGTAAGGGCGTAGTTCCATTAGGCTGAGAGTGACAGGACCCAATAATTTATTCTGTCCTCTCTCATAGCTCTAGACTACTGTCAATTCTACATCACTGAGAAAGACATTTTTTTTTTTTGCTTGGCATTATATTCTAAATGAAAATATTTTGTTCTGATCAGAAACCATGTGAGTTATCAGTTTCTGCTTTGCTCTCAAATATGTACCCTAAAATTAAATTTATGGCCAAAAATTGGTCTGACCTATAAAATTTTTACAGCAAAGTGATTTTTGTCTCAGAAAATATTTTTTACAACAATACTGTAAAAATTTCAGAATAACTGAACAAGCATAACTTGTTGAAAAATCTGCCTCCAAATTATCTACCCTAAAGATTTCTGCATAATTTGTATTCATTTTTACTGTGGGAAAAAGTGAACATATTCGATTTTTTAAAAACCAATGACTAGAATAAATTTTTTAAAAACCAATGACTAGAATAAAACTTTTTGTCCATAGGTACTTACGACAAATGGTTTTGCATTAAATCATGACAAGTGTTTGCAAATTAACTTCTTCTATATAAAGTGCTAAGCAAAAAATGACTTTTTGAAAGATGTCAAAAGCACAGTCGGCATTTTTTCCAAATGAAAAGTGCTGATATTTTTTTTATTTGTCCACAAAAACATATGTTGTGGCTACTCATTAGAAGCACCTCGATGGGGTGCTTCTAATGAGTACCCACAACATATGTTTCCATAGACAAATAAGAAAAATATAATGTGGATATACCCTCTTATCTGGAGTCATGTCTCATCAAATACTGTGTCTGGTACAAAGGCTGCAATGTTGTGGCGCAACATTTGCAGTAACAATGTCCAAATATAATAGCAATACACAAAATAAAAGATAAGAGCCAGCTACATCATAGGAAGACCTGTTATGGCATATGCCAACAGCACAGGTTCAAGCGAGCCTGCCCATCGTGCAGTTTTGCCAGAAACCATGCTGTTCACTCACACAAGTGGTAGTCCAAGTGTAAATTTAAGCCAAAGAACAAGACATGTGGCCTCAGATTGGGCTTGTTTAATCCTTAAAGCATTAATCACACCTGCACCAGACAACATTTTGACCCCCTGCCCCCATTTCCCCCCCCCCCCCCCCCACCCCACAAAGAAAATAAGTTAATATTTCATGTGATTTGCAAAGCAGATGATTCACATGAAATGTCAAGATTTATCAGATGATTCACATGAAATGGCACAGCTTATTTTCTCTGAAAAATGATAAAAAAAAAAATAAAAAAAAAAATAAGAATGTCATCTGTTCCAAATTTTGCTTGGCACTTTAAGGGTTAAAAAGCAATACTAGATTTATGAGGAAATATGAGGAAACCAAGAAAAAATGAATGCCATTATCATAACTCCAGATAAGGGGGTATCCACATAACATTTTTCTTACTGTATTCCACCGAATTACCACACATACCCTTATAAGGGTAGTCAAGCGATTTTGCAGACTTCAAATTACAGCTTGTGTACTTTTACCTGCTTCTATATAAAAGTATATGTTGTTGTACTTATTTGAACTGCCTCGACAAGTCCAGGCAATTCAAATGAGTACCAATAACAAATACTTTTATAAAGAAAATCAGAAAAAATAGTGCATAAGTATGATTAAAAAATCATCTCATGAAGTCATCGTCTTATCTTTCTTTATAGTCCTTATCAGGTGGATCTTTTACTACAAGTTTTTTGAGTAATTTTGAAAATCCTAAGTGCCATTACGAAAACACGCTTATTCAAATATGCTGAAAATTTTACTACCAAAAAAATGAAACATTTCAGATAAAAAATTCAGATATTTTTTCATATTTCTGATCAAAACATAGATTGTGGGTACTCGTTAGAACTGCCTCACCAAGGCAATTCTAACAAGTACCCACAATCTGTTAGATTGTGGGTACTCGTTAGAACCACCTCACCAAGGCAGTTCTAACGAGTACCCACAATCTATGGTTTGAGCAGAAATAAGAAAATTAATGTATACCCCTGTAAACCCCAGTTTTACTATATAAAAGTGGGGTTTAAGGGGGTCAAAATTATATAGGTGTGTTCTCCTGATGCACAGAGCGGTAATTAGGTCGAATACAGTATTTGTCCATGAAAACAAACATTGTGAATACTAATTAGACGCAACTTGCCAAGGCACTTCTTATATGTACTCACAACATATGTTTACTTGTACAATTAAGAAAAATATCATTACTTTTCATTTGCAAAAAAAAAAGGGACCTATTCTGGAACTATGCCCTTACAGCATTCACAAACCAATGTTGTTTTGTATATAGGAGCCATGCTGTGCGAAAATGTGCCTTCTGGGCATAATGCCGATAGCAAAAGCCAAGATCAGCCTGCACCTATCCTATGAGAAGGTTCAGCAAGGTCTTTGCTTTCCAGTGACAGAACCAGAATGTATCGATGTTTCAGACTGTGTGACTGACATCCATCGGTCAAGATAAGCAGGGTATCCATATAATATTTTTTATATCTCTCCACCAAAACGTATGTTGTGGGTACTCTTTAGAAGCGCCTCACTGAGGTACTTTTCGAACAAAAAGATATTTGTCTCAAGTAAATGAATTTTGGGACCGATCTGGATCTTTACTGTTCCCAAATGCATAAAAGATTTTTTCTTATGGTACAGCTCATACAAAAGACCGAAAAATAGTTTTCAGTAACAAATAATATAATTCATTCTTTTCTATCATTTCTTACCTAATTCAAATGGCATCCAACAGCTATTAATTCTATTTCAAAACACCTACATTTATCTTTCCTTTTGTGCAAAGTTCAAAACTCAAATTAACTGCCAATTTGGACTATTCATATGTTGAATGCATATAAATATAAAAATTAGAAAGAGAATAATATGATAAACTATTATTCAATCACTTGTCCATGTCATGAGAAAAGAATTTTAATAAACACATGCAAATTTGAAGATCCAACCTAGTCATGCCAAACCCAGACATGCCTTGCCTTTGCAAACAGTATAGATCCAGATCAGTTGGCTTCTGAACAAGCCAACTGATCTGGATCTTCACTGTTTGTCATTAAATATGTGAATTTTTATCAACAACCTGGATCAAGTAATCTGAATGGCTGAAAATTAGAAGTGGGCGTGCCATCTTAATTTATTCAGCATCGCCAAGGTTAAGAGACAAGCATATTACAAGTCTTAGAAGTGCAGCAGACTGGTTAGATTTGCAGTCTGATCTAAGCTTTTGTTCTTTGTACAGATCCTATTAGACATTTTTTATGACAAAGTCCTATTTAACGCTAATTAGAACACTGGTTAGAAATTTCAGCAGATAACATTTTGATATTGATGTAACATTTCTTCTCATTTTGCCCAGAAAACAGGTTTTGACTTTTCATGCAAATTGTCTCCTGATGTATCTGAGTGTCAAACAGTGTAGACCCAGATCAGATGCCCCAGACTTTTGAGTTTATAGGCCAGTCAACACTGCTAAGGTCATGTCAAGCCATTCAGTTAATCTTCTCATACTCTATCCTGGGCAGGCTTAGTCCTCTAAGCAGTGGTTGTGCCCCCACTTTCAGCACTGACTGACAATTGCCCTTCTTGAATTAGCGGAAGTGGCAGAATCACCATAGAAATTATTTTATGATCAATCTCCACAAAAGATATGTGGCAAGCTGTGATTCTTACTTCCAACCACTAGATCTGCAGTCATATGTACTACTGGCTTTGTTAACCCTTCTCTTGCTGAACACGACATGCCCTGTCTTGGCAAACAGTGCAGATCCAGATCAGTTGGCTTCTGAAGACTGGATCTTCACTGTTTATCATTAAATATGTGAATTTCTATCAAAAACCCAGATCAAGTAATCTGATTGGCTGGAAATTAGAAGTGGGCATGGCATCTCAATTTATTCAGCATGACAAAGGGTTAAGATTTTGAAAATTTTACACAAATGACACCACTCTTACACAGTACAGATCCAGTCTGACACTTACTGCTGGTTGTAAGGATGAAAAGATATTCATTCAGTTATCATTACCGTTTCTTACCCTTTCTTGCTGCCTTATTTCCAAACATGTCAATAAAGAAAGAATCCATTATTTTCCGATACTCAGAAACAAAAGAGACAAGTGAACCAGATTACCCCAGTTATCATGAGATTGTTACACCAATCCTGATGAATAAGTTATTAGGGAAGGTAATTGCCCTGTAATGATTTCACAGAAGAAGAATGTAACTTCAGGATTGTTCAAGAATTAAGACATCATGTTAATGACTTCCTTGTTTACAAGGCTAAAAACGGGAAAAATTATGAGAAAGTTTTACCCTGATATTTAATATAAGTAAGATAATACATGCCAAAAACCCTTTCTCAGGTACTGAAAATAGCCATAATTCAGTCAAAAATTCCAAGATTTTGCTCATTAGCTATTCCCCAATACTGACATGTATGCAAAATTTGAACAAAATCTGTAAATAAAATACTAAGTTCAAGTTACCAATCTGATGGAAGGACAGACACTCAAATGGTATATCAATCCTAGTGGTGGGGCATAAAAACCAAAGACTCCCACAACCGACTGACAGAAATTCTTCCTCACATTAATCTTTTCACCCCTGAGTTTCTGAAATGGACACTTCCATCTCTGACTTTGGACACATCATTGTTGCAAATAGGGGTTTCAGTCAAGAATCAAAATAGAATGGCAAATTGTGTAGACCCTGATGAGTGCTCATTATGAGCAGTCTCATCAGGCTCTACACTGTTTGCAAATAACTTGTTTTGGTCTGCGGAGCTGAAAGGGTAAAAGTCGACTGAACTGGGAAAGTACAAAAGTAAACAATAAACACACCTGACTGAGAACAATTTCTTTAGTCAATTAAACTTCAACCTGTAATTTGTACTAGATATTACAAATCACAATACCCTACTGGGGGTATGACATAATCTTTTTGATGTCTTTATATATGCAAGATCAAGCTCAAATATGTCATACCCAAACAGCACAGAGAGAGATCAGCCTGTGTATCCGTATACAAAAAAAAATTAAGTCCAACCAGGGACTTCTCTGTTCATTAATATATTCTACAGAATCCAATGATTATGTGTTAGGGCAATGAAGGCCTTGATCAGACTGATTTCTGTCTTCATTGTCAGAATGAGTGAAATGGGTTCTTTTCACATGTAGCTAAGATGTTCAAAACAAATTCCACAGCTGAGTGTTCTATTTGCTATGATATCTACCAATCCTCAAAAATATTTTTAATTCATTTGCAGTTATTGAAATCCTATGTCTGCTTTACCCTAAATATTCAGACATCTTAATGCCTTACATAGTGGGTAAACATGCACTTCCATTCCATCCTAAAAACTTAAAGTGTCATCTGACTAGAGTCTATTATGATTGGTAATCTTCCTGCAGTTTTTAGACACACCAGAACATAGTAAAATAGACTTGTTCCAATTTAACCTTCTTAATTCAGCAGATGACAAATTGATATTTTTCTTATTTTTCTCAGAAAACAGGATGTGACATTTCATGCAAATTGTCTCCATGAAATGTCAGCTCCTGCTTTCTGGGAAAAACAAGAACAACATGTCAAAATGTCATCTGCTGAAATTTTTACCCAACATGGTAAGCATTAAAGACAAGTATGGTCAACAGGTAGTAAAATGGTCCTTTTTTTAAATCTTAGAATAAGTACGCGAAGAAGTGTCGGAATGCAAAGGGTAAATACACTAGAACATTTTGGGATGTTTGGAGGTATTTTGAAAAATTTTATAAGGCATTGTGTCTCTGCTTTATATGCCTGCAGCTGGTTTTGTACATGTATGCACATGCACAAAATTTTTCAAGAAATTTTTCAAAATATATATGGTCCTAGGTCCCCAAAAAAGTTTTCTTAGTTTTCTCCCATTCGCATGCTTGACTGGGTTGCACCTGGCAAACCTACCAGTGTAGGTTTGGGTGGTTCAATCCGATATATATAAATGAACGATTTAATGAATTATTCATCGTGGGCTGGGTGGCCTAGTGGTTAGTGCACTCGACTTTCATACGGGATATCGTGGGTTCGAATCCCGCTGGGGTCGAGATAATTTTTAGACCATTAGTACGCCTAGCTCATACTCGACGTGCCCTGGGTTGAGTATAAAGTGGACAGGGTGGCACTTGGTGACAGACAGCGGCACCAAGTGTGCATGGGTGATCCATGAAAGCAAGGCTGTACAAATACATGTACACATAACAATCGCCGCTGCCTCCATGTGCCTCAGATGCCTGGTAGCCTTAAAGATCCGCACAACAACAACAACAACAATTATTCATCAGTAAAGCCTATCTAAACAGCAACATTAAAAAATGTTATTTCTGACATGGTCACCCAGCAAACACGCCAAACAACATATGCATCTGCCTAGTCTGATCAATTTTCACTATCTCTGAAGAAGCTTTGGAGTCTTGGCTATCCAGAAGGTGCTCAGCAAGACCTCTAGTCAGACTACAGGGATATGCAGGCTGTTCTGAGTCCTCTCTGAGTGCACAAATCAGAAATGCATTCCTGCCCATCTACTTTGAATGGCAATATCAACCATAATTTTACTATTGTGGAGCAAAATTAAAAGGCAATGTCAAGCATGATTTTACTATTGGGCAAAATACAAATATCTAACAGTTAATCAATTATGAATTAATTGTTTGGATAGAAAAGTGCTTTCCAAAGCCCACAAAAGTCTTTTCTTCAAGTCAGAATGAGACTTGCCATTACTATATACTATACAGAACAGTTTAATCTTCACCACTCTCTGGGCTAATTCAGCAGACAACAAATTAATGACAAATTAATAACATTTGTCTTGTCCTTCCCAGAAAATAGGCTTTGACATCTCATGCAAATTGTCTCCAAAGGAGACAATTTGCATACAATGTTAAAACCTGTTTTCTAAGAAAAATATGAAAAAAAAAATATTTCAAAATGTCATTTGCTGAAATTTTTTTGCAGCATGCTAAGCAATAGTAAACATAAGTCTGCGTCATATTCTCATATTCGGAAAATATAACAATGGAGACAATTTGCAGAACATGTCAAAGGCCTGTCTGCTGAAATACTTAGGGTTAATACGGCACCTACACTTCTGGAATATGTCAATTCGCTAATTAAGAAGTCAAATAATATTCTCTTTGGACTGGGTCCAGAGAAAATACAGATGAATAAGCATATTGATGGAAAGTTCAATCAGCTAATAGAAGTCAATAGAATTGCAATTAATGTCTTGAAGCCAAGAACAGCTGAGGTGTGATTTGTGAAATTTTTATACTTATATTAGTTCTTCAACATAATCATTTACAACTAATGTAAGAAGTATATAGTTTCAATTAACCCTTATCCTGCTGAACACGACAACCCCTACCTTTGCAAACAGTGTAGATCCAGAAGCCATCTGATCAGGATCTATACTGTTTGTTATCCAGTTTGCGAATTGGATGAGTACATTATATCAATCTGATTAGTCAATAGCCAGAGATGGGTATGGCTAAATTAATTCATTTAGCAGGATAAGGGTTAATTTCCTTTGTTTCACTATTATTTGGTAAACAAATTATATCTTTTACTAAGACATATCTGTCCAAGCATTTTAGAAAAGACAGTATATTTCCAAAATCTAAACAAAAAAAAAGAAAAAAAAAGACATGTTATTCAAAGATAACCATCTGGATAAAGTGCCAAGTGCCTTAATGAAAAAAAAAAGTAAGAAAAATATTTTAAAATGTTTCTGTCGATACTTAAATTTGGCACATTTAAACATTTAAGGTATATCATCCATAGGTAGCTCCCAAAGTCAGTGTGCAAAATAATCACTTGTCTTTAATGTTTTTCCCTGAGTATTTAGAACTGCATGTTGCAATGGGAAACTGCTGAGTCAGCAAAACAGCAATCTCTAAATTCCAAGATAAAACAAAAAAAACAGAAAATTAAAATCCTGTGTAGAAACCCTATTCCAAAGACTAATCAAACAGTAATCCAAACTGAAGCCAATGAATTGTAAGCTAAAAACAAACTTCAAAGGAGTAACTTTTACCTCTCTGTTGGCAAATTCAGCAGAAAACAAATATGATATTTTACTCTCTTTTTTTTTTTTTTTGCTAGAAAATAGGCTTTGACATTTCATGCAAACTGTCTCCTACAGAGACAATTTGCATGAAATGTCAAAGCCTATTTCCTGGGAAAAATAAGAAAAATCTTTCAAAATGTCCTCTGCTGAAATGTTTACCCAGCATGCCTTGCAGGAAGTAAGAGTTCACCTGAAGAGTTAATAGATTATAATGATGATTGTACTCTCACTGAAACAGAGATGTAGCATCAGATTCTAATCAGCTTTCCTTCATGCCTTATTTATTGTACTTATTCTAAATATTGGGAGGCTACATTATTAACCTTACTATGCTTTACCTTGAAACAGGCATACCGAATCTCTCCAGGTAAAAGGGGTTAACAACATAATAGTTTTTTCACTTCTCAAGGAAAACATATTTTGTGGGTACTTATTAGAGGTGCTTGGGCATTTTTTTTTTCTTCTCCATGAAAACATATTGTGGATACCTTAGTGCCTTAGTGAGGTGCTTCTAATGAGTACCTACAATAAATGTTTTCATGCTTGAGATTAGAAAAATGAGTCAGTGCACGACAAAACATACAATAAGACTTGGGCAACCAGCTAAAGAAGACTCAGAGAGCCTGCGCATCTGGGCAATCTGATCAGTCTTCACTGATCAGATGTGCCTTCTACAGCCTGGGGCTGTCCAAAGAGGGATAAATGAGAACCCTTGCCATCACGGAAACATACCTATATAATTTTGACCCCCTTAAACTCCCACTTTTATATAGTAAAACTGGGGTTTACAGGGGTATATATTATTTTTCTTATTTCTGCTCAAAAACATAGATTGTGGGTACTTGTTAGAACCACCTCAGTGAGGTGATTCTAACAAGTACCCAAAATCTATGTTTTGAGCAGAAATATGAAAAATATCAGAATTTTTTATCTGAAAATTTTCCTTTTTAATTTGTAAAATTTTCAATATATTTGAATAGGCGTGTTTTCATAATACATACTGGTGGATGTACAGACTAATCTGAGCCTTTGCTGGTCACATAGGTCTTATTGTAGGTTTTGTCGTGGGATGGCTCAAATAATACTTTTCCTCATTTGGAGCTATGGACCAGGTCTATCTAAGAGTCTAAAAATTACTGGCTGGACCTCAGCAGCAGTTTGACATGAGTGTACTCTTTGCTCCGTTAGGCAAGCCTGTACAAATATTTAGGGTAATTATGGTATCCTGTCAAACTGTGGTCAAATAAAAAAAAATCCAACTATTAACAGTGTAGAGAAAACAAATGTCCCCCCACCGTGAATTTTCCTTTTTTTTACTGTTGTGACCTTGAAAATTAGGTCAAGGTCACCAAAATCTAATCAGTTCTTTGTTATGACCAATTATGTATCCATGAAAATTTGAGAGGCCAGCCACTGGTTCACAAGATATTGTGCAGACTACAAAGTTTGATGCTGACGTCAACTTAAGCTCCGCACCAAAATCAATAATGTCCCCACTTCCCTAAAGTTGGAGGACATAAATAAGCAAAGAAATAACCAAAAGCTATCACAGCAAATTTTTCATAAAGCAGGATAATGCCAAAATCAAGAATGAAACTCAGAATCACCAAAATAAACAATACTGAGTCTGACTGATTTTCAAAATATTATTCTAAGCTACTGCTGAGACACTGACAAACAGGTGCTACCACCAGGGAGTTTCTGTCTGTTAAAACAAAGAAAATGTATGCAAGCATCTGACTACTACAAGGTCAGTACATGATACTACAGACTAGCTCCAGATAAGAAACAGTAGCCACATGTTTTTCTTATTTTTCCATGAAAACATTATGTTGTTTTGTACTCATTAGAAGCGCCTCGCTTCTAATGGTACTTCTAATGAGTACCCACAACATTATGTTTTCATGGAGAAATAAGAAAAATATTGCTACTTTACGATGAAAAAAAGCACCATTTCTGGAATTATGCTTATTTATATAGTACTATAGAGTAATCACTAAGGTCTAATCTATGGAATGAATTATTGAATTAATTATTAAAACACTGAATACCTGCTGTACCATATTAACCCTAAATATTCAGATGTCTAAAAGAAAACACAGGACATGGACTAGTTCATTACAACTGTTCAGATGTAATTAGGTCATATTCATGATGGGGCTTAACCCTTGTCCTGCTGAACCCGGATATACCCTGCATTTGCAAACAGTGTAGATCCTGATCAGTTGGCTTCTGAAGAAGCCAACTGATCTGGATCTGCACTGTTTGCCATAAGGTATGTGAATTTATAGCAACTATCTGGATCTAGTAATCTGATTGGCAAAAAATTAGAAGTGGGCGTGGCATGTTAATTTATTCAGCAGGACAAGGGTTAAGAATCCTCTCATCAAAATATTAAGAGAAGCATAAATTTTCTTCAGCTGGAGTGGTCTCCCATTGAAAAAGGGTGGCAAAAACTTTCAGTTTTGAGTACTCACTCTTGTGTTCTAGAAGCCAGATTAAAAACACCATACACTTGTTCTCATTCTGAGAGCATTATTGTAGACAGACAATAATAGATACCAGCTTTCAGAATGTATAAACATCCATTCTTGACTTGTCTGTCAGAAACAGAGCTAACTAGCTAAATAAAACCAACATACATCCAACTACACATACCAACAAATAGCTACCTACATTCGCAAAAACATACCCACTAAATTAACCTAAGTATTGGGATAGACAGACCTGAGCAAACAGTGTAGACCCAGATCAGAGTTTACACTGTTTGCCACTCTTCCAGCAATATTTTAAATACATGAAGTGGTAGTGGAACAGATTTTTACAAATTATAGGACAAGTATGGTAAGGAGTTAAGTTGTCCCAATATTTAGAGCAAAAACGTACCCACTAAATAAAACATACTATTATCCACACATACCGGAGCCATTAGGTTGGCTCCTCAAGCTACAACACAGCCTCTTTATAACACTACTGTTGGGGTCCATACCATAAACCGTGTAAGTAAAACAATCGTGTTATATCCAAACAAAAATGTATAGATTATATTGAAAAATGACCATTTATGGTCATTTTTCAATATAATCTATATATTTTTGGGATCCATCTTTAAACCATGTTATATCCAAAACCGTGTTATAATGAACCGTGTTATAAAGAGGTCATAGTGTAATTGCAAAATGGTAGCCGATGAATCTCAAATATCTTTATTCTTTTCAGAGATAACAGAGCTTGCCATTTCAGTCACATGAAATGTCAAGCCTTATTTCAGTCACATGAAATGTCAAGCCTTATTTTCTCTGAAAAAAAAATAAAATAAAATAAAACAAAATGTGATTGGTACTTTAAAGGTTAACAGGTCTATATGATGTGTACCCTGCATTCCACCACAACATTACGAAAACACGCCTATTCAAATATATAGAAAAATACACCTCCAAAAACTGAAAATTTTCAGATAAAAAACTCCAATATTTTTCATATTTCTGCTCAAAACATAGATTATGGGTACTGGTTAGAACCGCCTCTGCGAGGCGGTTCTAACGAGTGCTCACAATCTATGTTTTGAGCAGAAATAAGAAAAATAATGCATACCCCTGTAAACCCCAGTTTTACTGTATAAAAGTGGGGTTTAAGGGGGTCAAAATTGTATAGGCATGTTTTCGTGATGATATACGGTGAAGACCCTGGTATGCAGTGGGAAGGATCAAGGACATACTATTAGGAGAATTTTCATGACTTCTTTTGTTTTTGTTTCTAAAGAAATACAATTTGTATGTATTTGTTAGCCTTTTTCCACTATCTTGCTATAATAACCAAACTTTATCAGTTTTCCCCTTTTTATATAGTGAAAGTGCAGTGTGATAGAAGAACGCTTTTTGTATATCAAGCAATTAACAGAAACTAAAATCAGACTACACTTATGTTAAAATATTTTAAAATGTCCAGCAGAAATCATTAGGAAAATTCCTCAAACGTACACATAACTCTATCTATTAAAACATATTGTAAAATAGGGCCAAAATTCAACTTCAAAATAATTTCAACATACCCAACAGCAACACCTAAATAATTATCTCAATATAAAAAAAAAAAAAAAAAAAGCTTTTAACTATCCAAGTTTTATTTGACACAAGTCAAAACAGACTTTTTTTTTTACATGTACAGTTGACTCTCGTTATCTCGACCCCTCTTATCTCGATCCTATCACTTATGTCAAACTGATTTTTAAGTCCCGATTATTTTCCCTATGTATTTATTGTATTTCAGCTTCACGTATGTCGAACTACTTTTATGTCGACACTTCGGCTATCTCGTCCATCATTTTTAGTCCCTGAATATATTTTTCACAGTTTTTACTACCGCGTATCTCGAACTCGGACTATGACGAAGGAAGAAAAATGTAAGATGCAGCGCCGGCGGTCTCACAGTTAATGAAAATCATAATAGGCCATTGATAAATAAATCGATATTTTAATTTTCCCCTTAGTCCAGGTAAGTACAAACAACACAAACAATGTCTAAAATCCGTAATTATGAAATCACATGCGTGTTGAGTCGGGTTTGACACACGGCGCTCAACACCGTCTCCTGTCATTGATTTGTAAGATAAAAGGCGGCCCAGAATAGTGTTATGGAAGATTAATCAACGAAGTTTCTTTAATTTATTGTTTAGATACGCTCTTCACTATTGAGTACTGTCCGTCTGAATTATATAGCGTCTTCAAGAAAAGTCAGTGCGCGACAGGTTTCGACTCAGATCAGCCTGTATTGATCAGGCTAGCTAAGTCTGAATCTTCGCTTTTTACTCTTTGGTCAGGCGGTGCTCTTTGGTAAGCCCAGGTAAGGCTCATGCGTATAATGGAAAATTAGTGGGCGTGCAGGCTGATCCGAGTCTTTGACAGTCACACAGTCTTCTAATAGGACTTGTCGTGCACGACCTCAAATAGACGAATCACACGTAGGTACCGATGTTAACCCTTCCGACCCTGTAGACTGGTACGGATACCCACACAAATAGTGTAGGTCCAGATGAGAAGGTTCATAACGAGCTTTCTCTGCAGGATCTACAGTTTGCCGCGCTGAGATGGTTCGTTTATGCCAGGGGAGATAATCCAAACTAGCTTACAGCTGCCGCTTAACGTTGTAAGCGTTTTATGCAAAAGCGGAAACCAGTCAACTCTATCGAGTCGTCTATGCGAAGGGAGCTAATCCAAACCAGTTCATAACGTATAGCTAACACAACCCGGAAACCAGTAATTTATTTATAGCTCATATGGAAATCCAAATTTGCAGGAGTATTAAAAGACAACAAGAGACGTTTGAAATTTATTATTATTAACATTTATTGATGATATTATTTCAAGATAACCATTGCATCTCCTAAAACAAACAGTAACAATGCAAACTAAAGTACGCGTAAATTATTTTAATTGCCAAATACATGTGCCTTCCAAGCAAGTTTTGGCGAACAGAGACTGAGAGAGGCGAACAGTCGTCATACCTATGACGTCACAATTTGGTTGTCTCGATCTACTGATAACTCGAACATTTTTATCAGGTCCCGTGAAGTTCGAGATAACGAGAGTCGACTGTACTATAAAGTATTTTAAGAATACAGCCAGTAATCATTAGCATGCTAGATAAAAATTTGAGATTGCAAATTGAAGGTACATTTCCTATAATTCCCCTCAAAAAGAGTTTTTATATGCATCTTATCTGAAGCCTTCATCCAAATGTCAAAAATCCTCACACAAGTCATTGGACAAAAAACATTTCCAGTAAGAATTTGCAAACTAACTGTTGTGGTCATCTGAATTTTTCATTAAAATCTTATTGAATTTTTATCAGTGCAGTGCACTATGGTGTTGCAGCTTTTACACATGTAAAAATGACCACTACATCACGAAAACAAACCTATATAATTTTGACCCCCTTAAACCCCACTTTTATATAGTAAAACTGGGGTTTACAGGGGTATACATTATTTTTCTTATCTCTGCTCAAAAACACAGATTGTGGTACTCGTTAGAACCGCCTCGCCAAGGCGGTTCTAACGAGTACCAACAATCTATGTTTTGAGCAGAAATATGAAAAATATCAGAATTTTTAGCTGAAAATTTTCATTTTTTTGGTAGTGAAATTTTCAATATATTTGAATAGGCGTGTTTGCATAATGATAAGATTTAACCAAAAATCTGAAGATGATTGCTTGAATTCCAATAATCCCCTCTTTATAATACTATTGCTAGAATCCGAAACAAAAAAAAAGCATGTTAGTTAAACAATCATGTAATGTATCCAAACAAAAATGCATGATAATATAGAAAAATTACCATAAATTAATCATTTTTCCATAAATCCATCACGAAAACATGTCTATATAACTTTGACCCCCTTAAACCCCACTTTTATATAGCAAAACTGGGGTTTACAGGGGTATACATTATTTTTCTTATTTCTGCTCAAAACATAAATTGTGGGAACTCGTTAGAACCTTGTTTTTTCAGTTTTTGGTGACGAAATTTTCAATATATTTGAATAGGCGTGTTTTCATAATGTACACATTTTTGTTTGGATACAATACTTTTTGAGTCCACCTTTAAACCATCTTCATAGCTACAGATAAGAGAGGGTATCCACATAATATTTTTCTTATTTATCCATGAAAACATATGTTGTGGGTACTCATTAGAAGTGCCTCGGCGAGGCGCTTCTAATGAGTACCACAACATATGTTTTCGTGGAGAAATAAGAAAGATATTAGCATTTTTCGGATGAAAAAAAATGCCTTATCTGTTGCTATGAGATTCTTATATCCGAAAACCTTTTATAATGAACCCTTTTATAATGAACCATTTTATAAAGAGATTCCAGTGTAATCATATTGTCGAATGTCAGTGATAACTAGCAAAGGATGTAAAGACAAAACTCATGATGTTATGGAGACAAGATTCAATGGCACAGGTGAGACAGGTAGGTAAGCTGTTCTATAAGGTGTAGTGATTTTCTCTATTTTTACTCTATTCCATACTTTTTAAGCCTAAATTCTGCTTTTAATGCTGTTGTTTCTTAAAATACTCGTGGAATGGCACGGTGTAGACCCTGATCAGACAATCTGATCTGGGTCTCCAATGTCTGCATAAGCCATCATTTTTTTTTTTTTTTTTTTTTTTCAGAAACTTTCAGGACATTTTCCATACTCCTTTTTTTAGCCTATAAACATGACAATTGCAAAGAATATATCACATAATGAAAAAAACAAAGGCAAAAAAAGTACTAAATGATAAAATGACATGGACAGCTATAAACTTTCACTATTCTATCATAACAAATAATCAATCCTGCCCAACATTACACATAACTACAAAATTCAAAATAATCATATCCAAATTTTATCTGAACAAAACAAGATCCACCGTATCATGAAATCTATCCTATTTAACACATAAAAAACTTTATAATCTATTTTTAATGAATAAAATCTGGCCAACAGACTGTATTAAATTTTATACAATGTGTTAATGTCATCACAGCCTATCAGTCCTTTTATGTTTTCTGCCCCTCTCAAACTGATCAGTGATTCCACACTTCTGTATATTTCACTACTTATATACTGTCTGATTAAAGCTCCACTTGCTGTATAATCCCAGGTAAGCAAGCATCCAAGTGACAAGGTGATAATAAACCTGAACAGTCTGACAAGGTAAGGACCATATTTACAATAAGAATTAGACCAACTACCATATTTCTCCTACAATTTAACACAAATCCATTATTTTACCATCTGTTAACCACAGGTCTAAATTATTGCTGCATCTGATCTGCGTTTACACTGTTTGCTAAGGCCTATCTGTCTAAATACTTCAGGTAAATACAGCAGATCCTTACCATACTGTAAGTACCCTAAACATTGTGACAATACTTACCACTGCTCCAGATAAGGCACTTTTTCCAGCCAAAAAGTGTCGATATTTTTCTTATTTCTCCAGGAAAACATATGTTGTGGGTACTCAGTAGAAGCACCTAGATGAGGCACTTCTAATGACTACCCACAACATATGTTTTTCTGGAGAAATAAAATATTATGTGGATACCCCCTCTTATCTGGAGCTATGCTTACCATTTCTTAAAATTTGAATAAGCCCATTTGACTACCTGATGATGTCTCTAAAAAGAACTGAATGAGCAAGACCTTAAAATGTTCACAAATAGTATGGACTAGGACCTGTCTGCTCAAATTCAGTCCAAGCCTTATGAATTTTACAAGAGGGGCCAAGTTGGTGCTGTATTACTTACCTGATTACCATAGTGGCCATCTTGGATTTTCTACCTGAACAGTTTTAGCTATTTTTTTTATCTAAAAGTCACTCTTATACTTCCAATTAAGTTTCAAGTTGACTGGCCTTTCAGTTCAGGGGAAGAAGCGCGAAATTGATTTTCAAGATGTGGCGGCCATCTCGGATTTCCACTTAGAATGACTTTAGCTAGTTTTGATCTACAAGTTGCCCCATACTTCCTTCCAAGTTTTGAGTCAAATGGCCTTTCGGTTTAGGAGAAGAAACACAAAATATATTTTCAAGATGGCAGCCATTCTTGGATTTTCAATTGGATCGATTTTACCTACCTTATTCGATCTAATTACCACACATACTCCTATAAGCGCATAGTCAAGAAGTTTCCGTAGTCTTCATTACAGCCAGTGTACTTTTTGTCTACTTCTTCATAAAGACATATGTTGTAGGTACTCATTTGAATTGCATCGACTTGTCAATGCAATTCAAATGAGTATTCACAACATGTCTTTATAAAGAAAATCAGAAAAAAAAAAAAAACTGCATAATTATAATCAAAAGTCTTCTTCTGATCTTTTTTATAGTGTACCCTTAGTAGGTAGATACATATTTTACCACAATTGAGTGTTCCCAGTAATTTTGAAAAACCTAAGCGCACAGTGCGGTAATTAGGTCGAATAAGGTATTTTTGATTTAC
This sequence comes from Anodontia alba, assembly GCA_964016985.1. Taxonomy (NCBI): domain Eukaryota; kingdom Metazoa; phylum Mollusca; class Bivalvia; order Lucinida; family Lucinidae; genus Anodontia; species Anodontia alba. Next base: position 43,331,620 of record OZ024826.1, read on the forward strand.
AAGTTGCCCCTATACTTCCTACCAAGTTTTGAGTCAACTTGCCTTTCAGTTCAAGAGAAGAAGCTCAAAATAGATTTTTATGATGGCTGCCATGGAGGCCATCTTTGATTTCAGATTGGAATGATTTTAGCTACACTTTTGATCTACAAGTTGCCCCTATACTTCCTACCAAGTTTCAAGTCAACTGGCCTTTTGGTTAAAGAGAAGAAGCACAAATTAGATTTTAAAGATGGCGGCCACCTTGGATTTCAGAACAGAAAGATTTTAGCTATTTTTAATCTACAAGTCACCCCGGTACTCCCTACCAAGGTAGAGTCAATTGGCCTTTCGGTTTCAGGAGAAGTGCCAAATAGATTTTCAAGATGGCAGCCATGGCAGCCATCTTGGATTTCTGATCTGAAATTTTTTAGCGTTTTTGATTTACAAGTCATCCCAATACTTCTGCCTAGTTTGGAGTCAATTGGCCCAGAGGTGTAGGAGGAGTAGTCTTTTAAAGCAAATTTTTTATGCCACTACATGAATGACTGATGACAGACACCAACTGATCATAATAGATCACCCTGAGCACTTCATGCCAAGGTGAGCTAATAATATATATAGGCTACGCCATGAGTAAAGGAGTCCTTGTGGCATAAGTGAACATCCACACAATCTGATCAGGGTTTTTGCTGTCTGCTTACAGAACAGAACTACAGAACATAACGATGGAAGGTAAAGTCTCTGATTCTGGACTATATGGCTTTGCTAGCATGTGAAAGCTTGCATATACCCCAAACAAACTTTTCTCATGCACAGCTCATATTGGGGCCTTGACATTTCATTTGATGCAATTTGAATATCAAGCCCTCTTTTCCCTGGAAAAGTGCAATGTATGTAAAATGTCATCTTCTGATATTTAATTTTATATTATCATAAGTTCAAGCTTAATGCTGCGATAAAAGTGCAAAGCTCCAAATACGGCATTATTTTCAAAAATAAGTACTAATTATTTTTCATATTTCACCACCAAAATGTATTTGGTGGTACTCATTAGAATCACCTCATAGAGGTGCTTCTAATGAGTACCTACAATATATGTTTTTATGGATAAATAAAGAAAATATTTAGCTATGTATACCCCTCTTATCAGGAGTGTTGATGTGGCAGACCAAAATATGAATCACTTGGTACAGTGATTGCCAGCTAAGTTTGTCATAACTGTGGATATCCATTGCATATTTACACTAATTAGTATAGTATTTAATAAAAACGTGAAATGACAATACCACCATTATCATGTGATGGGCAGTTAACTCTGTCAAAAGTTGACGTAATTTGCCGATTTGCAATCAAAACCAGATCTCCATGATATCAATGCACATACCAAGTTTGGTGAAAATCCATTGATATTTACTCACGTTATTGTCCTGAAACAAATATACTGACATGTAGCAGGCAGATAACTTTGTCAAAAATTGATGAAATTAGCTCATTTGCAAATCAAAACCAGATGTCCACAAAATCAATGCACACACCAAGTTTGGTGAAAATCCATTGACTCATTTATCATCCGGAAATGAGAAAACGGACATGTCAGGCAGATAACTCGTGTCAAAAATTGATGAAATTTTCCCATTAGCAATCCCAAACCAGACTTTTACAATATCAATGCACATACCACTTTGATGAAAATTCATTAACATTTACTCAACTTATCGTCTGGAAACAAAAAAATGGACATGTGGCAGGCAGATAACTGTCAAAAACTGACAAAATTTGCCTAGTAGCTATCCCAAACCAGACCTCCACAATGTCAATGCACACAACAACTTTGGTCAAAATCCATTGATGTTTATTCGATTATCATCTGGAACCAAAATACAGATGGACAGAAAACAGAAGGACAGACATATGGACATCCAAAGTGAAACCATAATACCCTGCCATGACCATATGGTGGGGTATAAAAATTGAATCTATTTAATAATTACTTATTCAGTCTCAACTAAAATGATTAAATGTCCCCTGATCCAACCCCTAAATATTTTGCACCATTCTTAAACATACAGACAGTAGAAACTATTATTACCAATATATGGGCTGTGACAAGCAAAAAAATGCCTTTGACCATTTGCAAAATGTGCACCTCTGCTTTCCAATGATACATTCTATAGTATCCAATTATTCTGTTAGCAGATAGTGAAGGCCTACTTCGGAGTCTACTTTAACCTTTACCACTCTCTGGGCTAAATCAGAAGACAACATTTTGAAATCTACCATACTTCTCTTAAAATTTGAAATAACCCAGTCTACTACCACTTGATGTTTCTAAAATATTGCTGTATGTATTGTAAACAGTGTAGACCCTGATCAGATGCCGCATTCTGCGGCATCTGATCTGGGTCTACACTGTTTGCAAAGGCCTATCTGTTCCAATACTTAGGGTTATTACAGTACTCATTAGAAGTGCCTCGGTAAATACGGTAATTCATAATATTATCCACGCAAATATGTTATACAGCAAGACTGTCTTTAACATGAATGTGCCAGGTAAATAATTGATAATGTTCTGTCGGGTATTGGGTAGTTTACTGTAACCTATCAATCACAGATTCAAAATTCATCGATACTGACAAAAACATTCCCTCGATCATTGATAGCCACAAAAAATCTGACAGTTTGGCAACCTTGTAGTACATTACCTTCAAAGATAACTTTCAATGGCTTAATTCTATTCAGTATTTTAAACATTTTCTCTCTCAAGGGGTGCCGAACTTATTTCCTATTCAAATTTAAATGGTACGAAATTTGTACAGATAAGATAAATTCCGTCCTTGTATAATAAATATATTCTTATGTTAAGTACCTAAATCTCTGAAACCTGTGACTTTTGCCAGCTACCGTTTGAAATTCAAATAGGGTTTTATCGGTGCTAAAGGCTCAACTAAACAGAAATTATACCTAAGCAAAGAACCCATTTCGCAAATGCAGGTGATGAAGGCCAGGCCCTGATAAAACTTTTTTTTCTTTTTCATGTCCATTCAGCTGAGCATGAAATTTTCTCTGCTAATAAATATGACAATGCCAACTATAGTTTGTATTTTCATATTTATTAGCAGAGAAATTTTCATGCTCAGCTATGTTTAGAGATAAAGAACTTGTAATTGTTAGTAATTTGAGATTTAATAGCAGGACAAATTTCATACCCAGCCGAGTTGAGCATGAAGAAAGTTTTATAACCTCGGGGTCAGATCAGCCTGTGGATTAACACAGGCTGATCAGGGCCTATATTGCCTGCTGATGTCTAATACGGTAAATGTCCTAAAATCTTGTACATCAAGTTGTCTGAAAAAATGATCTATGCAAACAGTGCAGACCCAGATCAGACTGCTCCTGGAGGAGCAGTCTGATCAGGGTCTACACTGTTTGCCATACTACTATGTATTTTAAAAAAACAACTGCATAAAAAGAAAAATTTAACCAAAAAATTATGGAATAAAGACTTCAAAATTTTAGGTCATATAGCGTAGGTACCCCTCACTCTCTCTAACCGGACACGGCTGCAGTAAAAGTAACCATGGCATTGTCGATTTTTGTGGCTTTTTTATAATTTTATTTTTGTGTGTGTGTGTTTATTGTTTGTTTTTTTTTTGTTGTTGTTGTTGTTGTTGTTGTTTTTATCAGGGAAAACTGGACCTCGACCTCAAGTTTACTGAGGCGGGCGGCTATGCAACGAACAAAAATTTGGACCAGTATCTAAGATATATATACACATCAAATGTGTTGATGCTTGTATATGTACCAAATTTGTTGAAAATATCGCCTGGCTATATCTATATTTTACCAAGGGCCATAATTCTAGGATTATTTATAATGGAATACCATTTATGCAAGATGTGTGTACTCCAGGTAAGGCACTATTTTGGACCAAAAAGTGTTGATATGTTTATAATTTCTTCACGAAAACATACGTTGTAGGTACTTATTAGAAGTGCCTCATGGAGGCACTTCTAATGAGTACCCATTACAAATGTTTTCATGGAGAAATAAGAAAACTATTTACCTGATACCCGCTCTCATCTGGAGCTATGCATTAAAGACCGAAAAAATGGAAAATGTTAGCATTTTTTTTTTTTTTTTTTTTTCAATACTGTGGTGAATTTTGATACCTTTACTTGAAATGTATCATTAACTGTAAAATAGTTATTGAAAATATAAGCAACTGGACTGTAATAAAGGGCTAAGACAGACAGTAAATAATATCTTATGAAAATAAAAATATTTGAATGGTCAATCACCTGATTACAAAAGAAACAAATTAACCTTTCAGTGCAGACAAGAGTGGATGACAAGGAATATCAATTACAAAGTAAATTCAGAGGACTTGTTAAGGAGGAGTATTTGGTGATATCTCTAGGATAATTTTCTCCAGTTTCCCGTAAAAACATATGTTGTGGGTACTCGTTAGAAGTGCCTCATTGAGGCACTTCTAAGGAGTACCCACAACATATGTTTTTCAGAAGAAAATAAGACAAATTATCCCAGAATTATCATCAAATACTCTTCCATAACAAGCCCTATGTTGTAATGTTGTAGCAAGATTGTTTATTTAAAGATTATAGCAGGCCTTTTAACCCTGGTCCTGCTGAAACTGCATAGGCCCTGCCTTTGCAAACAGTGTAGATCCAGATCAGTTGGCTTCTACAAACCTACTGATCTGGATCTGAACTATTTGTCTATAAGTATGTGAATTTGAATCAACAACATGGATCAAGAAATCTGACTAGCTGAAATTAGAAGTGGGCATGGCATCTTAATTTTTTCAGCATGGCAAGGGTTGGACTTAATTGCATCAACATTCGGCAGGGGATATTTTCTTGCATTTATGCCAAGGCTGTACTAAGACAATATTCAAACAAGGCCTGTCATTGGACAGGACAGCTAGCCTGAAATCATGCTTGCCCATCATTAAAAAAATTTCTAAAGATTGTGGCCTTGACCTCATGATGCTTGCACTGAACAATGCTTTGGCTCAGTATCTGACAAAAGTCCAAGCATCAATTAAATCCAGCCATGCACTCAAAAGATACCGTAATTACCCAAAATATTCAGACACTAGAACTTCGTAACATACTTCTAAGTCATTTTTACTAATCATCATGAAAACATGCCTATATAATTTTGACCCCCTAAACCCCAATTTTATATAGTAAAACTGGGGTTTACAGGGGTGTACATTATTTTTCTAATTTCTACTCAAAACATAGATTGTGGATACTCATTAGAACCACCTCAGCGAGGCAGTTCTAACAAGTACCCACAATCTATGTTTTGAGTAGAAATATGAAAAATATCAAAATTTTTTATCTGAAAAGTTTCATTTTTTGGTGGTAAAATTTTCAGTATATTTGAATAGGCGTTTTCGTAATGGTTGATGTGTCTAAAACTGCTGGATGAGTTGCAAACAGTGTAGATCTTGATCAATTTGAATTTGATATAGGCTTGCTAAACAGTTTTGACCAAGCTCTGATGCATAGAACGTAGCATCTGATCTGGGTCAAAAATGTTTAGCAAGCATTACGAAAACATGCCTATTCAAATGTATTTAAATTTCACCACCAACACCTGAAAGTTTTCAGATAAAAAATTCTGATATTTTTCATATTTCTGCTCAAAACATAGATTGTGGGTACTCATTAGAACTGCCTCATCGAGGCAATTCTAACGGGTACCCACAATCTACGTTTTTGAGCAAAAAATAAGAACAATAATGTATACCTCTGTAAACCCCAGTTTTACTATATAAAAATGGGGTTTAAAGGGGTCAACATTATATAGGCATGTTTTCGTGATGCATTTATCAAATTCAAATTGCAAAATAGTTTCGACTCAGATCAGCACAACTTCACTTCCTATTGCTGTGTCTACAAACTGTTGGATGAGTGGCAAACTGTGTAGATCCTGATCAGATGGCATCTGATGGGTCAAAACTATTTTGCGAGCCTGTATCAAATTCAAATTGCAGCAATTCTTACAAAACTGTAGGTTTGTTCAATGTGAGACTGGGTTTACAAACTTGTATATTAGCTTAGATAAAACTGCAAAGGACACTTCAAAATGTGTGCCATTTATATGTTCTAAACTTTGGACAATATCTAACCTCTTCATTTATAATCTTAAATCAACCATAAATATACTTGATTGCTCTGATATTTTGACTTTTTGATTACCTGCCCTCTTCAAACATTATTTACAATACATATTTTAAATTTGATTACGCAGCTTTCATTTTATGGAAATTTGCCAGTTTTTCTAAACTTATCATTATTTTTTTCTTTACCTTTATCAAATAAAATTATATGAGCCAGTACTTGAGAAAAAGGTACTTATCACATAGGCGACCAGAAAAAGCTTAGGCACGCCTGCACATAAGTGAAGTCTCTCCAGAGCCTTTGCTGTTTGCAGATACAGTCGACTTTCATTATCTCGAATTCTAACACCCCTGCACATGTTGTTCCTTATTTGTCTTTACATTTCTAGCCGTACTTTATCTAAGGTATTTGAGCACAGGAATTTCATAGAGTGCTATCGACGGGAAACCAATCATATTTGCGGAAGTTTCACCCCCTGGTAACTATGGACACTAGATTAGCTTACAATATTGGCCGAAACATTCATATACATAATAAATTATTTTATTTATTAAGACAAAATGATCTATGAGCATATTGCAGTTCTTTGACTTTTTTTTACCTGATGAGTTTCTCTACAGGTTACACCATTCAAACACATTCGTTTTACTTCTTGTTTCCAGCATGTATTTGTTGACGTTCGAAAACGAAATTAAGTCGGTTAACATTTTTATTTGCTGTTTTATATCTGTCCTTATTAAAGTCCATTGCGGCATTCAAATTTCATACGTTTTGCAATTCTTTCATGAACACAGGATTTAAGTTTTTATATTAATACATCGTTTATTTATATTTTACACCATCAGCTGATTCGCATAAATTATCCGCCATTTTGAATATTCGTCATCGAACCTTGTAACTACGTAACCGCGAGATGTAATGCTTAAGAGGTATTGTCAACTACCAAAGGGGAAGTCAGATAATAAAAATAATAATAAAAATCAATAAAATAAAAATCATTTATGCAAAACTCGCTCAATGAGGGGTGTTAGAAAAGAAATAAATTATTCCGAACCATGCACAAATGCCCCAGATAAAGCACAGTTGAGTTTTGGTTGTATCCATTTGAGCACTCCCTGCGCTCGCTCATGCTCAAATGGGTACAACCCAAACTCAACTGTGCTTTATCTTAGGCATTTGAGCACGGTTTGGAATAATTTATTTCTTAATTCCAAGGGACTCTCTGAAATACCTTGAGATATCCGTACTTCGACATATCAGATTTGCAGAACTGAGGAAAAACTAATTCTATTAACCATATTTAACAAATATATGTGTAATGGGATGCTTGTGTTAGAAATATATTGAAAATATTGTGGAAAAGAGGAGAAATTGCTCCTTAGGAGCAATTTCTCCTCTTTTCCACAATATTTTTTACATATTGTTAGATTTTCGTGTTTAGGCAGGGACCAGATTTTCACTTCCAGATAAGCGATTATTCGAGATAAGCGAGGTTGAAATAGCGAGTCAACTGTATGTAGTAGAGACCTTGAGAAAGCTTCAGGCAAACACCACATGTCTGTAGCCCAAATACAGTCAAACCTGTGTTAGTTGTCACCTCTATTAAGCAGCCAACGTATTAAGCAGCCAGAGAAAAGTTGCCCCAAAATTCATAGACATATATTTGAACTGTATTAAGCAGCCACCTGCCTTCAGCAGCCACATTTTAAACTTCCCATGGGTGGCTGCTTAAGACAGGTTTGACTGTATGGGACTGTGCATTTGAAGAATCACACACCAGAAACGTTTAAGGTAGCTTTTTTTGTGTGCCAGCTTATATTTGGATCAAAGAAGTGCTAAGTTTTATGTACATTTCCAGTCCTGACTCACACTGGCTACCATATTAACTCTAAGTACTGAAACAGCCAGGCCTGAGCAAACAGTGTACACACTGTTCAGATGCTGAAAAGATGGGGCGACTGATCAGAGACCACACTAGTTGCCTCTCATCCAGCAGTTTGTTTTTTTGTTGCTTTTTATTTGGGTTTTACGGCCCTTTCAAGAACATTTCACTTATATCGAGCTGATCATTCATCAAGGGTTGGCAAAAACCGGAGAACCCGGGAAAAAACCACCTGACCATCCGTAAGCAGAACTTGACTTCCCTACATGTGACCTGAGTGAGGCTCTTACCACAGCGGTGAGAGGCCTAATGGATTAACAGTCAACTCTCCTATCCACTAGGCTACAGGGTCCCGCTCCAGCAGTTTATAGACACATTAATAGTTATAGTAATATTGAGTTTGATTTTGCTTTTTTTTTTATTTTAAAAGTATGGGAAAAAGTTAAGGCATCCCAATATTTATGGCAGATATGATGAATCATATGTAAAGTATAAGATTGTCCTTAATTTTTAGCTGTTCATCATACTAATATCCACTTTTTCCGAAGCCAAAATCATATGAATACCCTTCTCATCAACAAACTTTTTGCTTGTTATCTTTATTTTTTTTCTTCAAAATTTCTATGTACAGACCTTAGCTATAACCCTTAACGTGCCAAGCAAATGACATTCTATTTTTTTTTTTTTCAGAGAAAATAAGACTAGACATTTCATATGAATTGTCTGCATGGCAGACATTTCACATTAAATCTCAAGACTTACTTTCTTTGAAAAATGAAAGATTTTTTTTTTTTTTTAAAAAGTTGTCTGCTGCAGTTGTGATTGGTGCTTTAAGGGTTAACCCTTGTCCTGCTGAACTCGGATATGCCCTGCCTTTGCAAACAGTGTAGATCTAGATCAGTTAGCTTCTGAAGAATAGGGTTAAGACAGAGGCCTTTCAATGTTTGGATCAGGCACTAGTAGATTTGTATAAGTGGAAATACTGAAATGGGTACATATTTTTAGTGAGCCCAAGTAAATGAATAGGTATGGTTTTAAAATTTCTGGTTCCAAGTCTGTACCGAAGGTACCCTGAAGTAACCCCAAGGTTAAGGTGTCCTAATATTTAGGGTAAATATTATAGGGTTTGCTCTATTTTAACGTATTTAAATGGTCTGATTTAAGTCTTTGAGGCCTTTTTACATGATACTTTTAAGACTGTTATAGTGAAAGCAAAGACCCCAAACAAGTAACATTTCTGGTTCCTCTGTCATTACTGACAATGACCAATCCTAATCAACTGTGTGATGTGTTATTATTTGTGTGTTCTAAGATGGCTGATAAGACCAATCTTAGCTCTAAACTGCCTGTACATAAATATAGTCAACTGTAGGCCTTCCTCATTTACATGCACTTAAATTTTCCAGCATTTTTCCTTGTTTAAATTTACAATAAATGCATTTATTTAAATACCGTATTTATCCTAAGCAGTGGTATAAAAAGGCCTGAGTAAACTGTGTAGAACCAGACAAGACACTACAAAACACAGGATCCAATTTTAGTAATATGGTTTTGAGTTTCAGGGTCAGCAAGGATTACTACTGAGCCATTTTTTGGCACATTAACTTGCAGTCAAATGGAGTTGTTCAAATAGGAATTTGAGTTGAGGTTCTACAGCCCAGTCAACCAATTTGGCTCATGTTCAGTGCCGTCAGTTAACCTACAAGGTTCCTGGGCAGGTTTAGTCCTATAAGCAGTTGACCAGTACTTGCACATATACTTTCCTCAGTAATTGACAAATACCCTTCTTAAATCAGATGAAGGGGGAGAATGGCCATAAAAATTACTTCATGATCAATCTCCACGAAATTTATGAGGCTGAGCAGGGATTTGATCTTGCAGACCTGGTACCAACTACACTAGGGAGCCCAGCTGTTTAGGAATAAGAAATTAAGGTGTCCCAATATTTTCACTTTCCATATGCTATGGACAAATTCAACAGACAACATTTTTCTTATTTTTCCTAGAAAATAGGATCTGACACTTCATGCAAATTGTCTCCCAAGGGGACAATCTGCACAAAATGTCAAAATCCTGTTTTTTAGGAAATATAAGAAAAATATTTCAAAATGTTGTCTGCTGAATTTTTTTACCCAGCATGCAAAGTATTAAAGGTTAATATTTATAAGCCTGGCCCAATGGCTTTTACTTTAAAGGGGAAGGCAACCTTAAAAGATATTGTGCTTTAAAGTAAAGAACTTTACAGACAATGAATTTTGACACAATTTTGATCAAAATCGGTGGAATATTTAGTTATAGCCAACTGAATATTTTAACATTGGTTGAATGGGCGCCGCCGTTTTGAATATTTAACAAGGTTTCATAAAAATTAAAATTCGTTTCATAAAGGTAGTTATTCTCATAAAGTTTGTTTATTTTAGGGGAAATGATTGCTTGTCACTAGAATTAAAAGATTATAAAAACTCTGTAGCAAAATTACTCTTAAAAACCCTTTATAATTTGGTTTTGAATATTTAATTTGGGCTGTGTGACATCACAAAGCCTACAATATGGCGGCATCCATGACAGCCATTTTAACATATTCAAACAACCATAACTTCCTTATTTCTAGGCCCATTTTAAACTCTTGCATCAAAATAAATGGTTTGTTAAGCACTTTACTCCAAGATCTACTTACAACTTATATTGCATTCCCCTTTAAGTTAAAATGTAACAAAGGTAAAGTATGCCTCCTCGACTATTTTTCTGCATATATCATCTCCCTTACCTGTCAGAAACTCATCAGCCAAATAAGAGAAAGTAATTGTAGAAGACAGGATTTTTTGAAATATAAATTATTTTTATGCTGATTCAAATTTAAGTTAGACGGTAGCCAGTCTAACTGATTTATAACACTCTCCCATTTCTGAGGCTCTGTACTGTTTGTTCAGACCACAGGTCTAGATAAGTGGTTGTATAGATAAAATTATTCTTATTTCTCCACCAAACCATATGTTGTGAGTACATATAATAAGTGCCTCAACAAGGCATTTCTAATGAGTACCCACAACATACAGTTAAGTGGAGAACTAAGAAAAATATGATATTATATGTATTTTTTGGTTGAAATAATTGCCTTATCACAGCTATGTCTGATAAATGGATAAAAGTACATTGGAAATTTACATATAATTTATAGATTTAGATATCAGTTTTATAGATGTACTTGTTAAAATTATTCACATGCAGTTCACCAAGCACTTGAAATCATTTACATGTCATCAAATCTTCAAGATTTGAGTCATTCTCAGCAGAAAAAGACATTAATCCATGTCACACAACCAGCATTGATTAGATCCATAGCTCCAGATAAGGCACTTTTTTTTCAACCAAAAAATATGGTAAATGTCTGAAAATTTTTATTCCATACTATTTTTTGCCTTAATTTTGCTTTTTATGCAGCTGCTTCTTAAAATACTTAGTGGAATGGCAAGCAGCTGATCTGGGTCTGCACTGTTTGCATATGCGATTTTGTCAGACACTTTGGTGTTTGGAATTTTAGGACATTTTTTCTTATTTCTTATAAAGCATATGTCGTGGTACTCATTAGTTGCGCCTTGGCAAGGCCATTCTGAGTACCCACCCACAACATATGTTTTTGTGGAGAAATAGGAAAACTATCTGCATTATGAAAACACGCCTATTCAAATATATAGAAAATGTTACCTCCAAAAACTGACAATTTTACAAAAAAAAAAAACTCTGATATTTTTCATATTTCTGCTCAAAACATAGTGAGGCAGTTCCAATGAGTACCCACAATCTATGTTTTTGAGCAGAAATTAAAAAATTGTATTGTTTTCCCCTGTAAACCCCAGTTTTACTACATAAAAGTAGGGTTTAAGGGGGTCAAAATTATGTAGGCATGTTTTCGTGATGGCATCTCTCTCTCTCTCTCTCTCTACCCCCATAGGAGGATGAGGGAAAAAAGTGAATGACAGTACAGAAATAGAAGAAACACAAACATGCCTCCTTCGTGATATCTTTACAAGTAAAGCAGCCCCTTACCACCACCCTACCACCCACACAACAGTACCTACACTGTTTGCCATTCTATTTTTGATTTTGTATTGGCATCCCAGTTTGCACCAATGGACATGCCTAAATTCAAAGCTGGAGGTGTCCCATTCAGAAACTCAGGGGGGAAAGGGTTATCAAGTCCCCTTAACAACTGATGCTTACAACTCCAGAGCACCTGGTCTTACCTTCAGAAATTTGATATCTATGTTGTCTCATTCTACTTCTATATTAATGGGCCATAAATCTGTCAGGACTAATTAAATACCATATTTATTCTATATACTGGGGCACCTTACAACTAACCATACTTAAGTCCATTTTATTATCTGCTGATGTGTCTAAGTTGCAAACAGTGTAGACCAAGATCAGACGTTCATACTGTTTGCTCAGCCTTGTCTATCCCGATACTTAGGGTAAATACCTTAAGATATGTACACAATCTGATACGAAAGAAAGTTGAAGCTTACATAATTTATTAAGAACCTTAACTCTATTTGAAATGCCTTCAAACCAATGTCCCAGTTATTTCCCTTGCATCCATACACGTTGGTTACTGAAAGAATCACTACCACATCTACAGAAAATCTTTGAACAGTCAGCTACAGTTTAATTTACAGCTGTACTGTTGGCTGTTCTGCTAGTATTGTACTGTTGGCTGTTCTGCCAGTACCTTTTCAGACATGTAGGAAAAAGGGCTACTCAGACAGGGCATTGCATCCAGTAAAAACTCATTCAGCAGCAAAATTGTTAATCATCACTATGAGGATAAGGAGGATTTGGTGGGTGTTTTATGTCTCTTTCAACAGTATTTAAGTCATACCAAGAGGATAAAGGGGTGATACTGAGAGGCTCTGTGGAATGAAGTGCTGTACAATCATAAGCTGAAGTCAAGCTCCAGTGGAATTCGAACCCATCACGAAAACATACCTATATAACTTTGACCCCCTTAAACCCAATTTTTATATAGTAAAACTGGGGTTCACAGGGTGAAACATTATTTTTCTTATTTCTGCTCAAAAACAAAGATTGTGGGTGCTTGTTAGAACCGCCTCACTGAGGCGGTTCTAACAAGTACCCACAATCTATGTTTTGAGCAGAAATATGAAAAAATTCTAGATTTTTTTATCTCAAAATTTTAATTTTTTGTTCGTGAAATTTTCAACATAATAGAATAGGCGTGTTTTCGTAATGCCAGGACCTAATGAACTGAGGTCAGGAGCACTAGTCGCTCAGCCAAGCGGATGCTTCACCACCATGGGGATATTTTTCTTATACATGTACATCCATTAACAGATAAGTTCAGCCACTTTACTTGAACAGTCTCATCAATACAACTCAAATGTGCTATCAACCATACAAGCTATAACATGAGAAAATACACCATAGCTATTTATAAGATGCTTTTTTTGATTCAATAGTATTGATATTTTTCTCCATGAAAATATATGTTGTGGGTACTCATTAGAAGCGCCTAGATGAGGCACATCTAATGAGTATCCACAAAATATGTTTTCATGGAGAATTAAGAAATATATTTTCCTAATACCCATCCTTATCTAGACCTTTTGCACATGTGGCTGGGAAGATTCAAATCAGCTTGCATATCCACACAGTCCAATAAGTCTTCAATGAGTATTCTTTCAAAAGCCAAGCATACAAGGTTTCTTCAGGAAAACAGGCAGTACCCTGATCAGTCTGTGTAGATGAGCAGGCTGATCTATCTGGGCTGGGAGCACATGTCCAAAGGTGCATTTTCTAACATTGCATGTTTTCAGGCTTATCCATGTACAGTTAATCTTCATGCAATCATGACAATGGTTCAAACATCTTTGGGACTATGCTAATCCTTGTCCTGCTGAATAAATTAAGATGCCATGCCTACTTCTAATTTTCAGCCAATCAGGTTACTTGATCCGAATTGTTGCTATAAATTCACATACTTTATGGCAAACAGTGCAGATCCAGATCAGTTGGCTTCTTCAGAAGCCAAATGATCTGGATCTACACTGTTTGCAAAGGCAGTGTATATCCGGTTTCAGGAGGACAAGGGTTAATTTGTTCTAAACATGGGTAGTTTGAGCCATTGAGGGTTAGTCATAGCACCAGGTAAGGAGGCAAACAGGGATACTTTAGGGAATCTTTTAGATTTTCTATAACATAAAATAATGTTGTGTGTACTCATTAGTTTGTTTGTGTTGAGGTTTTACGGCCCAGTCAACCCAATGGGGTCATGTCGAGCACAGCCAGTTTATCTAACCACACATTTTACTGGGCAGGCTTAGTCCTCTAAGCGGTTAACCAGTATTGTGCACATTCTTTCGCCAGAAACTGACAACTGCCTTTCTTGAATCAGGGAAAGGGAGAGAATGACCGTAGAAAATATTTCATGATCAATCTCCATGAAAGAATGTTGCCTACTCGGCGGGGGTTGAACCCGCGACCTCCTGGTCTCCAGTCGGATGGTGCATCCAACTTAGCCACCGAGGCCGGCTTTAGAATCACCTTCATGGGGTAATTCTAGTGAGTACACACCACGTACATTTTCATGATAACATAAGAAACAGTCCCTAAACACAGTAAAATTCTGCAATTAAAACCACCTTTGGGACTGCCTAAAAGGGGTCTTTAACAGTGGGGTGGTCTTAATATTGAATATAAAATAATAAGGAACCATCTGGGACTGGCAAAAGTTGCTCTTAATAGCCTAGTGGTCTTAATTTTGAGTCATCTTAATGGCAGAATCATCATGAAAACATGCCTCTATAATTTTGACCCCCTTAAACCCCACTTTTATATAGTAAAACTAGGGTTTACAGGGGTATACATTATTTTTCTTATTTCTGCTCAAAAACATAGATTGTGGGTACTAGTTAGAACTGCCTCAGTGAGGCAGTTCTAATGAGTACCTACAATCTATGTTTTGAACAGAAATATGAAAAATATCAGAATTTTTATCTGAAAACTTTTAGTTTTTGGTGGTGAAATTTTCAATATACATGTATTTGAATAGGTGTGTTTAGTAATGATTACTGTATTTGTTTTTTTTTGAGCTATCAGACGAATTTCCTAGTGACTCAAAAATGAGTTTGAATCAGCTATGGTGAATGAGCAATCAGAATTTGTGTTCCAGTCATTGAAGTTTTACTGTATTTAAATGTTTTACAAACTTACCTTCCATCTGATGTTCCTGTTTCCCCTGTAAGGCCTTAATCGCCTCCCTATGACCTGTGTTCAGCTTGTCAACTGTCAACGTCAACTCATGCTGCTGATGGTACAACTGCAAAATAAACAAAAAATGTCAGGTGAAAACCATACTCAAATAGTCAGGTGAAAACCATACCCAAACACTCAGGTGAAAACCATACCCAAACAGGTGAAAACCATACCCAAATAGTCAGGTGAAAACCATGCCCAAACAGTCAGGTAAAAACCATATCAAAATAGTCCGGTGAAAAACATACCAAGATGAAAACCGTACCCAAACAGGTGAAAATCATACCCAAACAGTCAGGTGAAGACCATACCCAAACAGTCAGGTGAAAACCATGCCCAAAAAGTCAAGTGAAAACCATACCCAAACAGGTGAAAACCATACCCAAACAATCAAGTGAAAACCATACCCAGTCAGGTGAAAACCATACCCAAACAGTGAAGACTCAGGCCAGCATGCACTGGTTCTTCACTGTTACATGTCTGAACATTTTACACAATACCCAGGGATATTGGAGAATCTACAAGTACAACCTGCCTTAAAAGTTGTTTGGATTTAACGGCCCAGTAAACACTATTAAGGTCATGTTGAGCTGGTCAGTTTACCTAACCACTCTTTTGCAGAGCAGGCTTGATCCTCTAGTACTTGTGAACATTCTTTCACCAGATGCATGTCTGAACATTCTACACATATTCCAGGCATATTTGAGCCTGTACAGATCAAGCAGCCTTAAAACACCACCTTTCTTAAAAGACCACCCTTTTTAACAAGACCATTTGAAAACATCCTGAGGCTGAAGATGTGATCAATCTGACCTATATTCTGGACTCCCTTGGATGGTCTCACAAGTTTTACTCTTTAACACTTTATAGTATGCTGGGTAAAGATTTCAGCAGGCAATATTTTGAAAAATATTTTTTTTTCTTATTTTTTTGAGAAAAGAGGCTTTGACATTTCATGCAAATTGTCTCTAAGGAGACATTTTGCATTTTCATGCAAATTGTCTCTAAGGAGACAATTTGCATAAAATGCAAAAGCCCCTTTTCTGGGAATAATAATAAAAATGTTTTCAATCTGTCATCTGCTGAATTTGCCCAGACAATAGTAAAGGTTACTGTGAACTGGAAGATCCTGCTTGTTCAAGCAGCATGGATTTGCAGGATGAGTGGGATCTCCACTATGCATTTACTGCAAAATGTTGGTTTCTCATGGGTAATCTTACATATTCCATTTGATGACAAATGGGCTTTCTAATGGCATATGCAAATGGTGAACAGGTCTAAGAAATCATCAATTTACAGACTGCAGGTCTGTAAATTTACAATTTATGCAAACAAATCCAGAAAATGATGAATGTCAAAATCTGCATTCTAGCATTTAGGTTTTATGAGGAGTAACATATAAAGTTATGGTCATAAGTTTTGTTTATGTTGTTCTTGTTGAAGTTTCTCCGAAATATAAGATTCTATCTTATCCTTTGTCCTGTTCTACTTGGATATGCCCTGCCTTTGCAAACATTGTAGAAGCAAAATAATAATTAACTCTTAAACAGGGTTCATACAGGCAAGGCCAAGTCAAATTCAAGGACTTTTCAAGGACTTTTCCAGGACCAACTTTAAGTTTTCAAGGACTATAATACTTACACAAATTCGTAAAATCTGGCACTGTCATTCATTGCTTCCACATCCAGTGAAAACATTTGGGCTAAAAACTGATAATTTCTGTTAAAATGAACTCTCTTAAAACTAGAAGTATTAAGCTGTGGTTGCAGTTTCTGTTTTAACCTGTGAGAAATTTACGAATGTCCGAGACATCACTTTTTCTTGTTTCTTATGCCCCTCTCCCTGCGGCTGTGACCATAATGAACTTTCACCCATTTGTGTCGATGTCCTTATTACAAGGTTGACAGTGTGCCTTATGTTTACTGTTCGTTTCCTTTACCCAAGAATATCGTTTTTGCCATTCTCTGCTATAAACACACATTTCCATTGCGCAGAAATAAATTCAGGGTCCAAAAAAACACACATTAAAGAACAGCAGACGCCATTTTTGTTTTTTGTTTAGTCTGGTTATTTGAATTGACCTTTTTCAGTAATAAAAGTTGTCAAAATCGCCAAGTACCAGTCTGCAAGGGAGACAATCCAAACATCAAGTACGAATCATTCGAACCTATGTGTATTCGAACTTTGTTTTCACATCCAGCACATTCGAACTCTTTAGTTATGGAACTCCTGCTCATCTGTCTTTACTCGAAACTTGCTGATTTTTTTTAGGAACTTTACTTTTGATTCTCACAGAGATTTAAAATTGTCTAGAATACAAGAAAATGTGAAATTCAAGTACTTTTCAAGGTCTATGGTCAGTTTTCAAGGGCTTTTCAAGACAAATTTTGTTTTCAAGGACTTTTCAAGACTGCCCTTCATTTTCAAGTACTTTTCAAGCCTGTGCGAACCCTGTTAAAGTGCTAAACAAAGTTTGTACCAGAAAACATTCTATTTTTTATTTTATTTTTCAAAGAAAATAAGTCTTGCTGTTTCATGTAAATCCTCTGCTTGGCAGACAATTCACATGAAATATTTTTTTTTTTTTTTTTTTTTTTTTTTGATTTGGGTTTTACGGCCCTTTCAAGAATATTTCACTTATATCGAGCCGATCGTTCATCGAAGGTGGGCGAAAACCGGAGAACCCGGAGAAAAACCACCTGACCATCCGTAAGCAGAACTTGGCACACACATGAAATATCAAGACTTACTTTCTATAAAAATAAAAGCAAGAAATGTGAAACTGATGTCATCTGTTGCAGCTGTGATTGCCATTTTTAGGGTCAGAATCCACTCAGCCAGAAAGCTTTCACTAAACACGCACATCAGCACTGAGTGACAACACTGCTATTCACTATCACTTTTCAGAACAGAGCAGAACAGACCAGCTGGAAATAGAAGAAAAGGAGACAGAGAACAGGAAACAGAGAAAAATCAAATCAAATTAAGGTACAGTATTTACCCTAAGTAGGTGGCCCACCTTAATTCTTCACCTTACTGCCCCATCAAATTTGAACAATTTGGTTTTACTATCCGTTGATGTTATCTAAAAACTGCTTATTGAGTGCCAAATTGTGCAAATCCTGATCAGATGCCACGTTCTGTGGCATGTGATCTGGCTCAGCATCATTTTCTAAGGCCTGTCTGTCAGAATATATATGAGCCAGCGCACGACAAAACCTACAATAAGACTGTGCCACCAGCGAAGACTTGGATCAGCCTGCGCAGATCAGACTCAATCTGATCAGACCACTTATTGCATGTGCCTTCTACAGCTCCGGGCTATCCAAAGAGGGATAAACAAGAACCCTTGCCATACTGGATGGATGTACAGTCTGATCTGAGCGTGTGCTAATCACACAGGTCTTACTGTAGGTTTAAGCGTGTGCTGGCTCATATAGTAAATACAATATACAGATGTAAACTTTCCACAAAATGTTTTCATTACACTGGTCTGGAGGCATAGTCTACCATATCTACCCTAAGCATTTGGACAGCTTAACTTCTTACCATAATTGTTCTCAAATTTGACCAAAAAGGGGAAATGATAATTTAGGATATATTTGTTATTTTTGCACAAAAATCTAGGCTATCCAAAGAGCACCCAGTGAAGACCCTGATCTGACTGTGTGGATGTGCAGGCTGATGAGTGTTTGCTGAGTGCACAGGTCGGAAGGTTAATTCTTTCACATAGCACATCATGTATTTAAAACATCCAATGAGTCTATGAACAGACAGCAAGGGTCCTAATCAGACTGCACCAATGCAGAGTCTGATTAAGCTTTCAACTGAAGACCCCTTTTCCCCCCCTCTCTTCTCTTTCTTTCTCTCTCACATGAGATTTATCTAGACACTTGCAAGATATACTAAATCAAAATTAATGGTGTATAACTGAAAATTAATTATTTGTAGAAAGCAATTTAATGTAGAAAATGATTATTACACCAATAATTTATTATTACCTGAGCTTCGTGACTTTTCTTTAGCTTAATGATCTCTGTAGCACACTTTTCTTCCACTGTAATAAAATATTGATGAAGAATTTTTATGATTTTATGAAAATAATTAGCACAATAATCCATGCAGTGTAAACTTAACTCTAGTCAGCATACAAATACAATGAAAAACTCAAGTTATGTCCCCTTCTCTGTAATCTATTGTCAACTACCTTATTTACTCCAAGTATTCTGACAGTCAGGCCTATGCAAACAGTGTAGACCCTGATCAGATGCCACATAATGTACATAATGTGGCATCTGATCAGGGTCTATACTGCTTGCCACTCATCCAGCAGTTTTTTCACACCGAAAGTGTAGTAAAACTACCTTATTTACTCCAAGTATTCTGACAGTCAGGCCTATGCAAACAGTGTAGATCCTGATCAGATGCCACATAATGTGGCATCTGATCAGGGTCTATACTGTTTGCTACTCATCCAGCAGTTTTTTCACACCGAAAGTGTAGTAAAAATGCATGTTCAAATACTAGGAAGAATATGGTAAGGACTTAAGATAAGAGTAAATACGGTATAATTGCAACTGAGTGAACATGCAGATTTTGATTCCATGCAAAAGACCATTTAAGTAATGTATGATACATGTAAGAAGAACATAAAAATCACTGTCAATGGCATATAGCTAGGCATCCTCCTAATAGGTTTCTGAAGCACTATGGCGTGTTTGACTCTTATATTTTGACTATGTCCTCCTAATAGGTTTCTGAAGCACTATGGCGTGTTTGACTCTTATATTTTGACTATGTCGATTTTACTACCTAAAGATTTGTCTAAAATACTGATAGGTCACAAAAGGAACGCAGTTTTCAAGAACAGCACATTTAGTTTCACTGTAGCAAGGTAACAAATAAACGATTAATTATATAAGAAAGAACACAACCATCTATAAGAGATATTTCCTGTAAATTACTAGCTGAACAGAACAGATTCTTTATTCCCTTAGATCAGGTAATACTATCTGTTAGGCTGTGACTCCTAAACTCTCTTGGACTGTCAGGTAAAACCAGTGTAACAAATGAAATGACAAGAATATATAGGCAAATCAGTGAAATGAGATTCTTCTGTTTTGTACATGCATTTATGGATATTTATAGATAGGATTTTGATTACAGATAAAAAGGTGGAAATCAGACTGCTTTAAGAAGCCTCTGACACTAACGGCAACTCACTGAGCATGCTGTGCTTATGAATTTAACTAAAGCCAAAATTATACAAATATATCAGCTGCAAATATCACATTTACCTAAATATTCAGACAGAACGCCTGAGCAAACAATGTAGACCCAGATCAAACTGCTCCTTAAGAGCAGTTTGATCAGGGTCTACATTGTCTGCCATCCCATCCCAACATTGTAGACCCATCTTAGTACTCTTTTTGTTAGGATAAGAATGGTAAGAAATTACGGTGTCTGAATATTTTTGAAAATATGGTACCAAAGTATTGCACATCACGGAAGCAAAATAACTGCGGACAAGACCAATAATACCTTCCAGAACCTCATCTAGATGCCTATTTTCCAGATTTAGGGTGAAGTCATTCATCGTAACTTCCTGTTCTCTAATTAGGTTCACAATATAATCTTTGTGCTGTTGCTTGAGTTGAGCAATCAAGACTTCAAGACACTCAACTCTTTCTTCTAACGCCACTACAAATAGACCCAGTAAAACAATTAAATAAATAAGGGGATGGAAGGTTACCTTGCTTGACTGCTTCTGTTCTTTCATTGACCAATGCTTGTCTCTGGTCATTCATGGACTGTTCTTGTTCAGTCTCAAGATTATTTACATATTCCTTATGTTGCTCTTTGAGTTGTTTAATTAATTCTTCCAGATTGCTCCTCTTCTTTTCAAGGTTTGCTAAAACAAATTAAGAACTGTTGTTAATCTATTTAAAACTGAATGTCACTGGCAAGATTAAGATTAAAACAACTGCTTGACAAGCTATATTTTAGCCACAGTTAGAACTTCCTGGACAAGCTTGCCGAAGTCAATAATATTTTAACAAAAATTCTTTGTTCGGGCACTGTTGACTTCAGTATGCCAAGGCTAGAGTAGGCATAAAAGGTACCTGAGTTGTTTTAAGCAAGATTAATATAATAAAATAATTTCAAAAACTTTTTTTTTTCTTTCATCAACATTTAAAGCAATGCTTAGCCAGGAATAGTTAAGCCATAGTTACCTGTGTGTGTCTTTTCTTCCACCAACTGGTCATTTAGAGACTTTGTCTCCTCCAAAAGTTTGGGACAAGAAAAGGCATCCAACTGCAAAGAAATAGAATCATGCTTATTTCAAATATAAATTCAACAGTCATAAACAGTTGTATCACATTTCCTAATTGTCAGTTCTCTTGATGTATTTTAATTATACCATTACAAGGGAGCAGACTAATATTTTCTTTCCCTTCAATATCATTCAGGGCCCAGTTGTTCAAAGCGTCGTTAGCTTAACGAGCTCGTTAAGGGTCATTTCGTTAACTGTTTTAGCGGATTCAATATACAATATTCTGATATTTTTTGCTGAAAAAGCACTGCAAAAGCTACTCACATTTTTCAGCAAAAAATTTCAGTATATTTGCATATCACTTGATGTAAATTTTAACGAATCGTTAACTAACGCCATCGTTAGTTTTGAACAACTGGGTCCAGAACTTTACTTATTGTATCACCCTAAGGATCAGCGTATCTTCACATCCTATCATACTTAACCTACAATTTGAACAAGTTCACTTTACTATTTGTTAAAAGTTTGACAAGTTTTAAGAGTACAGTGAACCCTCGTTATAACGACAGCATTTGTTCCCGGAGACGTTGCCATTAAAATTAATTTGCTGTTGTAAAGAGCAGATTCGTATGTAAGAAAGGTCTTGTTTTGTTCTTATTTCCTCATACAACATATGTTTTGGATATTTGTTAGAACTGTCTCAGTGAGGTGATTCTAACAAATATCCAAAACATATGTTTCTTTAAAGCAATAAATACAACAGTCTGGTATAATTTGTGACTAATCATTTCCTCTTTGGAGAAGGTTTCGTGACATTCAAAATGTCATAACGAATTATGTCGTTGTAGCGAGCGTCGGTATAAAGAGGGTCGTTGGTATAAAAGTTTTCTTGATGAATAACAAACAGTGTAGATGCTGATCAGACATTGCACTCTGTTGAATTCTGATCTGGGTTTACACTGCTTGCTCAGGCCAGTTTGTCCAAACGCTTTGGGTAAATATGGTTCTCTAAATATTTGAACAGCATAACTCTTTATGGTTTTCAAGTAAAATATGAATTTATAAGCCCACTGGACTATCTGATAATTTGATGGGATGGCAAACAGTGCAGACCCTGAGCAAACTGCTCCTTAGGAGCAGTTTGATCTGGGTCTACACTGTTTGCTCAGGCCATTCTGTCAGAATATTTAGGGCCAATATGGTAACCAGTTTTCACCAACTATCACACAAGAAAGTTTTCTGGTTCAATTGAACATTGCAGAAGAATGCTGAAGCTATTTTACTGCAACAACAACACTGATGGCAGGGAAAGAAAACTTGTTTTGAGTTGTTAGAATTTTACAGCCCAGTCAACACTGTTATGGTCATGTCAAGCCAGTCAGTTAACCTGCTCAAACATTTCCTCTGCAGGCATTGTCCTCTAAGCGGTAAACCAGAAGTTACTTGTGCACATACTTTCGCCAGTATAGGACCACTAAAGAAGACTTTGAGAGTCTATCATTAAAAGAAACATGAAAATATATTTTTATTTTTTTCTATATAGGAGTGGAAAGAATAAGTGCCATTGTTACTGAGTTGTTTTATGTTTAAGTAATGTAACAAAATGAAGTCATCCACATAATGTATTAACTCTTTCCTCTCCAGTGGCGACTTTTGTCGTCTGCTGATAACGTTTGCTAACAGTTTGGACCAAGATCAGGCACAACAAAACATCGGGCTTGATCTGGATCCAAACTGTTTGACACTGCTGGTATCCTGAAAGATTTTTTTTAAAAAGTTGATTTAAAAACAAAAAAAAAATCAACAAATGACAAAAAATCATGCAAAATTACACAGCATGCAAAGAGTTAAAATGATATCCATGGCTGATCAATTTCTGCTTTATTACTTCTATTTAGAAATATACAGCTCAGTAGTGTTCATTAGTGGATTGACAGAGGTTCAAATATTTACTGGATTGACAGGGGTTCAAATATTTAGTGGACTGACCGGGGTTCCAATCTTGTACCTGAATTATTTCAGAATGTGAAAACCATACATCTGGATCTGGCACCAACAGCTTCAAAATTTACAATGTACAATGGTGCAAGTACTGGGACAGGGTACAAATAATTACCATATTTTCCCTAATAATATCTGGACAGACATGCTTTGGCAAACAGGGTAGTGTATGTGTATTATTCATTGCTCTCAAGGGTCATTCTTTTTAGAATCTTCAATGTTTGCCTTTCTGCCAACATGTTTAAGACATGCCATCATGTAGTCAACTGGATTTTTCAAACTTTAGGATAAGTATGGCAAGGAATTATAGTGTCCCAAGTATTTAGGGTAATTATACCATATTTACTCTAAGTATTGGAATCCTTCTTACCATACTTGTACTAAAATATGAAAAAGATGCATCTAAAATATGTGGCAAACTGTGTACACCCTGATCAGATGCCTCATTTTTCGGCATCTGATCTGAGTCTACATTGTTTGCTCAGGCCTATCTGCCCCACATCACAATACTTAGGGTTATTAGGGTGTACTACCTTTGAATGTCTTCATTACGAAAACATGCCTATTCAAATATATTGAAAATTTCACCATAAAAAACAGAAAGTTTTCAGATAAAAATTCTGATATTTTTCATATTTCTGCTCAAAACATAGATTGTGGGTACTATGTTCTTAAGCAGAAATAAGAAAAATAATGTATACCCCTGTAAACCCCAGTTTTACTATATAAAAGTGGGGTTTAAGGGGGTCAAAATTATTTAGGTATGTTCTCGTGATGTTGAAATTTTGGGTCCAAATTGAATTACCATATATACCCTAAATATTTGGACAGACACACCTGAGCAAAAGGCTTAGAGAGAGACCAGCTGCCCAAACTTCAGCATCTGATTACGCTCTACACTGTTTGCCGATCATTCAGGAGTTTTAGAGACAAGACCAGGTAGTCAAAATTAATGGTCTTGTTGAAAGTTAATGTGTCAGAATATTTATAATAAATTCAGTGCCCTTAACTCTTCTGAATATGTTGTAATCTCGAGGTTATAATACTTTTAATCTCAGCTTTTAGTCTATGCCTGATGAGTATTCTCTTTCATTTTTTTCTCCAGAAGAATATATTTTGCAACATTTCATCAGAATCATCTCAATGACAATTACAGTATTCAAACTAATTACCGCACTGTGTGCTTAGGTCTTTCAAAAGTACTGGGAAAACTTGTGTATCCACATATACTAAGGGTACACTTAAACAAAGATCAGCAAGGACTTATCAAATGATGCTCTTGTGATAGGACAACATTCCAGATAAACGAGAAAATGCCAGTGCCATTGTGTTTTCTTGGGATGAAAATTCCCTCTAAAAAAAAAAAAAAAAAAAAAAAAAAATGTGCATGCAGGGCCATTTGGACAGATATGGTGCTGTCTGAGAATCAAACATTTTTATCTACCGTATTTACCATATGTATTCGGACAGACAGGCCTGAGCAAACAGTATAGACCCAGATGAGACGCCGCAGAATGCGGCGTCTCATCTGGGTCTACACTGTTTGCCACTCATTCAGCAATTTTAGACACAACATGGGGTAGTGAATTGTACTGGTTCAAATTTTAGAACATATATGGTAAGGAGTTGAGGTGTCCGAATACTTAGGGTAAATATGGTATTTGGCCTTAGCCTTCTAGTTATGCATAGTTCAAGATAATAGATAGCAGGGGTATCCATTTAATGCTTTTCTTAGTTTCCTTTGAAAAGATATCATTACAAAAACACGCCTATTCAAATATATAGAAAATTTCATCTCCAAAAACTGAAAATTTTCAGATAAAAAACTCAGATATTTTTCATATTTCTGCACTAAACATAGATTGACGATACTGGTTAGAACTGCCTCACTGAGGTAGTTCTAACAAATAACCACAATCTATGTTTTGAGCAGAAATAAGAAAAATAATGTATACCCCTGTAAACCCCAGTTTTACTATATAAAAGTGGGCTTTAAGGGGGTCAAAATTATATAGGTATGTTTTCGTTATGTTCAGTTTGGGTACTCATTAGAAGTGCCCCTGCAAGGCACTTCTAATGAGTACCAACAACACATGTATTTGTGGAGAAATAAGAAAAATATCAACTTTTTTTCTGTTGACAAAAAAAAAAAACACCTTATTTATGCCAATATATAGCAACTTTTACAGAAAAAAGTTCTTACATCATGTGCGAGGTAGTTGACCACAGCAGACATCCCATCGAAAGCAGTATTGCTGTTGCTTAGGTGTAGCTGTACCATCTTGAGCTGTTTGGTTCTCTCTTCACAAAGGGCCTCTAATCTCTGAACCTCCTTAGAATGGATTTCAGCAGAAACCGTCTCAGGTGCTTTTTTGACACTGCTCTTTGGTTTACTTGTTTTGTTACGATTTTGATCTGAAAATAGATATGAATAAAAACTTTATGTCAAGATGCAAATTTAGGTTCTGGAGGGCTTGGTGCTGAACAGGGGCAGGGGCTATTAATCAACAGTTACATATATTTTTAACCCTTAAAGAGCCATCCAAACTGTCAATATGCTGTCATATCTCCAGAAAAGAGGGTATATCCATAGGTCTAAATAAGGGAGGGTATCCGGAAAATATTTTTCTTATTTCTCCAGAAAAATATATGTTGTGGGTATTCATTAGAAGCACCTTGGCGAGGCGCTTCTAACGAGTACCCACAACATATGTTTTCGTAGGGAAATAAGAAAAGTATCAATACTTTTGGATTGAAAAAAGTGCCTTAACTAGTGCTATGTTAAATAATATCTCCAGAAATGAGGGTGTATCCTGTATTTTTCTTTGTCTCTACAAAAAGCATCTGTTGTAGGTAGTCTGTGAGGAGCTTCTTATGAGTACTACAACACATGTTTTTGTGGAGAAATAAAAAAAAATATCAATACTTTCAGTTGAAAAGGTGCCTTATGTTGAAACTAGCACTTTAAGGGTTGTCAGCATCTTCAAACTGTCAGGAACTTCCTTATTACTATATTTACTAAATGTATTCGGACAGACAGGCCTGAGCAAACAAAGTAATCATTCTTATACCAGTATTAATACTCTACATATTGAGCTAAACTTGCCTGCTCAAGCT
The DNA here is from genome assembly GCA_964016985.1 of Anodontia alba. Taxonomy (NCBI): domain Eukaryota; kingdom Metazoa; phylum Mollusca; class Bivalvia; order Lucinida; family Lucinidae; genus Anodontia; species Anodontia alba. The sequence continues at coordinate 43,358,297 of OZ024826.1, forward strand.
CACAACAAGCTGTATCAGTGACAGTGAAACAGCATCTTCAAACTGTCATGATCTTCCTTATCACCTTACTTACTGTATGTATTCGGACAGACAGGCCTGAGCAAACAGTGTAGCATCATGAAAACATTCCTGTATAATTTTGACCCCCTTAAACCCCACTTTTATATAGTAAAACTGGGGTTTACAGGGGTATACATATTTCTTCTTATTTCTCCTCAAAAACATAGATTGTGGGTACTTGGAGAGGCAGTTCTAAAGAGTACCCACAATCTATGTTTTCAGCAGAAATATGAAAAAGATCAGAATTTTTTTTTGAAAACTTTCAGTTTTTGGTGGTAAAATTTACAATATATTTGAATAGGCGTGTTTTCGTAATGGACAGAATTCGGCATCTCATCATGGTCTATACTGTTTGCAGTACTATACTGTAAGGAGCTGAGGTGTCAGAATACTTAGGGTAAATACGGTAATCATTCTTACACTAGTATTAATACTCTACATATTCAGCCAAACATGCCTGCTCAAGCAGTATCAATGCAGATCAAATGGTGCTTTTTAAGAATGGGTTTGATTAGCATCTGCTATTTCACTGCCATGCTTTAAACACATTATGAGGCAGAAATAACAAATGGGCTTACTCAAATTTTAAAATAAAAACATGTATGATCGTAAGAGTTAACCCTTCTCTTGCTGAACATGACATGCCCTGTCTTAGCCAATTGATCTGGATCTGCACTGTCATTAAATATGCGACTTTCTATTAAAAGCCAGGATCAAGTACATGTAATCTGACTGGCTGGAAATTAGAAGTGGGTGTGGTATCTTAAGTTATTCAGCATGAAAAAATAGGTTAAGCCTTCTGAATATTCAAGATCATCTGATTGTCTAAATTTGCCAGCTATTAATGGTCCCTGTTCTATCCTAAATCTACAGCACATATTAGACAATTTCCACCAAGAGAGTTTAAAACGGAGTTATGATGGGTCCCCAATAGTGAATTGACAATGTATAATATCTGCGTTATGAATTGCTTATCAAACCTCATGAGAAGGCTTATCATTTAAGTGTTTGTTCTTCCAGTTAAATAAACAATTAGACCATATCAAATATTTCTGTCACCCAGACAATAGCAATAATATTGTGCTCAGGTCAAGATGTTTCAGCAATGGTGATCTCTTAGCAATTTAATCTTTATCACAAAAAAAATACCATTTAACATACTACCACATTTACTCAAAGTATTTGTACAGTACAGACAGGCCAGAGCAAACAGTGTAGACCCAGATCAGATGCTGCAGAATGCAGCATCTGATCTGGGTCTACACTGTTTGCCACTTATGCAGTGTTTTTTTGGACACATCATCAGATAGTCAAACCAACTTGTTCAAAATTTAGGACAAGCATTGTAAGAAAGTAAGGTGACTAAATACTTTGGGTAAATACAGTGTTATGGAAGAGAAAGTCCAGACTGGACAGTTCAGTAACTGGTTTCCTGATACATACAATTATAATCGGATGCTGCAGATTGCAAATACAATGAATAAAATGAAAAAATTATGAAAATATTCCTGTAAGAGTGATCACAAGATTCAAGCTATAATAATCAGATTATTGAATTTGTTTGTTCAAGTTTAATGGCAGTGAAGACTGTAAAGCTAACTTTTGGGGTGGGGGTAATACAACTGTACAAGAAAAAGAGTCCCCCATTTACCAACTTGTTGCTGATCTCCTCTGGAATTATGCAAAAGAATTTTTGTTGAAACAACAAATAAGTAAACAAGTGATATTTTTCTTATTTCTCCCTTAATGTCAGGCTTTGCATTCATAGTTTAAAATCATCATTCTCAGTCACTGTTAGCAGGGAAAGTATTTGAGCCATGTCATGAGAAAAGGCATCTTAGGGGCATATGTGGAAAGCAAAGATCCAGATCAGCCTGTGAAGCCACATAGTCTCATTACGAAAACATGCCTATTCAAATAGACTGAAAATTTTACAACCAAAAAAGGAAAATTTTCAGATAAAAAATTCTGATATTTTTCATATTTCTGTTCAAAACATAGATTATGGGTACTTGTTAGAACTGCTTCAGTGAGGTGGTTCTAATGAGTACCCACAATCTACATTTTTTAGCAAAATAAGAAAAATAATGTATACCCCTGTAAACCCCAGTTTCACTATATGACAGTGGGGTTTAACGGGGGTCAAAATTATAATAGGCATGTTTTCCTGATGGATAAGAGTATTAATTTTGCTGTACCTCGAAATATTCTACATTGGGAAAAAAAAAGCCCTGAACAGACTGCATGAATGCACAGGCAGACCTGGGCCTTCACTGTTCACATGTGCCTTAAAGGCTCCAAATCACAAAATGTGGCTACATTACGAAAACACGCCTATTCAAATACACTGAAAATTTTACCACCAAAAAATGGCAATTTTTCGGTTAAAAAATTCTGATATTTTTCATATTTCTGCTCAAAACATAGATTGTGGGTACTCATTATGATTAGAACTGCCTTGTTGAGGCAGTTCTAACGAGTACCCACAATCTATGTTTCTGAGCAGAAATAACAAAAATAACGTATACCCCTGTAAACCCCAGTTTTACTATATAAAAGTGGGGTTTAAGGGGGTCAAAATTATATAGGTATGTTTTTGTGATGAATTTCAGTTGGATCCCCTACTATCTCTTGATACATCATTCAAAGGAAAAAGAAGAAAACTAGATGATCCCTACTAAAGGGGATGAATGCCCCTGCTACTGCCAGTATGGCTTTGTATAAGACAAATTTTCTAAATAAATCAAGGGTATGTAACTCCATAGTACCAATAATAATTCAATCAGAGTTCTGTGACCTTTATGCACATGCTCAGTTTATGGTACAAGTTTCAAACAGTACCATAAAGTGTGATGGACAGACAGACACACGGACGTACGTATGATGAAGTGTAAAACTATATGCCCTCCTCCACTTTGTGGCAGGGGAATAAAATTCTTTTTCTTTTTTCTTTTCTTTTTTTCTTCTGTAGCTGGATAAGGTCAACTCTTAGCATATTGGGTAAAAATTTCAGCAGACAACATTTTGATTTTTTTCCCCCAGACATTTCAAGCAAACTGTCTTCTGTAAAGGAAAAAAAAAAAAATCATGAAATGTCAACCCCTATTTTCTTGAAAAAAAAAAAAAAAGAAAAAGAAAGATTAAAAAAAAAAAAATGAAAATATATAGATCAATCTGTCATCTGCTGGTTTTGCCCAGAGAATGCTTAAGACTGTAAGGCATTTTTTTTTCTCTGTTGTTGATGTAAAACAATAATCTCTGAAAAACATGTCTGTTTTGTCAAAAATATGATGCTAATGAACCAAGAAAAGCAGGATTCCAGCCAATATTTCCTTCTCCAGCAGCTATCAATTTTATATTTATCTCTAGTTTATGTAACCAGTCTGGTTTTCATCAGAAAAACCCACCCTAGTACAATGTAATCAAACATGCAACCAGTCCAATTAAAACTGGGAGTTTCAATTAATGTCTTGCATGCCATATTTTACCCTAAATATTCAGACAGAAAAGTCTGAGCAAACAGTGTAGACTCAGATCAACCACAGAATGTGGTATCTGATCAGGGTCTGCACTGTTTGCCACTCATCCTGTAATATTTAGACATATCTACTGGTAGTAAAATAGACTTGGCCAATTATGGTAAGTCTTCAGGTGTCTGAATAATTTGGATAAATACAGTAACTCCTGGAACATTGTAAATAGAACAGAACTCTGAAAAATTAGTTCTAGATAAATAAATTAGCAAACATGTTACTACAGTTACAATGTTAGTGAAATAGTGCATTCACAAGAAAACTGTTGGACAAATACTTTGCCAACTGAACTTGAAACTCTATACATAGCACTTATTTTTTTTATAAGCTACTGTCACAAATGTCATATTGTAACACTGTAACTCCTGTATATATACATGTATAAGAGAAGATAATAGAACAATACATCTTAACAAAAACCTTTTCTGTAGTACTGGATCCAAGAAGGATGCTGAAATGATTTGTAATATTGTATATGCTGGGATTAACCCATTTAAGCCTAGTGCCCCACAAAAGGGCCATTAATTGGCAAACAGTGTAGACCTTGATCAGATGCCACAGAACATGGCCTCTGATCAGGGTCTACACTATTTGCACTAAGTTCAGAAATTCCTACAAAACATAATAATAAAAACTAACCAGACATCCCCTATATAGGAAATTAACCTGTCCAAAGAGTTGCGGCAGAAGAATCCACTCGGCATAAATAGATTAATAAACATAGGAAGTAAACTTATTTCTGCTGCAGCTGTTGTCTCTTTTTTTTGAAAAGGGAGGCCAATACAACTATTTAAAATGCTCTCTTTTAACCCATTTATGCCGAGTAAATTCTTCTACCTCAAGTCTTTGGATAAGTCCATTTCCTATATAAGGGATATCTGGTTAGTTTTTATTATTATCATGTTTTGTAGAAATTTCTGAACTGAATGCAAACTGTATAGATCCTGATCAGATGCCGCATTCTGCCGCATCTGATCTGGATCTACACTGTCTACCTAGGTCCCTTTTGTAGGATGCTAGGCTTACATCACGAAAACACGCCTATATAATTTTGACCCCCTTAAACCCCACTTTTATATGTTAAAACTGGGGTTTACAGGGGTATACGTTATTTTTCTTATTTATGCTCAAACCATTGATTGTGGGTACTCATTAGAACGGCCTCAATGAGGTGGCTCTAATGAGTACCCACAATGTATGTTTTGAGTAGAAATAAGAAAAATATCAGAATTTTTTATCTGAAAATTTTCATTATTTTGGTGGTAAAATTTTCTATACATTTGAATAGGTGTGTTTTTGTAATGAATGAGTTAACTGTGGTAAGTATAAAACACTCTGCATAGGTCTCTTGGTTTCAAAACGGATGATTATTGTCAGTCTTGTTAGTCCCAGTTCTCAAAAGTGATATTTTTCAATTACATTGTCCAACTGGCATGAAGATCAAATGACACAAATTCTGAAGAAACAGAAACCAACTCTTGACAAAACATTTCTGAGAATTAACCCTTCTCTTGCTAAACACGACATGCCCTGTCTTAGCAAATAGTGTAGATCCAGATCAGTTGGCTTCTGAAGAAGCCAACTGATCTGGATCTGCACTGTTTGTCATTCAATATGTGAATTTATATCAAGAATCTGCATCAAGCAATCTGATTGGCTGGCAATTAGAACTGGGCGTGGCATCTTAATTTATTCAGCATGACAAGGGTTAAGTGCCTTCATTACCAGATCAAAATTTTGACAACTTGTCAACACACATATCTCCAGGTAAGAGTGGGTATCTATACTATTTTTTCTTATTTCTCCGTGAAAACATATGTTGTGGGTACTCATTAGAAGTGCCTGGCTGAGTAAACACAATATATGTTTACATGAGAAAAAAGAATCAAAGCACTGATAGCACTGGTTGGTCGAGTGTCTCTGAGAGCAGGCTGGGAGAATGTCCTGAATGTGGACTTGACTGTTTCATTCAACCCTTAACCCATTGTATGCTGAATTATCCAGCTATGAGATTTACATATTCCTAGAGATAAATGGCTAAACTATTTGCAAACAGTGGAGACCCAGATCAGATGCCGCATTCTGCGGTGGGACTTAAGACTGTTTCATTCAACCCTTAACCCATTGTATGCTGAACTGAATCTCCTACACTATATATTTCAATTTTAGGTACGTCTGGCTATGAGATTTATATATTCCTAGAGAAAAATGGCTAAACTATTTGCAAACAGTGGAGACCCTGATCAGATGCCACGTTCTGTAGCGTCTGATCTGGGTCTGCACTGTTTGCCAATTACCCTTTTACGGGTCTCCCGACTACAATGGGTTATCATCCTGTAATTTAAGCAAACAGTGCAGACCCTCCGCCTCATCAGAAGCCACATTCTGCCTTTCATACAGACAAGCTAAAAATAAAAAGCTTCATGAAACTATTTTTGGCAAGTGTCCTCCTACTGTAAGCAAAAACAATAATAATCTCTAATATCATGTCAGACAGAAAATCTTTAAATTCCTCCTCACAATATTTTGTCAGACAGAAAAATCTTCAAACCCCTAATCACAATATTTCAGTTGCCCTTGCTAAAGTGTCTATTCAAACACCTTTAAAATAATACTCCAGGTCCTCTCTAAGCCAATAAACTAAAAAGGTTCATTGTAAACCTGCACACTGAAAACATACAGAGAAAGCAAGCCACTATGTAACCATTGCAGTGGTTGTCAATTCACAATTAAAACGTATTTACTTAAACAAACTCAGATAATTGTTCCCCCATGTGTAGTAAATGTAAAGTGAACGCATTTAAAACTATATGAAAATTGGGGCTTACTCTTCGAGGAAAGAATCTGCCCTCTATGGGAATAGCCTCCAGTGAGAGGTAGGAACTGTAACTGTTTTTTTTTTAGGTATGACTGTCTGCATGCACAAAAACCTATTTACTCGGGAGGGGGGTGGGGGGGGTGGGGGGGGGGAAGGAGGGTAACTTCCTATATATTGCATAGTACGGATGTGCGTGCCGAATGGCCCCCTTTTTCAGCACTGCCAGGTATATGACTGGTCCCCTTTTTTCAACAAAAAGCATATGAATAGCCCGATTTTTCTGGATTCCTATGTGAAAAGCCCATTTTTCTGACATCCTGGTATATGCACATATTTTCACTCAGAGATTTTTCGAGGCTGCTTATCCTCTTGGTATTACGTGAACTGACTATGATATTTGTCTAACAACCAGCAAAAAATGGATACAAAAAATCAAAGGGCAGTATATGAATACGTCAACATTTTGGATGATCAAGTATATGAATGGGTCAGTTTTTTCAAAGACTAGGTATATGAATGGGGTAGGTTTTGAAATACTGGCTCGCACACCCGTACCAAAATAACCCCTGTTACCCCATCCCCCCCCTCCCCAAACACACACACAAACATTCTTTCGCCAGAAATTGACAACTGCCCTTCTCGAATCAGCGGAATGGAGAGAATGATTTAAGAAAATATTTCATGATTCATCTCCATGAAAGAATGTTGTTGACCCAGCTGGGATAGAACCTGCAACCTCCTGATCACCAGTCAAGACGCACATCCAACTGAGCCACCAGGGCCGGATTTTTGCTTGATCACAACAAAGTTTTGCTCTGGCTCAAAGGAACAGCGTTATAAAGAGGGTTGGTGTATTGGGGGTACAGTAAATGTCCTAAAATTTCAAACACTTCATCCTGTACCTTTTTGGCCAAACTTTTGCTTTTTATGCACTTGTTTCTTAAAATGCTGAGTGAAATGGCAAACAGTGTAGATCCTGATCATACTGCTCCTTCAAGAGCAGTCTGATCTGGGTTTGCACTGTTTGCATACATGTATGCCATTTTGTTCATAAACTTTGGTATATGAAAGTTTAGGACATTTACCATAAATATGATTCATCTGTACAAACAAGGCCAATAAACATTTAAATCTGACAGAAATCAATCATCACTTCTCATGTCTTTTACTTTGGTGATTACAACCAAACCTTATACACCTGATGTACCACCATGTCTGTTTTCACAACCAGTTTGCTCCTATAAATTATGCCAGATGCTTGCATTGGCATCTCAACAAAAAACACTATTTCTGTAGATATGACTAATACCTTCTATTTGAGAATCTTTCACCCAAAAAGTGTACTATTTTGTATTTGTCTCCCCCCCCCCCCCTCACCCCCCCCCCCCCCCCCCACACACACACACACACACCCTTTCATATAACAAAGCAGTTTCTTCAAACAGACCTATCACTGAAAAAGGTTGTATCTATAATTTATCTTTTTTTTTTTGTGTGTGTGTGTGTGTGTGTGGTCAATGGGGGCCCTAGTGTGACCTTGAAAATCAAGGTCACCAAAATCTAATCAGTTCTTGTCCCTGTCTCAACAATATAGCTGTACAAGTTTGGTCAAAATTCATCCATTCATTCTGGAGATAGGGTGCAGAAAAGCCATTTTCCAACAACCTGAGCCCTCCTGTGACCTTGAAAATGAGGTCAAGGTCATGAAATCTAATCAGTTCTTTTTCATGTCACAACAATAAAAGTGTGCAAGTTTGGTCAAAATCCATCCATTCCATCATCAGATAGGGTGCAGACAAGCCATTTTTCAACAATCTAAGCCCTTGTGTGACCTTGAAAATGGGGTCAAGGTCACCAAAATCTAATCAGTTCTTTTCCATGTTACAACAATATAGATGTACAAGTTTAGTCAAAATCCATCCATTTATTCTGGAGATAGGGTGCAGACTTGCCATTTTCAAACAATCTGAGTCCTCCAGTGACCTTGAAAATGGGGTCAAGGTCACCAAAATCTAACCAGTTCTTTTCCATGTCTCAACAACATAGATGTACAAGTTTGGTAAAAATCCATCCATTCATTCAGGAGATAGGGTGCAGACAAGCCATTTTCCAACCATCTAAGCCATCATGTGACTGAAAATGGGGTCAAGGTCACCAAAATCTAATCAGTTCTTTTTCATGTTCCAGCAATCTAGATGTGCAGGTATGGTCAAAGTCCATTTGTTCTTTCAGGAGATAGTGTGCAGACAAGCAATTTTCCAGCCTTTTCCAACAATCTAAGTCCTTGTGTGACCTTGAAAATGGTAAATGATTAATTTGTGTAAGTTTAGCCAAATTCCATCCATTCATTAGGGAGATAGAGTGCAGACAAGAGGCTACGCTGACAAGGACGCCAACGCCGACAGGATCCGCACTTAAAACAGTATGTCCCCCCCTATGATGGGGAATAATTATACATATTATGGTAAGACTATCATTTGTTGACCACCATATTCTATTAATACCTTCATATATTCATGTATACAAATGGAAGAGCCCATGGATATCAAATGAACTTGTTCCCATTTTTAACAATCAAATACTCACCATATATCATGATATATTCTTTTCTCTGTGAAAGAGGTACCAAAGTTTTACTTGATCTTAGGACTACTTCCACCACTGGAAGCCTTCTACGAAACCGTTCATCCAGAAACATACCCCTCCATGAACTTCTTGAAGGAGAGGATGGCCCCTTTGAAACCCCTAAACTGTCTGGAGTTTTCTTAACCGATTTCTTTCTTTTTCTAGTCATGGATTGTGGTCCTGTTTACATTTATTTCAACATCGTAATTTAAATCAGGTAATAAATCAATCAAACTTTTATTCCATTTATGGTACAAATTCTTTTTTTTTTTTCTTTTCTTCTTTAATAAATGGTTTATCACTCTATCTGCAACTGTAATGATCACATTTTAAAAATATGCATAACTAATGCATTCTTTTCCTCATTTGTGTTGAGGTTTTACGGCCCAGTCAACCCAGTGGGGTCATGTTGAGCCCAGTCAGTTTAGCTAACCACACTTTTACTGGGCAGGCTTAGTCCTCTAAGCGGTTAAGCAGTAGTGAGCACAGTCTTTCAACAGAAACTGACAACAGTTAATGCCCATCTTGAATCAGCGGAAGGGAATGACCATCGAAAAAAATTCATGATCAAATCTCTATGAAAGCATGTTGCAGACCCGGCAGGAGTGGAACCCACAACCTCCTGATCACTAGTCAGATGCGCATCCAACTGAGCCACTGAGGCCGGCTAACCCATGATGTGCTGCAGACAACATTCTAAATATATTCTTTTTTAATTTTTGGGAGAAAATAAGGCTTGAAATTTCATATGAAGCATCTGCTCATGAAATTTCAAGCCTTATTTTTTAAAAGAAAAAAAAAATTTTAGGGTGTCATCTGTTATAAGTTTGCTTGGCACTTTAAGGGTTAAGCTATATGAGAACACCAATCAACTAATAATATTATATATCCAAGACATATTATATATCCAAGAAAAAGAATTCATTTTTATTTGCTTTTCATTTTTATCACTTGGAACTTCCTATTTTTCATAATTCTATGCAGCCACCTTTTCTTATTCCTATGATATAATAGCCACTTTAAATTGTGTTCAGTTTCTTCTGACAATTCAAATTGTGACTGTAGCCAAACATGTCTTATCGGGTTAATCTTTGTATGGAACTTTTGAACCTCCAAACAACTTTCGTTACAAAAATTTGCAAATTTATTCACTTTTACTTATTTTATTCAGTTTGTTCAGTGTTGTGGTTATTATCCAAGGCAGATCACATGCATAATTCATGAGGATGTTGTCCATTGAACACCAGTAGATAAAGCTTTATTTTTCCTATGGGAAATGAACATGCACAGTTTCAAAATGTAATTTATTACTATATTTACTTTAATTGTGTACCTACAGATAAACAAAAAAAGAAAATTGGAATCCTGTTAATTATTCTTTTCCTTTTAATAAAATATTTTGGCAGTGCAATACACTGTAATAATTAACATTAAGAAATGTATTTGTAAAACACTATGCCCCCAACTATATGCTTGTCCATACCAAATGCCAGTTGGAAAGGGGCATAACTCTGACAAAATTGATTTGATTCTTTTCAAAAGTTAACAAGTTTAAAATGCCCAATTTATCAAAGGGGCCATAACTCTGGAAAAATAAGACACTTTTATTTATTTATTATTATTTTTTTTCTTTTTTTTAATTTAATCAGGTAATCTACTCATCATCCCCTATCAGCTGACTAAGTTGCCTCCAGCTCAAATAGTGTCCGAGATATCTTGCTGACAAGTTTAAAATGTCAAAAGTTTCAAAAGAACATAACTCCAATAAATTAAGAGGATTTTTTTTTTTTTTTTTTTTAATTTAACCAGGTAATCTATTCATCATCTGCTATCAGCTGACCAAGTTTCAATCACCTAGCTCAAAATGTCAAAATTTTCAAAGGGCATATATAACGATGTAACTAATTGCTGAATTTTTTAATTTCAATTTTATCAGGTATCTACTTATCATCCCCTATCTGCTGACCAAGTTCTTTGAGATATCTTGCTGACAATATTTCATTCTGATTTCTCAAAGGGGTATAACTCCAGAAATGGAGGTAACTTGGACAAGAAAAAAATACAGGTCTGCTATGTTTTTCATGAGGAATTCATACATGAAATTTCAAAACCCTAGCATGCACTGTTCATGAGATATGGCATGCATCAGATTTCACCAAGATGATCCCAATCGAATGTATAATTACAAGTAATCACTGGTACAGAACACAGATTAAAGAACTCAATCCAAGAAACTGTCAGAATGGTTGAAATAAAATCCTTAAAAGGTGAATGTTTGACATATGTCAACAAGTTATTTTCACTCCTTAATCTGTGATACAAATCCTAAGGTGAAATATGAAAATCATATTCCATACAACCATGATCCAATAATAAACTCCTCAGAATACTATATAATGACAATGACACAATTTTGTCCAAAATCGGCTTATCTACAGGTCATTTACTGAAGGTAGGGAAGTTACAAAGACTTCTATAAGCAAGCTATGGCAAGCCCAGGTATACCGTATAGACCCTAAATATCGGGACACACTCCTTAATAAGCATACCTATCCTAGTTCAATTTTCCTACCTGTTGATTTATTTAAAACCACTGGATGAGTGGCAAACAGTGAGGACCCTGATCAGACCCGCATTCCACCGCATCTGATTTGGGTCGTCATTGTTTGCTCGGGCCTGTCTGTCAGAATACTTATGATAAATACAATAATCTCCTATCAAATCTGGCGTATTACAGAGTGCATGGTATGTAAACAATAACCAAATTTGAACAATTTACAACCCTTTGAGAAATTTAACGGCCATTCAAAAGTGTAAAATAGGGATATGATCGATATTTAAGTATGTGAAATAGTTCTCAATTTATAACATGAAGGTGTATTACTATTCTAATAGAGTAACACCTAAATTTTGTTATGTACACTATTATGTACAAACAAATTAAGATATTATCCATGAAAGAGACAATCTGTCAAAGGAACTTTAACCTTTACCACTCTCTGGGCAAATTCAACAAAAACTAATTATACCATTTTTTTTTATTTTTTCGCAAAAATAGGCTTTGCTATTTCATGCAAATTGTCTCAGACATGATGAAAACATACCTACATAATTTTGACCCCCTTAAACCCTGCTTTTATATAGTAAAACTGGAGTTTACAGGGGTATACATTATTTTCTTATTTCTGCTCAAAAACATAGGTTGTGGGTACTCATTAGAATTGCCTTACTGAGGTGGCTCTAAGGAGTACCCACAATCTATGTTTCGAGCAGAAATATGAAACATATCAGAATTTTTATCTGAAAACTTTCATTTTTTGGTGGTAAAATTATCAATATATTTGGAGAAGCATGTTTTCGTAATGAGGAGACAATTTGCATGAAATGTCAAAATCTATTATCTGGAGAAAATAAGAAAAATATTTCAAAATGATATCTGCTGAAATTTTTTCCCAGCTGGCTAAGTGTTAATTAAGCGGCTATTAAGAGATATTTACTAACTACATGTATTGACAATTTTTCACTTCAATCAAATAACTGCAGACAATTACAAATGAAAAATAAACAACACCTGGTGCAGACAGGAAAACTTGCCCAAAACAAAATTTGTCCATCAGATGAGAAAAAATAACATGATTTGATATAAGGGTCACTGCAGAGGTAGGGGCAGAATGGAGTAGGGTTTGCAATGAACAATTATTTGGACCAGTATCCAACATCAAATAAAAGGCCGCAGACCAAGTCTCCCCCGACATTTGAAATGTCAGTATGTGGTGAATGCCAAGACAAGAACTTCTGCTGACAAAGGGTCATAACTCTGGTAAAAAGCAGTCAAAGGTGACCTCGGTATAATATGATCCTCTTCAGGTCATGGCAACAATAACTGGAAGGTTTCACTAAAATCCACTGAAAACTGCAAGAGGGGTTGGACAGACAAGACTTACTGTTGACAAATTTCCAAAGGGCTATAACTCTGGTAAAAATCAGTCGAGCATGACCTTCATAAAATATGATCATCTTCAGGTCATGGGAATAATAACTGGAAAGTTTCATCAAAATCTGCTGAAAACAGTAGGAGATGCGGAGACAAGATTGTGTCTATGGACGGACTGGCAGAGGGATGGATGGGCTGAAAATTGCCAAACTCTGGTAAAAATCAGTCGAGCAAGACCTCGATAAAATATGATCATCTTCAGGTCATGGGGACTATAACTGGAAAGTTTCATCAAAATCCCTTGAAAACTGTATGAGGAGTTGCAGTGCATATGGACAGACGGACGAACCCATTACTATAGTCCCTTTCGACTAACGTCAGGGGACAATCAATTATATATTTCACACCTATCCAGGCATTCAGGGAACATAATGTTTTGAGACTTTAACATAAAAACTTTAATAAAACAAAATCTTAAGTGTGAGACCTTGACCTCAATGCATTAGGTATTATGTACAAACAAATTAAGGGAGACAATCTGTCAAAGAAACTTTAACCTTTACCACTCTCTGGGCAAATTCAACAAATGACAAGTGATTATATATATATATATATATATATATATATATATATATATACTAGCGGAAAAAAGAAACGCAAGTATTAATTCTGGGGTTGTATTTTTAAAGAAAATTGTGGATTTCATTTGATTGTTTAATTTTTTTTAATTCTTTATTTCATTTGCTGTTAAATGCTATTGGTTTAGTGTCGTATAGCAGACGACGTTTGCAATAAATAGTGTTAAACACAGACACCCAACTTTATTGAATAATGGGTATCAATAGCGCGTGTGTCCACCACGGGCTGCTAAGAGCTAGCTGGAGCTGTGCGACGTTGTTTGGTATGTTGACGCGCTTCCTGACCCTCCTGTCCAACGCATCCCAAAGGTGCTCGATTGGGTTTAAATCTGGACTGTATGGGGGCCAATCGAGCACTTGGACATTATTCTGGTTGAGGAAGTCGCGACAAACCCTGGCAAGATGTGGTCTCGCGTTGTCATGCTGAAACATGAGATTATGAGCACTGACAAGCGGGAGGACGTGAGGCATAAGCACCTGACCCCGATAGCGTACGGCTGTAAGATTACCCTGAATAACCACTAGGGGCGTTTTCACCCCATGAGAAATCCAACCCCAAACCATTACAGACCCCCCCCCCCCCAAATCTGTCGACTTCTTGTACGCAAGCGTAAGAATACCACTCACCAAGACGTCGATACACTCGTTGTCGCCTATCTGACTGCTGAAGCGAAAATCGCGACTCACCGCTGAACATTACACGCCGCCAGTCAGCCAGTCGAAACCGATTTGGTGCATGGGCACGCAGCCATTGCATGCGGCGTTGACGTCGCCTGGGCGTAAGGTTCGGGCCCACGTAAGGACGGCGTGGACGTAAATCGAACTCTCGCAAGCGATTTCTGACTGTCCTTGGACACACATGACGGTCATGTGTTCCGATAACTTCTCTTGCGGTCTCTGTAGCCGTCCTTAACCTGTTAGGAAGGTGTACAAGACGTATACGTCTATCTTGAAGTTGCGTCGTAACGCGCGGACGTCCGCTTCTAGGACTGTCAGTTAAGCTACCGGTAGCTCTAAGACGCTGAACTAAGCACAATATCGTCAACTCGTGCACCCCAAATTGCTGTGCGACGTCACGTTGCGACCGACCCTGCAAAATTAGAGCAATAGCTCTACCCCTATCCAGTTGCGATAAGCGTACCATTTCTCTCAACAAACTCAAACAACAAACGTTTTGTGCAACCGATACGAATGGAACGAAAGTTCGATTTGGTAATGTGTTAAAGTCTCTACCACGGGACACTACCCGTGCAGCACGGATATAACGAAATTCAGGTACAACGATATTGTGTAGCCTGTGTTCACACTTCAGTGATTTTGTGTGATCGATACACGGGGAAGTACACTAATGTCACCAAATACAGAAAACTAGATCAGTTTGTTCACAAACTTTCAGTATTTAAAAATTTGAACTTGCGTTTCTTTTTTCCCCAAGTATATATACGAGGGATGTTTGAAATGAATTGCTTATTGTCCTCTAGCTCGATATCCACGTGGGGCATGATAAAAACCAATACATACCTGTATAGGGTTATTCAATAACTACACAATGGTGTATAAATGTACATGTTAGACTAAGTGTAAGACATAAAATTTGCCATTTGAATACACGCAGTCATTGACCACTGCAGTAAAAATGGTTGGTAGAAGCGTCGACAAAAAAGATGAAATACGGGCTTACATCAAAGCTCGCTCAAAACTTGGTTGTTCTTTGAAGAAGCTGATGACTGAAATTTCTACTGCTTTTGGACCTTCTTGTGTGTCTTATGACACAGTTCGGCAGTGGAAAAAGAAATTTGAGTCTGGTGTAGAGTCCATCAAAAATGCACCGAAATCAGGTAGGCCAAAATCTGCATCTCGTAAAGAAATTGTTTCCAAAATAAAGGAAATCATTGAAGGAAATGCCAGATTTACAGTTCGTGATATTGCATGAAAGGTAGGCATATCACTATCAACGGTTCACCTTAATTTGAAGAAGCATTTGAAAGTCAGAAAGATTTCTGCTAGATGGGTGCCACATCTGTTGACTGACGAGCAAAAGAGGCAACGGGTTAAAGTGGCCAAAAAGCTGCTTCAAATGTTTCCAAAATATGACAAAAAGCAGTTTGCCAATGTCGTCACAGGTGATGAAACCTGGGTCCATTATTTTGAGCCCGTCAGAAAGTTTAGCAATAAGATCTGGGCTAATAAACACAGCAAACGCCCAATAATTGCCAAACATTCTTTGAGTACAAAGAAGGTTTTGTATGCAATCTTCTTCTCTGGTGAAGGAGTCGCAATAAAAGTGCCAGTGAAAAAGGGCAAAAGCATCACCTGAAAGTACTACAAAGACGTAGTACTGAAGAAACTGAAAAAGTATTATCAGAAACTACGCCCTGCCACTGGTTTTAAACATGTCCGTCTTCTACATGACAATGCCCCAGCTCATACCTCCGCAATAGTTACGGCGTTTTTGAAGAAAGAAAAAGTAACTATTTTGCCTCAACCCCCGTATTCCCCAGACCTTGCCCCATGTGATTTCTTTTTGTTTCCGAAATTGAAAGCATTCCTTGCTGGGCGGAAATACCAGTCCCGACAGGCACTTGGATCTGCCATTCATCAGTACCTTATTACTGTGCCCAAATCAGCGTACCGCGACGCCTTCAAGAAGTGGTTACATCGGCTGAAACTTTGCATTTCTAGCCATGGGGAGTACTTCCAGGGCATGAAATGAGTACTTTTGGGCTAACTTGAAATTTGAAGTCTCCAGATAGAAATAAGCAATTCATTTCGAACATCCCTCATATATAAATATATATATATTTTTTTTGTTTCTCAGAGGAGACACTTTGCATGAAATGTGAAAGCCTATTCTCCTAGGTTCAAGGTCACTGGCCTGAACTGAACTGAGCCTTGAGCCAGACCATTTAACACCAGTCTAAATATTAACAAATAATCTAGGCATTCAAGAGGTATAGATCTTCAAAAACTTAAATAATACAATTTTTCTGAGTCCCTTCTGCAAAAGCTTTCCTTGACCATGTCCTCTTCACAACTCCTAAATTTTCAAAATATATTATGAGGGAATCACAGGGGTACATATATAGACCTTTTTAAACACTATGTCACACAATAAACATCATTCAAAACCTCTTTAACGCAGAGTACATTTTAGCCTCGTTCCTGTTGGATGGCAGAAAGTTGTTGTTTACGTTTACCGAACAGTATAATTGCTGATGTTTATTCAGAAAAATAAAACAGTTTCATTCATCAAAAGTTTCTTTTCAGAAGAGATTCTCACTGAGAGATCATTTAAATGTCATAACCAGAAATATTAAGATATATTTTGACTATATACTAGCTAAAACGAAGCGTAAAAATGATCACTATAAAGCAATATTACTGTTGCGCGTGAGCCTGCTGATATCAGAAAAATATCTCTGAAACAGTTGTATTCGTCTTAGGAAAAGCAGTCAGGTTGCTTCTTAAAGCTGTATTTTAAGCACTAGATAAAATTTACGATTAAATATTAACCAGAAGTGATTTATTTTCCAAGTAAACTTGGGCTTGAATCCGTTGGTATCAATGGGACCAGAAATGCTTTTGCCATCCACAATTTTTGGTCATGTGACATAACATTGTAATCACATGGTCAGTAGCCCGAATAAAAACAATAACATGAAAAAGGTCTATACATAGATTCTTTAATGTAACGATAGACTTAGACTTGGGTCCATTCATTTTGTATGTAGAATATGGCATCACCTTAGAGCAAAAATTTATTTTTTGTGCTTTTTACCGTCTGGTACATTTTCTACTGGTTTATCTCAGTTATAAAGGTGTATTGCTCTTCAGTTAATTCTTAACCCTTGTCCTGCTGAATAAATTAAGAAGCCACACCCATTTCTAATTTTCAGCCAATCAGATTACTTGATCAAGGTTGCTGATATAGATTCACATACTTAATGGCAAACAATGCAGATCCAGATCAGTTGGCTTCTTCAGAAGCCAACTGATCTGGTCTGCACTGTTTGAAAAGGCAGGGTATATCCGGGCTCAGCAGGATAAGGGTTAAGGTAAAATACTTTCTTTGTTTTCTTCTCTTATTTCTAATGGCTTCCAAATGGCTGGAGTCATTATATTAGAAGATGATCACTGATCACAATTCCAGATAAGGCATTTGCTTCATCCAGAAAGTACTGATATTTTTCTTATTGCTTGTCAAAAAATATCTGTTGTGGGTACTCATATTACAAGTGCCTCACCGAGGTGCTCATAATGAGTACCTACAACATATATTTTCATGGAGAAGAAGAAAAAAATCATATGTGGATACCCAACAACTTGAGTTATGAGTGTATAAGAAGTGAACTTTAACCTTTAATTTGCTGAGTTTAAACTCTAAGCATACAACAGTTTATTCCTTTTTTTTTTAATTTTTCACTGAAAATAAGATAAAAAAAAAATCATTCAAATCATTTGGAGACGATACAAATGAAACATTCAGTTCTGTTTTCTTGGAAATAAGAAAAAATGCTCCTAATCTGTAATCTGTTAATTTCACCTACAACATACAAGGAGACAACTGAGGAGGGATGAGTTAAGGCAGCTGTCAAAAATGCTATAATTAGTTTTCAAAGTTTCCGGTTCTGTTTCTTCATAACTGCTGGGTGTAATTAAGACAGCTCAAATATTTAGCATTTTGCTTTTTGTTCAAGTTTTTTCTTTTCTATATCTTGTTCTACAGGTACCTGGATGCAGAACATACCAAAGTTTGGCAAAATAACCAGTAAATTTCTCACCCATGTTAACACCCACCACAGAAGTGAGAACCTAGTGAAGTGATACTCTTTCAAGGGAGATAGCTTTCAAAACTGTTTTGCCTCCCTTCTGAAAAGTGATCTATTCTCTTCTGGAAAGGGATTTACTCTAAAAGGAAAGAAATTTGTCCACTCTTTAGAAATTTGCTCCATAGGGGAGCAATTTCTTTCCTTTTAGAATCTGTAAGAAACAGGTAGTCACAAAAGTTGTCCCCCTCATAAAACAATGGCAAAAAATTTACCAAGTAGGCTAATTAATGCTTTAAAACTCTTGGCTACAGAGGCCCCACACCACTGCAGCATGCCAACTGCACAGCCGCTAAACAGCTCTGATGTTCTTGTGGTTACAGGTTCAAATCTGGCTCAAGACCTCTGATGACAATACAGTTTTCGAAGGCAGTGCCTTTAACATGATATCAATTGATCTTTGACAGTAAAACTATTTCGAATAAATTTGGGACATTTCATGGACCTAACTCCATCAAAATTGTTTTGTCTCCCTCATGAAAAAGGGTCTATTCTAAAAGGAAAGAATTTGCTTCCCTTGAGGGAAAGTTCTTTCCCTTAAGACCAGACCCCTTACCCTTCAGAAAAAATTCTTTCCTTTTAGAGTCAAAAACACCTTTTAAGAAGGTGCTTGGTGCACAGGAAGCACTTCTAATGTGTAACCAAGATTAGTTTTTATGGAGAAATAAGAAAAAATAATCCCAGAACTGTCACTAAATATACCTCTTTAACAAGTGCTCTGAGACACCTGAACTCCTTACCGTAAAGATCAGGATCAATGTTTGCTCAGGCATGTCTGTTCCAAGTGCTGATCCAGATGGGGTCTCACCATTTTGCCTCAAAAGTTCAGTTTGGGTACTGTATTTACTCTAAAATATTTGCATGCCTTAATTGCTTTTTACCTTAACCCATTGTATACTGAATGGACTCTCCCACACTATATATTGGAAGAGTCCAATTTCAATTTTAGGTATGTCCGGCTATGAGGTTTACATATTTCTAGAGAAAAAAGGCTAAACTATTTGCAAACAGTGGAGACTCTGATCAGACGCTGCGGTCTGCGGCATCTGATCTGGGTCTGCACTGTTTACCAATTACCCTATTATGGGTCTCCAGACTACAATGGGTTAAACTAAAATTTCAACAAGATCATTTTATTACCTAAAAAACATGTCTGAAATTGCTGGATGAGTCGCAAAGTGTATAGACCCTGATCAGATGCCGCAGAATGCGGCATCTGATCTGGGTCTATATTGTTTGCCCAGACCTTTCTGTTTGAATACTTGGGGTAACTGGATCAATTCAAAACCCCTCAGAAATTTTGAACTTCCTATTAAATAACCTGTGTTCAAACATTTATGGTATAACTATGGTAACATCTTTATCTTTTTCTCAGGACACAAAACAATGCAAAACCTGGAACCGCCTCTGATAAACAGAAATGAAACATATTTTTCGCCCTTTCCCAGGTCATAAGCAGAGAGTATCTCTGTTTTCATGATTTTATCATGATATTACACAATATGCCTCAGATCTTCCAGAGCCTGAAAATTAACAGAACAGACAAACCTAGCTTGTTGCAGATAATGGAACAATTAATATTCTATAAATAAAGGCATAGCTCCAGGTAAGATGGGGTATCTGTGTGATATTTTTCTAATTTCTGCATGTAAAGATATGTTGTTGGTATTCATTAGAAGTGCCTCACTGAGGCACTTCTAATCAGTAAGCACAACATGTTTTTTGTGGAGAAATAAGAAAAATATCATTAATTTTTGGATGATAAAAAAAAGCATTATCTGGAGATATGATGCACATGAAAAATGCCTGCTCACCTGTCAAGAGAAGCTGCTTAATATATTATTATTGTGCAAGTAAAAATCTGTTATTATTTTTTGATGAAATCACATCATGTGAGCTGCCAAATGTGATCAATGCAGTTTTCAAACATCAGAAATCATATGAGGGTCGTGCAAAAAGTTCTGTCACTAACAGGCTTGCTTAGTTTTACCCCAGTTATATTATAAAATGCTTCACTGCACTTGAATGGAGTGTTGAATAGCCAACTATACCAAATTTCGTGCAAATTGCTTTCCAACTGACTGGGTTATTTCAAATTGAAATAGATGCAGTCATATACACTGACCAATTTACTTGTTACATTGGAACATGGACCAGAAGACTGAAGTTCGTAGCTATATTAAATGCCGCATTAGGCTTAATATAGATTCAAATTTAATGAATTGTGTGGTATATATGGACCTGAGGCCATTTCAATGCACACTGTTTTTAGGTGGGTTAAAGCTTTTAAAGCTGGGAAATTTTCTGCTGAAGATGATTCCCGTCCTGGAAGGCCTAAAACCTCTGTTCCAAGGCTAACATCGCTGCTGTAAAGATTGTGGTCGAACAGAATGCGCGATTGTCTGTCAAAGATATAGCTAGTGTACTGGCATATCAGAAGGCAGTGTGCAAACAATTCTGAAAAAGTGTTTGGACCTGAGAAAGGTTTGCGCTAGGTGGGTACCTCATTTGCTCACTGAGGAGCAAGACACAATGCTTTAAACATGCCCGGGAACTTTTGAAAACATACAAAGGCTGTAATAGTCGGGTTATTTCTAACTTGCTAACAGGTGATGAAACCTGGGTGCACATGTTTGAGCCACAAAGAAGGGCTGATAATAAGCAATGGAAGCGAAAAGATAAAAAATGCCCATGTATTGCCAAGAGAACCTTAAGTTCGAAAAAGATGTTATACGCAATTTTCTTTAATTCAAGTGGGCCAGTCATTCAAGTGCCTTGTCCATCTAGTCATACAGTCACTGGCCAATTCTACAAGAATTCTGTACTGAAGAAAGTGAAAGAGTTTTACAGTAAGAAACGACCAAGCAAAGGATGGTCAGGAGTCCACCTTTTACACGACAACGCCTGCTCTCATAAGTGTGAGGTTGTTAAGTCTTTTTTTGGCTTCTGAAAAGGTGTAAGTTTTAAACCATCCACCTTATTCACCTGACCTGAGTCCCTGTGACTTTTTATTTCCAAGGCTTAAAAAAATGCTTTCTGGAAATAAGTATACATCTAGAAGTTCTCTTGGCAGCGCTATTTATCAGTATCTCCAACAGATACCAAAAGAAGACTATTTATCTGCTTTTTGCGACTGGGTAAAAAGGTTACAAAAATATGTTTCAGTAAAGGGGGAATACTTTGAAGGTTGGTAATAAAAATATGTTTGATAAAACGCAGCACTGAAGTAATCCGAACCCAGTGACAAAACTTTTTGCAGGACCCTTGTAGTTGCAGATGAGGAAACATCAGAAGTCATAGTTGCAGATGAGGAAACATCTGAAGTCATAGTTGCAGATGAGGCGGGGTTTTTTCAACTTGCCTTACCTGAGGTGCTTCTAATGAGTACCCACAACATATGCTTTTGTGGAATCCCAGTAACCTGAATATCCCCTAGTATCTGGAGTTATGAGAAATCTTTTATGCATCTTGAACAGTAAGTATGATTTACTTTATTGGCTAGTTTTTAAAGGGCAGCTAATGCTCCATACTATCCTCAGAATACTATCTTCACTTTCCTACTACTTATAATTCTATACACAAGTAAATGAAACCTTTTTTTTCCACATGACTGTGCCAAATCAAATACAAGTTTAGTTATTGATTTATTGCTGGCAAAAGTTACTTTTCTTTTAATTGTTACCCCCAATAAGAAAGGGGGGCATTTTTTTTTTTTTTTTTTTTTTTTGAAGTCAGGGTTATTGAATGAAGGAGTTCTCTATAATATGGTACATATTAATTCTTGCCATGCTGAATAAATCAGGATGCCAGGCCCATTTCTAGTTGTCAATCAATCAGTTGACTTCTTTAATTAGACAGAAACCAACTGCTCTGGATCTACACTGTTTGCAAAGGCAGGGTACATCAGCAGGACTAGGCTTAAGAATACTTAATGTATGCTCCTCTTGGGAGCAAATTCTTTTCTTTTAGAATAGACACCTTTTTCAGAAGGGACGGGAATGCAAATTTAACAGCTCTGCCTCCCCCTGAAAGTGTAACAATTCCTTTAAAGAGAAGAAATGTTGTTTTGAAAATAAATAAATAAATAATAATAATAAAACAAAACAAACAAAAAGAAAAAAAATGACTGGTGCCAGTCTAGGACCAAATCAGGCTTCAGAGATTCCACGGCTGCATGATGTGGGCCTTTGCTTTAAACACAATTTTGTACTCAGAGTAACTTCTTTGATTCCAGGATTAATAAGCAAGAACAGGAGCTTGTAAGTCTACTCAGTGAGTAAATTTATAAGCCTCTGCTGAGATCCATGTAAGTTACTATTACCGTATTTACCCTAACTGTTCAGACAGACAGGCCTCAGCAAACAGTATAGACCAAAATCATATGCAGCATTCTATGTTGCAGAATGCAGGATCTGATCACTTGGTGTAAAGTCCCCCCTGATATGTCGGTCAGCAGTTCCAATAGCTTTTCAGGATTTGATTGGCACCATGTATGGTACCATATTAACTTAAATATTGTGACTCCTAAAATCCTTACCATACTTGTCCCTGGGCCTAAAAACTCATGGATGTGTGGCAGTGTAGACCTGATCAGATTCCACATTCTTCAGCATCTGATCTAGGTCTACACGTTTCCTGTCCCAGTACTTAGGTAAATATGGCATATGCATCAGGCACACATACTGACATTCAAGAAAAAATGCTTTTGATTTTCGGACAAGCTCCATTTAGTCCACACCTGATAAAACCATTCAAGTTATAATTAACCACAATTACATGTAAGTAAGCATGCAAGATCTGAAAACTATTTTGATTCATCACAGTCATAAACTACCCACTGAAACAGTCAGATGGTATTAGGGAACTATTTTCCTGTGGGGGGGTGGGGGGGTGGGGGGGGAATACCTCATTTGTTTGTCCAAAACTTGCAATGGATCATGAATTTTCTCATATCAGGTACAAAAGCATGGGGACAATAATAAAAGTTGTCACATTTGTCGTCTGCAATGTGTAAAATACTGGTTAAACTTTCAGTAAAACAAAGCCA
The DNA here is from genome assembly GCA_964016985.1 of Anodontia alba. Classification (NCBI taxonomy): domain Eukaryota; kingdom Metazoa; phylum Mollusca; class Bivalvia; order Lucinida; family Lucinidae; genus Anodontia; species Anodontia alba. The sequence goes on from OZ024826.1 coordinate 43,381,778, forward strand.
TTTATAGTTCAGTATATATATAAAATCATTCGTAATTTTTAAACCAAAAGATGAGAATTACATTTATAAATGATAACTTATTTAACAAATAATTCAGCAATTTGTCTAAAACAGTGTTTCTTGAATCTGAATGTTTACTTGACTTCATATATAGCTTTCTTGAAGTCTGAATAAAATTAAACAAAATAATAATCATATTTATACTACCGTATTTACCATATGTATTCGGACAGACAGGCCTGAGCAAACAGTATAGACCCAGATGAGACACCGCAGAATGCGGCATCTCATCTGGGTCTACACTGTTTGCCACTCATCCAGCAATTTTTAGACACAACATCGGGTAGTGAATTGTACTAGTTCAAATTTTAGAACAGATATGTTAAGGAGTTGAGATGTCCGAATACTTTGGGTAAATACGGCATATGAATATTGGAAACACCAGGGCCCAGTTGTTCAAAGTGTCGTTAGCTTAACGAGCTCGTTAAGGGTCAAAATGTTATTTGTTCTAGTAAGTGCAATATCTAATTCACAGGTATTTTTGCTGAAAAAATGTGAGTAGTTTAAAGCTACTCACATTTTTTCAGCAAAAATATTAGGGTATATGCCATATTTAATGATCAAAGTTTTAATGATAGGTTAACTAACGACATCGTTAGTTTTGAACAACTGTATGAAAGTACCCCCAAGTCAAGACTTGCTTTTAAGAGACTATGTCAGTTAAAAGACCATCTTTTTACTTCTTTTTGTATGGTTATAAAGCGCAAATCATGTTATGTCAAGAGACCATGGATCTGTGTTAGGAGGCCTTCCCTTTAGAGGCTTCTAATAATTAAAGTTACATTTACTGGTTGAATGTAAGCTGAAATCTGTCAAAAATGTCTTCAATTGCACCTTTTTTTTTATTTATTTTTATTATTCATTCACTCATACTGATTTTTTTTCCATCTAAAAAATCATATCTAGACAGAGGTCTCTAAAACAAAAGCAAAACCTGACCACTAAAGTAGTACTTTCCCTTGACCTTTGTTCACTACAAAGATTTTCCTTTGATTATCACACTCTTGAACCCATTACAGGGTTAACTTTACTGTTAGAACATGTGTTAACTATTAGAATTCTAAACATTCATTTTGGAAATTAATCACCCCTGAAGAAAGATGTTCACTGACAGATTGCAGGTTCAAAGACAGAAACAACCATCAAGCTTCCTTAGAAAGCAATAAAACAACAAATAATTCGCAACAATAAAACACAACCATGCAGCAAATTTAATTACACTAGTATGTTCCCAACAATAGCAAAAAATTGAACCTTCTCCAGAGAAAGGCATCTATACAAGGCTGCAGTGTGTGTTAATTTGTTTTCATAAACATAAACCTTGGAGACCAAATTATAAGCAAAGAAGGTCCTGATGAAAGGGGGCATGAATAGATTGGTTTGTACTGCCTTCAAAGTTTCAGTACTTCATCAGAGATTTTGATAAGCACTTGATATTTTTCTTATTTCTCAAACAAGGCTGTTGTGGTACTCATTAGAACAGCCTTGCTGAGGTACTTCTAATGAGTACCCATGTTTTCCTGGAGAAATAAGAAAATTAGTAAAAATGTTTTCAGAGAAAACAGCCCAGTGGGCACATGACATTTATACAACGTCACATCAATGTCAATGTAACGTTGCTTTGATGTTGATATGACGTCTTAACGTTGCGTGCCCGCTGGGAGATGTCCCACCACTGTGAATTTTCAGTGTTGCTACTGCTGTGTCCTTGAAAATAAGGTCAAGATCACCAAAATCTAATCAGTTTTTTGTCATGTCCCAATTATCTATCATTGAAAATTTGGTAAGAATCCAACCACTGGTTCACAAGATATTGTGCATGCGAGAAAGTGTGACCCAGACTGCCAATCCTGACAGATGCCTACGGGATCCACATCAAAATCAATAATGTCCCCCTCCCCTTATAAAACCTCATATGGTACCTTAATAGCATTCATAAGCAGTATCATCTTCACTGAGGATAGAGTGCGAAATAGAAGATATGCTAACATGTCCTGTTCCCCAACCGCTGCAAGAACATGAAGCCCTTACTACCACCCACACAAGGATTTCAGGTGAGTATTTAGGGTAAATACTGTAACACCCATTAAATTAAATGATAATGAATCTTTCTGACTTGCATAATGGAACAGTCCACTGAAGATATCTAGGCATTAATCAGTTAAGCTTCAGTGGCAACTGGCAACTACCTCAAAGACATGAAGCATATACTATCATCCAAATAGCAGCATGAGAAAATGTAACTTATGATGAGTGACCAAGAAATTTTGACTATTTTGTACAGTCTGATCAGTCTTCCTTGGCTTTCCACAGGGTTCATACATTTAGGATTGACGAAACGTCTCTGCAATATCCCTGACATAAATTAAAATTTCCCTGCAGGGAAATTTTATGAATTTAGCAAGAGAAATACACCAGGACCAGACATCCTAGCTTCATCTGACAGGCTGAAATGTAAAAGTCCCTGACATTTCCATGACAGTTTTGCAAAATTTCATTTTTCCCTGACACATCACAGATTTACCTGACAATTCCCCCCACCTTGCAAAAAAAAATTAAAAAATCCCCTGACATTTCCCTGACGTGTAATGAACCCTGTTCCAGAGGGCCTAATGAAGACTTGTAGTCGGGAGACCCGTAAAAGGGTAATTGGCAAACAGTGCAGACCCAGATCAGATGCGCAGAATGCAGCGTCTGATCAGTCTCCACTGTTTGAAAAAATTTTAGCCATTTTTCTCTAGGAATATGTAAATCTCATAGCCGGACGTACCTAAAATTGAATTTAGGACTCTTCCAATATACAGTGTGGGAAAGTCTATTCAGTATACAATGGGTTAAACAGGGATTATATGCACGCGATATGTGTTTCCTTGGAGCAGTTATAAATTATGCCTCCAGATAAGCCCCTTTTTTTTCAGACAAAAAGCAATGATATTTTGCTTATTTCTCCACAAAAACATATGTTGTGCGCTTCTAATGAGTACCCACAATATATGTGCATGTGGAGAAATTAGAAAAATATGTAGATTCCCCCTCTTATCTGGAGCTATGAATTAAACTGCAGCTCATCTGAATCAGCATTTTTGGCTCCAAAAATAAGTATCTGCCTGCTCTCTGCAAAAAGAAAACAGACTGCTACATTTGTTACATTTTAATTACCTGCATAAATGCAGAATATAGGATATGTAATCTGTAAACCAGTCACATTTAATTAGCTGCTGCTGGTGGTTAATTAACCATGACAATTACAACTACTGTGCTAACTGCAGAGTTGCATAGTGGGTCTTAAATTATATTTAACACTTAGCACTCTGGGTAAAATTTTCAGCAGCAAGGACTTTTTGAATTAGTCATCTGCTGAATTTGCCCAGAGAGTGATAAAGTTTAAAATGTATCTTCCTACTGGTATCAATCACCGTGACCCATTTCACAGTCAGAAGTCTTTAAATTAAAACCCAGGGCCCAGTTATTCAAAACATCATTAACTTATTGGTTGTTAAATTAACACTGTATACTGGGTAAAACTTTCAGCAGACAACATTTTGTAATATTTTTTCTTACTTTACCTAGAAAATAAGATTTGACATTTCATGCAAATTGTCTTAGGTCCTTAGGAGACAATTTGCATGAAATGTCAATGCCTGTTTTCTGGGAAAATAGGAAAAATATCATCAATTTGTCACCTGCTGAATTTGCCCATAGCATGGTAAGTGTTAATATGACCTTTGACAACAAAATATAAAAAAAAAATAACACAGTGATATCTTTTTACGAAAATAAAATGGTTAGTTTTACACTGCAAAATTTAAAATTTGTGTAAAAAACTAGGAAAAAAACTTTAGAAACCAACTGATGGACCAACATTATGTAAATGTGACACTATTGACCTGAAATGAGGTCATGGTAACTAAATTCTGATCAGCATTAAGTTTTGTCCCAATGATATAACCCTGCAAAGTTTGATGAAAATCCTGCACAAAGTTTGATGAAAATCCACCAACTGGTTCAAGCAAATACCACATGCATACTAGAAAATGACACTGTGCTGATCTTGAAAATGAGGTCAACGTTACCAATATCTAATCAGTTCTAATGCTTTTTCAAATCATATATCCCTGCAAGTCTGATGAAAATCCACCAATCAGTTAAAGACATATGCACACACAAAATATAAGTAAATCTGAAACTGTATGTTCTTGTGCTGACCTTGAAAATGAGGTCAAAGTCACCAAAACCTAATCAGCCCTAAAGCTTGTCTCAATGATGCATCCCTGCAAGTTTGATGAAAATTCACATTCAAGAGATATCATGCACACAAGAAACTGTCATACTGATGTCAGCTTGATCAGGACCAAAACCACATGTCCCCCTTTACCTCTGGTTGGTTGGAAGTGGGGGCGGGCATTAATATTACATGAAAATCTTGGCTTAATGACTTCATTAAGTTAATGAAGCTATTAGCAACAAGGCCAAGCAATATGACTTGTGTTTGAAATTTAAAGTTCTGCTAATCTCTCACTATTATACCAATAATAATACATATATATGTATGCATCATCAGCTTTTAACTGGAGGGCAGGCCTACTAATTCAGTATCATATGGCATGGTCAGACAACTTTCTAAAATGAACTGGTAATGACCTTTAATTAGTTCTGCCTATTTGCAAACATTAAATGCCTGACTAACTACAGATGGACAAAACCTGACAAAATTAATTCCTGATGAGTTTTCAAAGGCCTTCACTACAAATATTTTGACATGAAGATTGCTGTGAGAAAACCAACAGGTTTCCCTTCTGTGAAGCTGGAAGATTTGGATCTTCAGAAGATTTGTTTGTTTGTGTTGAAGTTTTATGCCCCAGTCAACCAAATGGGATTATGTCGAATGAGGTCAGTTTACCTAACCACACTTTTACTGGGCAGGCTTAGTCCTCATAGCGGTTAACCAGTATTGTGTACATTATTTTGCCAGAAACTGACAACTGCCCTTTTTGAATCAGCGGGACGGAGAATTACCATAGACATTTCATGATCAAAATCCATAAAATAATATTACTGACCCGGCAGGGGTTGAACCCGCAACCTCCTGATCACCAGTCAGATGCACATCCAACTGAGCCACCGAGGCCGGCGCAGAAGACTTGAAAATTTGGAGATAATTATGGGATAATTTTTCTTATCTCTCCTAAGAAACATATGTTGTGGGTACTCATTAGAAGTGCCTCACCAAGCTTCTAATGAGTACCCACAACATATGTTTTAATGGAGAACTAAAGAAAATTATCCCAGAAATATCACCAAACACACTCCTTAGCAAGTTCTCTGGATCATATAGCTCCAGACACTGTGATTAATGAAGTGATAATTTAGGATATTTTTTTTTTCTGCTATTTTTTTGCACCCAAACATATCTTCTAGTTTACATCCTCACTCGATTGTCTCAGTGCTCCAAAAGAGAAGCCATAAGAGACACTCTTGTGCAAAAATTATCATTTGAATACTGTATTTACCCTAATCATTTAGTTAAAAAACAAGAGGGCCAAGATGGCCCTGTATTGCTCACCTGATTACCAGATAAATTGGCCTTTCGGTTCAGGAGAGTGGCCATGGCACCATCCTGGATCTCTGATCAGAACGATTTTAGCTCTTTTTTATCTATAAGTCACCTGATGCTTCCTAACAAGTTTGGATTCAGATGGCCTTTCGGTTCAGGAGAAGAAGCATAAAATAGATTTTTAAGATGGCAGCCATGGCGGCATCTTGAATTTACGATTAGAATGATTTTGGCTATTTTGATCTACTAGTCACCCCAATGCTTCTTATCAAGTTTCAAGATAATCGGCCTTTTGTTTCAAGAGAAGCAAAAAATAGATTTTCAAGATGGCGGCCACAGCAGCCATCTTGGATTTCCCATTGGAACAATTTTCGCTATTTTTTATCTGCAAGTCACCTTGATGCTTCCTACCAAGTTCTTTGTCAATTGGCCTTTCAGTTCAGGAGAAGAAGCTAATAATAGATTTTAAACATGGGGGCCATCTTGAATTTCCAATCAGAACAATTTTTGCTATTTTTGAAGTACAAGTCACCCCCATGCTTCCGACCAAGTTTCAAGTCAGGGGTGTAGGAATAGTAGGCTTTTAAAGCAAATTGTTGGCACAGCACAACGGAGGACACACGATGGACATTGACCGATCACAATAGCTCAACTTGAGCACTTCGTGCTCAGGTGAGCTAAAAATATAAATTAATAAACCAGATATCTCTTAACATAGAGATGGGTCTTTCCAAAGGGTCAGGTAGCATAAATGGGCAGCATAAACAGAGAAAACATCTCTGGTTGTAAGTACATGTCATGGTAGACAATGTACACAATCAAAGCAAAAGCATTCTGCAATGTTACAGTTTTTTGATGCTGGTCCAAAGTTATGAGCAATAACATGTCACCTCTTGACTGTTAAATGTAACAAGCTGCTTCACTGAGAGTAACGTCACGAATTGACAAAATACTTGTTGCGGTTTAACCAACTAAACTTTTTCCTTCATTTTTTCAGGTTTTTCCTGTGCAGTAAGAGTCCTACTGATAGCAATTCTTTCTGCTCAGGTAAAAAAAAAATCTGACTAATAAACTTAGTATGCTGGGGAAAATAATACAGCTGACATTTTAAAATGTTTTTCTTATTTTTCTAAAACACTGAATATGACATTCTATGCAAATTGTCTCCTTAGACCATTTGCATGTAAGGAGATAATTTACATGAAATGCCAGATCTTATTTTCTAGAAAACATAAGAAAAATATCCGATGATCAGTCAGTCATCTGCTTGATTTGCCTTGAGGATTTGCTCAGAGCTAGACTAGCTCCTAGACCTTGATGTCATGTTTTATCACTCCTAACTATAAGCTGATTCAAATTTATATATGACATCTTGTATTGCCAGTCTCTAATAGTTGGTCTCTGACATCAACCAAGATTAGTTGCTGCTATCAAAGAGGTGAGGCAAGCAGTAAGTAGTAGATGGCCCTCAGTTCATTAAGTAAATTAATAATTATAATTGATTGATGAAAATAATATTGATATCCGACTAGTAGCTAGTCTAGCTCAGAGCATGCAAAGTGTTCATTCAAAAATTGGATGATTTGATTAGTTTATCCACAACTACTATAGTAAATGTCCTAAAATTTCAAACACCAAAGTTTATGACAAAATGGCATATGCAAACAGTGCAGACCCATATCAGACTGATCCTGAATGAGCAGTCCGACAAGGGTCTATAATGTTTGCCAGTCCACTAAGTATTTTAAGAAACAACTGCATAAAAAGCAAAATTAAGGCCAACAAAGTATGGAATAAAGCGTTCAAAATTTTAGGACATTTACCGTACTTTGGCAACTTGCATATTACCCCAAGTAAGCCTCAGAGCAGTGCAAGCTTGTTAAGAATAAATACAAATGAAAGCTTTTCTGTAAAATGTTTTGTTTGCAATGAAATTTTATGGCCCAGTCAACCCATTGGGGTAATGTCCAGCATGGTCAGGTTGCCTTACCACACTTTTTCTGGGCAGGCTCAGTCCTCCAAACCTTTATCAGTACTTGTGCACATTCTTTTGCCAGAAAAATGGACACAGAATCATAGTTTTTGCCTTTCAGCCCTGCAGATCAAAACAGGAACCTTTGCAAACTGTAGATCCAGATGAGACGGCTCATTATGAGCCATCTCATCTGGATCTACACTGTTTGTCATTCCATTTCTGATTTTTAACTCAAATCCCTGCTTGCAACAGTGGATGTGTCCTAATTTAAATATGGAAGAGTAAACTTAAAAAAAAAAAAATTCAGGGATGAAAGGATTAAACTCATAGTTACCTCTATGAAAGAGTTTGTTGAAACTGAAGTGCTGCACAAACCAGGAGGCTGGTCGACTTCTTCTATTAGAAGGGTTATCCCTCTTGGTTTTCTCCCTTCTTCGAATTACTGGTGGAGTTTCTATGAAATCCGACATTTTGAACTTTAAGCACTGTTCGAAAATTCTACACCTATCTCTGCTGGTTATCCTGGCTTTTTGTTACTTATTTTTTAATTACTCATGGAAACAGCCATTCCACATATATTTTTAATCCCTTTTTTTTACTTGAATTTAAAGCATTCCAAAATCAAAGGCAAAACGAAATCAGTAGAAGTCCAATAGAATCATGGTCTGCAAGAAAGCTGTTTTAGAACTATTTCATGAATGATATATTCCTGTAACAGTTTGTTTTCCATCAATATTTCTAAGAATAAATAAAATTAACAGCAAATGAACCTGTCAAAAGTACACGAAGAATGCAAATAAAACCAAAACCTGCAACTCAGACCAAGTCTAGCGTAAAATAAGTTTGTTAAAGTGTTATCGGTGACATGATCAGATGAATAATATAGAGACGTAAATTTCTCCCTATGGGGCAAATATATAAATCAACAAACATTGGTGTTTTAGCAATTTAAAACAAAAATTATCCCTATACATATGTCTCCACAGTGCTTCCTATTCATTGCTTCAGTTTAGAAGAATAAATTGTATGTATTTCTATTAATACGATATATAAACCATTTAAGATTTCCGTAACCCATGGATGAGTTTCTAACCACGTAATGCAAATTATTTAACCCTTTATTCTCAAGGTTATTCAATCAATCATTTAAGCCTCCGAATAAATAAACAATTGTCCTTTTCTTCCAAATTTGTATACGTAGCAGAGCTTACAATAAAGTATAAAATCAAAATTCACAAACACAACATAATATTAATGCTTTGCATTCTGGATAAAATTTCAGCATCGGACATTTTCAAGTATTTTTCTTATTTTTCCCAGAAAATAAGTTTTGACATTTCATGAAAATTATCTCATCAGGAGACAATTTATATGAAATGTCACAAGCCTATTTTCTGGAAAAAAAAAATAAGAAAAAAAAATATATATTGTCAATTTGTCATCTGCAAAATTTCAGTCTACATCTTTATTTCCATAACACCCCCCACCCCATCCCACCGACTTCCCCCCAAGAAAATAGGCTCTGACATTTCAAGCAACTTGTCTCAATTTGCATGAAATGTTAAAGCCTATTTTCTGGGGAAAATATTGTCAAATTTGCCCTGAGCATTGTACAGGTTATATACATTGTTTTGTTGATAGCAGTTACAGCCCCACAAAATAGTTCTATAAAAAAGTCAAAATCTCTTCCACATCAAGGTTGCCCTAAACAAATTTAATCCTATTACTCTTAATATTTATGTTGTTACTTTTGTTGTTGTTGTTTTCTTATCTTACATTATGTCACAAAATCCTTGGGAATATAAGTTGACTTAGTCTATTTGCAATCATTTCATTATGAAATAAGTCTGAAACGGATCAATGTGACAGCTGGAAAAATGTATTATCCTGGAAACTTTACTTTACAGTCATCTTACTTTATTTTCAAGTTGATCTGTCTTTGCGACAGTTCCAAACAGCCCTTTCTATATTATACTTTCTGTATCCTAAATACCAGGAAACATTAAATCCTTATCATACTTGTCCTAAAATTTGAACGTCCATTTTACCAACTGCTGAATGAGTGGACAAGTGGCAAACAGTGTAGACCCTGATCAGACGCCGCATTCTGCAGCGTCTGATCTGGGTCTACACTGTTTGCTCAGATCTTTCTGTCCCAACACTTAGGGCAATTATGGTGCCTTATTTTCCAGCTGAATAGCCTTTGTGACAATTTTAAACAGAATTTTCAATATTATAATCTAAATCATATACCAATTATAGAGCTTTAGGTAAAATAGAGAACGGTTCACTTTATAGTAATCATCTATTCCAGATCACTTATTAATTATTTATTCCAGAAACAAATACTGCTTGTAGGTAGACAGGAATAAATCAATCAATAAAATGTCCTCGAACTGACCTTAATACATCAGAAAGAAACTGCTGACAGTCAGCAAATGTCTTGAAAATTCCACAAAGGGTTTTTTTTATGATATTTTAGATTTTAAAGTCCTATCAATTGTATTTCAGTCACTTCAGGTTAGACTAGTGACCATCATGAAAAATACCTTTGCATAACAATACCACAAAATTTTTATAAAGCTTAATAAGATTTTAATGTCCCATCAACAGTACTTCAGTTGTTGCCGCAGAAATGACTTGTAACAGCCACAAAAAAACACCTTTGCATAGGAATAAAACTACAAAGTTTTTATGATCATTTACACTTTAATGTCCCATCAACAGTATTTCAGTCACTTCAGGACTGACTAGTGATTGCCATAAAAAATGCCTTTGTATAGATATGCAGACTCCTTTGTGAAGAAAATCCTTCTTTTTCAAGTTTCATACATTACATGAACTTCGGACCAGAGGACTTGTTAAGGAGGAGTATTTGATGATAATTCTGGGATAATTTTCTCCAATTCTCCATAAACACATATGTTGTGGGTACCCATTAGAAGTGCCTCAAGGCACTTCTAATGAGTGCCCACAACTTATGTTGTTTTTTTTTATGGAGACATAACAAAAAACTTATCCCAGAATTAGCCTTAACAAGTCCTCCAACTTCCTAGTTTTTCAAAATAGTACAAAACAAAGGACTGGCTGCCTTTCAATACACAACAATAAATTACTTGAAAACACAATTAAACACTCATTACTCACTTTAAAACAAAGTATTTTCAAGCCACAGCTAAAAAATGTCAACTCCATTGTAAAGAAACATGTTAAACATCACATGTCAAACGAAATCTGAGCAGGTGGCAAGAAATTTACCTGAAGAAATGTACGTAATATTTTTTCTTGTCTTAAAAATAAACCTCTTCAGTTACAGCTGTAAAAAAAAAAAGTAGTCAAAATGTCACTCGAGATGTTTAAAATGCAACAAGTGTCACACCTTTCCTCTACGGATTCAATTAGCAAAATTAACAGCAAAATAAGCTTTCCATTAGAGCTAAACAACAAAAAAATCTAGTCCATCATTGCTATTAACAAAATATAAAAATCTCAATACTTTGAAGAGAGAACCAGTTTTAATGCCCCTTTCAACCCATTTCATCTCCTGATCAGCTGTTTCTTCTGACCCCCTACACCTCTCCAGGTAGCCTGGCATTTCCCTTTGTCTGTAGAGCTATATATACTGCCACCTTGGAAAGCTGCTGCTGTAAGTATTAACTTGTGAGAAAGCAACTTCCTATTCCAACAACAGCTCCAGATAAGGCTGTCGAAAAGTATTGATCTTTTTTCTTATATCTCCATGTAAATATATGTTGTGGGTACTCATTAATAGCACCTTGGCAAGGCGCTTCTAACGAGTACCCACAACATATGTTTTTTGTAGCAAAATAAAAAGAAAAATATTTGGTGGATATCCCCTGTCACCTGGAGCTCCATGCAAGCAACTGTGCCAGTTATATGAGCAATAATTAATTTTAATCCTTAGCATGCTGATGGCGTAATTTGAAGACTATAAAATGAAAAGGTGGCATGGAACTGCAATGTTTGCTAGGGACTACTCTTAAAGGAAAGAATTTGCTCCTTCTGGGAGCAAATTCTTGCCTTTAAGTGTAGTCCCTATTTTTGAAAGGACTCCAGTACTATATTATTAACAGAATTCCTGTCTTTGAAAGTTGTCTTCCTTTGAAGACTGGTGACAAAATTTTCCTATATCTATTCCCCTAAATTTTACCGGAAAATAAGGCTTGACATGTTTGAAGACGGTAAAAATGAAATAAGTGTATAAAGTGCAACTTCCCCACAATAGCCACCCTTGGAAACAAATAAAATTGGCTGTTGTAGGGAGGTGATTGTTGTAGAGAAGTTAAATATATCGTAAAATTGCAACTTGGGATAGCCAAAAATTTTCTGTTACAGGGTGGCAGCTGTTGTGGAATGGATGTTAGTGGATGTTTTACCATATATTTTAACCCTGTCATACTGAATAAATCAAGATACTATGCCCACTTCCAATTTTCAGCTAATCAGACTACTTGATCCAGGTTGTCATTATTTCACATCCTTAATGGCAAACAGTGCAGATCCAGATCAGTTGGCTTAGTTGGATCTACACTGTTTGCAATGGTAGGGCATATCTGAAATGACTGTTAACCTTTAAATTCAGCAGGTTAAAGTTTGAAATTAACTGTGTACCATCATTTCCATATGCAATAGTTTACAGACCCAATAATCGAAATCATTTAATGTCTACCATAATAATCCTAAGTATTAGGACAGACAGGCGTGAGCAATCATGGTCTACACTGTTTGCTGTTCATCCAGTAGCTTTTTATAGACACATCAACAGGTAGTAAAATGGACTTGTTGAAATGCTAGCACAAACACGGTAAGGAGTTAAGGTGTCCCACTATTTAGGGTTAATACAGTACCTAAAGTTTTCCACCCACAGATTCAGAGGCGCTCAGTAATGTTTTATTGATTTAGCAGATAATATTATCAATATCTAAAGAACCAATTCTATCCTGAGTTGTCAAAGAGACCCAAGTAAACATGACAAACACTTCACATAAAACCAATTTACCGTATTCAACCTACTTACCACACTGCGCTTGGATGTTTCAAAATTACTGGAAAAAAACTTGCAGTAAAAATTCTCCTAATGAGAGCACACTTTGAAAAAGTCATCAGGGACGTATTTATTCACGCTTTAATAAGCTTTTTTTCTGATTAATTTATAGAAGCACAGGTTGTTGGTACTCATCTGAATAGCCTCCATTTGTCAAGGCAATGCAAATGAGTACCAACATAAGACCAGGGGTGGGGGTGGGGCAATTTCTTACTCTTCAGATTACATGTAATCCTGTAAAATTTTCTCCCCCCCCCCCCACCCCCTCCCCACCCCCACCCCACACAGACGGTGCTCACCTTGTGAGCCTGAAGAGTGAGCTAAAAAAGTATCAATACTTTGTGGTGGATGAAAAAGGGCTATGATTTTAGCTGGCTTGACAGAGCGCTGATGAACTCTGAAACAAGACACCTAAAAATGACATCAAATATTAGATTAGTCGGTCAGTAGATAAATATATATAAATATAACAAATAATTAGGGCAATGTAATTCTGGGACAAACCACTCTTACAGAAATCTGATGGGTACTTTTTCTCCTAAAAGAACTGCCACAGAAAGATATCTCTACATAAAGTGCTTTTTTTTCTTTTCAACAAAAAATTCTTGGTACTTTTTTTCTTACATGATGCACCTATATATCAATACTTTCCCCCACAGGGAGCAAGGGCTACCCTGAGGATTAGACAGCAGATTACATCCATGCCCTTGGGAAATTGAGAGACTACTGAAAAACAGGGTGGGATTTTAGTTACATGAGCTGGAAATTCTTCAAGAAAATTAGTGGAAATTCTGAAGCCCACCCACAGATTTTTGACAGAAAATTAGAACTTGTGGGTAAGAAATTAGATATAAAACATTGATAGACGCACAAATATATTGTGCGGCAACTCATTACAAATGCCTAGGCAAGGCATTTCTAATGAGGACCCACAACCTAAGTTTTCGGGAATGTTTATCGGAGCTGTGATTCTTCTCAGCGCACGGCAAAACCTACAATAATACCTGTGTAACCAGCAAAGCCTCAGATCAGCTTGTACATCCACCCAGTAAGGCAAGGGTTGTTTATCTGTGGATAGCCTGGAGGCTGTATTATTTATGCTTGGATACGCAAGCTGATTTGAGTCTTTGTTGGCTGCACAAGTCTTCTTGTAGGTTTTATGTCTCCTTCAAAATTCTTAGCATGCTGGGTAAAACTTTCAGCAGACAACATTTTGAAATACTTTTCTTAATTTTTCCAGAAAATAGGCTTTGACCTCATGTGACAATTTGTATGAAATGTCAAAGCCTATTTCATAGGTCTAGATAAGAGTGGGTATCAGGCTAATAGTTTTCTTATCTCTCCACAAAAACATATGTTGTGGGTACTCATTAGAAGTGCCTCGCCCCACGAAAACATATGTTGTGGGTACTCATTAGAAGTGCCTCGGCGAGGCACTTCTAATGAGTACCCACAACATATGTTTTCATGGAGAAATAAGAAAAATATCAATACTTTTGGACTGAAAAAAAGCACCTTAACCTGAGCTATGTATTTTCAGAGAAAATCATTATCAAGTTGTCATCTGTACAGGCCAAAAGAGTGGTAAGGTTTAATCATATCAAGATAATGAAGAGGTGATAATGAAAGGCTCTAACCACTCATGCTTAGTCATAAGCTGAAGTCTACCTCTGGAAGGATTCAAAGCAGACATACAGTCACAAGTTGAAGTCTGCCTCTGGCAGGATACGAGCTGGAACCTCATTATCTGAAGTTAGAATCATCACTCAGCCATCAAGATATTTTGATTCAAATAAGATATAAAAACCTATAGTATGTTTGTGGAAAAATAATAAAGACATCAATACCAAATTTACCTGAAATATTCAGACAGACGTGAACAAACAACATCCTAGTAAGCATTCTAAATCTATAGCAGGCCGTTATGGGCCCATCAGGGTAACTGATGGGCCAATAACGGACCACTGTTTATCGGCCCACTGTAGATTTATAAATCTGCAGACCCAGATCAAACTACTGCTCTTTTTTTTCCATTAAAATTATGGCATTTACAGAAATTACCCCCAAATAAGAGAAAGTCTTAAAACTATCTGGCACCTACTGGCACACTAACATTTCTTCACACTGACAGATTACAAAAGAAAATAATCTGGTCATCTGATATACAGCAGCAACCAATCTAACCAATAAACACTCAACATTAAGATAAAGAAAGCTTAAAACTATTAACTTATCCCTTAAAGCAGGAATCATAACTGTAGCAGAAAGCAAGTTTGTTTGTTTGTTTCTTATTTTTCAGAGACAATAAATCTTGACATTTCATGTGAATGGTCTTCTCCGCATGAACTGTTAAGACCTACATCTATGTAAATAAAAAACTGAAAAAAAAAAATTTGAAAATGTCCTCTGCTGTAGTTGTGATTGGCACTTTAAGGGCTAATTGTTTTATCTGACAATATGTCTGTTAAAAATGACATTATCAGCACCTACATTTATCTACTGTTATGCTTTTACATCACCAGCAAATCAGTATTTTCTGGCAAAGACAAACTACTCTCATAAAACTTTCAACATTTATTTCTTCTACTGGATGAAAGCTGATAAAAAATATTTCAGAAAGAAAAAAAGGTATTACAACTTACACACTCTAATCTGGTGGGAACGGATGGGCAGAAAATTTGTTGGTTCTCAGGAATATTTAAAATAATACAAATAAGCAGGCTATCTACTTTCTGTAAAGACCTAAGTATTTTCAAGAAACATACTTGTCCACTCCTATAGGCATAGACAATTAAAGAGATTGTTATTGCCAGACATGTTAAGTCTCCTGGCAATTGCTGGAGACTCACAGAAAAAAAGCTTTTCTCACGCCTCACAGAATTCGCAAACTAAAAACTCCCAAAAAACTGAAAATCCAGATATTTTGGTTTCATGAAAAGCGGCACATTCACAAAAAGCTTGGTATATGTTTAGCACACAATAAATGTTAAAACAAACTGAAGATGGATCTTTTAAGTATAGGTCAATGCGACTTATTTCAAGGTTCAGTCACCTGTCATTATATTTTGGAGACTACTTGATAAACTAAAATGAAACTTGACATTTTGCTGTCAATCTTCAATCAACTTTAACCCTTGTCCTGCTGAATCTGGATATAACATGCCTTTGCAAACTGTGTAGATCCAGATCAGTTGGCTTCTTCAGAAGCCAACTGATCTTGATCTGCACTGATTGCTATTTATCTGAATTTATAGCAACCATCAGGATCAAGTAATCTGGTTGGCTGAAAATTAAAAGTCCCCGTGGCATCTTAATTTATTCAGCAAGAAAAGGGTTAACATTTATTGTGAGCTAAGAGTAGATCAAGCTTTTTATGAAAGCAAACGCTTGTTACCCTAACAGTTGGAACACCGAGTAAACCGGGTTAACCCAAATCAAACTGATCAAACTGTTCCCACCCTGATTGGCATTGCATCCATCACCATCCCAGCAAACACACAACGTAGCAAAAACGTCGTTACAAAATCGCTGCAATGTCACGACGTTGCAGCGATGTTGTAACGACGTTGTGTGTTTGCTGTGATGTCCCCTGAAAGTGTATCCATTCCCCATACCATATGCTACTGTATTAACCTTAAATACTGGGACACCTTAACTCCTTACCACAGTTGTCCTAAAATTTGAAAAAGTCTAATTTACTACTGTTGATGTGTCTAATATAGTGCTGGATGAGGGGTAAACAGTGTAGACCCTGATCAGATGCTGCTTTCTGTGTCATCTGATCTGGGTTAACACTGTTTGCTCAGGCTTGTCTGTCCCAATATTCAGGGTTATTATGGCATGTGCAAATTCAGCAGAAGACAACTGATGATATTTTTCTTATTTTTCCTAGAAAACAGGATCCGACATTTCATGCAAATTGTCTCCTTACAAGCATTGTGTCTGTGTGTCCATACATTCATAATCAAAACACTCAGCAGAAGATATTTTAAATACTGTTCTTTTGTAATTTTCTTCCCAGAAATCGGGCTTAAAATTCCATCCATTTGAATCCTTAACACATATCATGCTGGGGACAAATTCAGCATACCAAACATTTTCTTGTTCTTAACCCCTCATCTAGAGTAAACCACGACCTAGGGAAGTCCCACCAGTAAAGTTCCAAATATGAAAGATTGGGAGAAAAGTTTGTTGAGAAAAGATTGGGAGAAAAGCTTGACGAGAAAAAGTAATTTGTAAATATTTGAAAATATAGACGTGAATGTCAATGTGCATGCAAGTCAGTGACAACTATTTAGGTGAGCTAATAAATTTTATCAAATTGTGTATACTTAACTTACTAGTTTCTCCATAAAAATGTAATTATGGGGTGACATCTCAATTTAAATCTCAGGGTGACAATTTTAGTATCAGAATGTAAAATTTCATGAAGACATAAAATCTCATAATACAAAATTTTATCTTTCTGACTACCCCTACTCATGCTGGGATCCATAGCTTAGTGGGTAGCATGTCCGACTGCAGATCCAGGGGTCGCAAGTTCAAACCCCACCTCGGCCACATATCTTTCATGGAGATTGATCATGAAGTAATTTCTATGGTCATTCTCTTCTTCCGCTGATTCAAGGTCACTTGTCAGTTACTGGCAAATGTACGTTAACTGCTTAAAGCCTGTCTGGGAACTGTGTGAGCAGGTTAATTTACTATGCTCAACATGACCCTAATAGGTTCAATAGGCTGTAAAATCTCAACTCAAACAAACTATCCCTACTCTACTACTCTCATGCTCAATCATTTTTCATTCAGATAATTAGCTCATTGTAGTCTGGAGACCCCTATAAGCATATATGGCAAATAGTGCAGACCCAGATCAGATGCCACAGAATGCGGCATCTGATCAGGGTCTCCACTGTTTGCAAATAGTTTAGCCCTTTTTCTCTAGGAATTTCTAAATCTCATTGCCAAACCTACCTAAAACTGATATTGGACTTCTGATATATAGTGTGGCCAGGGGAGTTTACCAAGACTTACAGAGGGATTACAGTATTCTAGCTTCCTGACAACCAAAACCTTTGCAACTTTAGATCTTTTTCTAAGAACTACCCAAAGGATCAGCCATTAAGGCCATGTGACTCCTCTTAAAAGGCCCTTAACCTTTCTTTTGATGCAAACATTTTATTTTCTTTTAATTTCAGTTCCACAAACTGCCTGCATAAAACAAAAGTTTTAGTCTTATTTAATGGCTAGAACATGCTGCTGTCTCAGCACACCACGATGAGACTTTTCAACTTTTTTCTATAACTGAGAATAATTTTTGTAATTTTTGCACCAAAATGCATCTTATGTGTATTTTGCCAAGCCAAAGAAGAAGGCATATACTGGAGCAAAAATCTGGTATAAATACAGCAGAAAATTAACCCATCAAAGACTGAAGAAACTCTCCCACACTTTATATTGGAAGAGTCCATAGGTATCTCAGGCTATATGATGTAGATATTCCTAAAGAAAAATGACTGAACTATTAGCAAACAGAGGAGACCCTGATCAGGTGCCACATTCTGCAGCATCTGATATGGGTCTGCACTGTTTACCAGTTACCCGTTTAGGGGTCTCCAGTCTTCAATGGGTTAATCTCTACCGCTCTCTGGGCTAATAAAGCAGACGACAAATTGATGATGTTTTTCATATTTTTACCATAAAAGAGGATTTGACATTTCATGCAAATACCTCTCCAGTGGAGACAATTAGCATGAAATGTCGACTCCTGTTTTCTGGGAAAATAAGAAAAATAATCTATAATGTCATCTGCTGAAACCTTTACCCAGGATGCAGAGCATATAATATTCTTGGACCACTATTATTCATCATTATCACCCATTTGATACTGAAGGAGGGAGGTGGCCCTCCCTGGTTGTTCAGGAGAAGAAAAGTTGGCTTCTAAAATTTTCAAAAAAAAAAAAAAAAAAATATATATATATATATATATATATATATATATATATATATATATATATATATATATATACAGTGTAGATTCAGATCAGTTGGCTTCTGCCAACTGATCTGGATTAGCTCCATTTGTCAATTAGTATGTGAATTTATATCAACAATCTGAATTAAGTCATCTGATTGGTTGCCAATTAGAAGTGGGCATGGCATCTTTATTTATTCAGCATGACCATGGTTAATATGCCATATTTAATAACAAAAAACAGCTTTTATATTGCAACCAGCCATTACAGTAACCTAATAAAGGGGGTCAAAGGGAAATAACTTGTAAACTAAGGCACTGAGAGTTACCACTCTTGAACATGACACACCAACGATGAGCCGTCTTACATACCTATCAAATATCATCAATTTGAAACTGAGGTGACAAGTGTATAAGATAGGATAGACAGATGAACAGAACCCATTTCAACAGTCCCTTTGGACTTCGTCGCTAGGGGAGGATGAAGGGCAACGAGACAAAAAATGTAGAACAAAATCAAAAGCATAATGGCTGATACTCAAAAACAACAATAACAAAAAATATTCACCAAACTATGTTAAGCACTGAGGGAATATATGATTAACTAGGACAGTAGAAGGTTAACTGTTTTTGCAGACCTGAGCAATTAAACAATGTAAAACTGCCAGAAAACACACAAATACTGGAACCACAGAACCTAATGACTGAAAATAAAACCAAAACAAATTTCTCCACAGAAAAAAAAACAACAAAAAAACCCATTTCTCAAGTGAACAGCAAAGATGTCAGATCTGCTATTCACATTTTGGACAGTACATATGTATGTTGTGAATAATATTTCGTACTAACCTTAGAATTTAAGATGGCATACAATATAGACATGGCACGACGTCGCCCTGAACTGATATAAACCAAATCTGAAATAGGTGATCAAGTGTTTGGAAGATTTTGAAGTTCTTGTTTCACCCTTGCCACACCCACTTCTAATTTTCTGCCAATCATATTACTTGATCCTGATTGTTGATTACTTAATGGTAAATAGTGCAGATCCAGATCAGTTGGCTTTTCAGAAGCCAACTGATCTGGAACTTCATTGTTTGCAAAGGCAGGACATATCCGGGTTCAGCAGGACTAGGGTTAATGACATGTCAAATTTTGTGGGTCATTTTGTGTCATCCCCAAGAAAAAGAGCTAGTACAGAAGAGGAAAGACGATTGAATTTCAGAAGGGGTCCACAGGTTCAGTCAAACCCCTTGACTGACCCCTTCCCCACCCCTTTGACTCAAAATTTCATTTTCATGGGAAATTTTGAATACATTTGATAAATTTATGGCACTTATCCTTATACCTCTCCAATAAGTCCATTTTACTACCTGTGCATGTATTTGATATATTGCTGGGTGAGTGGCAAACAGTGTAGACCCTGATCAGACAATGGGTTGAGCAGTGTCTGATCTGGGACAAAAATGGTTGCTCAAGTCTGTCTGTCCAAATACTTTGGTTTATATTACTGTAACTGTTTTCCAAGTGAAATATTAATAAGAGAACAAAGGTAAGACAATGCATGCTGGTAACATCTATCTGTGGAGCATATTCTGACTGTGATTGTCTCCCTTATACAATTTTACACCAGAAGTCAGTAGTAATGTATTTACTGTATTTGGGCAAACAGCAGCAGAATGCGGCATCTGATCAGGGTCTACACTTTTTGCCACTCATCCATCAATTTTCAGACACCAAAACAGGTAGTCAAACTTACTTGCTGAAATAGGACAAGTATTGTCAGATGGAAAGGTGTCTGAAAGGGTAAATAAGGTACCCTTTCAGCACCCTTGTCCTGCTGAATAAATTAAGATGCCATGCCCACTTCTAATTTTCAGCCAATCAGATTACTTGATCCTGATTGTTGCTATAAATTCACATACTTAATGGCAAACAGTGCAGATCCAGAGCAGTTGGCCAACTAATCTAAAGAAGCCAACTGATCTGGATCTACACTGTTTGCAAAGGCAGGGATATCCCGGTTCAGTAGGACTAGGGTTAAGAAGCAGGGGGAGGCAGAAGCTGAATTTGTACAGATTCTACACTGAGAACATGCAAATCTATATCTACTTCACCTTGAAGCACCCTGTGTCAAAAAAATTAGTGAAACCCCTGCTTACATATTCCAACACATCATCTCCATACCACACTTTTCCTAATATTTGAACAAGTCAATTCTACTAATACATTTATTTCAACTCATTCCCCTAAAAGGGTAATTGGCAAACAATGGAGACCCAGATCAGATGCCGCAGAATGGGGCATCTGATCAAGGTCTCCACTGTTTGCAAATAGTTCAACCATTTGTCTATAGGAATATCCAAATCACATAGCCCAACATCCCTAAAATTGAAATTAGAATCTTCTAATATACAGTTTGGGAGAGTTCATTCAGACTATAATGAGTTAAGCCCAGGTAGTTCCATTGTTGCAGTTCTTTTTTGTATGACAGTTATTTCAACTGTGATATGTCTTGTCATTGTTTGTTCCTCATCTGTTTTGCTGCCTCAAAGAGGCTGTGCTTTGTGAATGTGACATTTCCAGGGAACATCAAAGATTCAAGCCAGACTGTGGATGTATACAGCGACTGCAGTGGCTGGTCTGCTGCTTGGCTAAGGGTATTTTCCTGAAGCCTACTTAAATGACCATCTTTATTCCATTGGAGACCCCTAAAGAGTAATTGGCAAACAGTGCAGACCCAGATCAGGTGCTGCAGATCACAGCATCTGATCAGGGTCTCCACTGATTGCAAATAGTTCAACCATTTTTCCTCGAATATCTCAAAATCACCTAGCCTGACATAACATTAAAATTAGAATTATTCAATGGGTTATATCATAATTACCCTCAATGTTTGAACACCAGAATATACTTATACTAGATATCAACTAGAACCATTAAAAAAAAAAAACAACAAAAAAAAACCCCAACAACATATGTCTCCCCCCAGCTGCCACTCACAATAGAAAGTTTACCCATACTGTTTATCATCATTGCAGGCCATATGCAGAGGGAGTGTAGGGGGTGCAACCCTTTTCTGGGAAAATTATTTGTGAGCTGCATGTCACCTGATGATGCTTTATATTTCTACAACTTTTCATGAACATATCTTAAATAGTTTTCAACTTATAAAGCAGAAACAAAACTACTATTGTAAAAACTTCAAAGGGGAATAACTCCAAATACATACTGACAAAAGTTACACTTCTTAAGGTCTGCACATCATCTGATGATGCTTTGTATTACTGCAAACTTTCTTGAAAATACCCTGAAAGGCTTTCTACTTATACAACAAACTCGAAAATACCATTGTCAAACTTCAAAGGAGGATAACTCCAAAAATATATGGACAAGAGTTACAGTTCTTGTCTTCTGTTTGTCATCTAATGATGTTTTATATTTTTATGAAGATTTATGAAAATACCCAGACCGGTTTTTGGGTTTACAGAGCAGACAGGCAACTACTTTTGTCAGATTTCTCAGGGAAATAACTCCAAAAATATATAAACAAGAGTTATGGTTCTTGTAGTCTGCAGCTTGTCTGATGATGCTTTATATGTCTATGACGGTTCATGAAAATATCTTTTACGGTTTTCAAAATATAGAGCAGACACGATTCTGTGACAGATAAAACGGATGGACAGACACGAGTTACGGTTCTTGTCATCTGCACTTCATCTGATGATGCTTTATATTTCTATGAAGTTTTATGAAAATGTCTTGAACAATTTTCAAGTGAAAGAATGTACATGAAATGACCATTGTCAAATAACTCCAGAAATATATAGACAATTCTTGTGGTTTGCATGTGGTCTGATGATGCTTTACGAAGTTTCATGGATACTATCTTGAACAATTTTCAAGTTATAAAGCGGACATGAAATTAACATTATCAAATTTCAAAGGAGAATAACTCCAAAATATATATACAAGGGTTATGGTTCTTGTGGTTTGCATTTTGTCTGATGATGCTTTATACTTCTATGAAGTTTCATGAAAATAACTTGAACAGTTTTCAAGTTACAGAGCAGACACAAAATAACCATTGTCAAATTTCAAAGGAGAATAACACCAAAAATGTATTGAAAATAGTTATGGTTCATGTGGTCTGCACACCGTCTGATAATGCTTTTTATTTCTATGAGGTTTCATGAAAATATCTTGAACGGTTTTCAAGTTATAAAGCTGACACAATTTTGTGACAGACAGACTGAGGGACGGTTAGACGAATGAAGTGACAGAAAACCAAGACAAAAACAATGTACCCACGCTATCAGAGGGCAAGGAGACATAACAATTCTATCTGACACCCTACCACAGAATCAGAATCAGAATATTTTACTAGTGATACATCAATAGACATTCATTCATCAAGGCCAACAACTGCAAAGACTAGTCTCTAGATCTCACAAGTGATGTGAATCTAGCGATAGGGCCCTCAGAACTTTCAGCAGAGGATATTATAGATGCAGGGAGTGCATTCCAATCCCTAACAGTGTCTGAGAAGAAACTGCATTTGTAAATGTCAGTTCTAGCATATGGCACTTGAAATGCCACTGGAATTGGATACTGATTCCTACTGCACTTATTTAGGGATTGAAGGTCATCACAAGGTATACTAGCTCTACCTTTCTGACCTTTGAATAGAAATGTGAGTTTACTACCTTTGCGTCTCTTGTGAAAAGACTCCCACCCTAACTGTTCAAGAATGCTGTCATACGTCCAGTTTCAAAATTGTAGTTTTCAGTCACAAATCTAGCTGCACGATTTTGAACCTTTTCTAATTCTTCCAGGTCTACTTTCAATGTGGGTCCTAAACAGGGTTAGCATACTCCAGGATTGGTTGCACCAACCCCTTTATGCCATTTCCTTAACATCTTAACATCTTTGGGGCATGACGATAGGTTCTTAAGAAACCAAGAGTTCTGTTTGCTTTTGTGCAAACATTGCTTACATGACTTTGATTGACTGATTGTGTTGGGGTTTAACGACATGTCAACCCTTGTGTGTCATTTTGTGTCGTCTCCCAGAGAAAGGGAGAAACGAGATAGAAGAAATAGTAGAGGAGATGAAAGAGAGGGATAGAGGGAAATGAAAGAAAGTGAAGGAACAGAAGAAATAACAACATTTACCCTCTACCCTTACCTGTTGCAAAGACAGCAGGCCTTGCCCAACTGTAAGCCAATATCAGTAGGGTGCCCTGGTGACAAAAGCTACCGGACACCTTTGCCTCACCCAATTCAAATCCTTAGAAACTGTCACACCAAGGTATTCAATATTAGCCACATTTTAGCTTCCTGGTAAGCAGCATAATGTTACATTTCACAGGCTGAAATCTCATACCCCATTTCCTGACCCATTTGCCCAGTTGATCAATATCCTTTTGGAGTTTCAATGTGTCTTTCAATGCTATCAATCTGACAATAGCAGACACAGTCATCAGTGAACAGGCGAATCACAGATTCTATTCCAATCATGATGTTATTTATATACAAGGAAAACAACTGTGGACCGAGAACAGTGCCCTGCGGCACACAATACAAAACAGGTGCCAATTGCGATTTTGCACCATTGACTACAACCCTTTGTTGATTATTGCCCACAGTTCCAGAAAAGTGGGGTATCCATAAGTACTTTTCATATTTCTCTGCAACAACATAATGAGCCAGCGTACAACAAAACCTACAATAAGGCCTGTGTAACCAGCAGACTCAGATAATCAGACTGTGCAGATGCGCAGACTGATTTGAGTCTTTGCTGGTCCCACAGGTCTTATTGTAGGTCTTGTCATGCACTGGCTCATATGTTATTATGAAAGCACGCCTATCCATATATACTGAGAATTTTACCACCAAAAATTGAAAATTTTCAGAAAAAAATTCTGATATTTTTCATATATCTGCTCAAAAAATAGATTGTGGGTACTTGTTAGAACTGCCTCAATGAGGCAGTTCTAGCAAGTACCCACAATCTATGTTTTTGAGCAGAAATAAGAAAAATAATGTATACCCGTGTAAACCACAGTTTTATATATGAAAGTGGGGTTTAAGGAGGTCAAAATTATATAGGCATGTTTTTGTAATGGATACCCATTAGTAGTGCCTTGGTGAGGCACTTCTTATGAGTACCTATGGACAGGCAAATGTATCAAAATATACAACTTCAGCAGATTTAAAAATTGTTTGTTCACTCACCAAACACTTCCGGTCTAGCTAATGGTGCATTAACGAGAAACTCTTCTTCTGCCTCTTCAAAGACATCTTCTGTGTCCGTGTCAGGCTCTGAATCGAGGCGGTTAACCACCTCGTCCAAAGCAATTACAGTCACGTACATCCCAGAAAGAAATGCGAAATAATCATACAAATTGTAGTAAAGCCATGTTGCAACCGAAGAGATAATCGAAAACATTAATACCATAGCTCTGAAATGCTTATGTACATTTCCACATTTTGGCAATTCCCATTGTCATTTAGTCTGCTACAAATGTCAGACAATGCTTCCAACTGTCATTATGTTCTTTTAATGCATGCTAGATAAAAATTTCAAAATATAACATTTTGAAATACTTTCTTTTTATTCTTCCCAGCAAATAGTTTGACATTTCATGCAAATTGTCTCCATTTGACATTTCATGCAAACTGTCTCAAGTGGAGACAACTTGCATGAAATGTCAAACTTTGTTTTCTGGTAGGAAAACATTTTTGCATTTCATGCAAATTGTCTCCACAGGCAATTTGCATGAAATGTCTAACTATTTTCCATACAGGAGACAATTTGCATGAAATGTCGAACTATTTTCTCCTTAAGAAAATAGTTTGGCATATCATGCGAACTGTCTCCTATGGAGATAATCTGCATGAAATGTCAAACTCTATTTTCTAGGAAAAATATGAATAAAATACTGAAAGTTTGTTGTCTGCTGAATTTGCCTAAAGAGTGGTAAAGGTTCAATTGCACATTTATTAATTACTTCCAAAACCAAGAAGTTCTGAAAAATTCTCCTATGTATGTGCTCTAATGGCATCTCTTAGTCCAGTTTTGCCAGTAACCCACTGAAGAATCCATTCACCACAACCAAAACAATCTTGTACATTCAACCTTCATAGTGCTTGAACGATTATTTATTAACCATGTTTAATAGAGCATTTGAAGTTTTGGTATGTACAATATCACAAATTACTTATGTAAACTTTGACAAACACGCTTTACCTATTAAAGAATGGGTCCTTAAGTTTACATCGAAGGAATCCTTAACATCATGTAATAGTTTTAAAAATTACTAATGAAATGAATGAACAGAAACTGCTGATTGGCAAATTTTACAAAACTCTTGTCAAATTTCGAACCCAAACCAAAATCAAATATTTTGTTCTGACGCCAAGCACTCTGGGTAAAATTTTCAGCAGATGACACATTGAAATATTTTTCTTATTTTTCCCAGAAAACAAGTCTTGACATTTCATGCAAGACAATTTGCATGAAATGTCAAATCCTGTTTTCTAGGAAAAATAAGAAAAATATCACCAATTTGTCATCTGCTGAATTAGCCAAGAGATTGGTAAAGGTAAATAAGTTTACATCAAAGAAATCCTTAACATCATGTAATAGTATTTAAAAAAAATCTCCTAAAAATAAACAGGCTTAAATCAAAACTCCTGATTGGCAAATTTTACGGAAAAGATGTCAAATTTCTATCCTCGACCAAAATCATATATATCATGCTCTAAATATACTGAACGTGAAATTACTCGTCAGCTGTCATTTAGTTGTTAGATAGTGTCACTCCTTTACTGTCTCCATTATGTATATTATCCTCATTAAAGGTAGTGATCTCAATTTTAATCACTTTATGTGAATTGATATGAATCTACCCCTATTTAATGAATGACCACTGTGTTACTTATCCAACTACCTATCTTAGTAAAGACACTTTATGGAACAGATAAAAACACGACAGAATGTACACTGTACACAAATCACTAGGACTTCCGAAATGACTGTACACTAAAAACAAATCATTAGAACTGCTTAGGTCACATATTGTCATTCATGAATTATTCTAATTAAGTGTTTTGTTTTGTTTTTTTAGTGAATTTTACTTCTATGATGCCAATGAACACAAAAACTTCCAAAGCTTCAGATTTTATTTCTCCACGAAAACATATGTTGTGGGTACTCATTAGAAGCGTCTCGGTGAGACGCTTCTAATGAGTACCCACAACATATGTTTTTGTGGAGAAGTAAGACAAATCTTAGTAATTTTTGGTTAAAAAAAAAAGTGTCTAATCTGGAGCTATGACTTCAAATATAAAACCATCTGAATATAAAGATAGAATAAATCATCCAGATCAAATATTTACAATGCATGCTGCAGGGGGAATTTTATATATCCCACAACACCATTTTAAACCTTAAAATAAATGTGGTTAAAGTTAAAACACCAACAGTGATATTAGTAAATCAATTTAATATTTAATCTAGATTATATTTTTACTGTTCAATAAACAATTATAATGAGCAAAAGAAGTCATAAGGGCAATTTCTTAGGGTCCTTCAGGGACACACATAGTTGTATTTCATTATATCATATGGGCTGCATCATGCAAAAACATGTCTTCGGGCATGTCCGGAGAGCAAAGGCCCAGATCAGCCGGCATATCCAAACAGTCTGATCAGCATTACGAAAACGTGCCTATTCAAATATATTGAAAATTTTACCACCAAAAAAAATAAAATTTTCAGATAAATTTTTTTTATATTTTTCATATTTCTGCTCAAAACATAGATTGTGGGTACTCATTAGAACCGCCTCACCATTTTGAGCAGAAATAAGAAAAATAATGTATACCCCTGTAAACCCCAGTTTTTCTATATAAAAGTGGGGTTTAAGGGGGTCAAAATTATATAGGCATGTTTTCGTGATGGACCTTCACTGTCCACAAACAGAACCATTGGATACTAAAAACTATTTCAATGGAGAGCAAATGTCCAGATCAGACTGTGCATGTGCAGGGTGATGTGAATCTGCACATTTTGCTCATGTTTGAAGACACTTTTTTACTTGACACTGCCCATATATTTATTTACAGGTATAGAAAAGAGTGTCCAATAGCCTTGGGACAATAGGGACAGTGAAAATTAGAGCCCACTGTGTTTTGGGCTGCAGCATATGAAAGGTGGGGTGAACCAGTCAAACAGTATACAGGGGAATACTCAATCCTGAAATCTAAAAATTCAGTCCAAAAACTACTAATGTTTTTCTTATTTCTCATTGAGAAATAAGAAAATCATTATGTGGAAACTCCCTCTTATCTGGAGTTATGCAACTAATAATTAGTTTAAAAATTGGCTTTTAAAGTTATTTCAGGCATATATTAACCCAAATCCTTTTGACACAAAAAAGGGTGGTCTTGTGAACAAGTGTAATAGTGAAATTTCGTGCTAAAAATGAAAGTTCTCAATCCTGAAATCAGGATTAATCCTGAAGTTTCCCATCCCTGAGTATACAAGATATGCACTTCTCAATATATGTCAAATTTTAAAATAGAGGTTAAAGTTACCTATTAACGATATGCAGCACATTAACTTCTCTAAATATGCCCATACATAAAATTTGGTGAACCTATGTGAAACAGTAAAGGAAATTTGCACAAAAGTTTGTTCTATAATGTTAGTAAATTTTCAAAAACAAGGTCACAGTGACCTATCTACTAATGGTCTGTAACATAATATCTTCACCAAATTAGTATGAATACACAAAATTTGGTGAATCTAGGCAAAACAGTATAGGGGATTTGCACTTGAGCTGTTTTTTGGGGTTTTTTTTTTTCTGTACTAACAGCCAAATTTCAATATATAGGTCACAGTGTTCTATAGAAGCCAGGCAACATATTACTTCACAAAATGTACCCACAGACAAAATTTGGTGAACCTATGTCAAACAATATAGGAAATTTGCATTGGAAAAATTTGTTGTTTTTTTATTATT
Source organism: Anodontia alba (assembly GCA_964016985.1). NCBI lineage: Eukaryota > Metazoa > Mollusca > Bivalvia > Lucinida > Lucinidae > Anodontia > Anodontia alba. The sequence continues at coordinate 43,410,433 of OZ024826.1, forward strand.
ATTATTATTATTAATGTAGGTAAGATGTCAAAGTACATGTCATAGTGACCTACTTAGGTTATGTTATCAAGATATCTTGCTGTCAAATAAAAGTGACAAACAGATGAATGGATGAACAAAAGATGAAAACTAATAAGCCCTTCCAACATCTTGGACAAATAATGTAAGTATATAGTATTTCAAAATTAGCAGACAGTAAATATGTAGATACCCCGAAAAGGCCACAATCATGGAACACAGCACTCCAAACTTTCCTCCTAGGATGTTATAAACCCTTAAAGCGCCAATCACAACAATTGTCGTCTGCTTTGTCTTCTGCTTGTGATTTTAAAAGTCATTTCTGCAAACCGTGTGGACCCTGATCAGACCTGGGTCCACACTGTTTGCTGGTATGCAAAAATAGCTTTGAGAAGTTTGCAAGAATATTCAGCAGACGACATGAACAGACGACATTTTCAGATGCAGTTTTTCTTGGCGCTTTAAGGGTTAACCCTTCTCTTGCTGAACAAGACATGCCATATCTTAGCAAACAGTGTAGATCCAGATCGGGTGAAGCCAACTGATCTGGATCTGCACTGTTTGTCATTCAGTATGCGAATATGTATCAACAACCTGGACAAAGTAATCTGACTGGCTGGAAATTAGAAGTGGGCGTGGCATCTTAATTTAATCAGCATGAGAAAGGTTTACACTTACACTCAACCAAGTTTTTGATGTGGATTCTTCTGTCTTTGGAATCTGACAGGTCCATTGATGCAAACAGGAGTGTGAGTAGAAAATCAGAAACATAATGGCAAACAGTGTAGATCATGATGAAATGGCTCATCATGAGCTGAAAAGGTTAAACTTTTTTTGCAAGGTATAAAAACATTATTTGACTGAAGTAGCATGAAGACTCTTGCCACCAGTATTACAATTTCAAGATAAGGTTCGTCACCCACCATATATTATGTCAGACTTTTAACAGGAAAACAGCAATATCGAGCAATTCTGCATTTTTTACATTGAGAACACTCACAAAGGGGTCTAAATAAGATATTTTCTTTTCACACACACACACACACACACACACACACACACACACACACACACACACACACACACACACACACACACACACACACACACACAATTTATGTTGTGGTACTCATTAGAATCTGCTGATGCATTTTAATATGGATGGAGAAACAAAAAAAAACAACAACAAAAAACCCAACATATTATGATACATGTCCTAAAATTCCGTACACCAGTTTCCGACAAAATGGCATATACAAACAGTGTAGACCCAGGTCAGACTGCTCCTGTCTGACCAGGGTCTACAGTGTTTGCCATTTCACTATGTATTTTACATTACGAAAACATGCCTATTCAAATATACTGAAAATTTTACCACCTAAAACAGGACATTTTTCAGACACCTAAAACACAACATTTTTCAGACAAAAAATTCTGATATTTGTCATATTTCTGCTCAAAACATAAAAATAATAATGTATATCCCTGTAAACCCCAATTTTACTATATAAAAGTGGGGTTTAAGGGGGCTAGCATTATATAGGCATGTTTTCATGATGAAGAAATACTGAATAAAAACAGAATAAAGTGTTCAAAATTTGAGGACATTTACCAAGCTCATTTTTTAGCTGAACAGCTTCTATCTAGAGCTAGTTTGCTGTTGTTGTTGTGCGGATTTTTAACGCTACCAGGCACCTGAGGCACATAGAGGCAGCGGCGATTGCTATGATGTAGATGTATTTGTACAGCCTTGCTTGCATGGATCACCCATGCACACTTGGTGCCGCTGTCTGTCACCAAGCGCCGCCCTGTCCACTTTATACTCAACCCAGGGCACGTCGAGTATGAGCTAGGCGTAATAATTGTCTGAAAACTGTCTCGACTCGAGCGGGATTCGAACCCACGATATCCCGCTTGAAAGTCGAGTGCACTAACCACTAGGCCACCCAGCCCACAGCTAGTTTGCCTATGATATTGAACTTTATAAATATTTTGAAATGAGCATTGATTTGAAATTGACAAAAGTAACAAAAGACAGACTGCTTAGCCTTTTTAATGTCTGAATTAATTACCTTGTACATTCTATTGATATTATGTAACTGTTATTAACCCTTGTCCTGCTGAATAAATTAAGATGCCACGCCCACTTCTAATTTTCAGCCAATCAGATTACTTGATCCGGAATGTTGCTATAAATTCACTTACTTAATGGCAAACAGTGCAGATCCAGATCAGTTGGCTTCTTCAGAAGCCAACTGATCTGGATCTACACTGTTTGCAAATGCAGGACATATCCGGGTTCAGCAGGACAAGGGTTAAAATGTTGATTCAAATTTTGTAAACCATACCAAGGTTCTTTGAAAGACATTTAAAGTTCAATCAATACAAGGAAGCTATTAATTTATTTACCCAAAGTTTTCTGACAATCGGGCATAAGCAAACAGTGTAGACCCAGATGAGATGGTACATTCTGATCAGGGTTGACACTGTTTTCTTTTAGACACAGTATCAGACAGTAATTTGAATTTGATTCAAGTAAAGGACAAAAAGTATAGTAAGGTGAATTATTTTCGCTGTCCGCATATGCCAAAAGACATGTTTTAGCATGGCAATGCCCATATACACCACAACCTCTTTATAACACTATTGTTGGGGTCCATAGCATAAACCGTGTTAGTTAAACAACCGTGTTATATCCAAACAAAAATGTATAGATTATATTGAAAAATGATCATTTATGGTCATTTTTCAATATAATCTATACATATTTGGGATCTATCTTTGAAACCGTGTTGTAACAAACTGTGCTATAAAGAGGAGGTTGAAGTGTGTGGATATATATATATATATGTATATATACTGAGGTGTTTTTGTTGATTTTTTTTGTATATGTGTGTGTATTTATTGCTCACAATGGTCAATCCTTTCAGAATTTATTTGTAGAGAACTTGCAGAATAATCATCATAATATCATCAAATGCTCCTCTTTAACAAGCTGTCCATTAACTTCAAACAAATTGTACATAAGCACCTGGTAAATAAAGCTAACTCTTATTTCACTAATCAGATCAAAAACCAATTTAATAACAGGTTTACTTTTACAAACTACTCATTTGTGGCAATAGTAATTATGTGGACCATTGTCTTGAGTTCTATCAGGAATTGGACACCAAACACTGTAATTTTAACCCTTGTCCTGCTGAACCTGGATATGCACTGCCTTTGCAAACAGTGTAGATCCAGATCAGTTGGACTTCTAAATGACAGGCTTTACTAAGAGTTGGCAGACTCCTCCTGGGCACATATAGTCGCCTACAGCAGTGTAAAGGTTAAAACAAAATTTAAGCCAAAACCTATGGAATAAAGTGTTTGAAATTTTAGGACATACAGTGGAACCTCAATAATTCAAAGTCCAAGGGCCCAAACAGTTTTGTTTGAATTATTGAGACTTTGAATAACTGAGGGTTAAAATGCATACATATATCTAAGTCGGGACTTCAAAATGATTTTGAATTATTGAGAATTTGGAATTATTGGAGTTTGAATTATCGAGGTTCTACTGTACCATAACAGGTAAAAAGTTGTGAATGCATTTGTACAATCTTACTTTTGTGGATTGCCCTTGTAGCCTTTGTGGATTGCCTTGTCCTCATTGCAGTCTGTTACCAAGCACTACACATGTGTATACTCACAAATTACATTTTATGGCCAAATAATAATAACAAAAATATCATGAATTCGCTATCTCCTAACTTTGATTGAGATTATGTTTTACGGCCCAGTCAACCCATTAGTGTCATATCAAGTGCAGTCAGTTAAACTACCTACACTGTTCCTAGGCAGGCATAGTCCTTTAAGCTGTTAACTAGAACTTGTGGACATACTTTCATCAGAAACTGATAACTGCCCTTCTTGAATCAGTGGAAGGGACAGAATTACTGTACAGACAACCCTCTTTATACCGACACTCGATACAATGACAAAATTCATTATAATGACAATTTGACTGCCACGAAACCTTTGCTTAGGAGGTAACAATTAGTCACAAATTATGCAAGAATATTGTATTTTTAATACTTTAAAGAAACATATGGTTTGGATATTTGTTAGAATTGCCTCAGTGAGGCAATTCTAACAAATATCCAAAACATATGTTCTATGAGGAAATAAGAAGAAAAAAGACCTTGCTTACATATCAATCTGCTCATTAAGTATTCTATACAACAGCAAATTCATTTTAATGGCAACGTCTTTGGGAATAGAATGCTGTCATTGTTACAAGGTTCACTGTATTTCACAATCAATCTCTACCAACGTTATGTGGCGGAGCTTAGGTTCAAACTCATGACTCCTGGAGAAGCAGTCAGATACACTACTGACCGTGCTGCGGAGCATGGCCTAGTATCCTAAAAGTTTAACCCTTGTCCTGCTGAATAAATTAAAATTCCACGCCTACTAATTTTCAGCCAGTCAGATTAACTGATCAGAATTATTGCTATAAATCCACCTACTTAATGGCAAACAATGCAGATCCAGATCAGAAGCCAACTGATCTGGATCTACACTGTTTGCAAAGGCAGGGTATATCCGGTTCAGCAGGACAAGGGTTAAAACAGTATTTTTGAAATCTGACTGCCGTCAAAACAGAAAAAGCAAAAAGCAAAAAGTGTAGGCCCAGAACAGACTATTCCTAAAGGAGCAATTTGACTTAGGCCTACACTGTTTACTCAGGCATCACCGTCCAAATATTTAGAGTATATACAATCTTCTGACACTCAGTCTTCTTTAGTGTCAGTAAGGATATATAAAAAAATTTCCACATACAAACCTGGTAAAATTGTTACTAAATGATAGGTGCCTTCAATAAACTGTAATAGTAAACTCACCATTAAAATCATCCATCAAGGCAACACTTTATTATCAAATTTAAAAAGAACTTGCCCGAACCAGACATGAAAAATATATCAGCTTCTTGGAAAAACAGCCTTATGACATGCCTTAGGAAAATTGTCATCTGAACTGGTTACCGAATGACAGAAAGACAGAAGGACAGAACGGCAGAATCACAGTGACAGAATGATGGAAGGACAGGGCAAATCCAGTATAGCTCCACATTTTCAAAGCTGGGCTATAAGGTTTGACATTTCATATGAATCATCTGCTAGACAGATGATTCACATGAGATGTCAAGCCTTATTTTCTTTGGAGATCATACACATCCAAAAATAACGAAATGATTTAGAATGTTGTCAATGACTGTTGTAACTAGGATTTTGGTTTTCTCATACCCTACCCCATTTAACCCTTGTCATGCTGAATAAATTAAGATACCACGTCCACTTCTAATTTCCAGCCAATCAGATTACTTGATCCGGGTTTTTGATAGAAATTCACATATTTAATGACAAACAGTGCAGATCCAGATCAGTTGGCTTCTTCAGAAGCCAACTGATCTGGATCTACACTGTTTGCTAAGACAGGGCATGTTGTGTTCAGCAAGTGAAGGGTTAATTAAGACTTTTCACAAAAATGCTTGTAATCGATAAGATAAAAAGATTAAAATGGAGTTTTGCAGAACATTTATACTAAAAAATTTTCCTTCTGACAGGGAGGAGTTTAATTATGCACCTCCCCTGGATGCATCCATTTTTGAAATCCGAATTTTTATCATAATTGCTTTTTCAACCTTCTTATATTAGGGGAAGGGAAATAACGACCAATCTCCACAAAAGAATGTTGCCGGACCTGATGGGGATCCAACCCACCACATCCTGATCACTAGATGGACACCTATCCTACTGAGCCACTGAGTCCGGCATTCCTTTTTGAAGCTTTTCAGAATCTTTGCTTGTTTGATTTGCGGTTTTACTGTCCAGTTAACACTGTTAGGTTGTGTTGAACGAACAGACGAACAACCCAAAAGCAACATGCACCTCCAACTTTTTGCTTTTTTTTTTGTGTTGAGGTTTTATGGCCCAGTTAACCCATTGGGGTCATGTCGAGCGCAGTCAGTTTACCTAACCACACGTTTACTGGGCAGGCTTAGTCCTCTAAGCAGTTAACCAGTAATGTGCACATTCTTTCGCCAGAAACTGACAAATGCCCTAATCAGAGGAAGAGAGAGAATGACTGTAGAAAATATTCCATGATCAATCTCTACTAAAGAATATTGCTGACCTCGGCGGAGGCTGAACCCCTGACCTCCTGGTCTCCAGTAGGACAGCGCATCCAACTGAGCCACCGAGGCCGGCAACCATTTGCTATTCTTTCTTTCTTTTGTTCCTTCTTCATTATTATGTTGGGTTGTGCAAATGATAGTTGTAAAGTTTGATTTGGTATTGAATGGTCCTGAGATCGAGTTCTGGAACAGGTGCTGGAAAAAGGAACTTAAACACTTGACCAGGGCCTACACTCTGTACATGAAATAAGGTACTTGGGTGAGGCAAAAGTGTCATGTATCTTGTGTCACCGGGGCATCCAAATGATATTGGCTTACAGTTGGGCAAGGCCTGCTATCCTTGCAACAGGTATGGGTAGAGGGGGGGAATGTTTTTATTTCTTCTGTTTCTTCACTTTCATTCAATTTCCTTTTTCTCCTCTGTCCTTCTCTCTCATCTCCTCTACTATCTCTTTATCTCTCTTCTCCCTTCCTCTGGGAGATGACACAAAATGACCCACAAGGGTTGACGTGTCATTAACATTAAACCCCAACACAATCAATTTGATTTCTAACAAAAAGAGAATAAATATACCACAGTCACTCCTAAAATCAGAAATGAACCTGCCCAGTCTATACAGGAAGCAGATTTTATTCATGTAAGTGGGTTAACCCTTAAAGTGCCGAGAAAATTTGAAGCAGACAACATTCTAAATTTTATATATATATTTTTTTTTTTTCAGAGAAAACAAGTCTTGAATTTTCATGTGAATTGTCTGCTTAGCAGACGATTCGCATGAAAAGTCACGTCTTGTTTTCTCTGAAAAATAAGAAAAAAATCAAATTGTTGTCTGCTGTAGTTGTGATTGGCACTTTAAGGGTTAAGTTATATGGTCAAGGTCTATGATGAAGAATGCCGGATGCATCTGTGACCAATGCAAATACAACCGACTACATCTACCAGGAGAAGTCATTCATTTCGTATATAATAACAGTGTGAGAACCAACGTAATAGAAACACTGTTCAACCAAATTTATAAATAGACTGAGCCATTCTGACAGTGATAGGCAATGTTATTTGTTCGTCTTTAGACCACGCCCGGTCAAGTGGTTGTAACCAGACTATACATTGTCATATCATATATAATCATAATCAGATTTTTGATTAACATGCAGGTACAGGGACAACATCCACATCAGTGGGCCCCCTTCCAGATAGCTGGCTTGCTGCACACATGGCAGATCTCACACCAGATCTCCAGGTACGTCTGCCATGAGGGTTGATAGCCGAGAGCTTCCACTCTCTGCAATCCTTTTCTGTCAGCTGCTTCCATGTCATTTTGGGCTTCCCAGGCCCACGCTTTCCATCAACCTGTATGTCAAAGGCTGTCTTGATTGCACCACTGGAGCATTCCACATGTCCATACCATCGAAGTCTTCTCTCCTTCAGAATGAGGTCCAGATCCTCAATGCCAAGCCGCACTGGTAGCTCAATGGACTCATTGGACCTGGTGGTGACAATGTCTTGCGGCCTGACATTGCAGATCTGTCTGATCATTGCCCTGTCATTTCGCTGCAGACACTGGAGGTTCGGCTTTGTCAATGGCCAAATCTAGCTGGCATGGAGCACTGCGCTCTGCACACAAGAGCTGTACACATGGCCACGTGTTTTGAAAGAGAGGTGGCGTGAAGAGAGGACTGGTTGCAGTTCCTTGAACTTCTTCCAGGCGGTTTTCACACATGTTGTGGTTGAAAGTTCACAGCCACCTGCTGCTGACAGCATGTCTCCTAGGTAACAAAAGGAAGCTACCACCTCAAGCTTGTCAGGTCCGACCTGGATTTCCTTCTGTGGTCTGCCATCCAAGGGGCGTGCAGTTCTCTGGCACATCTATAGTCAGGGTCTTTTTTCAAGTGCTTGAGCCCACTGCATTTCTTGTGCACCCAGTGCTTTCAGCCATTGCAGAAGATGCTGTTGCTGCCCACTCCAGTGTGACAGACAGTGCATGGAAACTCGCCTGAACTCTGCAGGAGGTCCAGTCCCGTACCGCAGATCATGATCTTTGTCTTTCCTGCATTAACTCTCAGTCCTGTATTGAACATAACTCTTTTGCACACTGGAGGTAATTTTAATAAGTAATCATTTTCAGAAAATACAGCATAGCATTTCATGCAAACTGTTGCCTAGAAGTTGCATGAAATGTCAAGCCTTACTTTCTGAAGAAAAAAACTGAAACATTTCAAAATGGTAGCCACTGATGCTCTGTTCTTATTAGTTTGCCAGGAATAAAAAATCTCATGCAAGGTTTCAATTTTACATATCAGCTCTTCAATATGTTCATTATCACTTAATATTTAAGTTAAACCTCATTCATTTCACAAAATTCTGTACACAAACGTCAGTCAAACCAACTGTAAACTGTAATTTCAGTCAAATTAGAAATGGATTGTGTCAATTAAAATGAAATTTATTTGCCAAATGCCACTAATGAAATGGCTGCACTCAGATTTCTTAAAATTAACATGTCTTTCAAAATGCAAGAAGCAACAGGTTTTACTATCTATGGCTTACACTTTCAATTTCACAGACTTAGACATAAACCAGGGTCAACTTTAAATGTTTGGATTCATGGCAAAGTCATAAAGAGTGCATAACACAGCAGAAAATTACTATGTGCACCAAACATGTTTATTTTATTGTATTGTATTTTAACAAACATTACCAAAACACGCCTATTCAAATATACAGAAAATTTCACCTCCAAAAACTGAAAATTTTGAGATAAAAACTCTGATATTTTTCAAATTTCTGCTCAAAACATAGATTGTGGGTACTCATTAGAACCACCTTGGTGCGGTGGTTAAAATGAGTACCCACAATCTATGTTTTCGAGCAAAAATAATGTATACCCCTGTAAACACCAGTTTTACTATATAAAAGTGGGGTTTAAGGGGGTCAAAATTATATTGGCGTGTTTTCGTGATGAATATGAACTCAATATATATCTTAGTATTTTTCAATTGAAAAGTATTGATATTTTTCTTATTTCTCCATAAAAAATTATGTTGTGGGTACTCATCAGAAGCACCTAATGAGTACCCACCACATATGTTTTCATGGAGAAATAAGAAAAATATTTATCCAATACCTTCTCTTATCTAGACTATGCATATTCTGTTTACTATAGATACTTTAACCAATTATACTCAAATTATTAGTATTACTGAATAGCAGCTAGAAGATCAAAGTGTCTGAATATCCATTTTGCTTCTGAAGCCTGGTTTATCAAAAAGCAGACAGTCCATATGGCAGAGAATTAGAATTTCATAAAACCCTAATTAGTTCAACAAGATTCCATGAAACCTTACTGATGAAAATATGTGTCTTCATCATTGATATGACATAGGTTGTAGGGGATGTAAACATTTGCAAAGAATGAAAACTAAGGTGAGACAACCTTCAAGGACTCGAATACCAATGGTTCATTTAACCCTTGTCCTGCTGAATAAATTAAGATGCCACGCCCACTTCTAATTTTCAGCCAATCAGATTAATTGATCCAGATTATTGCTATAAATTCACATACTTAATGGCAAACAGTGCAGATCCAGATCAGTTGGCTTCTGAAGAAGCCAACTGATCTGGTTCTACACTGTTTGCAAAGGCAGGATATATCCAGGTTCAGCAGGACAAGGGTTAACATGGCTGATTTGAACTCATTTTTGAGTCCCTAGGAAATTCTTCAGTCAACTCAAGGAAACAAATACTTAGGGATATTTTAGGGAATTATAGCATGAAAATGTATGTTGGATGTACTCATTAGCATCTCCCTATTCTAACGAGAACACTCAACATGCCATTACTTTACAGATCAAAAAGACATACCTAAATTATCCCAATTTACTTCTGACCTGGCACTATGTTTAACCCTCAGTGTATTGAACTACTCATGTCTAGAACAAATTTCTAAGGTCCCAAACATGCAAAGAGGTTTGTGCCATCAAAGTTTGATTATTTATCAAGATCCCAACTGCTGGTGATTCTGTTTGTGTTTTTGTGACAAACACCCATTCAAACATAATATACTTGTCAAAATTCAGTTACCAGAGTCCAGTTTAGATACTGGAGATAGAAAACATTAACCCTGTAATGCAGCAGATGACAGTTTGACTTTTTTAATTTATTTTACATAGTTCTTGATAAGATGCTTTTTCAATTCAGAAGTATTCAATATTTTTTCTTATTTCTCCACGAAAACATATGTTGTGGGTATTCATTAGAAGCGCTTCAACGAGGAGCTTCTAAGGAGTACTCACAACATATGTTTTCATAAAGAAATAAGAAAATCATTTATCATTTACCTAATACCCACTCTTATCTAGACCTATGATTTTGTTTTGTTTTTATTTATTGATTCTTTTCCCCAGAGAAAATAAGGCTTGACATTTTATTTGAAGTGCCTGTCTGGCAGATGATTCAAATGAAATGCCATGTCTTATTTTCTCTGAAAATGATTTAAAAATCAGGGCCCAGTTGTTCAAAGCTAATGATGTCGTTAGTTAACGATTCGTTAACATTTACATCGAGTGATACGCAAATATGCTGAAATTTTTTGCTGAAAAAATGTGAGTAGCTTTTGCAAGTGCAAAAGCTACTCACATTTTTTCAGCAAAAAATATCATAATATTGTATATTGAATCAGCTAAAATAGTTAACGAAATGACCCTTAATGAGCTCGTTAAGCTAAAGACGCTTTGAACAACTGGGCCCAGAATGTCATCTGCTACAATTTTGCTTAACACCTTAAAGGTTGATACTGGACATTAATGTCATAAGTCATAATTATTTGCTGGAAAAGCTTCTTTACCCTGATCTGTTTTTTACGGCAATTTTCTTTCGCAATTCTATATTTGTCTTGCAAGACTTTTGCACAAAAGAAGATAGGCAAGAGTTTTTATTCTATAAGTGCTATGCATGTGACATGATATGTGAATAAGTGAAACATAGTATGACAAGTAGGTTGAACAACAGTGATATAATGAAGGCACAAAAATACAATGATTGGCCACAGAGACAAATCATTTCCATTGAGTGATACGCAAATATGCTGAAATTTTTTGCTGAAAAAATGTGAGTAGCTTTTGCAGTGCAAAAGCTACTCACATTTTTTTCAGCAAAAAATATCATAATATTGTATATTGAATCAGCTAAAATAGTTAACGAAATTACCCTTAACAAGCTCGTTAAGCTAATGACGCTTTGAACAACTAGGCCCAGAATGTCATCTGCTACAATTTTGCTTAACACTTTAAAGGTTGATACTGGACATTAATGTCATAAGTCATAATTATTAGCTGGAAAAGCTTCTGTACTCTGATCTGTTTACGGCAATTTTCTTTTGCAATTCTATATTTGTCCTGCAAGACTTTTGCACAAAAGTAGATAGGCAGGAGTTTTTATTCTATAAGTGCTATGCATGTGACATGATATGTGAATAAGTGAAACATAGTATGACAAGTAGGTTGAACAACAGTGATATAATGAAGGCACAAAAATACAATGATTGGCCACAGAGACATGTCATTTACATTGAGTGATACGCAAATATGCTGAAATTTTTTGCTGAAAAAATGTGAGTAGCTTTTGCAGTGCAAAAGCTACTCACATTTTTTTCAGCAAAAAATATCATATTATTGTATATTGAATCAGCTAAAATAGTTAACGAAATTACCCTTAACAAGCTCGTTAAGCTAATGACGCTTTGAACAACTAGGCCCAGAATGTCATCTGCTACAATTTTGCTTAACACTTTAAAGGTTGATACTGGACATTAATGTCAGAAGTCATAATTGTTAACTGGAAAAGCTTCTGTACCCTGATCTGTTTTTTACGGCAATTTTCTTTCGCAATTCTATATTTGTCCTGCAAGACTTTTGCACAAAAGAAGATAGGCAGGAGTTTTTATTCTATAAGTGCTATGCATGTGACATGATACGTGAATAAGTGAAACATAGTATGACAAGTAGGTTGAACAACAGTGAGTTATATGAAGGGAATGCATATAATGTGGCACAAAAATACAATGATTGGTCACAGAGACATGTATCACCATTACTACACTCTGGGCTAATTCAGCAGACGACAAACTGATGATATTATTCTTATTTTTCCCAGAAAATAGACTTTGAAATTTCATGCAGTCATTTGTCATCTGCTGAATTTGGCCAGGGAGTGCTAAAGTTTAATAAACACATCAGGATGCTATGCAGTGCATTGGGTGAAAGCAATTTTATGTTATTGAAGGCGGAAAAAATCAAAGAAATTTTTAGGTGGAGTGAAACAAAACTATTCTAACCTGGTGGTAGTAGCTACAGTTGTTTCTTTCTACCATATTTATCCAAAACCTTCAAACAAACATGCTTGAGCAAACAGTGTAGGCCCAGATCAAACTGCTCATAAAGGAGCAGTCTGATCATGGTCTACATAGTTTGCTACTGAGACAACAGTTTTAAAAACTATCAGGGCCCAGTTGTTCAAAGCATCGTTAGCTTAACGAGCTCGTTAAGGGTCATTTCGTTAACTGTTTTAGCGGATTCAATATACAATATTCTGATATTTTTTGCTGAAAAATTGTGAGTAGCTTTTGCACTGCAAAAGCTACTCACATTTTATCAGCAAAAAATTTCAGCATATTTGCATATTACTCGATGTAAATTTTAACGAATCGTTAACTAACGACGTCGTTAGCTTTGAACAACTGGGCCCAGGTAATCAAATGGGCTTATGAGAACACAAGTGATTACCTTTTAAAGCACTAATCACAACTGCAGCAGACGGTATCTTCATTTTTATTTATTTATTTTTTTTTTTTCAGAGAAAATAAGGCTTGACATTTATTTGAATCATCTGCCTGCATAGCAGATGATTCACATGAAATGCCAAGTCTTACTTTCTCTAAAAAAATTCAAAGTGCTGGTGTTGTAGTTGTGCTGAGCGCTTTATGGATTGTGATGTCCGAATATTTTGGATAAATACAGTGAAAAATTTTACTCTATCTATAGCTAGAAACACTATAATAGGAGGTGTTGGTGGTTTCAACAGAACACAAGAATATCATATTCACCCTAAATATTGGGACAAACAGTGCAGACCTAGATCAGCTGCCAAAGAATGCAGCAAAAAATCTGGGTATACACAGTTTGCCACTCATCAAGGAGGTTTTATACATGTCCATCATGAAAACATGCCTATATAATGTTGACCCCCTTAAACCCCATTTTTATATAGTAAAACTGGGGTTTACATGGGTATACATTATCTTTCTTATTTCTGCTCAAAAACATAGATTGTGGGTACTCGTTAGAAATGCCTCACCAAGGTGGTTCTAATGAGTACACACAATCTATGTTGTGAGCAGAAATATGAAAAATATCAGAATTTTTATCTGAAAATTTTCATTTTTTTTTTGTTTTTGTAGGGGTGGTAAAATTTTCAGTATATTTGAATAGGCTTGTTTTCGTAATGAACAGGTAGTAAAATGGACTTGTTCAAATTTTAGAAGTATGCTAAGGAGTTAAGGTGTCCCAATATTTAGAGTATACAAGGTACCATAATAACTCTAAGTATTGGGAAACCTTATGTACTTACCATATGTGTTCTAAATTTTGAAATAGTCCATTCTACGACCTCTTGATGCATCTAAAATATTGCTGTATGTATAGCAAACAGTGTAGACCCTGATTAGATGCCACAATCTGCGACGTCTGATCTGGGTCTACACCATTTGCAAAGGCTTATCTGTCCCAATATTTAGAGTATACAAGGTAGGTGGTTTCTACAGAAAAAAATATGAAGGTAATCATATTGGGATATGCCTTTCATATCTACAGACACACAACTGTAATTGTAAAGAATTCATTTATTAATGCTTGCTTTTTCATAAAAAATTAGGTGATATTGTTTTGTCTCCAGCTAAGACTGTGTAGGCTCCTACCAGTCTGGGAATCTGTGCTATGGTTACGAGTCTACAGATCTCCTTTGAATAGCCTTATTCAGTCTGTGCAATGAATATCAGGGCCTAGAGGAACTGCATTACTTAATGTTAGAAGGCTATCCAGCAAGATAAATCTAATAAGAATCCATAGAATATTTAACCCTAGTCCTGCTGAACCCAGATACACCCTGCATTTGCAAACAGTGTAGATCCAGATCAGTTGGCTTCTTCAGAAGCCAACTGATCTGGATCTGCACTGTTTGCCATTAAGTATGCGAATTCATACCAACAATCTGGATCATGTAATCTGATTGGCTGAAAAGTAGAAGTGGACATGGCATTTCAGCTACAGTGTGAGAAAATGTACCTTATGACATACACACCCAGCCAAGATAAGCCTGGGCAGCAAAGCAGTCTGATCAGAGACTTTGTGGTCCATCTGAAGATGCCTTTGATCCTCTACTATTCACAAAGTTGTCAGGACAGGCTTTGAACAGACTTCATTGATGCACAGGCTGACACATCACGAAAACTTGCCTATATAATTTTGAACCCCTTAAACCCCACTTTTATACAGTAAAACTGGTGTTTACAGGGGTATACATTATTTTTCTTATTCTGCTCAAAAACATAGATTATGGGTACTCGTTAGAACTGCCTCGCCGAGGCAGTTCTAACGAGTACCCACAATCTATGTTTTGAGCAGAAATATGAAAAATATTAGAATTAATTATCTGAAAATGTTCCTTTTTTTGGTTGTAAAATTTTCAATATATTTGAATAGGCGTGTTTTCATAATGAGGAGTCTTTGCATGCTCATGTCATGAAGTATATTTTATTGTGGCTCTTAAATGCTTAGCACTCTACTGAGCAGACGACATACTGAAATATTTTTTATTACTTTTCCCAGAAAACAATTGTCTCCACCTGAGATATCACCAATTTGTCGTTGGTTGGCTAGGTTGGAGTTTGTTTGTTTGTGTTGAGGTTTTACGGCCCAGTCAACCCAATGGGGTCATGTCGAGCGCGGTCAGTTTACCTAACCACACGTTAACTGGGCAGGCTTAGTCCTCTAAGCCGTTAACCAGTATTGTGCACATTCTTTCGCCAGAAATTAGGTTGGAGTTTTACTGCCCAGTCAACACTACTAAGGTCATGTCAAACCAGTCATTTTTCCCAGGCATGCTTAGTCCTCTAAGCGGTTGACCAGTACTTGTGTACATTCTTTTCCAGAAACTGACAACTACCCTTCTTGAATCGGCAGAAGGGAGAGACCTACAGAAAATATTTTATGATCAATTTCCACAAAATAAGGTTTTCCGACCCAGCGACGATCAAACCCGAAACCTCCTGATCACCAGTGGGACATGCACGGGACTGAGCCACCGAGGCCCGCTCCACTGAATTAGCCCAAAAAGTGGTAAAGATATATGTTTTATTTAGAGCCATGAGTCACATTCTGGTATGCCTGTTGGCCTGTTTGTTGGTCTCAGCATGTCTTCCATAATGTCCTCAATCCCATGTCAAAAATGTAAAAGGACACATATATGTCATGTTTACAATTACAGTGTGTTCCATAGAAAACTAACAATCACCACATTGATACACAGATGGATGACTGCAGGATTTCAAACTTGGTAAAAGGTGTCTTCCATTCATTCAGCTACTGTACAGTCAGCAGAAATTTCATAAAGGGTTATTCATTTCAAATGATGTCACAATCTAGTTTCTGTTTTAAAAAAAAAAATAAAACAGAAAAATATCCCTTTTTTTTTTTTTCTGAATTTTGGTTAATAAACATCAGTTAGGTGAACATTATACCAATCAGGACTGAAATGACAGCACTGAAACTAGGTACATATTAAACCTTTTACCATGTTTACCACTGAAATACATTTTAAGATGGGTTTTCAAACTTTTATTTAACCCTTGTCATGCTGCATAAATTATGCCATGCCCACTTGTAATTTTTAGCCAATCTGATTGTTTGATCAAGTTTGTAAATAGAAATTTACATACTTAATGGCAAACAGTGTAGATCCAGGTCAGTTGGCTTCTGAAGCCAACTGATCTGAATCTACACTGTTTGCAAAGACAGGGCATATGGATTTGGGTTCAGCAAAACCAGGGTTTACCATGAGAAAAATGCATATCATGGAAAATTGAAACAAAGGCACAAGTATGCAGGTTGAGCTGAACCTTTACAGGGGCATTTGTTCAAAGCAAAATATTTACCTCTTCTCACTAGAAGCCACTTTTAAGAATTTTAAGAGTAGCCCCCATTTTTGAAAGGATTTAAATACTAGGGAATCATAATCATGTCTGCAAAAGTTTTTCTTTTTTTTTTTTTACCTTTGCAAAATGGCAGCAGAATCTCCAGTGGTACATTTGCCTTAAACTTATTTTTATTTTATCATCTTGTGGTGCATGGTAGCAGTGTGGTAGATTAAATGCTCATGTCATGGATTCAAATCCTGCTTAGGCTCAAAATGGAATTCTTCTTGAAAGCATAGTATTTCCTTGCATGAAGTCCTTATAGTAGCATCATTCTATCAACATTACAAAATGAATGTACATCACAAAAACATGTCTATATAATTTTGACCCCCTTAAACCCCACTTTTATACAGTAAAACTGGGGTTTACAGGGGTATACATTATTTTTCTTATTTCTCCTCCAAAACATAGATTGTGGGTACTCATTAGAACCGCCTCGGAGAGGCGGTTCTAACGAGTACCCACAATCTATATTTTGAGGAGAAATTTGAAAAAATATCAGAATTTTTTATCTGAAAAGTTTCACTTTTTGGAGGTAAAATTTTCTATATGGCTGAATAGGCGTGTTTTCGTAATGTAAATTGTTGCATACAGCATCCCAAACTATTTCTATTTCTATATTCCTTTTCAGATAAAATAAGGACAAGGCAAATGATTCACATGAAATAACAAGCTTTACTTTCTCTGAAAATTCAAATATCCTCTGCTGCTGTTGTGACTGGAACTTTAATGGTCACAACACTAAAATGTCATTTTATTTTTTACTTCAGCCATTTACTGATAGATAGGGTATCCCTATATACATGGAAGCGCTTGTCTGAAAACCCATCTTCTACAGACTGACAACAGAGAGGAACCGGTGCTATATACTTACTGCGCTCTCGCCCTCTCCGTGTGGGACTGTTAGTGGGTGCTTGGTTAGTAATAACAGAAGGTTTAGTCATGTGATCATTTTTAGACATTGGAGCCGACACCTGGCGGCGTATCACAGGTTTAACTATTCTAGCCCCACCACCTGGTGCTAATATAAGAAATATACAATTAGTAATCAAGCAAGGGTGAGCTGTAAATCACTTATTAGCATTTTTGTTTGTAACCACAGGACTTGTTAATTAACCCTTGTCCTGCTGGACCCAGATATACCCTGGCTTTGCAAAACAGTGTAGATCCAGATCAGTTGGCTTCTAAAAAGCCAACTGATCTAGATCTGCACTGTTTGCCATTAAGTATGTGAATTTAAAGCAACAATCCAGATCAAGTAATCTGATTGGCTTAGAAGTGGGCGTGACATCTTAATTTATTCAGCAGGACAAAGGTTAAGAAGTATTTGATGATCATTCTTGGATATTTTTTCTTATTTCTCCATACAAATATATGCTGTAGGTACTCATTACAAGCACCTTGCTGAGGCACTTCTAAAGACTGCCCACAACTGTCAACATAATTATGTATTGTGAAAATTATCCCAGAACATCAGTCTCCTCCTTAAGTCCTCTGGTTACAATGGCACTTGCATTCTGAACGGCACATAATAGTCTTTTATGGTTTTCAATTATTTAAAGAAATATTTAATCAAACTTGAAAGCCACTCTACCCCAATCATGTTGGAATATAATGATATAAATTATAAATTCTTCTAATTTAAAGTTTGTTTTCTTAAACAATACGGCCA
This sequence comes from Anodontia alba, assembly GCA_964016985.1. NCBI lineage: Eukaryota > Metazoa > Mollusca > Bivalvia > Lucinida > Lucinidae > Anodontia > Anodontia alba. The sequence continues at coordinate 43,428,548 of OZ024826.1, forward strand.
AAAAGGTCATATAAATTTTCTTGAAGTAAAATTTACCAGAACTGCACAAAGTGATTTACATTGGGTAAAAGCAACTACAATGCATATATAATTTAAAATGGTAAAAATAAGAAAAAGCACATTATTATACACCCGTCAGTGTGAGCTTGGAGACAGATCTGCACATTTCAAAAAGTGTCTCTGGTATTTTCAACTTTTATTAAATACTAGTATAAGACTCAGTGCACACAAAATGAGCAAGCCCCAGTCATTCCTTACTCAGCATAGCTCACGAGATGACACTTTTCACCAAAAGAGTTGAGTTTTACTTATTTCTCCTTCTCGACAAATAGATATGTTGTGAGTACTTATCAGAAGCCCCTATCTGAGGGGTTTCTAATGAGTATCCACATCATGTTGTTTTTGCAGAGAATTTTAACACCATGTTGTTTTTGCAGAGAATTTTTACACCATGTTGTTTTTGTAGAGAATTTTAACATCATGTTTTTGCACAGAATTTTAACACCATGTTTTTGCAGAGAATTTTAACACTATGTTGTTTTTGCAGAGAAATTCAGCACCATGTTGTTTTAGCAGGGAATTTTAACACCATGTTTTTGCAGAGAATTTTAACACTGTTTTGTTTTTGCAGAGAAATTAAACACCGTGTTGTTTTTGCAGGGAATTTTAACACCATGTTGTTTTCGCAGAGAAATAAAACATATTTTCTCTGGATACTCCTCTTACCTACAGCTATGGAAAGGGATGATATATTCTGTTTGAAATGAATGACAAAACATCACCAAACTTTACTGTAATCCAGTCTCCTGTGACTAAATATTTATTCTTATAATCCTAGGCCTAGTTGTTCAAAACTAACGATATCGTTAGTTAACGATTCGTTAAAATTTACATCGAGTGATACGCAAATATGCTGAAATTTTTTGCTGAAAAAAAATACGAGTAGCTTTTGCACTGCAGAAGCTACTCACATTTTTTCAGCAAAAAATATCAGAAAACTGTATATTGAATCAGCTAAAACAGTTAACGAAATGACCCTTAACGAGCTCGTTAGGCTAACAACGCTTTGAACAACTGGGCCCTGTTTGATAATGCAGCCTTTTCATTAAATTTAGAAGTAGGCAGCTAAAATCCTAAAGTAGAGGGCATCTAGCAGAAAGATTAAAGATGATAAATCCAAAAGGGCAAAAAGGTAGAAGGCTGTCTTAGAAGAGTAGACAGCAATTTAGCCTCTTGCCTCCTACTAATGAGAAGGCTGATAATGCACTAATATAAAACCAAAATAATATCATGACTATAAAGGCTGGTCACTAGTGACCACCTTTTATAGTCATGATATTATTTTGTATTTATTTTAGTGGATCAAACAGGATTATAAGAATAAATAATTAAGTCACCGGAGACTGGAGCCAGTCTGTCCTTTCAAGGAAGGAAAAAGAAGCAATATGTTTTCATTGCCCACATGAAGCTGTAGTAAAGTGCTGCCAGAAGATCAAATTTTACTTTTGACAGCGTAACTCCAGATAAGTGGTAATAGCCACATATTTTTTCCTATTTCTCCATGAAAAACAAACATGTTTTGGGTACATGTTAGAAATGTTTCACTGAGGTACTTCTAATGAGTACCCACAACATACATTTTCTTAGAGAAATATTAAAATACCAGTACCATTCAGTTGAAAAAAGCACCTTATCTGGAACCAGGCTGACAAAATTAAAAATCTCAGTATGTACAATAAAATGGTTTTAAGCCAATGCTTCATACAAATAAATTTACAGCTAGCATTCTGTATCTCTATATGAGTGGCATCAAAGCATATAAAATGCAGGCAATAGTATAACTCAGACAGATAATACTTGGGTCATGCAATACTTTTCATCAGATTCAGCATTGCTTACTGTAAAGGGGCTTTATAAGAGTTGCTGTATTTATCCCCGCCCTTTTGGAAGAAAAAGCAGGGATATTGTGATACCCCAGTTTGTCCGTCTGTAATGTCACACCATTGTTCCTAGACCATTTAAGCTAGAATCTCAAAACTTTAACAGGCGTTAGCCCTATGGATGAGGACTGGAGGAACACATTCAGAATTTTGATGTAACCCCTGGGGGCAGGGCCAGGGGGATGTGGCCAGGAAGGGTCCAAAATCCATTTTGTACAGTCGTGTTGCATATCAAATCAAAGGTAATGAAGAGTAGAATACAGTGGTCAAAATTTTGCTCTGGGGCATGTCACCAGAAGTCAAAAAGTAGGATTTTAGGTCCTTTTTTTTTGGATTATCACACAACTCCTCCTAGGCTTTTTCAGCTAGAATCTTGTAACTGTCACAGGTAATAGTCCTATGGATGAGGACTGGAGGCACGCATTTGGGAATTTTCATATGCAGAGATATGCGATGGTGCTGGCGCAGGGATATGTGACGGCATGCCATCGACTTGCTCTAGTTAATATTTTTTTATTTAAAAGTTAACTTGTTGATTGTTTGCTTCAGCAGCACAGATTAAGGGCATGAGTTTTACTGTAGGTGTGAAACCAGTGAAAATGCTGAAAACAGCATCTCATCATCTCTATAGGGCCTGAAGATGTTACGACATTACAAAAACACGCCAATTCAAATAAACTGAAAATTTCACCTCCAAAAATTGAATATTTTCAGATAAAAATTCAGATTTTTTTTTTTCAAATTTCTGCTCAAAACATAGATTGTAGGTACTCGTTAGAACCGCCTCGGTGAGGCAGTTCTAACGAGTACTCACAATCTATGTTTTTGAGCAGAAATAAGAAAAATAATGAATGCCCCCGTAAACCCCAGTTTTACTATATAAAATTGGGGTTTAAGGGGGTCAAAATTAGATAGATATTTTTTCGTGATGGTATATGAAATATTAATCAAATGGTGACTTACTGGGTAAGTCTAGTTTAATTTTTCAATTAATTAATGTACACTTAAATGTCTTCTCTGGTCTTTATGATTGCTATATATGTGTCTATCCATACCAAATGCAGACTTATCAAACAAGCAAACAGCAAAGCTACAGATTAACCTAACTGCCCATCTGTGCTGGTTGATCGGGCCTTTTGCTGTCTGCTTACAGAATCATGGCATACTGTAACTGCAGCATAACATTACAGAATCACGAAAACATACCTTTATAATTTGACCCCCCGTAAACCCCACTTTTAAATAGTAAAACTGGGGTTTACAGGGATATACATTTTCTTATTTCTGCTCAAAAACATAGATTGAGGGTACTCATTAGAACCATCTCCTGAGGTGGTTCTAACACAGTACCCACAATCTATATTTTGAGCAGAAATATGGAAAATATCAGAATTTTTTATCTGAAAACTGTCCGTTTTTGGTGGTGAAATTTTCAATATATTTGAACAGGCGTGCTTGGTGTTATCACTACCTCAAGAGGTACAGGATGTGGCATGGGAACAAATTCGCGTTAACGCAATTTCAAAGTAGTTCCCCTGATTTCCACCCGTGTATAATGTAGTTTATATTTTCTGACCCTTTGTGATCATTGAGCCCATTCCTTCAGGCTTTTTGAAAATTTATATGAGGGTCACTAATAAGGCCTAATTGGAGGAAACTAGCTGGAATGGCCCATAAATTTTTGACACTTCATCTATTTCCATCTCTGTGTGTGCGTGTGCATGTGTGTGTGTGTGTGTGTTCATAGCCCTTTTAGAATCTGATCAGACTGTGCAAATGTGCTGACCATCATCTGCAGCATAGCTATATGCACTGAAATTGTGTTAAGCTCTGTTTTTGTCTGATGTGATTCACAATATTCTGCATCTGCATCCTGGGTGGCAAATCTCCTGCAGCTGTAACCAAACCTTTTAATATATGAGCAGGTCAAAGAAATAAACATCCCAGGTATTTTAGAATGTGCGAATTGAATAACAAAAGGTTTTGATACTACAGCATTTGTCATGCTGATTCAAAAATGTTAAGAGACTGTGTGTGACAAATGCATACTCTGGTCCTCAAGACTCTTTCAAGAAAACATATTTCATTATGTTGTCTACTGAAATTTATACAGCAACATGCTAAATGTTAATATGTACATAGATCCAGCATAATAAAGAAAAACTTACATTAACTAAAAAAGATACTTTTCATATATATGCCGACAGTAAAGAATCTAATCAGTCTGTGCCTCTACGCAGTGGTTTCCAGATCCTGCATAGTTACATAAGCCTTGGAAATCAGACCGACAGGGAGAATTGGTGCTTTGCCCATGTGCATAAAAGTACAAATTACAATGTCCATTTATATAACGACACCTTTCACTCTGATCTAACAGTACTGTCATACATTTCATTTTAAATGATGTTTTGTCATTCAATGGCCTATTAAACTATAAGACAGCTTAGGTTTTCAATGTATTGTAAGGCTAAACATATAATCTTTTAACCATTAACATGTTGCATTTAAAAAAAATAGGGGAAAACATTTTGATTTACTTTTGGTCATATTTTTTCCTAAAAAAACCCCCACAAAACAGGGCTTAAATTTTCCTATTCTCTTTAGATAAGAGGGGTAGCCAGATAAGTATTTTTCTTAACCCTTGTCCTTCTGACCCCAGATATGCCCTGCCTTTGCAAACAGTGTAGATCCAACTGATCTGGATCTGCACTGTTTGCCATTCAGCATTTGAATTTGTATCAAGGACCTGGATCAAGTAATATCACTGGCTGAAAACCAGAAGTGGGTCTGGCATCTTAATTTATTCAGCAAGACAAAGGTTGTGTTAGCAAGTAAAGATTTAACAAAAGTGACAACATTTAGCATACATAATGTGGTGTACAAGAAATAGGCCCTTATGCCATATGCTAATAAAAAAGGCTCAGACGAGCCCTCACATCTAGCAATCTGATAGGACTTCCCACTTTCAGAATCACTGGCTACTGAAAATATGGGTAGAGAAGCTCCCAATCAGACTGTGCAGATGCACAAGGTTATCCGGGCATTTGATGTTCATATATGCCGTAAGGGTCCTTATCTTGCAATGCACATCATATAGGCCTATATTGTTATTTATTAATTCACATACAGCATGCTTAAGGTTTAAAAAGATATATTTGAAATCAGAAGTTTTTATCTGCCAATAAAGCTGCAGCCGCAGAGAAAATCACTGTGTGTTCCATCTCATGAGCCATAACCAATGTCAATTAAATACTTTAATCTATATAGTTACTTCCCTTTGCTCTTTTGTCAGCTAAAACCTGGGCACTTTGCAGTTTTGTCCAGAATTTCACTGTCCATGCATTGTGTATGTGAACAGCAATAACCCTGGTCAGGGCTATGCTCATGTGCACATGTTTGTTGGTGCCTATGTTGTTTGTTGTAGGTATTCAATACTGTATTTTCTCTAAATAATCTGTATCTTAACTCTTTACCAAACTTATCCCATCCATTTGCCTATATAATGGATGTGCCTAAAATGCAGTGAACAAATGGCAGGCTTAACCCTTGTCATGCTGAATAAACTAAGATGTCATACCCCCTTTTAATTTTTAGCCAATAAGATTACTTGATCCAACCTGTTGATACAATTCATATATTTAATGACAAACAGTGCAGATCCAGATCAGTTGGCTTCTTCAGAAGCCAACTGATCTGAATCTACACTGTTTGCAAAGGCAGGGTATATCCAGGTTCAGCAGGACTAAGGTTAACTTCAAAGTCTGTCTGATACTGGTCAGACAAATGGTTAAAGTCAACTTGAAATTCTTATTATTTTTTTTTTCAATTGTTTGTCTACTGTCACTGAAAACATTAAAAGCTTACCAAGGTATGCCAGATATACCTGAGCCACAACATGAGAAAATGTACCTTCTGACATGTGTGCCCAATGAAGTTGCAAATCAGCCTGCACATCCATGCAGCCTGATCAGTCTTCAATGTCTGCATGAAGACACTGTATCCTTGGCTATCCAAAATATGCCCAGTGAAGATTCTTATCACACTGCATGACTGCCCATGATCTAAGGTACATTTCTCGACTTTGTGGAACATTTATTTATTTACTCCTAACCACACAGTTCTTTTTCCCTAAGAGGCTAGAAAATAGGGGAAAAAATGGTTACGGTTTTAGATACCAATATTAAGCGTGCAGCTGCCGAATATATAAGCAATAAATATGGCTGGCGAAGCAGTAGCTGATGAATAACTTATCAATAAACAAAAAAAAAAAAAAAAAAAATTAAAATCATGAAACCCAGTACCATGATTTATGACGAGAGCAGCCAAATGAATTTGCCAGATATTAAAATGCATCAATCAGATATTAAATGCATCAATGCAAAACATCATGAGGAAAATGAGTAATTCTGTAAGTTGCTGAGAATGCAATTATCTGCACCAACAACACATTAAATGAATTTGGACCATCAGTATGGGCTGGAAATAAGCATGAATACATGCGTGTTACCTTTCTCAGCTGTGAGCAAGTATAGAAGGAATAGTATACATTAATAAATTACTTTTACATACATACATACCTCATATATTTTATATTGGATATTTTCTAAACCCATTGAAGACTGAATAGACTCCCCCCACACTATATATTGGAAGACCCATTTCAATTTTACGTACGCCCATGAGATTTTGATATTCCTACGGAAAAAATGGCTAAAGCATTTGCAAACAGTGGAGACCCTGATCAGATGCTGCATTCTGCAGCATCTGATCTGGGTCTGCACTGTTTGCCAATTACCCTTTTAGGGGTCTCCAGAGTACAGTGGGTTAATTGGTTATATTATTTTCCATCATTCATCTATTTCTTGAAAAAAAAAGACCAGTTGAACAACAGCAAAGAATTCCAGAACCATGATATTTTAAAGAATTAAATAAATGAGCTCATCCAAAAACAACCTATGACAAAAGATGAGTGACTCACATAGACTCAAGATCAGCCTATGTCTGATCAGTGTCTACAATGGTCACTAACATAAGGTACGGATCTTAAACATGCTATTAGCGAATAGCATAGACCCTGATCAGACTGTGCAGATGAGCAGGCTGACCTGGGTCTAAGTTAGTTGCTTATGTCATCAGATCGTTTTCTATTCAGAAAAGCACACTAATGGTTAGTTTCTGGTTTGTATCACAATGAAAGGAAGCGAAACCTCAGTTTATTACAAATGTTGTTGCTGCTTCTTTTTTTTTATTCTTTTTTTTATTTTTGAAAACCAACATGATATATTATAATTACTTAGTTAAAAGCCTGGCATATTTTAGCCACCTGGATCATCTGAAATCAGTCATTTCTAATCTATGCTCAATATAGGCTTGAAAAAATTGTTAACACCAACTCTGTTCCTAATGCAAAACGTTCCTTAGTAAAAGGGGCTTAAAAAGCTTGTTATAAATGGTACTTACAATTAGTCGGTGGGACAAGTGAACTTTTTCTCCGTGTTTTCACATCATCAGCTGCAGGGAGCTTTTCTTCACCTTCTTTACCAGTCACCTGGTAGGAAAGAACATATTACCATATGATGCACAACACACAAAAAGAACCCTTGTGCAATTTGCAAACGCAGACCCAGATCAGCCTGTGCATATAAACAGGCTGATCAGGACCTTCATTGTCCACTTACAGAATCAACGGATACTGTAGTGTATGTCAACGAGCAGAGAATGCTCAGATCAGACTGCATGGACGAACATTCTGATCTGGACTTATGTTGTCCACAAATTATATAAAGACATTTTTGGTGTGTTACGCATCCTAAGTTTTTAGATGGACATATGAGGGATGTTCAAAATGAATTGCTTATTTCTATCTGGAGACTTCAAATTTCAAGTTAGCCCAAAAGTACTCATTTCATGCCCTCAAAGTACTCCCCGTGGCTAGAAATGCAAAGTTTCAGCCGATGTATCCACTTCTTGAAGGCGTCACGGTACGCTGATTTGGGCACAGTAATAAGGTACGGATGAATGGCAGATCCAAGTGCCTGTCGGGACTGGTATTTCCGCCCAGCAAGGAATGCTTTCAATTTCGGAAACAAAAAGAAATCACATGGGGCAAGGTCTGGGGAAAACGGGGGTTGAGGCAAAACAGTTACTTTTTCTTTCTTCAAAAACGCCGTAACTACTGCGGAGGTATGAGCTGGGGCATTGTCATGTAGAAGACGGATATGTTTAAAACCAGTGGCAGGGCGTCGTTTCTGATAATACTTTTTCAGTTTCTTCAGTACTACATATTTGTAGTACTTTCCGGTGATGCTTTTGCCCTTTTTCACTGGCACTTTTATTGCGACTCCTTCACCAGAGAAGAAAATTGCATACAAAACCTTCTTTGTACTCAAAGAACATTTGGCAATTATTGGGCGTTTGCTGTGTTTAGTGGCCCAGATCTTATTGCTAACCTTTCTGAAGGGCTCAAAATAATGGACCCAGGTTTCATCACCTGTGACGACATTTGCAAACTGCTTTTTGTCATATTTTGGAAACATTTGAAGCAGCTTTTTGGCCACTTTAACACGTTGCCTCTTTTGCTCGTCAGTCAACAGATGTGGCTACCATCTAGCAGAAATCTTTCTGACTTTCAAATGCTTCTTCAAAATAAGGTGAACCATTGAAAGTGATATGCCTACCTTTCGTGCAATATCACGAACTGTAAATCCGGCATCTCCTTCAATGATTTCCTTTATTTTGGAAACGATTTCTTTACGAGATGCAGATTTTGGCCTACCTGATTTCGGTGCATTTTTGATGGACTCTACACCAGACTCAAATTTCTTTTTCCACCGCCGAGCTGTGTCATAAGACACACAAGAAGGTCCAAAAGCAGTAGAAATTTCAGTCATCAGCTTCTTCAAAGAACAACCAAGTTTTGAGCGAGCTTTGATGTAAGCCCGTATTTCATCTTTTTTGTTGACGCTTCTACCAATCATTTTTACTGCAGTAGTCAATGACTGCGTGTATTCAAATGGCAAATTTTATGTGCAAACACTACTCTTCCGCATCAAGCAGAAAAGTGTCTTGGAGCATAAGGGAAGTAAAAAATTATCCTTTATTTAGTAATATCTTACCATACTTGTCCTAAAATTTGAATACTGTAAATATTCAAACACTGTTACTCCTTACCATACTTGTCCTAAACATTTCACCACCGCTTGATGTGTCTAAAACTGTTGAATGAGAGGTAAACAGTGTAGACCCTGATGAGATAGCCCATTGTGTGGTGTCTGATCGGGTCTACACAGTTTGCTCAGGCCAATAATCCCATAAGAGGAGAGCAAAGACCCTGATTAGACTGCATGGATGCAAAGGCTGACCTCAGCAGTTGCTACATAGCTCCAGATAAGAGAGGGTATCCACAAAATATTTTTCTTATTTCTCCATGAAAACGTATGTTGTGATACTCATTAGAAGTGCCTCGCAGAGGCACTTCTAATGAGTACCCACAACATATGTTTTCATGGAGAAATATGAAAAATATCAGCACTTTTTAGCTGAAAAATGCATCTTATTAAGAGTTATGTGCTAGTATGCCCAAAGGCACTTTTATGCCTCAAGTGGACCATAATACAATGATGCATAATTCATCCAATATGATGAAAATTGATCCAAGTAATTAGTATAAAGTAATCAGCGTAAAAAAAAAAAAAAAATAGCTGTGGTTCCACTAATCCGACCGGCCCTATTTCAAACACCCGACTCTGTTTTTTTTTATCAGCACAAATGCAAAACAAGAGGGTCATGATGGCCCTGTAACGCTCATCTGACCATCATAGCACTTTGAGAACCGGATCTAAAACTGATCAAGGCAAACATTCTGATCAAAGTTCAAAATGATTATATTAACAAGTAAGACAATGTAGCATGTCTAATGGACTGTGAAATAAAGGTCAAGGTCAAATATGGATGACTGCACTCAAGAGGCCATGCTAAGATGTATGCATGTACTAAGTATCACTGGCTGTAGGAGCAATAGTTACCGAGAAACTGACCTAAACACTTCACAAATACCAAATATCACTCTGTAGGACCAATAATTACTGAGAAACTGACCTAAACGGAAAAACTTAAGAAAGTCACTGGATAGAAAAATATACATCACCTTGAAATCATCAAGACAAACATTTTGAGCAAGATTTATGATGATCACTTCAAAAATGTGACCTCTAGAGCATCAACAACGTTTTCCTTCGTTTTGGCCAGGGGACCTAGTTTCTGATATCAAGTGACCCAGTTTTAAGCTAGACCTAGTAATCATCAAGACAAACATTTTGAGCAATATTTATGATGATTATTTAAAAAATGTGACCTCTGGAGTGTTAACAGTTTTCTGCTGATTTGGCCTGGTGACCTAGTTTTTGACCTTTTGACCCCATGTGACCCAGTTTCAAACTTGACCTAGAAATCATCAAGGCAAACATTTTGAGCAAGATTCATGATGATTGCTTCAAAAATGTGACCACTAGAGTGTTAACAAAATTTTCTGCTGATTTTGCCTGGTAACCTAGTTATTGACCCCAAGTGACCCAGTTTTGAACTTGACCTAGAACTCATCAAGACAAACATTTTGAGCAAGATTCATGATGATTGCTTCAAAAATGTGCCCGCTAGAGTGTTAACAATGTTTTCTGCTGATTTGGCCAGGTGACCTTGTTTTTTACCCCAAGTGACCCAGTTTCAAACCTGACCTAGAAATCATCAAGACAAACATGTTGAGCAAGATTCATGATGACTGCTTGAAAAATGTGACCACTAGAGTGTTAAAAAGGTTTTCCGCTGATTTGGCCAGGTGTCCTAGTTTTTGACCTCATGTGAGCCAGTTTCAAACTTGACGTAGAAATCATCAAGACAAACATTTTGAGCAAGATTCATGATGATTGCTTAAAAAATGTGACCGCTAGAGTGTTAACAAAGTTTTCTGCTGATTTGGCCTGGTGACCTTGTTTTTGACCCCAAGTGACCAAGTTTTCTGATCAAGGCAAACATTATGAACAACATTCTTGATGATTATATTAACCAGGGTGGCCACACATTTTTAGCAATCAAATTCCCTGATTTTTCCCTGATTTGATTTGATTTTCCCTGATTAAAAACCTTAATATTATCGCAAGTTTTGTCATTTTGTCTACAAGCTTCGTGTGTGCTGACCCATTGAAAAAATTAAAATGACCAAATGGGTTCCTCATGTAACATGCTAATATGCAGAACACTGAAGCAGTGATGCTATATTCTCTAAATAACACATTACTAAGAAAACAAGTGCATAAAAAGTTTAGAAATGACACTGAAAGCATGATCAGTGCCATATCTGGTCAAATTTCAATTTGAAAAACAGCATGAAAACAGTCATTTGATGTCACTTTATGGCCATTTGACAATCTACCATAGATAATGTAATATATTTTATTCAAACATTTATGTAAATTAACACCAGTAGCCACATCTGAACAGCTATAAAATTTGAATATTTTGACCTTACAAAGATAAGATTTTTTGAAATTCCCTGATTTTTCCCTGATTTTCAGCAAAATTTCAAATTCCCTGATTTTTCCCTGCAGGGAATTTTTTTTCACCATTTTCCCTGTTTTCCCTGTTTTCCAGAGTGCGTGGCCACCCTGATTAACAAGATAATGTAGCATACTTAATGGACCGTGAAATATAGGTCCTTGAATATGGATAACTGCATTCAAGAGGCCATGCTCCGATGTATGCAAGTGCCAATTATCACTTCTGTAGGAGGACCAGTAATTACTGATTCAACTGACCTAAACGGAAACAAGAGGCCCACGGGCCACGGCTCGCTCACCTGAGTGACATAGCCACTGCAGATATGCAGATGTTATGCAACATTTTTCCAATCCTATCATCACAACTAATGAAAAGATCATCATCTCAGCAGTTCTTAGTTATGAAGAAGAATAAATGGGCCTGACAGTCAATGGAGCGCATCATTTGAATAAACTATCAATCACATTTCAACAGTAGGATCAATGTGAAATTTGGTGGAAATTGGCTAAGTGGTTTCTGAAGAATCATGATTTTATACATGTAAACAGTACAGTGGCAGAGAAATATAATAAACATAAACAAGATGACGGCCACCTCAGATTTCCAATCAGAACAATTTTAGCTACTGCTGATCTACAAGCCACTTTGATACTTCCAATATAAATGTATATGGCCCATACAAATACATGGGGAAGCAAATTTGACCTTGGCGGTAAAAAGGTCAAACGTCAACACAGAACCATCATTACAGCAATTATGGTAGATCTCCTGTCCCCCATAATTTGTGCAAAGATTAGGGCCCAGGTTTATTTGGCTCTGGAGAAGATTTTTAAAGGTTTTTACCATATATGGGCATGGCAGCCATTTTTATAAATGGACCATGCCCATTTTAGCAATCTTTCATTCTCCTGCCCAAAGAGGCTCTGCATGAAATTTGAGCAACACTGGCCCAGAGGCTTCAGAGGAGAAGTCATTTGAAATTATCAACAAATGTATGGGGCCCATACAAATGCATACAGAAGCAAACTTGACCTCGCTGTAAAAAGGTCAAATGTCACTGTATGACCATTATTTTAGCAATTTTGGTAGACCTCCCATCCCTGATGATTTATGCAAAGATTCAGCCATAAGGCATCCTCGGTTCTGGAAAAGAATATTTTTAAAGGTTTTTACCATATATGGGAATGGTGGCCATCTTTGTCAATGGACCAAAAATATTTTAGCAATCTTTCATTTCCCTGCACCAAGGAGGCTCCAAATGAAATTTGAGCAACATTGGCCCAGAGGCTCTAGAGGAAAAGTCATTTGAAATTCTCAACATTTTTTCCCATACAAATCCATAGGAAAGCAAATTTGACCTCGCTGTAAAGAGGTCAAATGTCAATGTACAACCATTATTTCAGCTATTTCTGTAGACCTCCTGTCCCTGATGATCTCTACAAAGATTCAACCATAAGGAATCCTCAGTTCTGGAGGAGAAGATTTTTAAAGGTTTTTACCATATATGGGCATGGTGGCCATCTTGGTCAATGGACAGCAACCATTTTAATAACCTTTTTCATTCCCCTCCCCAGGGAGGCTCCAAATGAAATTTGAGCAACACTAGCCCAGATACTCCAGAGGAGAAGTCATTTCAAATTCTGAACATTTTTCCCATACAAATGCATAAGGAAGCAAACTTGACCTTGCCGTAAAAAGGTCAAATGTCAATGTACCACCAATATTTTAGCAACTTTGGTATACCTCCTGTTCCTGATGACATATGCAAAGATTCAGCCATAAGTTATCCTCGGTTTTGGAGAAGAAGATTTTTAAAGGTTTTTCCCATACAAATGCATAGGGAAGCAAACTTGACCTTGCCTTAAAAGGTCAAATGTCAATGTATGACCATTATTTTTGCAATTTTAATAGACCCCCACCCCGCGATGATTTATGCAAAGATTCAGCCCCAAGGCATACTCGGTTCTGGAGAAGAAGATTTTTAAAGGTTTTTACCATATATGGGCATAGGGGCCATCTTGGTCAATGGACGGCAACCATTTTAGCAATCTTTCATTCCCCTGTCCCAGGAAGGCTCCAAACGAAATTTGAGCAACATTGGCCAAGAGGCTCCAGAGGAGGTCCTTTGAAATTCTGAACATTATTCCAATACAAATGTATAAGGTAGCAAACTTGACCTTGCCCTAAAAAGGTCAAATGTCAATGTACCACCATTATTTTAGCAACTTTAGTAGACCTTCTGTTCCTGATGATATATGCGAAGATTCAGCCACAAGGCAGGCTCGGTTTTGGAGAAGAAGATTTTTAAAGGTTTTTTTCCTATACAAATGCAAAGGGAAGCAAATTTGACCTTGCCGTAAAAAGGTCAAATGTCAATGTACGACCATTATTTTAGCAATTTTGGTAGACCCCCAGTCCCCGATGATTTATGCACAAATTCAGCCCCAAGGCATCCTTGGTTCTGGAGAAGAAGATTTTTAAAGGGTTACCATATATGGGCATGGCTGCCATCTTGGTTAATAAACCGCGACCATTTTAGCAATTTTTCGTTCCCCCAACCTAAAGAGGCTCCATATGAAATTTGAGCAAAACTGGCTCAGGGGCTTCAGAGGAGAAGTCGTTTGAAAATGTTAACAGACGGACGCACGCACAGACGGACGGACGCACAACGGACGATTAGTGATCACAATAGCTCATCCTGAGCATAGCTCAGGTGAGCTAAAAATATAAGAAAGTCACTGGACTGTGAAATATAGGTCACAAGTACCCAGTTTCAAACTTGTCCTAGAAGTCATCAAGACAAACATTTTACACAAGATGCATGATGATCACTTAAAAAAATGTGACCTCTAGAGTGTTAACAAGGTTTTCCTACATGTTTGGCCTGGTGACAGGTGACCCACTTTCAAACTTGACCTAGAAATCATCAACACAAACATTTTGAGCAGCACACATGATGATTACCCCAAAAATGTGATCTCTGTGGTGTTTTCCTTTGATTTGGCATGGTGACCTAGTTTTTGACCCCAAGTGACCCAATTTCAAACCACCTAGAAATCATCAACCCAAACATTTTGAGCAAGATTCATGATGATTACTTAAAAAATGTGACCTCTGATGACTTAGTTTTTGACCCCAAGTGATTAGTTTCCAACTTGACCTAGAAATCATCAAAACAAACATTCTCAGCAAGATTCATGAGAATTATTTCAAAATGTGAACTCTTATAGTGTTAACAAGATTTTCCTTTGATTTGATCTTGTGACCTAGATTTTGATCCTAAGTGATCCAGCTTCAAACTTGAGCTAGATTTCAAAGGGGCAAACATTCTGAGCAAGTTTCATTAAGATTGGGTCAAAACTGTGAACCCTAGAGTGTTAACAAACTAATTGTTGATGACGGACGACAGACAACGGACAGAGGATGATCACAATAGCTCATCCTGAGCATTTGCTCAAATGAGCTAAAAATAAGAAATATGTTCTCAATTTGTGGTCCGCTGAACTTGCTCAGAGAGTGATAAAGGTTAACAAGTCCTCTGCTATTTGTTCCACTACTTAAGTAAATATGATATCTCTTACACAAGTCCTAATTACCAGAAGACTATATCAAGAATAGCCAATCACGAAATAGGTTAAAAATGTGGTGAATACCTGTGAATCATTCTCCGACATCTCACTGACCGATCTTGTACTGTCTCTTCTTTCCAAAAGTTCAGCGGAGGCCTTTGACACTGGTGCCCCTGTGAAAAATTAATGAATTTTACTATAACCTCAGAGGACTTGTTAAGGAAGAGTATTCGGTGATAATTCTAGGATATATTTTTCTTAATTCTTTACTAAAACATATGTTGTGGGTACTGGGTACACAAGGTACATTTTTATAGAGAAATAGAGAAATTTATCCCAGAATTATCATCAAAAGCTCTTGTTTAATAAGTCTTCTGAACCTTTCGCAGACAAAAAGCAAAAATCAGAAAACTGTAAGTGAATAGATTTGAATTTTCTATAAAACAGTCTGCTTTTTTCTACCTGTATTTGCAAAGCATCCTTTTCAGGATGATTTTCTTATCAGCTGTCTCAACAGACAATCCAAATGGAATGGTAAGCCTTACAGTGAAACCTGTGTAAGAAAGCCACCTTTGAGACTGACTTTAGTGGTTGATATGGAAAGGTGGCTCTCTTATAAAGGTACATGTCATGTAATTTTGCTAGCAAAATTACATGACATGTACCTTTATAAGACAGTCACCTTTCCACATCAACGCTCACTGTTTGAAGTCTGTCTCAGAGGTGGCTCTCTTACACAGGTTTCACTGTATTTTCTAGGAAAGATAAGAAAAGCATTACAGTTTTTGTTTGTTTGAGTTGAGGTTTAACAACTTTGTCAGCAGTATTTCAGTCATGAGCCATCTTTCAGACAAAAGAAGAAAGGAAAGAGGAATGGTAAAGATGTGAAAAAAGGCCCCAGTAGCTCCTGAACCTGCTTCAAGTGAGGTAAGAATCTTCCTACCAAAAGTGAATTATGGCAGGGTCAACCCTCTGAAAGTTACAGGACCCTAACATTATAGTTTACGCACCTGTATGTTTGATAATCCACTTGCTTGTGGATTATTAAACAAACAGGTGCAAGAAACAGAACCATATTCTTCTTTAGAAATATCAATTACCGTATTTACTCTTAAAACTGGCACACCATAGCTCCAAACCATGCTAGTCCTAAGATTTGAACAAATGCATTTTGTTACCTTTTGGCTTTTCTAAGAACTACTGGGCTGAGTGGTAAACAGTGTAGACCTTGATCAGATGCCGCATTCTGCAACATCTGATCTGGATCTAAACTGTTTGCTCAGACTTGTCTGTCCCAATACTTAAGGTTATTACTGTATATGCTTTTTTTTTTACTGCCTAGAAACTATAATTCAGGTAACTCTTGCACTGGATTTATTTTGCCAGTTGGTCTGACAGGTTTTTTTCTTTCTTCAATATGCCTTCAGTGCCTTCAGGCAAATGGATACATCAGAAAGATTTTGCACCATTTTGCTTAAGGGAAAAGCAGAAGAAAGTTGCATCCCTACTATCTGAAACATTTCAAAACTGGGAGCTATTTTATAATTGATTTAAAGCAAGTGGTTTAAGAAAATTACAGTACATAAAAATTAAAACTCAAGTGGGAAGTAAAAAGTAAAGATACCATTCTATGAGGGCAAATTAATTTCACATGCAAGTATGTACATTTTTGTTTTTTTATTAACCAAACATCTTTGGTAACTATACTTAAAATATTATGCATAAATCCTCCAGTAGTATGATCAACTAAACAAAACATAATTCTTGAAGAATATGAAAAACAACTCCAGATAAGGTACTTTTTTTTTGACATAAAATTGATGAAATGTTTTTCATTTCTATGAGTACCCATTAGAAGTGTCTCACCAATACTTCTAAAAAGTAGAATTACCGGTACGTAATGTTTTCATGGAGAAATGAGAAAAATTTTTCCTGATACCCTTTTTTATCTGGAGCTATGGGAAGATAAGAAATCTAAACTTTACCAATAATAAATAAACTTTCAGCAAAATAATATAAATGAAAGCATAGTACAGTTCATAAGTAAAAATCTGTCTTACTTTTAGAAGGAACCTTGAACTTGGCACTCTCTTCATCATCAGCCCCTGTTGTGCTTAAATCTGTCCTGCTGCTCTGTACTGAGCTAACACCAGACCCTGTTCCCACAGCACTACTCCGTCTCTCCAAGGCTTCAGCAAGATCAATGTGCAGAGCACCATCCTTAATCTCGGGACGCTTAACTGAATCTCCTGAAGCATTACAACTTTTCTCAACTTCAGGTTCTATCTCTTTTGATTGCTTCTCATCTAAATCTAACTGCTCATGACTTGGGGATTTCTCTTTTAATCCAGCAGGAGATTCTGCATTTGATCTTGTAGGTGAGTCAGTTTTTCGTGATGGGGAGTCAGTTTTTCGCGAAGGGGAATCAGTCTTTCTTGCAGAAGTTGAATCTTTGCGTGCACGACTTGGAGACTCAGTCTTAGACCTATTTGGAGATTCATCAACTTTTGGTTTAGGAGGTGGTGCAGTATATTTCAGTTTACTCTGTACTTTACTATAATCTGGTATTGCATTTGTTAGTTTACGTTTGGGCTTTGGTTCCACATCCTTCTTTGGAGGAGGAGGTGGAGGTGCCTTCAGAAGTTCAGCAAGTTTACTTTTGACTTCAGCCTTTGGCTTATTTTTTTCTTCACCTTTCTTATTATCAATCTGTGACATTATAGAATCCCACTTACTTTTAGGAGGAGTTCTCTTAACTTTTTTCACAGGTTCCTTTTCAATTATTTCCTTTTCTTTCTTTTCCTCTGGCTTTTTTTCTTCATTTACTTTTGTCTCTAGTTTTGATCCTTTCAAGTCAATCTTCCCTTTCAGTGAATTTCTTTTATTTTTAGCTGCTTCAGTATTATTTTTGTCCTCTTTTGGTGGCTTAACAGGCAGTGGAGCTTTTAGATACTCAGACAACTTAGAAACCACATTTGTTGTGTTAGGCTTCTTGAAATCTTTCACAACATTGAATTTCTTTTTCTTTGGAGTTTTAGCTTTTCCTGTTTTCTCATTGTTCTTCTCATTTTCATCTTTACTTTCTTTGCTCTCATCCTCATCTTTTTCTTTCTCTTCTCCTTTCTCTTTATCTTCAATCACAACTGTCACTATAGGAATGTGATTTTCATCCTGGTTCCCATCAACTGTCTCCTGTGTCTGGTTCTCAAGTTTACCTTCAGTATCAGGTAGGTCAAAAGTAGAGTTAAGACCAACTTTTTCAGACTCTGCTGTGTAGGTATCATTCATTTTGTCATCAAGTGTAACGGTTACATTCAGATTCTGCAATAAAATGCAAAAATAAGAGATCACCACAGTAAATTCAGGACACAATCTATTATTTCAAGGCTGTAAAAATAGATCAAGGGACTTTTAAGGAGAACAAATTGATGATAATTTTCTCCAATTTTCCATAAAAATGTATGTTGTGGGTACTCATTAGAGATGCTTCTAATTAGTACCCATAACATACATTTTCATGAAGAAATAAAAAAAATTATTTCAAAAAATACCACTTCTCCTCCTTAACTCCCCTGTTGTAAAAAAACTAGATTGTGCTATGAGGGGGGTTGGGGGAGAGGTGCCTGTTAGTGTGTGTGTGTGTGTGTGGTGGGGAGCATTACCCATTTCTGTATTTTCATACAGCCTACTTTACTTTGTTTTGTGAGATTTCACTACAGCCAAGAAGGGGAGGAGCAGGGTACAGCTGTCTGACTTCAGTCATAAATGTCCCTTCAGCTCAGAACTAGAGGCCCAAAACCCTATCAAGACAAGTCATATGAAATGTCAAGACCTGTTTTCTAGCAAAAAATAAGAACAAGAGGGCCATGATGGCCCTGTAACGCTCACCTGAGCAACATAGCACTTTGAGAACCTGATCTTGGACTGATCAAGGCAAACATTCTGATCAAAGTTCAAAATGATTATATAAACAAGTAAGACAATGTAGCATGTCTAATGGACTGTGAAATAAAGGTCAAGGTCAAATATGGATGACTGCACTCAAGAGGCCATGCTAAGATGTATGCATGTACTAAGTATCACTGGCTGTAGGAGCAATAGTTACTGAGAAACTGACCTAACCACAAACACTTCACAAATACCAAATATCACTCTGTAGGACCAATAATTACTGAGAAACTGACCTAAACAGAAAACCTTAAGAGAGTCATTGGACAGAAAACTATACATCACCTTGAAATCATCAAGACAAACA
Organism: Anodontia alba; assembly: GCA_964016985.1. Taxonomy (NCBI): domain Eukaryota; kingdom Metazoa; phylum Mollusca; class Bivalvia; order Lucinida; family Lucinidae; genus Anodontia; species Anodontia alba. Next base: position 43,447,864 of record OZ024826.1, read on the forward strand.
TTTTGAGCAAGATTCATGATGATCACTTCAAAAATGTGACCTCTAGAGCATCAACAAGGTTTTCCTTTGATTCTGCCAGGTGAACTAGTTTCTGATATCAAGTGACCCAGTTTTAAACTTGACCTAGAAATCATCAAGACAAAAATTTTGAGCAATATTTATGATGATTATTTAAAAATGTGACCTCTGGAGTGTTAACAGTTTTCTGCTATTTTGGCCCTGTGACCTAGTTTTTGACTCCAAGTGACCTAGTTTTGAACTTGACCTAGAAATCATCAAGACAAACATTTTGAGCAAGATTCATGATGATTGCTTCAAAAATGTGACCGCTAGAGTGTTATCAAGGTTTTCTGCTGATTTGGCCAGGTGACCTAGTTTTTGACCCCAAGTGACCCAGTTTCAAACTTGACCTAGAAATCACCAAGACAAACATGTTGAGCAAGATTCATGATGATTGCTTAAAAAATGTGACCACTAGAGTGTTAACAAGGTTTTCCGCTGATCTGGCCCAGTGACTTAGTTTTTGACCCCAGGTGACCTGGTTTCGAATCTGACCTAAAAATCATCAAGACAAACATTTTGAGCAAGATTCATGATGACTGCTTAAAAAATGTGACCGCTAGAGTGTTAACAAAGTTTTCTGCTGATTTGGCCCGGTGACCTAGTTTTTGACTCCAAGTGACCCAGTTTTGAACTTGACCTAAAAATCATCAAGACAAACATTTCATTACGAAAACATGCCTATTCAAATATACTGAAAATTTTACCACCAAAAGATGAAAATTTTCAGATAAAAAAAAATCTTATATTTTTTATATTTCTGCTCAAAACATAGCTTGTGGGTACCCGTTAGAACCGCCTCGATGAGGCAGTTCTAACGAGCACCCATAATCTATGTTTTGAGCAAAATTAAGAAAAATAATATATACCCCTGTAAACACCAGTTTTATATATAAAAGTGGGGTTTAAGGGGGTCAAAATTATATAGGCATGTTTTCGTGATGTTGAGCAAGATTTATGATGATTGCTTCAAAAATGTGACCACTAGAGTGATAACAAGATTATCCACTGATTTGGCCAGGTGACTTAGTTTTTGACCCCAGGTGACCCAGTTTGGAACTTGACCTAGGAATCATTAAGACAAACATTTTGAGCAAGATTCATGATGATTGCTTCAAAAATGTGACAGCTACTGTTAACAATGTTTTCTGCTGATTTGGCCTGGTGACCTAGTTTTTGACCCCAAATGACCCAGTTTCGAACTTGACCTAGAACTCATCAAGACAAACATTTTGAGCAAGATTCATGATGATTGCTTGAAAAATGTGATCCCTAGAGTGATAACAAGATTTTACACTGATTTGGGCAGGTGACCTAGTTTTTGACCCTTGGTGTTCCAGTTTCAAACTTGATCTAGAAATCATCGACAAACATTTTGAGCAAGATTCATGATGATTGCTTCAAAAATGTGACCGCTAGAGTGTTAACAAGGTTTTCTGCTGATCTGGCCCGGTAACCTAGTTTTTGACCCCACGTGACCCAGTTTCAAACATATCCTAGAACTCATCATGACAAACATTTTGAGCAAGAGTCATGATTATTGATTCAAAAATGTGACCGCTAGAGTGTGAACAAGGTTTTCTGCTGGTTTGGCCTGGTGACCTAGTTTTTGACCCCACGTGACCCAGTTTCAGAATTGACCTAGAAATCATCAAGACAAACATTTTGAGCAAGATTCATGATGATTGCTTGAAAAATGTGACCGCTAGAGTGTTAACAAGGTTTTCTGCTGATTTGGCCCGGTGACCTAGTTTTTGACGACAAGTGACCCAGTTTTGAAATTGACCTAGAAATCATCAAGGCAAACATATTGAGCAAGATTCATGATGACTGCTTGAAAAATGTGACTGCTAGAGTGTTAACAAGGTTTTCTGCTGATTTGGCCCTGTGGCCTAGTTTTTGACTCAAAGTGACCCAATTTAGAACTTGAACTAATCATCAAGACAAACATTTTGAGCATGATTCATGATGATTGCTTCAGAAATGTGATCGCTAGAGTGTTAACAAGGTTTTCTGCTGATTTGGTCCGGTGACCTAGTGTTTGACCCCAAATGACCTAGTTTCAAACCTGACCTAGAAATCATCAAGACAAACATATTGAGCAAGATTCATGATGATTGCTTCAAAAATGTAACTGCTAGAGTGTTAACAAGGTTTTCTGCTGATCTGGCCTGGTGACCTAGTTTTTGACCCAAAGTGACCCAGTTTTGAACTTGACCTAGATTTAATAGAGGCAAACATTTTGAGCAAGTTTCATCAAGATTGGGTAAAAATTATGACCTCTAGAGTGTTAACAAGTTTTTCTTTTGATTTGACCTGGTGACCTAGTTTTTGACCCCAAGTAACCCAGTATGGAACTTGACCTAGATTTCATAGAGGCAAACATTCTGACCAAGTTTCATCAAGATCGAGTCAAAACTGTGACCTCTACAGTGTTAACAAGTTTTTCCTTTGATTTGACCTGGTGACCTAGTTTTTGACCCAAGTAACCCAGTATCGAAGTTGACCTAGATTTCATAGAGGCAAACATTCTGACCAAGTTTCATCAAGATCGGGTCATAACTGTGACCTCTAGAGTGTTAACAAACTAATTGTTGACGACGAACGACGGACAACAACGGACGACGGACAGAGGGTGATGACAATAGCTCACCCTGAGCTTTTGCTCAGGTGAGCTAATAAAAACATAAAACAATAATACCACGCCATTATCATTTCGCAGGTAGATAACTATCAAAAATAGACTAAAATTTGCCCTTTAGCAATCCAAACAGATCTCCTTAATATCAATGCATGTACCAAGTTTGGTTAAAATCCCTTGAAATTTACTCAAGTTATAGTCCGGAAATGAAAATACAAAATGTATGGGTGTGTCACAAGCAGATAATTCCATCAAAATTTGACGAAATTTGCCAATTAGCAATCCCAAACCAGATCTCCATAATATCAATGCACATACCAAGTTTGGTGAAAATCCATTGATTTTTACTCAGGTTATCATCCGGAAACAAAATATGGATGGACGGACGGGTGAACAGATTGACAGATGTCCAATGTGAAACTATAATACCCTGCCACTATCATAGAGTGGGGTATAAAAAGTACATTTTAAAATGTTGCCTGCTTTTATGTAAGTCTAGCAGGTTAGCAGTTGAATAAAGGACTGTACAAAGTATAACTTTGTCATTATCGGCAGAATCAGAGTAAGAGAGGTGAAGTGATGGAGATGTTGAGCCTTTTTGGCACCTTTTTCTTTATTTCTAAAATCAGTACTGACCAGTGTGGCATGCTACTATAAACCAGTAAATAACATCAACTGTACAAATACAAGGAAGATTTCTACATTTGACATCTTCATTGTCCTTGAAAATATTACTAACCCTGATCCATCTAACTATCACTCTATCCATCACCATCCCCTTAATTAACAGATTCAAGACTGAAGTCAAATACATAGAATTCAAAATTCAATTTTCTAAGAAGAAAGATTACACCACATTAAAGTTTAATTATATAGTCAAAAGCCATAGCGCCAGATAAAGTACTGGTTTTTTTTTCTAACCAAAACTTATTGATATTTTTTTCTTATTTCTCCACAAAAAAAACCTAAGTTGTGGGTACTCATTAGAAGCACCTCTGTGAGGTGCTTCTAATGAGTACTCACAAAAAAGTTTTTTTTGACAAAAAAAAAATAAAAAACCTATGTTGTGGGTACTCATTAGAAGCACCTCTGTGAGGTGCTTCTAATAAGTACTCACAAAATATGTTTTTTTGTGGAGAAATATGAAAAATATTTACCTGCACCCACTCTTATCTGAAGCTATGGTAAGTAGTATTTATCTAAGGATACTTTTCAGCTACATGATAAAGATCATTAGTGAATTATGCCCTCTATAGGAATTATATTTCTTTATCGAGTTACTTGATGTCTTACTGTAGAAGTCAAATGAGACAGGGAATTTCCAGTCAACTAAAAATAAATATATAAATATACAAAATGTAACATGAAAGCTTCTGATCTCAGGGGATGGCATCTTTCGAACTCTTGATATCTTTGGAATTTTTTGTCCAAGTACAATAATTTTTTTATTGTTGCTGAAATCCATCAAAACATTTTTCTTTGCATCATTCTGCAAACAGTGAGAGATAGATGTCTATCTGCCTGAATGCTTAACATTGCTAACTTCAGAATACAAAGTCTCCATGATTGTCACCATCAGGTAATGGTCAGGTAATCTGGTACCATTACTTTTTAAGTTCAGAATACTTGTCCCCTCTTAAAATGTCAAAAACAGTTATTAACCCATTTAAGTCTAGGGTCCTATAAAAGGGACACTGGCAAACAGTGTAGATCCAGATCAGACACCACAAATTGCACTGTCTGATCAGGGTCTACACTGTTTGCAACTGATACGGGAATTTCGAAAAAAAACTGGAAATAATAAACACTAACCAGATACCCCTTCTAATGGAAATGAACCAGTCTAAAGAGTTAAAGTAGAAGAACCCACTCAGCATAAAAATGGCTAAATTTTTTTTTTTTTTTTTTAACCCTTGTCATGCTGAATAAATTACAGACATGTCATGCTGAACAATACAGACACTGATGATATATGCTTAATCCAGTCTTCAGTATTTGCAAATACACCACAACCTCTTTATAACACTACTGTTGGGATCCATAGCATAAACCATGTTAGTTAAACAACCGTGTTATATCCAAACAAAAATGTATAGATTATATTGAAAAATGACCATTTATGGTCATTTTTCAATATAATCTATACATTTTTGGGATCCATCTTTGAACCGTGTTTTATCCAAAACCGTGTTATAACAAACCTTGTTATAAAGCGGTTGTAGTGTACGTTCAACAATATCATTTCATCCAGGAACAGCTCCGTAAAATCAGAGCATGAGTTTATATCACTTTATGAACAGAGTGCACAAAACTTGATGTGAAATGCATTTTTTTTTATCTTTTTAAATTGTTGAAACAAAAAAGAAATCTTTAGTACAGCTGAACTATATTTTAAGTACAAAAATAGAAGTGTGCAATGATAATACCCCGTCACTGTCAAGTTGTGGGCAGATAACTCAGTCAAAAATTGACGAAATTTGCCCATTAGTAAACCCAAACCAAATTTCTACAATATTTATACACATTACAAGTTTGGTGAGTCATTATCCGGAAAATAAAATATGGACCTTTGGCGGGGCAGGTAAGTGTCAAAAATTGATGAAATTTGCTGATTAACAATCCAAAACCAGATCTGCATAACATCAATGCACATACAAAGTTTTGTGAAAATCAATTAACATTTACTCAAGTTATCATCCCGAAATGAAAATATGGATGTGAGGTGGGCTGATAACTCTGTCAAATATTGACAAAATTAGCAATCCCAAATCACTTCCCCACAATATCAATGCACATACCAAGTTTGGTGAAAATGCATTGAAATTTACTTATCATATAGAAACCAAAATATGAATGGATGGATGACAGATGAACTGACATACAGATGGACATGTCCAACATGAACCATTGTACTCCGCCACTATTATGTGGAGGGGTATAAAAATATATGTTGGTACTTAGTAGCAGCACCTCCATGAGAAAATTCTATTAAGTACCCTCAACAACCTGCGCGAGAAAATTCTATTGAGTACCCTCAACAAACAAGAGCTCCTCATAGCTGGTAAATATACCCCGTGGGGTGCCTTTATTAGGAAATGAAATCATAAATGAGCAGGACTTTGTCAGTAACTTTGTCAGTTATATAAATAGTATGAATGAACAACAAAAATTACCCAACCGCCAAGTAAGATCTTGATCAGACATCTCTGACAGGTGGGTTCTAACAATAATTTAGGTTTCAGCTTGATCAGATATAAACTGTAGGAGGAGTAAGCAGAAACAAAAATTTACAGATATTTTCAAAGGAGCATAACTTTGCTACTATTTGGTGGACTGTAACCTCGAAAAAATATGTGCTGCTCGACATCGTGGTCTAAGTACAAATCAAGTTTTAGCTTTTGTTTGTTTTTGTTTGTTTTGAAGTTTTACGGCCCAGTCAACCCAATGGGGTCATGTCGAGCGTGGTCAGTTTACCTAAACACACGTTTACTGGGCAGGCTTAGTCCTCTAAGCGGTTCAACAGTATTGTGCACATTCTTTAGCCAGAAACTGACAACTGCCCTTCTTGAATCAGCGGAAGGGAAAGAATGACCGTAGAAAAATATTTCATGATCAATCTCCATGAAAGAATGTTGCTGACCTCGGAAGTTTTAGCTTACTCAGATGTAAATTGTAGGAGGAGTTAGCTGGAAACGAAAAATTTACAGAAATTTTCAAAGGGGCATAACTCTGCTAATATTTGGTGGACTGTAATCTCCAAATAACATGCGCTGCTCCACATCATGGTCTAACTATATACTGAGTTTCAGCTTGATAGGATGAAAACTGTCGGAGCATTTAGCCGGAAATAAAAAATTGACAGGAATTTACAAAGGGGCATAACTCTGCTAAAATTGAAACAATACTCCACCTCATGGTCTAACTATAAATTAAGTTTAAGCTTGATCGGATGTAAATGTAGGAGAAGTTAACTGGAAACGAAAACTTTACAGAAATTTTCAAAGGGGCTTAACTCTGCTAGTATTCGGTGGACTGTAACCTCAAAGAAATATGCTCTGCTCCAAATCTGCTCCACATCATGGTCTAACTATAAATCAAGTTTCAGCTTGACTGGATGTAAACTGTAGAATGAAATTAGCCAGAAAAGAAGAAGTTTACGGAAGAACAGATGCCAGACTCCATAACATAATACTTCCCGGTTTTCAAACGGACAAATAAAAATGATCTTTTCCGTTGAAAACAGTGCTTTATCTATACATATGCATAATATATTATACAACCTCTTAGTAACATTATTGCTAGGATCCAAAGCTATAAAAACTGTGTTAACTAAACCATGTATCCAAACAAAAATGTATAGATTATATAGTAAAATAAGTAAATTGACCATAAATGGTCATTTTCCTATATAATCTATACATTTTTGATTGGATACAATGCTTTTGGGGTCTACCAAAATTTATACAGTCTTAAAATGAAACATTATATAAAAAAGGTTTCAGTGTAGCTTGAAGGAGCTGTCGACCTGAAGGCACCTTTTTATATGATACAGCTTAAATATCATTACTGCAGGGAACCAGCAGCTGAAGTTGTTCAATTCCTTCAGATCAATACATAACTGTCATCTTCCATGTAAAGTTCAAGAAACTCATTACAATAATTTCTATCTTCTGGCTGTCATGACCAGCAGGGCTGACTTAGTTATTAGTGTTTCCAAGTTGCAACAGGAAGATAGTATCATCTGGGCTGCATCAGGGAAAACAGTCTTTGAACAAGCACAAAATGCACAGATTCAGATCATCCTGCGCATGCGCAAAATATCATCCAGGCCTTTGCTCCCCATTCATACATTCTGTAGTATCCATTGATTCTATCAGCCTACTTTGACTGCCCTGATCAGGCCCCAAGGTTATAAAAAAATTTTCATGCCCAACTCATCTGAGCATGAAATTTTCTCTGCTAATAAATATGAAAATGCCAACAAGTTGGCATTTTCATATTTATTTGCAGAGAAATTTTCATTCTCAGACAAGTTTAGCAAGAAAGAATTTGCAATTGTTAGTCATTTGAGATTTATTAGCAAACCAAATTTCATACTCAGCTGAATTGAGCATGAAAGTTTTATAACCTCGAGAAAACTGTGCAGATATGCAGGTTGATCCGGCCCTTTGCTGTCCACATATGTCTGAAGACAAGTTTTCGCATGGCGTGGCCCATTTGAAAACTCTAGAATTTTAATCCTAAAAATGCTAAGCAAAACTGTAGCAGAAGAAATTCTAAACCTTTTTTATTATTTTTCTGAGAAATAAAAGCACTGCAAGCATAATACCCTGCCATAGCAATTATTTGTTTATGTATTAAAGTTATCACTGCGAAAATGTCTGGAAAGAAAATGATGAAGGGACAGATAACAATCCTAAACCAGATCTTGATAATATCAATGGACAGATAACAATCCTGAACCAGATTTGGATAATATCAATGCATATAGCAAGTTTGGTTAAAAGGCCTTGTTATTTACTCATTATCGTTCAGAAATGAAAATATGGGTGTCTCGGGCAGATAACTCCGTAGAAATTTGACGAAATTTGACCACTAACAATTCCAAAACAGATCTCCTTAAGGTCAATGCAATTAGCAAGTTTGGTTAAAATCCCTTGTTATTTACTCGTTATCGTCTGGAAACGAAAATATGGGCGAGTCTCGGGCAGGTAACTCCGTTAAAATTTGACGAAATTTGCCCATTAGCAATTCCATACCAGATCTCCTTAATGTCAATATATATAGCAAGTTTGGTTAAAATCCTTTGTTATTTACTCAAGTTATCGTCCGGAAATGAAAATATGGGCGTGTCTCGGGCAGATAACTCCATAAAAATTTGACGAAATTTGCCCATTAGCAATCCCAAACCAGATCTCCTTAATATCAATGCATACAGCAGGTTTGGTTAAAATCCCTTGTTATTTATTCAAGTCATTGTCCAGAAACGAAAATATGGGCGTGTCTCGGGCAGATAACTCCATAAAAATTTGACGAAATTTGCCCATTAGCAATCCCAAACCAGATCTCCACAATATCAATGCACATACCAAGTTTAGTGAAAATCCACTGACGTTTACTCAAGTTATCATCCGGAAATGAAAAACGGACGGACAGACAGACGTACGACGGACGGACACACTGACATCCAACCTGAAACCATAATACCCCACCACTATTGTAGGTGGGGTATAAAAACTTCGAATAAGATTTGACATTTCATGCGTATTGTCTGCCTTCCAAGAAATGAAGACTTGCCATTACATGTATTGTCTGCTAGGCTTGTGGACTGACTTGCAGTGCTCTTCTGACACTGAATCAGGCAGTGGCACACATAATGCTGGAACCTTGCAGAATCCACCATAAGGCAATAAGTGTTTGTTTGTTGTGTTTCTTTTTTGTTTTTGTTTTATGTTGTTGTTTTTCTTTTTTTCTTTTTTTTTTTTTTGTTTTGTTCTGTTGTTATTTTGCTGTTTTTATTTATTTATTTATGTTTTTTTTTAACAAAATGTATTTTGTGGCTATGGTAATAATTCTACGTAAGTAAATAACCCTAGGTATTGCAACAGATAGACCAGAACATGGCATCTGATCAGAGACTACACTGTTTGGCATACATAAAGCAATATTTTAGACACATCTGGAGGTAGTAGAATGGACATTTTTCAACTTTTGGACAAGTATGATTATGAAGATAAGGTGTCCTAATACTTAGGGTAAATACAGTATTTCTTAGATGCCTCTGCTCCGGCTCTGCAAGGCAAATCATTACGAAAACACGCCTATTCAGATATATTTAAAATTTCACCACCAAAAACTGAAAGTTTTCAGATAAAAATTCTGACATTTTTTTCATATTTCAGCTCAAAACATAGATTGTGGGTACTCGTTAGAACCGCCTCGATGAGGCGGTTCTAACGAGTACCCACAATCTATGTTTTGAGCAGAAATAAGAAAAATAATGTATCCCCCTGTAAACCCCAGTTTTACTATATAAATATGGGGTTTAAGGGGGTCAACATTATATAGGTATGTTTTCGTGATGATTATCACAATAAAGATTTTGGTGCACAAATAATAAAATAAATACCCTCTGAATATCACCACAATCAGGATCTGAAGGGCACTGCATACAGCTCTGACACTGAAATCATTGTGTTCACTCTCATTAGGGCTACTCTTAACCCTTGTCATGCTGAATAAATTAAGATGCCACGCCTTCTTCCAATTTTCAGCCTATCAGATTACTACTGTGCTTTAAACATCTTTCAGAAAGTCGTTTTTTGCTTGGTGCTTTACACAGATGAAGTTAATTTGCAAACTTTGTCATGATTTAATGCAAAACCATTTGTCGTAACTACCTATGCACAAAACCTTTTATTCAAGTCATTGGTTTTTAAAAAATCAAATATTTTCATTTTTTCCCATAGTAGAAATGGATGTAAATTATGCAGAAATCTGTTGGGTAGGTAACTTGGAGGCAGATTTTCAACAAGTTTCGCTTGTTTAATTTTTCTGAAATTTTCACAATATTGTTGTGAAACAAGTCAGACCAATTTTTGGCCATAAATTTAATTTTAGGATAAATATTTCAGAACAAAACACAGAAACAGAAAAGACAAATGGTTTCAGATAAGATATGGTCAATCAGAACAAAATATTTTCATTTAAAATAAAATGCCAAGCAAAAAAAAATCTTTCCATGTGATGTCGAAAGGACAGTAGATCCAGGTTGCTGACATAAATTCACATACTGAATGACGAACAGTGCAGATCCAGATCAGTTGGCTTCTTCAGAAGCCAACTGATCTGGATCTACACTGTTTGCAAATGCAGAGTATATCCGGGTTCAGCAGGACAAGGGAATAATTCCTTCCTTTAAGGTTAGCCACCATTTTTAAAAAAAATACATGAACACGAGTGTCTTCAAAAGTTGTCTTTCTTTGATTTTGTTTGTGTTGAGGTTTTATGGCCCAGTCAAGCCAGTGTGGTCATGTCGAGTGTGGTCAGTATACCTAGCCATACATTTGCTGGGCAGGCTTAGTCCTCTAAGAAGTTAACCAGTACGGAGCACATTCTTTTGCCAGAAATGTCTTTCTTTGAAAAATGCTGGCAAAATCTCCAGCGGTATACATTCACCTTAAAATGATTTGTTTGTGTTGAGGTTTTACGGCCCAGTCAACCCAATGGGGTCATGTCGAGCGTGGTCAGTTTACCTAACCACAAGTTTACTGGACAGGTTTAGTACTCTAAGCGCTTAACCAGTATTGTGCACATTCTTTTGCCAGAAACTGACAACTGCCTATTTACTGGATGAATGTTAGGCTATCCTGTTTCTGTTTGATCCTTAAATTTCATAGCTCTCTAGATAAGTGGGGTACCAGAAAAATATTTTCTCACTTCTCCCTTTAAACATGTTGTGGAACTCATTACAAGTGCCTCGGCAAGGCGCTTCTAATGAGTGCCTCATGTTTTTGTGGAGAAATAAGAAAAATATCAACATTTAGGTTGAAAATGGCATCTTACCTGGAGCTGTGCTTAAATTTGAAACTTGCTATTAAAATGTTTTTACAACCTATCAATTTTCTGTTAATGTATTGTATAATTTATCTGAAGTCACTTGATATGATATGAAAGTTTAGAAGTTGGTTCATTTTTATTACGTTTCCAAGTATTATAAAACAAAATACTCCACAACCTCTTTATTTTATAACACTATTGTTGGAATCCAAAGCAAAACCATGTAAGCTAAACAACCGTGTTGTGTCCAAACAATAAGAGCTGTCGCACGACAGCGTAGCTCGCCTGAATCACGCTTTGCCAATGAAATGTAACAAGAATTCCATGGGAGTCAACGTCACACTTGCATTTTGCAAAGTCCTAATAATACACATAACATACTTCAAATCTGGGTCATACTGACTAACGATCAGAAAGAATGATGTTTATAACTTTATACATGAAATACTCAAGATATAACGTAAAGTCACTATGACGTATATTTATTTTGAAGTCAAACTTTGGATCATACTGACTCATAATCTAAAAGGATGATGTTTATATACCAAATACAATGTATTCTACAAGATAAAAGGTAAAAGCACTGGACTGTGAAATATGGGTCACTGTGACCTACATTAATTTTGATGTCAAACTTTGGGCCATACTGAAGGACAATCTCCAAGTATTTGTTTATACATGAAATAATTCTCAAGATAGAAGGCAAAATCACTGGACTGTGAAACCTTGGTCACTGTGACCTACATTTCTTTTAAAGTCAAACTTCAGGTCATACTGACTCGCAATCAGAAAGTATGATGTTATCATATGAAATACTCTTTCAAGATATAAGGCAAAATCACTGGACTATGAAATATAGGTCATTGCGACCTTCATAAATTTATTCTGAAGTAAAACTTCCAGTCAAATCGACGCATGTTCCGAAAGTATGATCTTTATACACCAAACATTTTTCAAGATACAAGAAAAAAACACTGGACTGTGAAATATAGGTCACTGTTGTTACCTATAAAGTACATTTATTTTAAGGTCAAACAGCCAGTGATACATCATACAGTATGCTGTCATACTTCAGGTCATACTGACTCATAATCAGAAAGAATGGTGTTTATACATGAAATACTCAAGATATATGGCTGAATCACTACATATTCTGTGGTGTCTGTTTTTTGATCTACAAGTCACCTTGATACTTCCTATCAAGTTTCAAGGCAATTGGCCTTTTGGTTCAGGAGAAGAGGCGAAAAATAGATTTTCAAGATGGCGGCCACAGCGGCCACCTTGGATTTCCGATCAGGACAATTTTTGCCATTTTTGATCTACAAGTCACCCAAATGTTTCCTACCAAGTTTCAAATCAATTGGTCTTTCGGTTCAGGAGAAAAAGCGAAAAATAGATTTTCATGATGGTGACCATGGCAGCCATCTTGGATTTCTGATCGATATAATTTTAGCTATATTTGATCTACAAGTCACTCTGATGCTTTCTACCAAGTTTCCAGTCAATTGGCCCAGGGATGTAGGCAGAGTAGGCTTTTAAAGTTGATGCTGCACAACAGATGACGAATGATGCACGATGGACATTGACAGATCACAATAGCTCACTTTGAGCATGAAGTGCTCAGATGAGTTAAAAGCCACATTTTACAGGTGTCCTAGATTTTGACCTCTAGCCCAACCCAGGGGCAAGGACCCTGGATTCTTATGTAATGGAACAAAAGCTGATCCTCCAGGGTACCTATGGTCCAAATAATGCTTTCTGATAAGCGGTTTTCAAGATATGAACTTCTGAAAAACGAACATAAAATTTAAAAGTAGAGTGACAGGAACACAACACAAACGTGGAGGACCGGGGTGACTATAAAAGCTCTCTATGTACTTTGTACAAGTGAGGTCATTCTCTATATAATCTATTTTTGTTTGGATACAACACTTTTGGGGACCATATTAAAACCGTCATAAGTACCAGTTACCATGTTTCTAATGAACTTGAATGAAAATAATTGTCCTAAACTTTTGTATGCAAACTTTTCTGACAATATGACATACACATACAGTGCATATCCACAAATGCAGAACCATAAATATGGATGGAATCATAATATGGTTTGACTCGAACCACTATGATGAAAAGCTAAAGGGATCAGAAAGCCACTGATCACTTGGCTATCCCCAAGTTTTTGTGGAGAAATAAGAAAACAATTTACTTGACACCCACTCTTATCTAGATCTATGCTAACTACATTTTTTTCCTGGGCAGGCTTAGTCTTCTAAGTGGTTAACCAGTACTTGTGTATATTCTTTCACCAGAAACTGACAACTACCCTTCTTGACTCAGCAAAAGGGAGAGAATGATCATGGAAATTTTTCATGATCAATCTCAGTGAAAGAATGTTGCCAGACTCCAAAGGGTTCGAACCCAAGACCTCCTGATCATCAGTCAGATGCACATCTGACTGAGTCATTGAGGCGGGCACCCCACTTTGCTCCAGATAAGGTGATTTTTTTTTTCAACCAAACATTGGTATTTTTCTTATTTCTCCACAAAAAACATATGTGTGGATACTCATTAGAAGCACCTTAATGTTGAGCTGTGATGTTCTCTTCAAAATATATAGTAAAACAAACCTTATTGTCTTCAATCTGTGTTATCTCATCTTCAGACTCAGCTGTTTCCATTTCCACACCTGACAGAGTTGCCTCCCCTGGCTGAACTGGCATGACAACCTCTGGGCCTTCATTGTCAGTGTCTCCTGTCAACAAACCAATGTCACTGTCACTCTCTATCTGACTGTGAACTGCTTTCTTAGAATCTGAGATATAAAGAACATGACTACTGTATTTACGCTAAATATCAGGGCCTAGTTGTTTGAAGCATCGTTAGCTTATCAAGCTCATTAGTGGTCAAAATATTCACTGTTCTAGTAAGTACAATACTAATTCACAGGTATTTTCGCTGAAAAAATGTGAAAAGCTACTCACATTTTTTCAGCAAAAATATTAGCATGTATGCCGATATTTAATGATCAAAGTTTTAACAATGTGTTAACTAACAACATCGTTAGTTTTGAACAACTGGGCCCAGGACACCTAAACTCCTTACCATACTTGTCCTAAAATTTAAACATCCTTTTTGCTGCTTGTTCTTGTGTCTAAAAACTACAGGGAGGGTGGCAAACAGTATAGACCCTGATGATTTGTTTGTGCTGGGGTTTTACGGCCCAGTCAACCCGATGAGGTCATGTCCAGTGCAGTCAGTTTACCTAAAAACTACAGGGAGTGTGGCAAACAGTATAGACCCTGATGATTTGTTTGTGTTGGGGTTTTACGGCCCAGTCAACCCGATGGGGTCATGTCCAGTGCAGTCAGTTTACCTAACTGCCCTTCTTGAATCAGGGGAAGGATGAGAATGACTGTAAAAAATATTTCATCATCAATCTCCACGAAGGAATGTTGCCAACCTCGACGGGTTATCCAGTCGGACGCGCATCCAACTGAGCCACGAAGGCCGGCAGACCCTGATGAGATGCCACATTCTTTGGTATCTGATGATCTGGACCTAAAGGATCTACTCAGGTCTGTCTGTCTTACTACTTAGGGTAATCATCATTTTATGGTAGGTAAGGTGAATTTTTTGTTATTGTCCAGGTAAAGGTAATTTATAGCTAAGCTATTTCAGTTGTGACGTCAAAATGTATTGTACAGGGCCCAGTTGTTCAAAGCGTCGTTAGCTTAATGAGCTTGTTAAGGGTCATTTCGTTAACTGTTTTAGCGGATTCAATATACACTATTCTGATATTTTTTCTGAAAAAATGTGAGTAGCTTTTGCACTGCAAAAGCTACTCACATTTTTTCAGCAAAAAATTTCAGCATATTTGCGTATCACTCAATGTAAATTTTAACGAATCGTTAACTAACGACATCGTTAGCTTTGAACAACTGGGCCCAGGAAATTAAGGATTAAATGAAACACTCTTAAGTCCCCATTCAGGACCATTTCTCAGCCTACATTCAGACAAATGACCCACTAGTACTGTCAGTGCTTCGATTTTGTTATTACTTTGGAGTACTTTTTCAGAACCCATGTAGAACATTCCTGTCATTAATTTCCACAGTTACCCTCTGGGCCTAAATATGAAGTATTGTAGAAACAGTTCAAATGTGTTATTTTCTCTGAAAAATAATAAAAAAAAAAATTTCAAAATGTCGGCTGCTGCAGTCAAGATTGGCTCTTTAAGGGTTAAAGTATTTTTTCTCCCTATGTTCAGTAACATCAAACATTTTAAGCGAATCATGTATCACACTAACCAGGCCTGACAAATCCATCACCTGGATGCTCAGGGCAAGTATTTATTTGGGCTGGGCAAAAAAACAAACAAAAAAATTCATTTTGCGTGCCCAAAAAAAGATGCACTTTTTTGCTTGACGCAGCTCAAATGAATCAGCAGACAGCAAAGGCCAAGCTTCGCCTGTGCATCTGTGCATTAGGGTTTCTTCCACTTTTTCACTTTCTGCTTACAGAAATATTGAACACTGTAAATGTATCAATGGACAGACAAGATCCTGAAGAGACAAAAGAAGCCAGAATGATCTGTTTCTGCCCATTTCCCCATGTTCAAAGTCACCTTTTCAATGCATCTCATCTGAGAACCTTGCCGGATGCTGACGTATAAAGTTGCTTAAGAACTAAAGATAGCTTTAATGTTAATGATGGATAAAAGTTTCAACTGAGGATATTCCTGAAAGATTTTTCTCATTCTCCCGCCCCCCCACACCCCCCCCCCCACCCCACACACACACACACACACACACAGAGAATCTTATTTTGCATGAATTGTCAAACCCTATTTTCTGGGAAAATAAGATCAATCTGTCATCTGTTGAATTTGCCAAGCAAAAAATTCAAAAGATAAAGCTTCTACTGTCCCCAAGAACTGTTGAAAGGCAGCTAGCTACCACTGTCCCCAGGAACTATTGAAAGGTATTTAGGTTTCTTTACCTTGGTAGTTTTCTATCAAGTTGTGGTGTCCACTTGTCATCTCGGGCAACTGTTCAAGGTTTCCATGGTAACCCTTCTCCATCCAATCCTGGGGTGAGTTCAAGGTCAAGGTCCCCAGTTCTGAGTCTGTGTCTGGTACATAACCTGTATATAAGCAAAAGGGACTGTTGTTATATTTAAAATCAGGCATTATTAAGGAGTATCTGAGGATAATTCTGAAATAATATCTCCATAAAAACATATTATATTGTGAGTACTTGTTAGAATCTGTACCTTTAGATAAGCTACTTTTTGGGGTATTTACCCAAGTAAAATTTCTGAAAAAGCCATTCTAATTAAATTTATGGTGTAAATACCAAAATATCTGTAATTCATGCACCCATTAACAAAACAGGGTATCCAAAAGAAAAATCTGATACCCAATTAAATAAGAAATGGATGGGTAAAACTATCCAAAAATACCCAATTGCTTAAAACTTCATCTAAGGCACTGTAGAATCATCTAACTGAAGTAATTCTAATAACACCTACAATATATTTTCATGGGGAACAGGAGAAAATTATCTCAAAACTGTCACCAAATAATCAACTTTAATAACTCCTCTGGTAATTTTAGAATAGGTGATAATTTTGGGACATCATTCAAGATATTGTTTCTGCACCAAGTCATGTTACAAAGGTACTCATTAAATGTCTCACAGAATTTTTCCAACCAATGATGTACTGGGTTACTTGCTTATAGAACTGTCTTCCTTATGTACCCAGAAAATAGTGTTTTGTTGGTTGGTGCCATAATGAAATGCTTCTGAATACTCAGTTTGGATTATTACAGTATTTAATGTTTCGTCATTATGATATATATTATATAACAAGAATTCCGCGGAAGGCGTCATCACACCTGCCGGGGCAAAAGTCACAGGAGCCACAATCAGAATGTGGTTATTAAATAAGTTAATTTCATTCTTAGCAGTGCTTAGTTGGAAAACTTTTGGGTTGAAAAAAATGTAGACAAAGTGCCTAGTGGAGCACATATATTCCAGGCCAGTGCCATTCCCTCTAATGGCTTTATCTTCAGCACTGACTTTTCATATTATACAGCCCAATGATAATGGAACTTCGACGTAAAATGTGTAAAAGTCACTGGAGCATGAAATATAGGTCAAGGTCATGGGTCAAGGTACCTGCTAATTCAGTACATCAAAGAAAAGCACTATGCAAGGTAAGGTGGTTGTAGGCCTTATAGTTGAGGAGTTATCAAACATCAACATAAAATGTGTCAAATATAGGTCAAGGTCACCGGGTCAAGGTACCTGCCAAGTCAGTGCAATGAGGTAAAGCACTATGCAAGGTTTGGTGGTTGAAGGCCTTACAGTTGAGGACATATGGAAGGGCGAGGTAAAAGGTGTAAAAGTCAATGGAGTGCGAAATATAGGTCAAGGTCACCCAGTCAAGGTACCCGCGGAGTTCGTACATTGAGGAGAAGCACTATGCGAGGTTTGATGGTTGTAGGCCTTATAGTTGAGGAGATATTGAATGTCGACGTAAAATGTGTAAAAGGCACTGAAGCGCAAAATATAGGTCAAGGTCACCGGGTCTAGATACCTGCCAAGTCAGTACATCTAGGAGAGGCACTATGCAAGGTTTGGTGGCTTGAGGTCTTACACTTGAGGAGATCTGGAACGTTGACATAAGTTATGTCAAAGTCACTGCAGCCAAAATATAGGTCAAGGTCACCAGGTCAAGGTATATGAAAAGTCAGTACACTGAGAAGAAGCGCTTTGCAAGGTTTGATGGTTATAGGCCTTATAGTTGAGGAGATATCAAATGTCGATGCAAAATATGTCAAAGTCACTGGAGCGCAAAATATAGGTCAAGGTCACTGGGTCAAGGTACCTGCCGAGTCAGTACATCTAGGAGAAGCACTATGTAAGATTTGGTAGTTGTATGCCTTATAGTTGAGAAGATCCGGAACGTCAACGTAAATTATGTCAAAGTCAATGGAGCGCAAAATATAGGTCAAGGTCACTGGGTCAATGTACCTGCCAAGTCTGGAGGTCAGGGAGATGTGTCATGCAAGATATGATGGTTGTTGTAGAATTGTAGTTGATTAGAATACTAACTTTGACGTAAATGTCGAACTTCGATATAACAGAACTGTTAACAGCCAGACGAACGGACAGACAAATGGAAAAGCGGGCACCTATGTTGCAAAGTCAGGAGGTCAGGGAGATGTTTCATACAAGGTTTGATGGTTGTTTAGTCTTGTAGTTGATTAGAATACTAACTTTGACATAAATGTCGAACTTCGACATAACAGAACTGTTAACAGACGGACAGACAGATGGACAAACGGACAGACAAATGGAAAAGCGGGCACCTATGTCGCAAAGTCTGGAGGTCAGGGAGATGTTTCATGCAAGGTTTGATGGCTGTTTAGTCTTGTAGTTGATTAGAACACTAACTTTGACATAAATGTCGAACTTCGACATAAATGTTGACAGACGGACCGACGGACTGACGGAAAATCGGACGCCTATATCGCACCCTGCTACAAGCAGGTGTGATAATATTGAAGAAACATTAAATACTGTAATGATCTAAAGCATTTTCTCATGGCACCAACCAACAAAACACTATTTTCTGCAGAGGACTTGTTAAGTTGGAGTATTTGGTAATTTTTCTTATTTCTCCATGAAAACATATGTTGTGGGTACTCATTAGAAGCACCTCACAGAGGCACTTCTAATGAGTACCCACAACATGTTTTTACAGGGATCTGGAGAAAATTATTCCAGAATTATCCTAAAATACTTCTCCTTAACAAGTGCTCTGTATATACCTTATAGACCCTAAATATGGGGACACCTTAACCCTTGCCATGCTGAATAAATTAAGATACCACACCCACATCTAACTGTCAGCCAATCAGATTACTTGATCCAGTTTGTTGATACGAATTCACATACTAAATGGCAAACAGTGCAGATCCAGATCAGTTGGCTTCTTCAGAAGCCAACTGATCTGGATCTACACTGTTTGCATACTCAAGGAACATCCAGGTTCAACAGGACAAGGGTTAACCCTTACCATACCCATAGAAAAATTTCAATAAATCCATAATGCACTACCCAATAATGTGCTTTAAACAGGGTTCATACATTTAAGACTGACCAAAATTCCCTGAGAATTCCCTGACATTTTCCTGACACAAATTCAAATTTCCCTGACAGTATTGGGGCCGAAAATTTTATGAATTTAGCAAAAAGGATACATCGGAACCAAACATTCCAGCTTCATCAGATTAAAATGTAAAATCCCCTGACATTTCCCTGACATTTTTGCAAAATTTCACTTTTCCCTGACACACAGAATTCCCTGACAATTCCCTGACCTTGAAAAAAATTAAATTTCCCTGACATTTCCCTGACGTGTATGAGCCCTGTTAGAACTGTTGGATGTGTGGCAAACAGTGCAGACCCTGATCAGATGCCACAGAATGTGGCATCTGATCTGGGTCTGCACTGTTTGCTCAGGCATGTCTGTCCCAATACTTAAGTTAGTGTGGTAATATCACTAATGGAAAAACCTCCATAAGAATACTACCCAAAAATAACACCAAATGTACAGAAAAACTGCAGGTTTCTGAGGGTATGCGTGAACTAATATAATACATCAACATAATTATTGTCTATGACAAATTTGCATGTTAAGGGATGATTAGGTCCCACTCTAAAAATAGAAGTAAATTTATTTACCTTATAGTAGGATGAAAGGCCATCTTATGGAGCTATTTTGGTATGATCTTAAACCTTTACCACTTACTCTCTGGGCAAATTCAACTGATGAAAGCTTGATTATATTCTTATATTTCTCAGAAAATAAGCTTTGATAGTTCATACAAACTGTCTTCTAATTGTCCGGTATAAGGGGGAAACAAAAATATTTAATTTTGGCCCTAAGGCGGAGTACTTGGTAGAATTTTTTCTTAAAAGTTCTCCATAAAACAGATTTCTGTGATGGGAGTACACACATTAGGCAGGGCTACATGGAAATATAATGCCCAATTTGTCCTGCTTGTCCCAATTCCCTTGGGAAAAGTAAGAAATTTTAATTTACTTGTCCGGGGACAATGACTTCATAATCCTAGCTAAGAAGAGTATGAGATATATATTTTCTTATTTCTTGGAGAAAACATATATTGAGGGTACTCATTAGAAGTGCCTCATTGAGTTGCTTCTAACGAGTACCCACAAGATATGCTTTTTTTGAAAAATAGGAAAATGTCAATTTTCCGGCAAGTAAATCTTAGTTGGACAAGTGGATTGTGACCAATAAATTGTCAGTGGACAAGTAATAAAATTTGATAATTCCACAACCCTGCATTAGGTGTGTCTCACTAAAGCACCTAGAACTCTAGTGTGCACACAAAACATATGTTTTTATGGACAATGGAGAAAATTATCCCAGAATTATCATCAAATCCTCCTCCTCAACAAGTCCTCTGACCTTTTTTTGAATTTTGTTTGTTTAAGTCATTTTGTTATTCTCCTTTTTAATTACAGCTCTAAAATAATGTCAGATCAATTTTTCAGCCTGAAGACCTGCAATCAATTTTGTTCCTATCCGTCTAATGTTATCTCTAGATAAGGCGCCATTTTCAACCAGGAAGTACTGATATTTTTTCTTATTTCTCCACAAAAACATATGTTGTGGGTACTCATTAGAAGCACCTCGCTAAGGCACTTCTAATGAGTACCCACAACAAATGCTTTTGTGGAGAAATAAGAAAAACATTTATCCAGATACAGTTCCTTATCTAGTGGTAGGAAATTTTAAGGTTGTAAAGACCAAGCTTCTGATTAATACTTCCCTGATCAATATATTGATTCTGAGCATGTTGAATAAACAGCAAAAGATCAAGCTCACTGCAGCCCTGAGATATTAGTCTCCATAGCTCCAATGATATCGCATAGCTACAGATAAGAGGGGGTATCCTTATTTCTCCACAAAAACATATGTTGTGGGTACTCATTAGAAGTGCCTCGGCGAGGCACTTCTAACGAGTACCACAACATATGTTTTCGTGGAGAAATAAGAAAGATATCAGCATTTTTCGAATGAAAAAAGCACCCTATCTGTTGCTATGGATATGTTGTTTTTATGTGTTTTTTTTGTGTGTTTTTGTTCACTTGTTTTCTTGTTGTTTTTTTTGTGTGTTTTTTCTTTGTTTATCAGCCATAAGGTATTGATATTTTTCTTATTTATTCTCAAGAAAATTTATAAGTTAACCTAATACATTTCTTTATGCACCAATCACTTGTATTAAATGTAACCATGCTCCAACCACTATTCTCTCCCTCCACCCTTTTCCACATCTCCTCCTAAATTTCCCCATTGGGGTTAAAAGTTTACCTTTGCATTATATGTAACCTCACAGGGATAGGTAAGTGTCTTTATGACAAAACTTGCAGGGATCATAGCACATATCCGAGGGCTGGGATAGCAGCATTTTTACCATCTGCTTGTCCCCACAGGGCTTTTTGCAGAGTGTCAGAATAGGCAACATTTCATTCTTCATGATAGGGGTTCTCTCGAGTAGGGGTTCCTCAGACATTCAATGTTTTTTATGAATGAATAGATATTTTTGGATGTTACTGATGTTTCAAGCAGTATTAAGAGGTCATGAAATCTCAAGTGTATTTATTTACAGATGCGAATCTTAAAACTACTTTAATCCCTAAAATTTTAAATAGTACATTTAACATCAAAACTTAAATTCAGGCATTACAAAACCATATAATAAGAGGATAGAATGAGAAATCTCAAAGGGAGATCATTCTGATCTGAATATATTATGCCTTCCTTCTTAAAGGAAGCTACTCTTAAAGGAAAGAATTTGCTCTCCCTGGGAGCAAATTCTTTCCTTTAAGAGTGGCTTCTTTCAGAAAGAAAGCCCTTTCAACTGGTTGCCTCCCTTTGAAAAGGAAGACAAATACGAGGGATGTTCGAAATGAATTGCTTATTGTCCTCTAGCTCGATATCCACGTGGGGCACGATAAAAACCAATACATACCTGTATAGGGCTATTCAATATCTACACAATGGTGTATAAATGTATATGTTAGACTAAGTGTAAGACATAAAACTTGCCATTTGAATACACGCAGTCATTGACCACTGCAGTAAAAATGGTTGGTAGAAGCGTCGACAAAAAAAATGAAATACGGGCTTACATCAAAGCTCGCTCAAAACTTGGTTGTTCTTTGTAGAAGCTGATGACTGAAATTTCTACTGCTTTTGGACCTTCTTGTGTGTCTTATGACACAGTTCGGCGGTGGAAAAAGAAATTTGAGTCTGGTGTAGAGGCCATCAAAAATGCACCGAAATCAGGTAGGCCAAAATCTGCATCTCGTAATGAAATCGTTTCCAAAATAAAGGAAATCATTGAAGGAGATGCCAGATTTACAGTTCGTGATATTGCACGAAAGGTAGGCATATCACTGTCAACGGTTCACCTTATTTTGAAGAAGCATTTGAAAGTCAGAAAGATTTCTGCTAGATGGGTGCCACATCTGTTGAGTGACGAGCAAAAGAGGCAACGGGTTAAAGTGGCCAAAAAGCTGCTTCAAATGTTTCCAAAATATGATAAAAGCAGTTTGCCAATGTTGTCACAGGTGATGAAACCTGGGTCCATTATTTTGAGCCCGTCAGAAAGGTTAGCAATAAGATCTGGGCCACTAAACACAGCAAACGCCCAATAATTGCCAAACGTTCTTGAGTACAAAGAAGGTTTTGTATGCAATCTTCTTCTCTGGTGAAGGAGTCGCAATAAAAGTGCCAGTGAAAAAGGGCAAAAGCATCACCGGAAAGTACTACAAAGACGTAGTACTGAAGAAACTGAAAAAGCATTATCAGAAACGACGCCCTGCCACTGGTTTTAAACATGTCCGTCTTCTACATGACAATGCCCCAGCTCATACCTCCGCAATAGTTACGGCGTTTTTAAAGAAAGAAAAAGTAACTGTTTTGCCTCACCCCCCATATTCCCCAGATCTTGACCCATGTGATTTCTTTTTGTTTCCGAAATTGAAAGCATTCCTTGCTGGGCGGAAATACCAGTCCCGACAGGCACTTGGATCTGCCATTCATCAGTACCTTATTACTGTGCCGAAATCAGCGTACCATGACGCCTTCAAGAAGTGGATACATCGGCTGAAACTTTGCACTTCTAGCCATGGGGTGTACTTCGAGGGCATGAAATGAGTACTTTTGGGCTAACTTGAAATTTGAAGTCTCCAGACAGAAATAAGCAATTCATTTCGAACATCCCTCGTACTTCCTGTTTAGAACACTTTCTTGTTGAGGTGTACTTTAATAACTTACTACAGCTATATTTTTGTTTGCACTTTTCTGAAACAAACACTTTTAACTTCATACATTTTATATAACAGTCCTCCTGGGCGGCTGCCAAATAAAATGACACTATCATTTTCATTTCTGGTCGAGTCAATAACCAAAAACCTCCTTGATGTGATAAAATTTATGATTAATCTAAAGTCAATCTATTATTGACATTTTTTTTTTTTATTATTATTTCTTGTGTTTCATCAAAGCTCTGGACAATTATTTTGGCTCTCTTTCAAGAAAAACTCCCCCAATGCCAGACATTTATCAAAATGATCTATTACTGGTGTCTCCATTTGTCTATATTTCTGGGGGTCAGCAAGAAAAGTGGACAATAGTGTTTTAGTCTTTTTACAAAAATCCAATTAATGTGAACTAATTTATGGTTTACATTTGGACAAATTTATGCACAATCCTTATATCAGTTCAAATGCAATCTTCTCATTAATCTTTACCATTCTCTGGGCAAATTCAGCAGATGAGAAACTGATGAAATTTTTTTTTTTTTAATTTTTCCAAGTAAACAAGATTTGACAAGATTTTTGCAACACCACATGTTGCTGTGTCTGATCTGGGTCTATCCTGTTTTCTCAGCCTGTCTGTCTGAATACTTAGGGTTAATACAGTATTGTGTGCTATAACACTGCATGTTGCTGTGTCTGATCTGGGTCTATCCTGTTTGCTCAGCCTGCCAGTTTGTCTGAATACTTAAGGTTAATACAGTATTGTGTGCTATAACACTGCATGTTGCTGTGTCTGATCTGGGTCTATCCTGGTTGCTCAGCTTGTCTGTCTGAATACTTAAGTTTAATACAGTATTGTGTGCTATAACACCGCATGTTGCTGTGTCTGATCTGGGTCTATCCTGGTTGCTCAGCTTGTCTGTCTGAATACTTAAGGTTAATACAGTATTGTGTGCTATAACACCGCATGTTGCTGTGTCTGATCTGGGTCTATCCTGTTTGCTCAGCCTGTCTCTCTGAATACTTAGGGTTAATACAGTACTGTGTGCTATAACACTGCATGTTGCTGTGTCTGATCTGGGTCTATCCTGTTTGCTCAGCTTGTCTGTCTGAATACTTAGGGTTAATACAGTACTGTGTGCTATAACACCGCATGTTGCTGTGTCTGATCTGGGTCTATCCTGTTTGCTCAGCTTGTCTGTCTGAATACTTAGGGTTAATACAGTACTGTGTGCTATAACACCGCATGTTGCTGTGTCTGATCTGGGTCTTTCCTGGTTGCTCAGCCTGTCTCTCTGAATACTTAGGGTTAATACAGTACTGTGTGCTATAACACCGCATGTTGCTGTGTCTGATCTGGGTCTTTCCTGGTTGCTCAGCCTGTCTCTCTGAATACTTAGGGTTAATACAGTATTGTGTGCTAATAATAAATATAAAACAGTAATTATCATTTGTTTGACAATACTGACTTTTTGCCCTAACTTTAATATTACCCCCATGTAAACCATATTTACTCTAAATATTTGGACACCTAACCTCAACACTATTGTTGTCCTAAAACATCTGGCAACTTCCGCAGGTCAGATCTGTCTTCTTTTTCTTTTTTCTTTTTTGGTGTGAATCATCTGAAGGCAGTATTCTGCCAAGAATTTTTTCTGATGGGGCCAATGGCCCCATGGGTCCCAATAATTGGGGTCATTTTACTGGAACATGGGGACATTACTTTGCCAGACATATTTTTTGCATATTACAAACTGGTGAAAGGCACTTTTAAGTTACCTCCCTTATGGAGCTGATGTAGTTAATTAGGCAAAGGGAGATTATTTACACATTTAAGACAATTTTTAGGACTAGTATTGTTATTACTGTATCTTGTAGTGAGAGAATAAACTTTAAACTTGAATTCTTGAACATTTACTTCAACCTTTATCCTGTCTGGCAGTCAGGACTACAAGGTACTTTGAAAAGTATTTTTTTTTTTTTTTTTTTTTTAAATGTGAATTTACTCCTAAAATTAAGAGAAAAAAAAAATAGAGGAAAGCGAAAAAAAAATTCTACCCCTGCCTTTCAAGGCCTCATTTTTTACATAATTATTATGCATCCTGAAAATAATATTATATACGGATTAGTAATCATATTTCTACCAAATGCTGTGCTAATTTTCAAGTTATCTGGCATTTCAGTGCCTAGTCAAGCGATTTTGTACCAGCGCTATCCCACCCATCAAACTTAATATGTTTTGAGATTTTTTCTCTGATGAAGCCATGTTGTTGACATTGATAAGAACTGGTTGATTGGGACTTGTTGATTGGCTGACATTATTAGACTGGTCATCACTAACCAATGAAAACTGTCGTTATATCCAACTTTGGCTGATTCTCAGTGGCCAAACAACAAAAGATTTGCACTGAATGCTGTTTGTCCATAATGCAGTTTTTGTACAAGGGGAAATATTTATGTCCAGATGGGCCCACCGAGACTAATTTTATTGTGCCATCCATATTTTTTTTAGCTCTGAAGGTGCCAAGGCGTTTTCTTGGCAGAACACTGTGAAGGGGTCATTAGATTTGTAGCCTTTAAGTAGTTACCCTCTGGCACATACATAGCTGGATATTGTCAAATACATTAAGAGTTATGTAGGAACGCATTTTATTAATTCTTATAAAGTGTCTCATTGGTTAAACAATGTGCACAGTATACCTAGACATATGGCAGCTAAAATATTTACCTTAAGACCATTTCACTACATGCATAGGTCCAGATAAGGCCCTTTTTTCAACAACAAAAAATATTGATATTTTGCTCATTTTTCCATGAAAACATATGCTGAGGGTACTCATTAGAAGTGCCTCATCAAGGCAAAAGCCTCTCTAAGGCTTCACCAATGCGCTTCTAATGAGTATCCAAGCATACATGTTTTTCAGGGAGAAATAAGAAAAATATTTCCCTGATGTTTTTTTTTTTGCTGTTTTTGTGTAAAAATAAGAAAAATATCAATAATTTTGGATTGAAAGAGCTATGAATCAGTCTTAAAGAATTTACAGCTGCCTCAGTGAAGACCTAACAATACCGCAAATCACAGTTCCTGATAAGGCACTTGTTTCAACCAAACATTTGCATAGCTTTAGATAAGACGCTCTTTTCAACCAAAAAGTATTGATATTTTTCTTATTTCTCCACAAAAACATACATTGTGGGTACTCATTAGAAGTGCCTCAGTGAGGCGCTTTTAATGAGTACCCACAATGTATGTTTTCGTGGAGAAATAAGAAAAATATTTACCGGCTACCCACTCTTATCTAGACCTATGAATTTGTGGGGTTTTTTTTCTTATTTCTCCAAGAAAACATCTATGTTTTTGAGCAGAAATAAGAAAAATAATATACCCCTGTAAACCCCAGTTTTACTGTATAAAAGTGGGGTTTAAGGGGGTCAAAATTATATAGGCATGTTTTCATGATGAAAAGACCACTTAATTCTCTTAAAGGGTCATATTTTTTTCATTCTTTGGACAGTCTCTTAACCCTTGCCATTCTGAACAAATTAAGATGTCGCACCTACTTCTAATTTTCAGCCAATCAGATTACTTGATCTAGGTTGTTGATACAAAGTCAAACAGTGCAGATCCAGATCAGTTGGCTTTTGAAGAGACTAACATCTGATCAATACTGTTTGCAAAGACAGGGTATATCCGGGCTCAGCAGGACATGGGTTACCGTAAGACAGGATTACAAACTTCCATGGCTTCCGTTTTGTGATTTCATGAGAAATGTCTCTCTGCAAAGACTGCCCTAT
The DNA here is from genome assembly GCA_964016985.1 of Anodontia alba. Taxonomy (NCBI): domain Eukaryota; kingdom Metazoa; phylum Mollusca; class Bivalvia; order Lucinida; family Lucinidae; genus Anodontia; species Anodontia alba. The sequence continues at coordinate 43,475,284 of OZ024826.1, forward strand.
GGGATTCCCAAGTAATTTGTATCAGGAAATAAAAAATACTGGAATAACTGTTTATCTGGAACTCAGAGCTCCAGATAAGATGGGGGTATCCAGAGAATATTTTTCTTATTCCAACATAAAAACATAAATTTTGGGTGCCTCATTGAGGTGCTTCTAATGAGTACTCACAACATATGTGTTTATGAAGAAATAAGAAAAATATCAGTCCTATTTGGTTAAAAAAAAAGGCGCCGTATTGGAGCTATTGGAACTCCCTAATATCTAATATGGAAATGGTTGTATTGATTTGTGTTATCCAACAATTTCAGCTTCCATTAATTTCATGTCTGCAGGGATGACAATGCCTAGTGCTTGCCAAGCTCTTTATGATTTTTGGCAACTGTTGCGATTTTAATCGAAGCGTCAGCATTTTCGCTTCTAAATATTCATAGTTGGATATCGATCTGAACATTACTGCTTTGGCTGAGCACTATCTGTTAGACCCTTATTACAACCATATCTCTAGAGAAGACAGGTATCAAGAGAGAGAAAAAAAATTATTCTTATTTCTCCACAAAAATGTATGTTGTGGGTACTCATTAGAAGCACCTCATCAAGGTGCTTCTAATGAGTATCCACAACATATGTTTTTGTGGAGAAATAAGAAAAATAATCAATTTTTTGGTTTAAATGTGATTCTTATCTAGAGCTAATGCAAATGTAGCGAGAATGTGACAAACTGGGAAGAAAATTGTGAAAATTTCCTCTAAAAACTTAATTCATTTTAATGGAAAGCTTTTACACTTTAATTAACAGTGTCAAATATGGTAATGAACAAATCCTGCCGGGTAAAAATTTCAGCAGACAACAATTTTACAATATTTTCCTATTTTATCCAGAAAAAAGGCTTTGGCAGTTCATGCAAATTGTTTCCTTAGGAGACAATTTCCATGAAATGTCAAAGCCATTTCCTGGGAAAATAAGAAAAATTATGTCGCCTGCCAAATTTGCCCACAGAGTAGCAAAGGGTAAACTTAATCCATTGCTATATTAAATGGGGAGAATTTCTCAAGAGCTTTAGCTCTGGTTTAAATTCTGCTTTTTGTGCACAAAATTTATGTAAAGTTGGCATATTGATAGGTCTAAAGTTTTGGTTTTATGCTGGGAGAATTATATGGACTGACAAAAAAGAAGCAAGCCTATGGACTCAAAAAGCATAAGCATTCAACAGTAAAGCTTTGCACTCTTGGGTAAAAATTTCAACAGACAACAATTTTGAAATATTCTTCTTATTTTTCTCATTTCATGCAAATAGCCTCAAATGGAGACAACTTGCTTGTAATGTCAAATCCAGTTGTCTGGGAAAAATATAAAAATATTTCAATGTTGTCTGTTAAAAATTTTACCCAAAGTGCTAAATATTAAACCTTATCCAATCAGATCCTTCAGAATCTTGGAAAGAGCTGGGGCGATATCATCAATGCATTGATATATCTTATTTTTTTAATTGATACTGTATTGTGATATTGATGATTAGTATCGATACTTCATGATTCCTACATAATGCACTTTTGATATAATAAAAACGTTAAACTATAATACCCTGCCATTATCGTGTCACAGGCAGATAGCTCTGTCAAACATGGATAAAATTTGCCCATAAGCAATCCCAAACCAGATCTCTTTCATATCAATGCATGTACCAAGTTTGGTTAGAATCCCTTGACATTTACTCAAGTTTTCATCTGGAAAACGAAAATATTGGTGCGTCTCGGGCAGATAACTCCATTCAAAATTTGACGAAATTTGCCCATTAGCAATCCTAAACCAGATCTCCACAAAATCAATGCACATACTAAGTTTGGTGAAAATCCATTTATGTTTACTCAAGTTATCATCTGGAAACAAAAATTTGGGCATGTCTCGGGCAGATAACTCCGTAAAAATTTGACGAAATTTGCCCATTAACAATCCCAAACCAGATCTCCATAATATCAATGCACATACCAAGTTTGGTGAAAATCCATTGTTGTTTACTCAAGTTATCATCCGGGAACAAAAAAACGGAGAGACGGATGGACGGACAGACAGATGTATGACTGATGGACCGATGGATGGACAGACAGACAGGTAGACACATGGATGTCCAACGTAAAACCATAATACCCCGCCACTATCATGTGGTGCAGTGATTTTTTTACCTGCGCATCCCGAGTCCCGTACTCACATTTTTGCTTTGGGACTCACATTTTAAATCTCAGCGAGTCCCAGGACTCACAAAGTTATAGTGGAAAATTCTGTAATGGATGCAAGGATTTTCTAGTAGGACTCACTTTATATAGCCCAAGCAAGTCCTGGGACGCATAGGTATAGAATTGTAAATAAATCACTGATGTGGTGGGGTATAAAAAGGCTTTTTGCCTTTACCACACTCTGGGCTAATTCAGCAGACGACAGATTTATGATATTTTTCTTATTTTTCCCAGACAGTAAGCTGACATTTCATGTAAACTGTCAATTTGCTTGAAATGTCAAAGCCTATTTTTCTGGGAAAAATATGAAAATTATTTCAAACTGTCATCTGCAGAAAATTTATACTCAGCATGCAAAGAATTAACACAATACTCATTTATTTTGTAAGAACTAGAAATGTGTCAGTATGACATAGATGTCCCCGCCCAGGGCCATCCTCACTCACACACAGGCATTTTGCAAAAAATGAAGTTGAAAAAAGGGCCATAACTCTCATAATAATTGGCAGATTTTACCCTAAATCGAACTTGACCATATTTTATGATTATATACCTGTGTATAAAATATGAATCCAATACACAAATCAATCTTTTTTTTAAAAAATATCAGAAGGAAAACATCTTTTGAAGGTGAAAAAGGGCCATAACTCCCATAATAATGGGTTGACTTTATCCTAATTGGAACTGGACCTCTATTTTATGATCATATACCTGTGTGTTTAAATATGAATTCAATATACTAATGTTTTCAAACGATATCAAACTGAAACTATTTTTCAACGTTGAAAAAGGGCCATAACTCCAAAAATAATTAGTGGATTCTACCCCAGGGCTCGGGAAAACCGGAAAAATAGCCGGTCTGGACTGAAATTAAGAATTCTGGACCAATTTCAAACACCCCAAAACGCTAATAAATCGGTCCAACAGGTTTGTGCCTTGAACCCTATTTTTCCCCAACCAACCAATTTTCACGAATCAGTGATGTCTAAAAAATCACAAACGGTCAAGTCTTCCCAAACTGACAACGTCCGTGCACCTTATATATGCGATATTATGGTAGTTAAAAGGCTCTAAACGGTCATTTGACATGTATATTGGAGAGACAGCTGAATAATGGCAACCTACCGCAGCACAAATTAATTACGTCACTATCCAAACATTGTCAAAAAATCAACACTTCAATGACCTTGTGCGGTAAACAAGCGATTAACATGAATCATCAGTAACGGTAGTCTGATAATAAATCCGTTTGTGTGACACGTGTGAATACACTGAGACTGCAAAACATCCAGGTGCAGTCGGCGTGTCCAAAAGATCAAAGGTCACTTTACTGAGAGTGATAAGAGAATGCACCGCTTGAACGCACCCGTTTTCTTCCTCTTCCTTTTTGTTTTGATCAACATTGTTTGTCGGTCCCAGATTCGATAAATGAATTCCCAAACCGTGTATGTCCTGATCAGATGTCGCATACAACGGCGTCTGATCTGGGTATTATTGATTGCTTCTTTTTTTGTTGTTGTTGTTGTTGATTGCCGTAACACGCGAGTATAATTCAAGGTAGATTTCACGGTAAAAATAAGTAATGCACCACTTGCGCTAGACAAGATTGGTCAGTGCTTAAAATTTAAGCAGTCTGATCAAATCTTGAAACATTGGAAACTGCAAAACAGCCGTGGCGTAGGCCTTTTTTTATTAGACCTAATTAGGTCCATGAAAGCCGTCTCTCCTATTTCCCGCCGTCTTCGCGCTTATACAAGACGGGAATCAGTTGTTTATAAATAGTTTAGGAAAACCCTGCGGAGGTGGAAATAACAACAAAACCGTTTTTGTTTTTTTTGTTGTTTTTTTTTTTTTTCTTTCTTTTTACATACCTGACTGTATTTATTGAAGACGCCAGCTTTGATCATGCTCGTTATACCCGGACTTCCGTCATATAACGGAGTTGAGGTGTATTATTTAAAAGGAGTAATAGGACTGCCAATTGTCATTAGTTTTCGTGACGGGTGATATATACATATTTTTTTTTTTTGGAAATGGGCTCATTCATGACGTCATCGTCATCGGCTGGACCGATTCAGATTTCAAAATTTCCAGAGCCCTGATTCTACCCTAAGACAAGCCTGACCTATATTTTATAATTATATGCTTGTGTATAAAATATGAATCCAATACACTAATGTTTTTAAAAGATATCAAAGGGAAACTATTTTTCAACATTGAAAAAGGACCATAACTCCTAAAATAATTGGTGGATTTTATCCTAAATGGAATTTGACCTACATTTTATGATTATATACCTGTGTATAAAATTTGAATCCAATACACTAATCTTTTCAAAAGATATCGAACAGAAACCTTTTTTCAACTATTTTTCAACATATGAAAAAGGGCCATAACTCAAAAAATAACAGGTGGATTTTACTCTAAATCAAACTTGACCTACATTTTATGATTATATACCTGTGTATTAAATTTCAATCCAATACACCAATCTTTTCAAAGATATTGCACGGAAACCATTTTTTAAAGTTGAAAATTTTTCAAACTTGAAAAAGGGCCATAACTCCCAAAATAATTGATGGATTTTACCCTAAATTGTACCTGACCTACATTTTATGATTGTATACCTGTGTATAAAATTTCAATCCAATATACCAATCCTTTCAAAAGATATAGCACAAAAACCATCTGTGTTACTTACGTACGGGACTGGACGGACGTACATATGGACAGCGGTGATACTATATGCCCCCACTGAAAATGGCCGGGGTATGAATATAGAAAAACCAACAGGGTTAAAATATGATACAATATGGTATCAAACACTTGATATTGTGATACTTTTTTCAAGTGATACCAGGCTCTAACATGGGGCAGTTCATGTTTGTGAAAAGGGATGATATAAAGGAAGATTCCACAGCTCTATAGGAGGGTATTCTGATGTGATGAGGCAGTTCTAGCAAGTACCACAACATATATTTCATTGAGGAATGAGAAAATACTTTTTTTTTTTTTTTAAAAAATCCTTATCTGGAGCCCTATATTTTTGATGAACAAAATCTCAATCCCTTAAACTATAAGGAGAATACTTTTCTTATTTCTCCATGAAAACATATGTTGAGGCTACTCATCAGAATCACAGACATTTCGAATGAGCACCCACAACATGTTCTCATGCAGAAATGAAGGAATAAGATAATCTCTATGAAAACACAGGAACTCTACCAAATCACCTCAGAAATGAATAACCATGTAGTATGTTTTTATGGACAAATAAAACAAGTATCAATACTTTTTGGTTGGAAAAAGTGTCTCCCAACTTTAGAGAAAAATAAGACCGGTATTTAACCCATTTAAGCCTAGCGTCCCATAAAAGGATCGATATCCATGATCAGGGTCTATGCTATTTGCATTTAGTTCAGAAATTTCTACAAAACATGATAATAATAAAAACTAACCAGACACCCCTTGTATGGAAAAAGGACCTGTCCAAAGACACAAGGTAGGAGAGTCCACTTAGCATAAAATTTATGGGTTAAAATTCAGCACAATACCACATTTAACCCTAATATTCAAACACCTTCTCCTTACTATACTTGTCCTAAATTTGAAAAAGTCCATTTCACTATTTGATGATATGTCTAAAGACGGGTGCCTGAGTGGCAAACAGTGTACATCCTAATCAGATATCATCTGTGTACATGGTCTCCACAAACCTGTCTGTTTGAATACTTCTGGGCCCAGTTGTTCAAAGCTAACGATGTCGTTAGTTAACGATTCGTTAAAATTTTAATCGAGTGATACGCAAATATGCTGAAATTTTTTGCTGAAAAAATGTGAGTAGCTTTTGCAGTGCAAAAGCTACTCACATTTTTTCAGCAAAAAATATCAGAATATTGTGTATTGAATCCGCTAGAACAGTTAACGAAATGACCCTTAATGAGCTCGTTAAGCTAACGACGCTTTGAACAACCGGGCCCAGGTACATAGAGTCCTTGGACTTGTGTGGAGGATTATTTGCAGATAATTCTTGGAAAATTTTTCATTTTTCTTCATAAAAACACATGTTGTGGGTACTTATTCATTAGAAGAACTGGAAATTATCCTAGAATTACTACCAAATACTCCTCAGTAGTATAAGACGACACTCTGGGGACTCCTTATGGGATTGAGTGCTGTCCTATACCACTCTCCTCTTTCTTATACCCCGTCACACCGAACTCATTCTCACTGCGTTCCGAAAATTGTTGCCAAACGTACTCAAACTGTGTTCGAACTGAGTGGACATAGTAGCAACCTTTTACAATCTGTTTACGAACTTCTTGGACGGGCTAGAACGGGACGGGTGCTCCAGAACTTTGAGCCTGCTCAAAATTATTTACTGTCCATCCCGTCCTGTAATAAGACGGAGTGACAACGTATTTAAAACGAGATGGACGTACTACAAACGGAACTGCCGTACTTCAACCCTATTAGGGACATGGTGCGACGTGGTGCAGGCGGGCATCAATTGGAAGTACATTTGCAAACCGACCCATCCCTTTGTAGCACATTTCCCCCATTCGCAGACAGGAACAATCCGACCGACTGCGTCCTTAGTACATTGTTATTCAGACCAAATGCATTCAAAACAAAAGCACAAGTTCCGAACAAGTTAGCAACACGTTTCTACACAGTTCTTAAAGTTCGCAGTAGGTTCTTAGTAAGGTTTACGCGTTTGTAGTACATTTTTTGTCGTTCTTACGCAGTTCTTACGAAGTCCACTCCGCCTGCAGTACAATCATACAAGCTGTGGTATAAAGACCCGCCGTTTCCTCACTAGTTCATCATTTGGGTTCGAGATTTCCGACATACACATCTGTTTTTTCAAGGTTTCCCAGAATTATGAATAACTCCGAAGCCCTTAACATGGTGAATATTGGTTTCATGCAATTCTTTTCCCAGCTAGCATTCTTTTTAAATCTATATCGGGCCGTTTTCAGCCCGTCAGGGTAGGCCCGATAATGGCCCTATATAGTTTTATAAAGAATGCTTTCTGGGTTGGCTCCACTCCACTTTGGAGGCATGACAACAAGAATGTAATGGATTTGATGCTGATACAAACGAAGGCAATGACAATAACGATGGCTACGTTGATGGTTGACTTGATCTGCACAGCTTGAAGTGGCGAACGGGAATGAGAACTGACAAAAATGTGCTGGATTTTTATAGCCATAGGGCCAGGACGTGACTGCAATTACGTTTCACATGCACTAGGGACGAGATGAAGACGTAATCAGAATGAGATGATCTGTTTTTGAACTAGGTGGTCGAGCTACAAACTAGTTAGAATAGGTTCGAACATGCTGGGAACAGAGTAGAACTAGTTACAAACGGATATAAACTGACCACGAATGGGCTTGGACTGCTTGGAAACGGTGTCAGCATGATCTGAACGGGCACCTATATCCAATCTGAACTTGATACGAATGGACTGCAGACGGGATACAGACGAGATGGACATATTGAGGACTTTTTATGAACATTTTGGGCATTATTATTAGGCCACATTTACACGTTCTACCCTGACCGCAACCCGTTTTACGATTTTGTTAGGACGTGATAAGACGTTCTAAGAACTAGTTTGGTGTGACGAAGGCTTTAACAAGTCCTCTGTATATCATATTTGTACAAAGTATTGGAACACCTTGTCCCAAAATTGTTTAGTCAGTTCTACCACTTTTTAATGTCTCTAAAGTATTGCTGGATAAGTGGCAAACAGTATAGACCCTGATCAGATGCTACATGATGCAGCATCTGATCTGGGGCTACACTGGCGCAGGCCTGTGTCCCAACACTTAGGGTTATTATGGTAGCAGTAGATAAAAACTACAATTTTACCTGTATCAGCACTAGTTGTTGACAGAAAAGAAACTGGTCTCTCCCGTTTCTCATGCCCATGTCTTAAATCAGACATAAGCTTTTGGTCATCCAAACCAGTGCCATCTAGTACATCCCTTGGTTTTAACCCTTTGGATACTGTTTCACCTCTATAATCATTATCTCCACTTTGTACATTATACACATTTACTGTTCTTGCCGAGAATCCCGAATCAATCATACTATTTCTGCAGATTCCAGAATCAGCCATGGAATGTCTCATAGAAGAATCAGTCAAAGAATTTTTAGGTAAGAATGAAGAATCACCCATTGCACTTTTTGTTATCATACCCGATTCACTCATAGATCCTTTCATAGAAATCCCAGAATCAATCATAGATCCTTTTCCTGGAATTCCAGGTTTTACAATATCTTGAGTAATATTATGCACATTATCTCCTTTTTCTGACATGGTAAATGTACTATTTAAAATTCTGCTAGCACTATCTTCATGACTAGATTTATCCAAAGTGAAAGTGGAATTCAAGCACTTATCTCCAACATGACTAGATTCAACAGCTTTTGTAAAAGTAGAATTTAAATTTTCCACATGAACACTACGGTTTTCAGGAACACCATAAGGAGTTGATGATGACACATCTTCAAAATTCACAGACCGTTCCATGCCATCCATTTTTTCTGGTGTATGCATGTTTTCAACAGACATGGCTTCAAGAGTTTCTTGAGAAGCCATTCTATCAAGGTCCTCTTCATCTTTGTCCATCAGATCATACAAAAGATCACCCTTTTCTAGAGTCAGACTAGTTAATAATCCAAGACTAGAATCACGACTCATGTTTATTGGTTGAGAAGAAAATTCTCCATCTTCTATCATTTCCTGATCAAATATGAATTCTGGTGATGGTGACTCTTCTGATGGTTCTTGTGTTGATGGTTTGCTCTCAGACTCCCCATCAAAAGTAATGTTAAAATATTCCTTACTACCATTGCACATTTCTAAAACATCCTTTGAACTCAGACTCCATGAATCACTACCAGCCCCAGAACTACCTCCAGCAGAATGCTGGGGCTCTGGACTTTCAAATTTCTCTTCTTGCATATGGAATGGTTTTATCACATCATCAAGTTCATCATTTTCATTATATACATCCTCTGCAATCATTTTTAACTTTTCTGCAGCTTCATCAACTAAACCATCCCCTACCCTTTCACCATCAATATCACGTCTTAAATAATGCAATCTAGAAACACCATGCGTAGATTTTGGAACTTTTGGTAATTTTCTTTTAGGTCTGTACCTTTCTCTCTCTAAAAGCTCAAAATCTATATCATCATCATCATCACGAATAATTCCATCTTCATCTAATCCTGGAATAGCATCCTCCTCTTCTTTTTCAAGAAATTCACTAGATCTACCTTGATAAGTGTATTCTCTTAACCTTTCAGATGTACATACTTTAGTTTTACTTCGAAATTGCGAAACTTTTGGTGGGGGTTCAACTACTTGAACCCCTACTTGTGAGACCTGTGGTTTCTTTACATCTATATGAGAAACTTTGTCTACTGGTGCGAAAATACCATGCTTTTTTCTGCAAGTGAAATATCTCACATCACTGACCAAGCCGTCATGAGTACCATCTGCCTCATCAAGAGCTATACCACACCAGAGACCTGAGGCCACATGGATGGTTCCGAAATACAACAAGGTACCAGTTTTGATACCACCAATCCTGATTCTGTCCCCAATGAAGAACTCATATGTATCTGTTTGACTGGTTTCTGGCGTAGAGGTCTGACTGGGACTTGGTTTTGGTATAGCAATAGGCTGTGTTTTAGGTGTCTTGTCTTCAAAGTACGTCAAATTTGAAGAGAAAGACTTCTGTGGAGCTGGACTTTCATATGTCGGTAATTTAGACGTATAGGCGTTTGACGGTGGGTCCTCATAAGTAGGTAGTTTGGAAGTATAGGACTTTGGTGCTTGCAGAAATGAGCGTCTTTTCTCAGGTTTCTTGTCGGAGCCTGTAGTCAGGCTGTCAGGCGAATACTAGAAAAAGAAAAAAAAACATTACTAACAAAAGTGTCCCCTATACAGAATTCATAGCCCAAGTAAGAGGCGTGACCATAAAAATACTTTTCCTATTTTTCTGCAAATGCATAAGTTGTGGGTACCCCTAGGAACTGCTTTGGCAAGACAATTCCAGTGTACCCACAACATGTTTTCGCACAGAGATAAGGAAGTATCAACACTTTTTGGTCATAAAGAAGCATCTCATCTAGAGTTATGATTTTGAATTTTAACACTTAGCATGCCGAGTAATTTCAGCAGACATTTTGAAATATTGTTGCTTGGTTTTCCCAGAAAACATGATTTGACATTTCATGCAAATTGTCTTCTATTTTCTGGAAAAAAATATGAAAAAAAAAAAATGTCTGCTGAATCTGTCCAGAGCATGCTAAATGTTAATGATCTCAGTATCTTTCTGGTGCAATGTCTAAGTTTTTAATTAGGATATTCAATACAACCTCTTTATAACACTGTTGTTGGGGTCCATAGTATAAACCGTGTTAGTTAAACAACCGTGTTATATCCAAACAAAAATGTATAGATCATATTGAAAAATGACCATTTGTGGTCATTTTTCAATATAATCTATACATTTTTGGGATCCATCTTTGAACCGTGTTATATCCAAAACCGTGTTATAACGAACCGTGTTATAAAGAGGTTAAGTGTATTATGTATGGCAGACTGTGTATGGGCCATCTCCAATGTGTCTAAAACACTTGCTGAATGGCAGGGTAGACACTCTGCATTCCTTTTGTGCCCTATATGTATGTCTGACTGACATTTTAGAGTGAATATTGTACTACAAATATCCTAAAATTTTGTACACTAAAATGACTAACAAAATGGCATATGCAAACAGTGCAGACCCTAATCAGACTGCTCCTGAAAGTGCAGTCTGATCAGGGTCTACACTGTTTGCCATTCCATTAAACATATTTTTTGAATAAATGAATAAAAAGCAAAATTTAGGCCAAAGAGTATGGATTAAAGTGTTGGAAATTTTAGGACATTTACCGTACCTGCACTGTGGAACCATGGCCTGTTCTATCCATTCAGAGAACCATTAGACACAGACAGTGGTGCTGGCAAAAGAGTATCTAGATGCCAGATCAATCTGGGTCTTTGTTGTTTGCATATGAAAATACCATATTTACCATAAAGATTTGGACACCTTAACTCCTTACCATACTTGTTCTTTGTTTAGAGGTTTTACCGCCCAGTCAACCCATTAGAATCATGTTGAGCACGGTCAGTTTACCTAACCACACTTTTCCTGGGCAAGCTTAGTCCTCTAAGTGATAACCAGTTTTTGTTTGTCTGTGTTGAGGATTTACAGCCCAGTCAACCTGTTAGGGTTATGCCCAGCATGATCAGTTTACCTAACCACACTTTTTCCTAGGCAGGCTCCTCTAAGTGGTTAACCAGTACTTGTGCACATTCCTTCGCCAGAAACTGACAACTGCTCTTCTTGAATCAGCAGAAGGGAGAGGATGACCGTTACATATATTTCATGATCAATCTCTAAGAAAGAATAATGCCGGACCTGGCAGATGTTGAACCCACAACCTCCTGATAGCCAGTCCGATGTGCATCCAACTGAGCCTTCGAGGCTGGCTCCATACTTGCTCTAAATAAAACTTAAACAAGTGCAATGTACAACCTGTTGTTGTGTTTACAAATTGCTGGATGACAGGCAAAGAGTGTAGACCCTGATGAGATGCCGCATTCTGTGGCATCTCATCTGGGTCTACACGGTTTGCTCAGGCCTGTCTGTCCCAATCTTATGATAAATACTATCTATCATGCGCTGACATTTTTACCCAGCATGCTATGTGCTAAGCTCCCTTGCTGTTGGATACTGTATTTACTCAAAATATTCAGATAACTTAACTCCTTACCATACTAGTCTTAACCCTTGTCATGTTGAATAAATTAAGATGCCACACCTATTTGTAATTTCCAGCCAATCAGATTACTTGATCTGGGTTTTTTATAGAAATTCACATATTTAATGACAAACTGTGCAGATCCAGATCAGTTGGCTAACTGATCTGGGTCTGCACTGTTTGCCAAGACAGGGCATGTCGTGTTAAAATTTGAACATGTCCATCTGAATGCCTGTTGATGTGCCTAAATAGATTCTAGAAGGAATGGACCTTGAGAGCAATGAACACACTCAAAAAACTGAAATCTGCTAAGTATCACATATTCTGGGATAGTTTTGACCATTTAGGCCTCATCAGTAACCCTGATGGATGACTGGCAAAAAGTGCAGGACCTAATTAGATGCCGCAGGATGCAGTCTGATCTGGGTCTGCAGTGTTTGCTCATATGGATAAATATGGTAAGGTTCATTTAAATATTATTATGTTTGCAGTTTCCTCTTAAGTTGTGAGCTCTATGAATACTTATCAATATGGCTTTCAGTTTTTTGCTTAATGTTTTTGAGCAGAGGGACATGGATGGAATCAACAGAATTGTAAATTCAAAAGATAAACACAGGAAAAATACCATTTTCCCAACCCATTGACTGAGTCTATTGACAGGCAAACATTACTATAGCAAAAAAGACAGTCCACTGCATAAGCCAACAACAGTATGTGACAAATATTATTTCTGGACTGGGCTGTTGACTTTGTCAACAGCCATTTTTTGCCTGTATTGTAAAGGCCTAACCCTTTCAACCTGTAGATTGATACAAATACCTATGCAAACAGTGGAGATCCAGATGAGATGGTTCATAATGAGCCATCTCATCAGGATCTACACCAATTGCCCATCTGTAAATAATTTTGAGTAAAAAAAACTCTTTTGACAACAATGGACATGACCTAACACAAAGATGGAAGTGTCCACTTCCAAGACTAGAGGGCGGACGGGTTAAATCATCTCAGCTGTTGTCTCTGTATTTGTGGGACTTTTACCTGACTGGACAAATGACAAATTGTCTTCTTTTACTAAAAGCTCTGCCATGGAAGCACTAGTTTGCCCATCTGTTCTGACTCCAAAGGGCTGAGCTAGGTTGATCACTTTTAACAATTTTTTGATAGTATAACAGTGTCTCCCATTTGAGCCAGCATATGACAATACCTACAAAAAGACATGTGCGACCAATGAAGACTCAGATCAGCCTGATTATCCACACAGATCAGAGTCTTCGCTGATCGCATGTGCCTTCTACAGCCTCCCGGCTATGCAAAGAGGGGTAAACAAAAATCCTTTCCATACTGGATGGATGTACAGGCTGATCTGAATCTTCATTGGTCGCACAAGTCTTATTGTAGGTTTTGTCATGCGCTGGCTCGTTATTTTCCTAGGGCTCTTGTTTGCTTATTTTTTGCTATTTTATTAATTTTTTTTTTGTTGTTGTTGTTGTTTGTTTTGGAATGACTATTGAAAACTTTTCTCAGTGTGTGGTATTTTGTGATGAATACATTTTGTACTGAGCCAGATTTGAATAAGTAATCTTGCCATTCAAAAGCAGGTGTTACTCAAAATTCTTGGGCAGTGTGCAACAGCATACAGCCCCAGATGAAGTGACAATTTATAAGATAATTTTTGTAGTCATTGCATCAAAACATATCTTGTGAGTACTCATCATCATCACCTCAATTCCAATGAGTAGAACTGCCTCAGGGAGGCGAGTCCAACAAATTTTTTTACAAGATACTGTTTGGGGCAAAATTAACCTATTGTACACTGAATGAACTCCCTACACTATATACTGAAGATTCTAATTTCTAGGTCAGGTGATTTAGATATTGCTAGAGAAAAATGACTGAACTATTTGCAAATAGTGGAGACCCTGATCAGATGCCGTGTTCTGCGGCATCTGAGCTGGGTCTACGCTGTTTGCCAATTACCCTTTTAGAGGTCTCCAGACTACAACTGGTTTACAAGAATCTTCCTTAATTATCAGCTCAATCGTCAGAAACACCCTGAATGACAGTTTGATCTGGATCTACACCAGAATTTTTTAGTGAGACTCAACAATAATTTCACCCAGTTTTATATGTAGTATCGATCAAAAAATGGAATGTCCTTCAAGGAATGTAAAATTATGCACCTTACTTACACTTTTATCCAGAACCTCCCTAATTCTGATTCTAACAAATTAAAATTGTCAACATTGTTTGCTCTAGTATTTGCTGTCTGAATGATTAGGGTAAATATAAAAAAAATCAGACAAAGTGGCCTGAGCAAATCATGCAGACCCAGATCAAACTGCACATTTACAGCATATTTATCTTGGTCTACACCATTTGCGTTTATGTCAGACAAATTATGTAGCAGTCCAATTGGCTTGTTAAAAATTTAGGACAAGTTAGTGAGAAGAGGGTAACTGAACCAGTTTCAGGGAAAGCAACTCTGTCAATTTTATTTTTCTCCTTCTGAAATGGGGTCTACTCTACAAAGGAAAGAATTTGCTCCTTTTAGAGTAGACCCTTTTTAGAAAGGACAGACATGCAGGAAAGCAAGGAGAAAGTCACTAAAGTTGTCTCCCTTGAATAAAATGGCTGAAAAATCACCAGAAAGTACCAAAAGTTGCCTCCCTGGAATAAAATGGCTGAAAATTCACCAGAAAGTCACAAAAGTTGTCTCCCTTGAATAAAATGCCTGAAAATTCACCAGACAGTCACAAAAGTTGTCTCCCTTGAATAAAATGGCAGAAACTATCCGCCAAGTGTAGTCAGTCCCATTCAGGTGTCCAAATATTTAGGGACAATGCAGAATCTGGAACTCTGGCTCAATAAAACATACCATAATCGACCTAATTACCACACATGCTCCTATAAGCACACAGTCAAGCAATTTAGTAGTCTTTTGATTACAGCAAGTGTACTTTTATCTACTTCTTTATAAAAACATATGTTGCTGGTACTCATTTGAATAAGTATCAACAACATACGCTTTTACGAAGAAAATCAGAAAAAAATATTGCGCAAGTATCATTAAATATGCCCCTCATGAAGTTCTCTGCTGATCTTTCTTTAAGTGTACCCGTATTTAACCCTTGTCCTGCTGAATAAATTAAGATGCCACACCCACTTCTAATTTTCAACCAATCAGATCACTTGGTCTGGACTATAAATTCACAAATTTAATGGCAAACAGTGCAGATCCAGATCAGTTGGCTTCTGAAGAAGCCAACTGATCTGGATCTACACTGTTTGCAAAGACATGGTATATCAGGGTTCAGCAGGACAAGGGTTAATAGCAGGCTATTTTATTACAAGTTTTTTTACAGTAATTTAGAAAAACTTAAGTGCAGTGCGGTAATTAGAGCAAATACGGTAAATAAAAATAATGGCAGAAACATGATATTGGGGAAATAAAAAATATGATGCATTTAATTATAATAATGAACTTGGCTCAGTGAAAATGACATAGTTCTAGATAAGAGCATGTATCAGGTAAACTGTTTTCTTATTTCCCCATGAAAACATATGTTGTGAGTACTCATTAGAAGTGCCTCGGTGAGGCACTTCTAATGCGTACCCACAACATATCATGGAGAAATAAGAAAAATATTAATATTAATAAGTTTTGGTGAAAATAAAGGGCTTTATCTAGTGCTATCATGTAGAATAATGGCAGTAATATGATATTAGGGAAATAAAAACATGATGCATTTAATTATGATAAATGAATTCTGCTCAGAGAACTTGATTTAAAGGTTTGTATTACAATCATACCCATTTATTTACTAAATGATTGGGTATTAGTTATTTCTCTTTTCAGAGCACTTGAAAAGATCAATATCCATGATTGAAAAAAAAAATACAATCTGTTTACAAAACATACCTTATCGGAACTATCCATATTATTTTCAATGAATTATACATTTCATTTCATAGGCAAACAAAAAATAAAGAAAATCCAACGAAACAACACAAGAATCCCCCCAAGAAGATGTTCTTAGTGAATGGCATATTTTGTGTATATTGTATTAGTATGTACATCACAGGTTGCACAATGTTATCACTTTGCCAGGTATATATTCACCTTCAGCACAGGTATAAAAAGGTGATTTTTCACAGCCCAATACATCTGTCGAACAGGTCACGAAACATTTGTAACCAAAGATCCCTGCTAGTATGCAAAAGGATTAAACACTAACAAATTTGGGGTTTACTGTATTTACCCTAAATATTGGGACACCTAATCTCCTTACCATACCTGTCCTAAAATTTCAACAATACCATTTTAGTAGCAGTCGATATGTCTAATAACAGCTTTTTAGACACATCAACTGGTTGTAACAAACATATTTAAACTTTAGAACAAGTTTGATAAGGTGTCCCAATATTTATGATAAATACGGTAACTGTCTACTTTCGTTCTTGTGATCAATATTTAACCCTTCTCATGCTGAATAAATTAAGATGCCACGCCCACTTCTAATTTCCAGCCAATCAGACTACTTGATCGGGGTTTTTGTTAGAAATTCCCATATTTAATGACAAACAGTGCAGATCCAGATCAGTTGGCTTCTTCAGAAGCCAAATGATCTGGATCTACACTGTTTGCAAAGGCAGAATATATCCAGGTTCAGCAGGACAAGGGTTAAGTCCTCTAAGTGCTTGTGCACATTCTTTTGCCAGAAACTGACAACTGCCCTTCTTGAATCAGGGAAAGTGATTGATCCAAGTCATAAATGAGGGCTGAATCAGGGAAAGTGATTGATCCAAGTCATAAATGAGGGCCTATCATAACTGACATTTTCTAATGGCCTGCCTCATTTGTCATGAAAAGGAACAGGCCAGTTTACCACCTGATGTAGTACCCAGAGCTTCAGATTAAGCCTTGTTTTTTTTATGTTTCTTGGGTTTGTTTTTTTTTTCAATAGAAAATTTTTCTTATTTCTCTATGAAAACGTATGTTGTGGGTACTCATTTGAAGTGCCTCAATGAGGTGCTTAAAATGAATACCCACAACATAAGTTTTCATGACGAAATAAGAATAATGCTTCAAATGAGTACCCACAACATATTTTCATGGAGAAATAAGAAAAATATTTATCTGGATAATTCCCTTTCTGAAGCTGACAGTACCAACAGGTAGGTAAATATTTTCTGATTTTTTTCTGGCAGAAGGCGGCATGTGATCAATGCCAGAAAGCATTAATTAATGAGGAGCATATCTAAACAGGTAGTTGTAGTTAACATGGGGAGAACACAGAAATTATGCCTGAACAAAAGGAAAACAACTTTAACCTTTACCACTCTCTAGGCTTATTCAGCAGATGACACACTATATTTTTTTATTTTTCAAAAAAACAAACAAAAAAAAAAACAACAGATTTGACATTTCATGCATATTGTCTCCAATGAAGATAATTTGCATGAAATGTAAAATCCTGTTTTCACCACTAAGAAGAGAGAAGTGAAAAATAATGTTGCTCTTACACCCTCTTAACCCTTGTCCTGCTAAATAAATTAAGAAGCCACACCCATTTCTAATTTTCAGCTAATCAGATTACTTGATCAAGGTTGTTGATACAGATTCACATACTTAATGGCAAACAGTGCAGGTCCAGATCAGTTGGCTTCTTCAGAAGCCAACTGATCTGGATCTACACTGTTTGCAAAGTCAGGGTATATTGGAGCGCTGTGGTACAGTGGTAAAGCGTCGGACTCGAGATCGAGAGGTACCGGGTTCGATCCCCACTAACTGCAAGTGTTGTTTCCTTGAGCAAGAGACTTTATCCACATTGCTTAGTACTGGTTTCTACCCAGGAAAAAAGAGGGCCACATGGAAAATTAGTACTAGATTACTAAATGTGTTACCCTCTATAAATAAAGTCGATTATTATTATTATTATTATTATTATTATTATTATTATTATTATTATTATCCGGGTTCAGCAGGACAAGGGTTAACATGCGGGAAGTCATTTAGCAAGTTTGGTGGAATAAATCCTCCCAGTGGATTAGGAGAAGATAGCATGACAGATGGACAGACGGATGGATGGAGGTGTTCAAAATATCCCCTTCAATTTTTTTAAAAAGCGTGGGGATAAAAACAAGTTAAATGATTAATGTCAAAAACAGGTTTACCCTATTTCAGTAGGTCTTTATTTTGGGACACTAAGCATTAATGGGTTGAAGCATTAACTTTTACCTTTCTGTGGGCAAATTCAGCAGAGGAAAAATTGACGATATTTTTTCTTCCCCCAAAAATTAGCTTTGACATTTCATGCAAACTGTCTCCTTAGGACCAGTATTGACCACTGGTCTGTTGCCTGCCTTGTCTGCAGGGAAGCAGACATGTTTACCTCTCTAGCATTGATGTCTGTGTCCTCACTGTAAGCAATGAAAAGCTTGCATAATGTGTCTAGAAAGGGTAGAAAATCAATGGCAATATAACAATGATGTCATCTATCCAGCAGGTCTTCTAACTCCTATTATTATTACTTTCAAGTCTCAATTAGATTGTCTAGCCAGGCACTGTGATTTGAATTCCACTGACTTCCCAGGATTCCTTAAAGCAGTTTTCTTATAGCTTTTAGGACTCCAGATAACTTTAAAAAGACATTTTACCAAGGTTGTTCAGACAGACCGAGAGACCGGCTCTGATCTTGGGACACCTGGTAGATTTTCTGCCATTTTAACAAGGGACAACCATTGTGACTTCCAGTTTGCCTGGGCCTTTTCTTGGGATGCTAGGCATTTGACAGGTTAATAATTATAATGCTTCAGTTCATTGTGTTTTTATATTATTTTAACTCTTTACCACTCTGCCACTATTAGCTAATTCAACAGGTGACAAATTGACAATATTTTTTCTTATTTTTCCTAGAAAATATGCTTTGACATTGCATGCAAATTGTCACCTTAGTACATGCAAACAAACTTTAACAGGATTGGGTGATATTGTAGTATGAGCTCTAAGTACATGTATTGGGACAGGAATAATGCAGACCAGATCAGACTCCACAAACTGCTCTATGTGATCAGGGTCTACAGATGGTCAAATGAATAGTCAATCAGATAGTCAACAGATAGTCAATTATAAAGGAGTTTAGAAAAAGTATGGTAAGGAGTAGAGGTGTCCCAATATTTAGGGTATATACAGTAACAGCAATATCAGACATTCTGGTTCCTTGGCAGCATTACCGAATTTTCAAGGTTATAAATAATGACAATATTATTTAGGATCTTGGATCAAACTGGCTTTAACTGCCCAGATCCAATTTCCAACACTGACAAATCTTTAGGAAACTGCTCGACAAAACAACCCTTCTCATGCTGAATAAATTAAGATGCCACACCCATTTCTAATTTTCAGTCAATCAGATTAATTGATCCAGGTTGTTGATACAAATTCACATACTTAATGGCAAACAGTACAGATCCAACTGATCTGGATCTACACTGCTTGCAAAGACAGGATATATCCTGGTCCAGCAGGACAAGGGTTAATTAATATGCAACCATTTCCAAAAATATTGTAATCCTTAGCATGCTGGGTAAAGAATTCAGCAGATGAGGTCTAGAAATACTTCATTATTTTTCCTAGAAAATAAGATCTTACATTTTATGCAAATTGTCTCCTTGGGAGACAATTTGCATGAAATACCGATGTCTGTTTTCTGGGAAAAATAAGGAATAATATCAATTTGTTGACTGCTAAATTTGCCCAGAGAGTGGTAAATGTTGAAGATTAAAAAACCTCAGAAATAATCTATGGAACTATTTTGTTATTAACTCACTAACTGAAAAGAGGCAGAACCTAAATGTTCCAAGCCCATTACAAAGATTATCTTTTTAACCTGTTGACTTCAAATAAAAGCAGAAAACATTTAAAAATATTTTTTTCTGACTTTTCAAAGGAATAAGACTTGATATTTCATTCAGGGGCCAAGAGACTTAGCGTTATTACCCTATTATATATTCGGGCACTTTACCTCTTAACCATACTCACTCTAAAATTAAACACATGAACATGTCCATTTGGCCTCTAAGAAACATGTCTACAAAGTGCTGATAGAATAATAACAGTGAAGATCCTGATCAGATGCTATGTTCTGCAAAATCTGATCTGGATCTACACTGTCTTCACAGGCATGATGATAATTTGGTGTTTTATATAGCTTCCACCATTATTTAACCTATTGTAGACTGAACAGACTCCCCCACACTATATATTGGAAGAGTCCAATTTCAATTTTAGGTACGTCTGGCAATGAGATTTAGATAGTCCTAAAGAAAAATGCTAAACTATTTTTGTAAACAGTGAAGACCCTGATCAGATGCCACATTCTGTGGAGTCTGATCTGGGTCTGCACTGTTTGCCAATTACCCTTTTAGGGGTCTCCCGACTACAATGGGTTGTCATATCGAGACGACAAAGGGAGATAACGACTGTCAGATGATGATTTAGTGTTTTATATCCCTTTCAACATTATTTAACAGGGATCAATTTTAGCCCTTGCTAACTTGCTAAATGCTAGTTAATTTCCTCAAAAAGCAAGCTGCAATTTCCATCACTTGCTAATTCTAGCAAGTTGGAAAGATTCTCTTTAATTGTGGAACCTGAGGCACTGTTGCTAAAGTTTTGCAATTTCTTTTCCAAAAGCAATGACTATATTTTTTTTATTTTTCCCAGAAAACAGGTTTTGACATTACATGCAAATTGTCTCCATAGGAGACAATTTGCATGTAATGTCAAAACCTGTTTTCTGGGAAAAATAAAAAAAATATTTTAAAATGTCTGCTGAAATTTCTACCCGAAGTGCAAAGGTTTAAAGCCACATTTAACAGTGTTTATAAGTATGAGAAAGCAAGTGGCTGAAAGGTTTAGCAAGTAAAAAATAATGCTACTTGCTAATTTTAGCAAGCTGTCAAGAAAGTTAAATTTGAACCCTGTTTAAGTCATATCCAGACAATAAAGAGGTGATATAATGATTGTCAGGATTATAGAGTAACTATGGTAACTCATCACCCAGGGGACCAGATACAGACTTGTCAAGACAAGATAAAGCCCTTAGCCCATTTTACATTGAATAAACTCCCCAAACTATACACTGGAAGAGTCAAATTTTAAATTTAGGTATGTCAGTCTATGCCATTTAGATATTCTTAGAAAAAAGTGGCTAACTATTTTATTTGCAAACTGTGGAGACTCTGATCAGAGGCTGCATTCTGCAACCTCTGATCTGGGTCTGTACTGTTTGCCAATTACCCTTTGGGGCGTTTCCTGACTAAAATGGTTTAATCGTTCAGTTTAGATCCAAGCATCCCCAAGACAGAGTTAACTTTTGCTACTTACTCTCCGAGCAAATTCAGCATATGACAAATTTATGATATTTTCTCATTTTTCCCAGAAAATAGGCTTTGACATTTCATGCAAACTGTCTCCTTAGGAGATAATCTGCAGGAAATGTCAAAGCCTATTTTCTGGCAAGAATATTTCAAAATGTCTGCTGATATTTTTACCTAGCAAGCTGAGGGATATTGTACCAGTTATTTGTAACCCCTGCCTCACCACCTACAGGAATGGGGATAATTTGCAGGGCAATGATCTTCTGAGTTCACCAACAGTGCCGGACTGCTGGGCTTGTTCTGTGGCACAAATATACACCCCCCCCCCCTGCCCCCCCCCACCCCCCCCCCCCCCCCACACACACACACACACCCTCCCTCTAGAGTTTCCTATATATAAAGAGCAGGGCTATGACTGTCAACAGGTCCCCATAGTGCAGGGCTTTTAGCAAGGCAGTGATGGATGAAAAGCCATTGTCCTCAAGATTACTTTAAGGATACAGTATGGGTTATAAAAACTCAAAGAATTATTTCTTTAATAATAAATCTGTTATTTGAAAAAAAATCCTTTTTAACGGTATAGTTGTAAATTTTGTTTTCATTACCAACACTGCCATTAAAGAGGAACACAACCTTCACATATCATACTGCAAAGTAAAGAGCTAAACAAACTATGAATTTTTATACAAATTTGATCAAAGCTGGTCAAGAGTTAAGGAAATTATGGACAATTAACCCTTCTCTTGCTGAACACTAAATGCCCTGTCTTAGCAAACAGAAGAAGCCAACTGATCTGGATCTGCACTGTTTGTCATTAAATATTTGAATTTCTATCAAAAACCCAGATCAAGTAATCTGATTGGCTGAAAATTAGAAGTGGGTGTGGCATCTTAATTTATTCAGCATGACAAAGGTTAAATATTGTAACTTTGGTGGTATGGACACTGCCATCTTGATTCACAAAAGTTTAAAGATCTATTTTAAAAGTTGTTCTTCTCACAAATTTGGATTACTTTGGAGGAAATGATTGCTTGTCTCTATAATTAAGCATATGTTAAATACATGTTAAATACTGTAGCAAAATATTCTTTGAAGACATTATAATTCGGTTCTTGTATACTTTATTTGGGCTGTATGACATCACAAAACCTAAAATATGGTGGCATACGAGATGGCCATTCTGAATATATTCAAACCACTGTAACTGCCTTCTTTCGCCACAGATTTTGATAAATTTTGCATCAAATTAAATGGTTTGCTTAGCACTTTACTCCAGGAAACACTAACAACTTATATTGTGTTCTACTTTAAAATGGCAATGGCTATAAAATTATCTAGGGTGATAAATACTTCTGCTTTCTTTTGTCAGTTGCTCTTCATCCCTAATTACTGCAGAATGACCATAACATGTAATGGCCTTGATGCTGCTGAAATGAATAGCTTTATGGGTATATCCATGCAAATCTGGTTGAAATCTGCCAACGAGTTCATGCGATATGGTGCACACAAACACTTTTGGGCTTAAGTTTGGCAGTTTAAGTTTTGAATTGACCTTGAAAATTAGATCAAGGTCACCAAAATCTAATCAACTCTTCATCATGCCCCAAACTTACATCCATGCAACTTTAATTAAAATCCACCCACTGGTTCATGAGATATTGTGCAAACAAGAAAATGTCAGGTTGGCACTGATGCCAACCCTAATGCCAACAGGATCCACACCAAAAACAATATGTCCCCCTCCCCTTGGGATACTGTATCATACATATACTGATATGTAAGCTTTTCCAATGATGCGCCAATTTTAGCGGGAAATTTAAACTCCCGCATATCTTCGGCACTGCCAAGACTAATCTGAGGTTAAATTCCAGCACTTAAGCCCCTCATGCCCCAGCTATCCATAGCCCTGTAGGGGCCTGTGTTTAAAATGTGCATAACACCTCTTCAGTTCAAGGTGCATAACACCTCTTCAGTCCCTCAAAATTTGGGCGTCTTTGCTTTCATACTGAATCAACAATAATGTTGACAGGACTGTAATGGCAGTTTTTGCTTACCAACTTTTACTAACTAGATTCTGACAAAAAACAATTAAGTCATTAAAAAGTATAAAATCTAAGCTTTAAAATGAAATATTACATGATTATGTTACTGCTTGCGAAAAAGCTGAAAAAAGGGTATAAACATGGTTGGGGTCATATGGGTGAACTGTTTCCTTAAGGGAGCTAGATGGGTGAGGGCTACAGTGGTTACAAATGACTGGTGCAAAACAACAAAATGAAATGGCAATTTATCAGAGAGTTTATGACAAAGTTTAGGTCTGGGACTGACCTAAGGCCATAAAACATCTTTGTAATTAATCTGACAAATTTCAACATCATCACAACCACTAACACATGTAAACTATAATTTGTCCATAACAGGTTAATCTCTAAATGAGTAATATTGTCAGATGACTACTTTAACAGGGCAATGTGTCATAGCTTTTTAAATTTAACTTAAAAATCTGTTTTTGAATTTTGAAATAGGTCACTTTTTTTGACATTGCATAATCCAACTTTTTTGGCAAACGAAAAAATACTTACCATCTTGAAATATATGTCCAAGAATTTCGCTCAACAAAATTGAAAAGTAGATTTTATAGCACTGTCATATGACAGCCATTTTGTGAAACTGATCCAGACATGCATCTGGAATGCCATTCGTATACTATTATGATAAGCACCAAATCCATAATCGTCTCCCATTAGTTCAAACCAGGCAACATTTTCCAATACTTGGAACCCTTCCATTTTCTTCCTTGCAGAGCTATATTTCTAATTGGAAAGCTTCAGCTCTTTCCATACAAGGTTAATGTATTTGTAGGGTATGAATGAATTATTCAACGAATGGAAGCAATGTCGATCAATATTCACAGCTACAGATAAATGGGGGTATTCACATAATATTTTTCTTATTTCTTGAAGAAATCATAATATTGTGGGTACTCATTAAATGTGCTTCACTGTGAAGTACCTAATGTGTACCAACATAATATGGTTTTGATGAGAAATAAGATAAAAATAAATACTTAATGTTTGAAAAAAAAACAACAACAACACATTATTTGGAGCTATGATATTGTAAGAAGGGAAAGCAGCCAGTCTGTAGGAAGAAAATCTATGCCAATACTAAAACAACTCAATTTCAGACCTTATCTGAGTTCCATCAACAGTTTATGTGACAAATCAATACAAGCACAACTGTTTTTCAATCAGTTAGATTTTGAAGAGGTGAGTAACTTAAACAATTAGAAGCCTCAAAAATGTCTAAAACAAGCTAAACTGAGCTTGGCAGTGACAATGCATCTTTGGAGTATAAGCAGGGCCCGACAAATCCATTGCCAAGCTGCCCGGGACAAGTCCAAATTTTGGCTGGGTAAGTGATTTTTTATTTCACTTGCCCAGAAAAATGACCCCTCATCCAAGCGTTCGTGATGGATGAGGGGCATTATTGGAATGAGACCTGAGGCCTCGAGCATGTATGACATTAGCAATTAACCTGGCTAGGAACTACCTGGATGCTCTTTTAAAGATTTTAAACCTGGAGTATATATGGTAATACCATGTGACTGAGCCATATATAACCAGGTATTCATTGTTCAGCACTTCATATTTTCAAAGTTATTTTGTTGCCTTACTAAAATAACTGAATAATGGGTGGGTACACACAAAATACATTCCGCTGTGGAAACACTCTTTCATCTCACCAAAGGGATTGGGTCATACATGCTCGAGGCCTCAGGTCTCATTCCAATAATGCCCCTCATCCATCACGAACGCTTGGATGAGGGGTCATTATTTTCATTTCGACCTTCGGCTCTCTCACATGTATGACATTAGCATCTTTAAAGTAAGGCAACAAACCAATCAACAAATAATGAAATACCAGCAGAATATAATGGTTTAATTGATGAAAAAGATTCCACTAACTTATGATCATACCAAATCAAAAAATATTCAATGAGGAACTTTCCTTGAATAGTAATGGAAAAGTATGTCAAAATACGAATTAAGTTCCAAACTAAGTGAAAAATATATAGAAGAGACTAATATGCAATTATGTGCTGAGTAATGGAAGCTGGAAAGCTAAAAAACACTTTCTATTACGTATTTTTATACACTTTCAAGTCAATATCAAGAAACTCCAAATTAAGTTGAGTTTCTTCTTCATCCTTCACAGTTGTTACATAATGATAATTATTTGTATATATTTTTTCCCAAACTAGTTACTTTAACTGGTATTTTGTCTGTTAAAATACAAACTATTCTTTCTCCAGAACATATCTAATAGTTAAACATGAAAAATTTTATGAAAAAGAACTGAAATAAAATTACTTTTCAGTAGCTGATGTAAATCTCTGCTAAATAAAAGAACGTAAGGCTATACACTGTAAATATGATTTTTCTGCCTTGTAAGAAGAAGGCTATACACTGTAATATGATTTTTCTGCCTTATAAGAAGGCTATACACTGTAATATGATTTTTCTGTCTTATAAGAAGGCTATACACTGCAATATGATTTTTCTGCCTTATAAGAAGGCTACACACTGTAAAAAAAAAAAAACAACAACAAAAAAAACAAAAAACAAACAAAACTACCGGTATTTCTGCCTAAAAAGAAGTGTTCATGATAAATAATAAATTTGTATCAAGTAGAACCCAATATTTGATGTGCACTGCAGATATTGCAAACTGACCTGAAGAATAAGAATTTGCATTATTTTGTTCTTTGAACAGCTAAGAAGATAGCATACATGTTTAAATTATTCCGGTAAAACTGTTGGTGTACGGTTTGGTAAGATCATAGATCATCTGAGTTTTACTAAGATCACATAATGACCTCTAAAAAGCACAGTTGCTGGTAAAAAACTGAAAGAAGTTATTTTTATAGTATTATTTATACACTGAATTTTCTAATTCGAATTTTCTAATTCAGATAATTTGATATCAAGCACTAAGTCTAAATGGTACTAAAAACGCTTCAGTTTACTATCAATATAGAAATGCTAATAAAGCTCAATAAATCTGGAGTATAAAATCTAACAACAAAATATTAATTCAAGGCTAACTGAGTAAATTGTATGTATGTAAAAAACTTGATGGCTGAAACAAAATTTTCTTCAATCTTGATTATTTAATGAGTACCCTGTTAATAAAGCCTTTGATCAGACACTCAACTGGTTATAGAAAACAATCATTCACTATGGCCTCTGAATGTTGGAGATTAAACGTTATATTTATGGTAAAATTTTATGATAACAAAGTTCTACTTTAAGGAAAAAAAACAGTTGTACTGAGGCTGTAGATACAAATGAGGATGTAGACAGTAAATGTACTACTTTTAAACCATGTTTTATGGTCTGACCCAGTTAAGCACAAAAAAGTCACAGCTCTATAAAGAATCAGATGCTTGCTATTATTGGAAAGGAAAAAAATTTTGAGGTCTCAAATGGGGGTAAAGACTTTTTATTCCATATAAAATTGCCTTTGTTTTTACCAACACCTTCAAAAAAGACAAACTTTTTGAATATCCACTCTAAGAATTCAATCCACCTAATCAAGCATACAATTATGGTATTTCCAAACTGAGATTGAAATTCAATATGCCATATCAACTTGCTTAAAAGTACACCATCTGTACTAAAGTGTGAATGTCAAGAAATTAAACTTATTCAGTAGCTATATTTACTAGATAAACTGAATTCGAATATATTGGAAAAAGTCATTACTTACCCCAAATGAAGAGTTTATTCCAAAACACTAGATATTTTTCCCATTTCAGATGATATACTTACCAAACCAGTACTCTCATATTTTTCCTACGACTTCAATCAAACAAAGCAGACAGATGGTCTCATCGAAACCTATTTTCAACTGTTGCTTATATCATTTCAGTTATGCAGGACTAAATCATTCTATTGAAATTTAGAATATACTGACAAACAGTTAAATAAGAAATCAAGTTCTTCACTTAAATATTTTGGGAACATGAACACTTATTGATTCTTTAATATGGAGGTATCTTTTATTACTAAATATATATATGGTCATAACCAGCATTGACCATAAATGGCTTTTAATTCATGAATTTGATATGACACAAAGAAAAGGTACCAACAGTGCCTTACTTATCAATATACTCCAAAAATATATGGAACTAGCCATAATTTTCTATTGGATAAATAAAATTTGAACCAGCTATTCTTGAAACTCTATATAAGCACATGCTGTAAATTTTCATCAGTCATTGGTTGTTATATGATTCCTCCCTTTAATTAAATCTTACTCACATAACAGTCCATGAATCAAGACTTGTTCGGACAGTTTAAAAAACTGCAGAAACAGCTCTAAGTTTGGCCAAAGTTTTGAGATAGAAGAAGTCAGCATTTATCTAAATCCAGAGAACTAAGCCCCAACAACCCACAAGGTTGAGGGACTGAAGTAAAGTGAAGTGAAGAAAACTGTAACAGCTATAATCCTGGACTACAAGACATCAAAAATTGTAATAAAATACATATCAAGTTGCATTAAAGTCTATATATCACGACCATGTGACAGCATATATGCTATCATGCTAAATTACAGAATCAAACTTGACATGATAGTTCTTATAAACTGGCTGTTCATATTCAGCTGCTCTTGGAGCATTACCTTAGTATAAGAGTGTATTTTGCCTAATTTGACCACTCCATCAATGGAACACATAAAATTTTCAATCAGACAGCAAAACATAAAATGGGGTTTAAATGACCCTCCAAAATTTCTATATGTGAAATGTAAATGAAGACTTTTAAATAAAGATCCCCCAATTAACTGAAAGCAAAATCCAATTAACATTTAAGGATGCAGAAGATTGTGTTTAAGCTATAGGATTATGTATAGCTATGAAGGAGTAAGTG
This sequence comes from Anodontia alba, assembly GCA_964016985.1. NCBI lineage: Eukaryota > Metazoa > Mollusca > Bivalvia > Lucinida > Lucinidae > Anodontia > Anodontia alba. Next base: position 43,503,668 of record OZ024826.1, read on the forward strand.
AACAGCTCTGTAAATCATGGTCAAAGAGCCACTAAAACAGTCTATATTATTTTGAACATCTTTATTCTTTCTTCAGTGTCAAAAAATGTATTCTGTGCATATTGAATTTGCATGACTACAATATAAGCTCATATGGGATATAGTACATTCATCTCGTGTTATTTTTTGTTGGTATATAGATCTGGATATGCCAGAATATAGGCATGGATATGCTCTATCAGACCATATCTAATTTTTGTACAAAAAAGAAAAAATATTCCAAAATAAAGAAAAAGAAATTTTGATCACCAGCAACCTCCTGAATATGTGAAAAAATATAACCAGAATTTAAAAAAAAATCTAAAGCAGGATTTCTTCATTTTTTAAAAATTCAGTTTAGCATTGGTCCTTTTTAGGCCATATAACTGTTTCTGGTCCTTTCTAGGCCATGTAACCATTGTCTTTCTAAGGTCATATGTTGAACTATAGCTCTGGTCCTTTTGAGGCCATATAGATCTTTTTAAGCTTATAAAGTTCTATGAACTAATGTTCTATACGAAAATTGCTTATGCAAATGTATATTTCAGCATAGTTAATCAGTAGCATTATGGAGTAAACATTATAAAACTGATTCAGTCTTTCATAGGAACCCTATGAATAAACTTTCAACAAGACCTTTAATTTATTGCTGCTTTTTCAGAAAAGTTTTGTTCGAACTCACCCAACTGAGCCTCCCTATAAATATCATTATTATACATGGAAGGAGGCTTTACTATAATATATCTTAAATTCATTTCATAATTTCTATATTTACTCTAAATAATGTAGTTTTACATAATGTTCTCTCCACTGAGAAGAGAACTTCCAAAACATGTTTTTTGTTTTTTATAAAACATGCATATATAATACTGTGTAACGTATGTAACATAATTTCTTATAAGCCCATTATCTTCCTCGAAGACAAAGCTTTTACAGAAAACATCTTCCTATGTGTTTTCTCCTGGGGTAGGCGGTGAGGTAAAGAAAAGAAAATCTGTGGTTTCATAGTCAACATGGAACATTGGAAAAAAGATTCAGCCATGTTTTATTGTGTAATACCCTTTATGTCATAAAGGTAAAATTGTACAGTAATTATCTCAGGGTCACTGTGTAACCAAGCCCAGTACTGTTCATAATACAATATAATTGACAGAAGAACAGTATCAACTGAAGAAGAAATAAAATGACTGCTTGCACTACGTGCTAAGCAAAATAAAACATTTTATTATCAACAAAAAATTTCACAATTTCCAAATTTTACTGTGTAAAGAGCATCCTTACCTGTCCCTTGCTAAGTTAAATATGAAGTGCTGAACAATGAATACCTGGTTATATATGGCTCAGTCACATGGTATTACCATATATACTCCAGGTTTAAAATCTTTAAAAGAGCATCCAGGTAGTTCCTAGCCAGGTTAATTGCTAATGTCATACATGTGAGAGAGCCGAAGGTCGAAATGAAAATAATGTATAGAATATATAGGGAATATTGCAATTCCGAGCCATTTTCAAGATGCTGTGAAAAGCCGGGCAAGTGGCTGAAACTTGAATTTGTCAGGCCCTGATAAGGGTATAGACTTAACCCCTTTATAAGACAATTGATTGTAAGACAGCTAGGATATAAGAGGGTTTAAAGGTGGACCCCAAAAGTGTTGTCGTATCCAAACAAAAATGTCTAGACTATATAGATGTATCCAAACAAAAATGTCTAGATTATATAGAAAAATGACCATTTATGGTCATTTTTCTATTATAAGCTTGATATTTTTGTTTGGATACAACATGGTTGTTTAGCAAACACAGTTTTCATCTTGCATCCCAACAATCGTTTTATAAAAAGGTTACTTATGGTGCATATCAAAGACCCAGATTAGCCTTTATATCCATGCATTTTGATCAGGCAATTTGTTATTCACTTACAGGCATGTTACTACAAACTACATGGGAATCCCAGCTAGCATTCTACGTAAATCTATATCGGGCCGTCATCGGCCCGTCAGCTACCCTGACGGGCCGATAACGGCCCGATATAGATTTACGTAGAATGCTGACTGGGAATATAGCAAAAGAGTTGGATCAGACTTTGTGGCTTTGCTAGGAATCTTTACTGGCTGCATAGGACTCTAAGGCACTTTTTCACATGATGTGGCCCAATTAATAAAAAAAAATGAACAATTGGTTGCCTAGCAATAAGATGATGGCATTTTGCAGTGATATTGATCTACTAGTGGGCACAGACTGATTCATGGACTAATTAAGAAATATGACGAATTAAGTTACAGACCCTAAGGCTGCAATGAGAACTATGATAAGCCATAACATTGGTCTATTAAATGAATTAAGATGATTCAAAGTTGATCCCAGAACATACTTTGGCAGAGAAATAGCAAACAATAGTTATCATACAGTCACAAAAAAAATTTATCTATACCTACATCTTGATTTGTAATTGTACTACCTCAATAATCTGTTGAAAAGTTTGTTTTTAAGTTCTGAATAAATTTCTTAATCCTTTGGTTACCATTTCTACAAGTAACTCCTTGAAAATTTCTTGAAAGCACTGGTTTACAAGAGCAAGTGTGCAAAAGATCATACACACTTGACCAGACACACTGCAAAATTTCTTTGATCTTGGTGCGTGGTCAACAAAACCAGTGTAGCCATCCAATAGCAATATTGACCCTTGTCCTGCTGAATAAAGTAAGATGCCATGCCCATTTCTAGATTTCAGCCAATCAGATTATTTGATCCAGATTGCTGATATAAATTCACATACTTAAGGCAAACAGTGCAGATCCAAATCAAATGGCTTCTTCAGAAGCCAACTGATCTGGACCTACACTGTTTGCATAGGCAGGACATATCTGGGTTCAGCAGGACTAGGATTAATCACATCTCAACAACTTACTGAACCAGACATGTGTTTGTAAAACACTATGCCCCCAACTATATGCTTGTAGATACAAATGCCAAAGTTGGAAAGGTGCATAACTTTGATAAAATTAATCTGATTTTTTTTTTTTTTAAAGTTAATCAGGTAATCTACTTGTCATCCCCAATAAGTTTGTTTGTTTGTGTTGAGGTTTTACGGCCCAGTCAACCCAATGGGGTCATGTCGAGCGCGGTCATTTTACCTAACCACTCGTTTACTGGGCAGGCTTAGTCCTCTAAGCGGTTAACCAGTATTGTGTACATTCTTTCGCCAGATACTGACAACTGCCCTTCTTGAATCAGCGGAAGGAAGAGAATGACCGTAGAAAATATTTCATGATCAATCTCCACGAAAGAATATTGCCGACCTCACCAAGTTAAAAGGCCCTAGCACAAATAGTTTTTTTTTAGATTTTTGTTCACAAGGCTTCATTATGTCCCATAGGCTAACAAAGCATATGTCCTGTATTCTTACAATGCGAATCGAAAAATCCAGACAGAAATAAAAGCACCGCAAGCATAATACCTCGCCAGTTTAGTGAAAATCCTTCAACACTTACCCAAAGTTATTGTCCAGAAACGAAAATTTGTTTGTGTTGAGGTTTTACGGCCCAGTCAACCTAATGAGGTCATGTCGAGTGCGGTCAGTTTACCTAACCACACGTTAACTGGGCAGGCTTAGTCCTCTGAGCGGTTAACCAGTATTGTGCACATTCTTTCGCCAGAAATTGACAACTGCCCTTCTTGAATCAGCGGAAGGGGGAGAATGACCATAGAAAATATTTCATGATCAATCTCCACGAAAGAATGTTGCCGACTTCGGCGGGGGTTGAACCCGCGACCTCCTGGTCTCCAGTCGGACGGTGCATCCAACTGAGCCACCGAAGCTGGCCAGAAACGAAAATACGGGTGCATCTCGGGCAGATAACTCCGTCAAAAAATTCATGAAATTTGCCCATTAGCAATCCCAAACCAGATCTCCATAATATCAATGCATATACCAAGTTTGGTGAAAAGCCATCAAAATTTACTCAAGTTATTGTCCAGAAACATAAAATACTGGCATGTCTTAGGCAGATAACTCCGTCAAACATTGACAAAATTTGCCCATTAGCAATCCCAACCAGATCTCCACAATAGCAAGGCACATACCAAGTTTGGCAAAAATCCATTGAAATTTACTCAAGTTATTATCCGGAAACGAAAATACGGACGGACAGACATACGACAGATGGACAGACACACAGACGACCAATGTGAAACCATACCCCACCACTATCGTGTGGCAGGGTATAAAAAAAAAATATGGGTCTGCGTATTTTTCATCCTTAATCCATAAACAAAATTTCAAGATCCTATCACTTATCAGGCTTGACCATATGTTAAGCATGATGAAAAGATAAAAAGACAAACAGACGGACAAATGACCTAAAAGCAATATGCCCCTCAGACTTCTTCAAAGTTGGGGCATAATAAAGAACCCATTTTAGTCATCTAAGTTCATTTTCAAGTGGTGGTCTCTTAACCAAGGATGGTCACTTGGTAGATTTTATTTGTGTCAAGTACTTGTTTAACAACTTATGAACCCTTGTGAGTCATTTTCTCCTAGGGAAAGGGAGAAAAGTGACAGAGGAGAATTATAGGAGAGGAAAGAGAGAAGCAGAAGATAAAGGAACTAGAAATGTGTGATTGTAAAACTTTATACCTCCTAACTATATGCTTATCCCTACAAAATGACAAAGTTAAAAAGCGACATAACTCTCACAATATCAATCTGATTTTTTTTCAAAAGTTAACCAGGTGTCCTGTGTCCCAGCCCCTGTAAGCTCACCAAGTTTCAAGGCCCTAGCTCAATCAGTTATCAAGATATCAGGCTCACAAGAAAAGCATGACAAATGGACGTACAGACAAATGACACAAAAGTAATATGCTCCTTCTTCGAAGTTAGGGGCATAAAAAGCACATGACAACACAGAATTTCACATCATCAGAAGAAATATTAACATGCTTCTTTCCCTCATCTCATAGCACTAGTTAAGGCGCTTTTTTCAATCCAAAAGTATTGATATTTTTCTAACTTCTCCACGAAAACATGTTGGTACATATTAGAAGTGCCTCACCGAGGCACTTCTAATGAATACCCACAACATATGTTTTCGTGGAGAAATAAGAAAAATATTTACCAGATACCCTCCCTTATCTAGACCTATGCTAGTAGTCATCTTCTGCAACTCATCTTCTGCAAGTAAAGCAGGACATTTAATACCACCACTCTACCACCCATGTCTCAAAGTAGAGGTGGTCTTTGAGTCAAGCCAAGTTTGACTATCATCTGATCTGCTTTTCCTTACTTTATTGAAATGCTTCACAAGTATGTTTTCTCATTCATTCTTACAATTTTTTGTTTCTTTTTACAGATTAAAACTTAATATAGATTTTATGACTTTTTAATTCTGTCTGTTAGATGCTTTATGTTGCTCTTAACAATGCTTGCCAAATATCTGCCCGTCAGCTTACACTTTTTCCTTGGAAACACAGTTAACTGACCTGGTAGCTGGGAAAGAATAGCTCATAAATTTCAAAAGTATTTAGAGAGACATGTCTGAGCAAACAGTGAAGACCCAGATCAGATGCCACATTCTGTAGCATCTGATCAGGGTCCACACTGTTTGCCACTCACCTATCAGTTTTTGGACAAATTAACAGGATTTGTTCAAAATTCAGGACAAGTATGGTAAGGTCAGGTGTCAGAATATTTAACTGTTAAAGCGCCAAGAAAATCTGCATCTGAAAATGTCGTCTGCTCATGTCGTCTGCTGCATCTTCTTGCAAACTTTTCAAACTTATATTTTGCATATAGGCAAACAGTGTGGACCCAAATCAGACTGCTCCTAAAGGAGCAGTCTGATCTGGTTCCACAGTTTGCAACTATGACTTTTAAAGTAACCGGCAGAAGACAAAGCAGACAACAATTGTTGTGATTGGCGCTTTAAGGGTTAAGATGAATACAGTATGAGTATGTGTGCATTCACCTAAAACTCAGCTAAAAAGGACAAACATCATTTGAATTTCTATTATGAGAAATAAATCTTTTGTTTCATTAGTTTTTTTGTTTTTTTTTTGTTGTTTTTTTCAGACTATAAGCTTTGACATTGCATTCACATTGTCTCTTTAAGGAGGTAAGCTTTGATATTCCAGGAGATAAATTACATGAAATGTTGACCCATATTTTCTGGAAAAATTAAGAAAAATATTATCAATTTGTCATCTGAATTTGTCAGTGTTAATACAGTCCATATATTAGGTGTTCTGTCTTGTATACATCTCAGTAATCTAAACTATCAGATAAAAAATTTGTTAATTTTTCACAGAAAATAAAATGAAATTTCATTAAAACTGTCTCCTTCAGAAACAATTTAAATGAAATGTCAAATTATTTCCTGTGAAATTTAAGAAAAATATTTTAAATGCTTTCTGCTATTATTTATAGTCACCAGATTAAAGATTAAGCTTTCAACTTTGGAACCTCTCTTATGTGCACAAAATTAGGCTATGCCACTTTTCAGTGGATGGTTCAATAACTAAAATGGTTTCATAAATTACTTCACAACCATAAAAAGAAGTGCTTCATTTATTCAGAATTCAGGCATATTCTCCCAACATCCCAATTCATCATACTGTGTCATAAATACATGAAACAATAATACCCCGCCATTATCATGTCTTGGGCAGATAACTGTCATAATTGTTTGTTTGTGTTGAGGTTTTACGGCCCAGTCAACCCAATGGGGTCATGTCGAGCGCGGTCAGTTTACCTAACCACATGTTTACTGGGCAGGCTTAGTCCTCTAAGCGGTTAACCAGTATTGTGCACATTCTTTCGCCAGAAACTGACAACTGCCCTTCTTGAATCAGCGGAAGGGAGAGAATGACCGTAGAAAGTATTTCATGATCAATCTCCACGAAAGAATGTTGCCGACCTCGGCGGGGGTTGAACCCGCGACCTCCTGGTCTCCAGTCGGACGGCGCATCCAACTGAGCCACCGAGGCCGGCATAACTGTCATAAACTGACAAAATTGGCCCATTAGCAATCCAAAACCAGATCTCCACAATATCAATGCACACATCAAGTGTGGTGAAAATCCACTGAGACTTACTCAAGTTACTATCCTGAAACGATAATACGGATGTGTCCTGGGCAGGTAACGCCATCAAAAATTGACGAAATTTTCCCATGAGCAATCCCAAAGTAGATCCCCACAATATCAATGCACATACCAAGTTTCCAGACAATCCATTGAAATTTTTGTTTGTGTTGAGGTTTTACGGCCCAGTCAACCCAATGGGGTCATGTCGATCGTGGTCAGTTTACCTAACCACACGTTTACTGGGCAGGCTTAGTCCTCTAAGCGGTTAACCAGTATTGTGCACATTCTTTCGCCAGAAACTGACAACTGCCCTTCTTGAATCAGCGGAAGGGAGAGAATGATCCATTGAGATTTACTGAAGTTATCATCCATAAACAAAAATACGGACATGTCACAGGCAGATAACTCTGTCAAAAGTTGATGAAATTTTTTCATTAGCAGTCCTAAGCCAGATCACAATATCAATGCACATAACATTTTGTGAAAATCCATTTATTTTCTTACTAAAGTTATCGTAGAGAAACGAAATATGGACAGACACACAGACAGCCAATGTGAAACCATAATATCCCCCCACTATTGTGTGGCAGGTACAAAAAGGAGATTCAGTGGGATCAGAAATTATGAAGAAATTCAGGTGATGATGGACCAGCTCTAAACTGTATTGGCACACAGGATCCTAAAGAAGCCAGTTCTGGGCAATTAAATACCAATTAAACCATTAAGGCTGCCTGAGTGATAGGTATCTTGTGAATGTATATCCCTGATGTATATCTGGTTATGTACAGACACATACCACCAGATAAGTAGCATCAGGTACATATTTTTTTCCTTATTTCTCCATGAAAATGTATGTTATGAGTATTCATTAGAAGTGCCTCCCTCCCTGAGGCGCTTCTAATGAGTACCAGAACATGTCTTTGCAGAGAAATAAGAAAAATATCCATACTTTTTGAATGACAAAAAAAGCAGCTTATCAAGAATTGTATGAGATATACTGAGATGATAGATATCAGCATGTGCCATCTATATAATCAGACAGTATGATAGCAAACAAATGCATGTGATTTATTTGAGATGATCTCATATAGCACAGGGGAAAACAAGAATTCCCCAGACTTTTGCAGCACAAACTTTTTATTTCATTTTTTTTTAAGCCGGAAATTCTACCATATTTACTTTAGTATCCAGGGCCCAGTTGTTCAAAGCATTGTTAGCTTAACAAGCTGATTATTGGTCAAAATGTTAACTGTTCTAGTAAGTACAATATCTAATTCACAGGTATTTTTGCTGAAAAAAAGTGAGTAGCTTTTGTAAATGCAAAAGCTACTCACATTTTTTCAGCAAAAATATTAGCATACATGCCATATTTAATGATCAAAGTTTTAATAATAAGTTAACTGACGACATTGTTAGTTTTGAACAACTCGGCCCAGGTGATTTTTTTTTGGTTTGGAGTTTACTGGCCCAGTCAACACAACACATTAAGGTAATGTCAAGCCAGTCAATTTGCCTACACACTTTTCCTGGGCATGCTTAGTCTTCTAAACCATAAACCAGTATTTGTGCATATACTTTCTCCAGAAACTGACAACTGCCCTTCTTGAATCAGCCAAAGAGTGAGAATGAACATAGGAAATGATATTCATGACTGCCGGACCCTGTGGCGATCTCCTGATCACCGACATCTGACTGAGCCACAGAGGCCGGCTACCTTAGTATTCAGAATGCGGTATCTAATCAGGGTCTTAGGTGGCACTGTTTGCCACTCATCCAGCAATTTTTTGGTAGTAAGCATTTTTGTTGTAAGGAGTTAAGCTGTCCAAATACTTGGTGCGTTAATAAAACACTTTACACTTTTACACTTTTTATGAATAAAATATTGTTTAAACCAAAACACTTTACCCCCAACTAAAATGCTTGTCCCTACAAAATGCCAAACTTGAAAAGCGGCATAGCTCTCATAAAATCTGATTTTTTTTTTTTTTCAAAAGTTAGTAAGGTAATCTACTCATCTGCTAAATATAAAAGCCCTTGCTCAATTACTTTCCGAGATACCTTGTGGCCAAAAGGTAAGATGTGACAAACTGAATAACAAACTAACAGAGCAAAACCAATATGCCAACTAAACTTTTTCAAAGTTGCAGGCATAAATATGGTAAAATAACCCAGGACATTTATACAACATCGCACCAACAGCGATGCAACATCATCGACATAATGTTGCATTGACTTTAATGTGACATTGTATGAATGTCATGTGCCTGCTGGGCATTTCTGACATTGTATAGATCACTAATTACACGTACATTGTACTTCTGAAGCAATTCCAGTATAGTCTAAGATGCTGATGAGCTAAAATTAGAGCTAGATGCCAGAATGGCAATTAAAGTCTAGCTCTTGGCTAAAATATAAGGTTATAGCTTTCTACAAAAAGCTGAAATCATCAGCTGCTTTCAGACATATCAATGGAAAACAAGTGTTATGCCAGTATCACAAAAACAAACATTATACAAAGTTCAAATACTTATTTAAATCTGCCTCCTTAAAGGAGAGCTTAACATTAAAGTGCCAATCACAACTAAAGCAGACAACAATTCTGATTTATTTTTTTTATTTTATTTTCAAAAGAAAACAAGTCTTATTATTTCATGTGAATTGTCTGCCAAGCAGACAATTCACATGAAATATCAACACTTGTTTTCTCTGAAATATAAAAAATAAAAATTTTAGAATGCTGTCTGCTACAAATTTTGCTTGGTGCTTTAAGGGTTAACCCTTAAAGCGCCAAGAAAAACTGCATCTGAAAATGTCGTCTGCTGAATATTCTTGCAGACTTTTCAAACCTATTTTTGCATACTGGCAAACAGTGTGGACCCTGATCAGACTGCTCCTAAAGGAGCAGTCTGATCTGGGTCCACACTGTTTGCAAAAATGACTTTTAAAATCACAAGCAGATGACAAAGCAGACGACAATAGTTGTGACTGGCGCTTTAAGGGTTAAAACCCTCTCACAGGTACCCACCCTGTCCTTATGCAGATCTGTTATTTCTAACCATCTAAGGCATAAAACCTGGGGATAAGTCAAAGAATTAAATGTAGGCTTCAGGGCCATTGTAAGACAGCCAAAAGAGTGTTAAACCACACAAATATTAACATATTAATCATAGCTCCAGATAATAACAAGAGGGCCAAGATGGCCCTGTATCGCTCAATTGATTACCAGACAGGTTTGAGTCAACTGGTCTTTCAGTTCAAGAAAAGAAGTTCAATATTGATTTTCAAGACGGCAGCCATCTTGGATTTCCAATCAGAATGATTTTAGCTACTTTTGGTCCACAAGTGACCTCGATACTCCCAATGAAGTTTGAGTCAACTGCCCTTTTGGTTCAGGAGAAAAAGTTCAAAATATATTTTCAACATGGCTGCTTGGATTTCCGATCAGAATGATTTTAGCTATTTTTGATCTACAAGTCACCCTGATACTTCTTATCAATTTCGAGTCAATGAGCCTTTCTATTCAAGAGAAGTTCAAAATAGATTTTCAAGATGGCAACTGTGGTGGCCAATTTGTATTTGCGATTGGAAAGATTTCAGCTATTTTTGATCTACAAGTCACCTTGATGATTCTTACTAAGTTTCAAGTCAATTGGCCTTTCGGTTCAGGAGATGACGCAAAAAATAGATTTCAAAGATGTCCGCTATGGCGGCCATCTTGGATTTCCAATCGGAATGATTTTAGCTATTTTTGATCTACCAGTCACCCCTATGCTTCCTACCAAGTTTCGTGTCAATTTGCCTTTCGGTTCAGGAGAAGAAGCAAAAAATAGATTTTCAAGATGGCCACCATGGCAGCCAGCTTGGATTTCCGATCAGAACAATTTCAGCTATTTTTGATCTACAGTCACCCAAAAGCTTCCTACCCAGGTTCGAGTCAATTGGCTTTTTGGTGGCCATGGCAGCCATCATAGATTTCCGATCAAACAATTTTACTTTTTTTTTATCTACAAGTCACCTTGATGCGTCCTACCAAATTTTGAGTCAACTGGCCTTTCGCTTCAGGAGAAGAGGTGAAAATAGATTTTCAAGATGGCTGCCATGCAGCCATCTTGGATTTCCAATTGGAATGATTTTAGCTTTTTATGATCTACAAGTCAACCTGATGATTCCTACTAACTTTCAAGTCAATTGGCCTTTCAAGTCAGGAGAAGAAGCGAAAAATAGATATTCAAGATGGCAGCCATCTTGGATTTCTGATAGGAACCATTGAAGCTATTTTTGATTTATAAGTCACTCCAATGCTTCCTACCAAGTTTCAAGTCAATCAGCCTTTTGGTTCAGGAGAAGCAGCAGAAAATAGATTTTCAAGATGGCTGCCATTGCAGATTTCAAAGATGTCCGCTATGGCGGCCATCTTGGATTTCCAACCGGAACGATTTTAACTATTTTTTATCTACAAGACACCTCAATGCTTCAAACGGTCTTTTGGCTCAGGAGAAGAAGTGAAAAATAGAATTTCAAGATGGCCGCCACCTTGGATTTCCGATCGGAATGGTTTCAACTATTTTTGACCCAGATGCTTCCTACCAAGTTTTGAGTCAATTAACCCAGAGGTGTAGGAGGAGTAGGCTTTTAAAGCAATTGTTGATGCCGCATGATGGTTGACAGACAACACATGATGCACTATGGACGATGGACAGGTGAGCTAATAAGAGGGGTATCCATATAAACACTTTTCTAACTTCTCATTCAAAACATATATTCCAGCTTCTACTTGATTTCTGCCAGTTAACTTCAAAAAGTACTGTAACCCAAATGATTATTTAAGATATGAATTTCAAATGTAAATAATTAATAACTAATTAAAATTCAATTAAATAATCATTTAGATTACTGATAAATGATAATTTAAAACATGAATTTTAATTAGTTATAATAATTATTAAAAATTCATATTTTTTCTTGTGTAACCCAAATGATCATTTAAGCTATGAACTGTAATTAGTTATTAACTATTAAAAATTAATATCTTAAAGAATCATTTAGGTTACAGTACTCTGAACATACATTTTTTTTTTCTCAAAGAAAATTAATAAGAAAATGTTGAAAAAAGTATCTGATCTAGGACTACGAAAACAGTACATAAATTAACTCTTGCCAAGCTGAATAACTTAAGATGCCACACCCATTTCTAATTTTCAACCAATCAGATTACTTGATCCAGATTATTGATATAAATTCACATACTTAATGGCAAACAGTGCAGATCCAGATAAGTTGGCTTCTTCAGAAGCCAACTGATCTGGATCTACAGTTTGCAGAGGCAGGACATATCTAATTTCAGCAGGACTAGGGTTAAACCCTTTCAACGCTATAGAGCATAATTCAAGACCCAAAATCTAGCTAGTCTGGCCCAGAAAAACATAACACTGTTTTCAGCTTTGGGAGCATGTTCATTCTTTAAGGATTTGCAATGTTGATTCAGACAAATCACCCCATCAAGACCTACACTATGCTGTTTGGTTTTAAATTTTGCTACCAAAATATTTACCACTTTCTTTCTGATTTTGTCTCACACCCCTTTTTAACACAATGGATGGGTCTATATTCAAAGACTGATGAGTCTGTTTCAGAATCTCAGGGATGTAAGGATTAACAACTTCCGGTAGTTTTCTCCTGACACTATCAAAGCTAGTTTGTTGCTCCACATTCCTGTATGTCAGGTAAAGTAATATTTGGAATGAGGCAAGCATAAATAACACTTACCATGCTATGGGCAAATTCAGCAGATGACAACCTGATGATATTTTTCTTATTTTCACTAGAAAATAGGAGGACATTTCATGCAAGTTGTCTCCTGAGGGGACAATTTTCATGAAAAGTCAAATCGAATTTTCTAGGAAAAATAAGTAAAATATTTCAAAATGCCTTCTGCTGAAATTTTTACCCAGCATGCAAAGTGCTAAGCAATTAGTGAAAATGGATTGTTTGTTATAACAGGTGCCTATTAAGATCAAAGGTAATCAATTATGGAAAAAAAGGATTTATAGCATCACTTAACATGTTTAAAGCTTTGATCCATTCTATTTTTCAATGAATTCCAAAACCTTTGAGAATTCTCTCCCTACATTCATATTAACCATTTACGCCTTGCAGATTCATGTACTTGCAAGTTTGGATTTATCCATTTAGTATTTTAAAGCGTGTTTTACAATAGAACATTTTTTTTTTTTTTTTTTTGTCAAATATTGTTTTCCCAAAGTCCACTTTCTAGACATTACTAGGTTCATCATCATCATCGTTATCATCAGATTTTTGATTAACATGCAGGTAAAGGGGCAACATCCACATCAGTGGGCCCCCTTCCTGGTAGCTGGCTTGCTGCACCCATGGCTGATCTCACACCAGATTTCTAGGTATGTCTATCATGAGGGTCGATAGTTGAGAGCTTCCCCTCTCTACAATCCCTTTCAGCTACTTCCATGTCATCTTGGTCCTCCCAGGCCCACGCTTTCCATCAACCTGTATGTCAAAGGCTGTCTTGACTGCACCATTGGAGCGTTCCGCATGTCCATACCAGCAGAACCTTCTCTCCTTCAGAATGAGGTCCAGATCTTCAATGCCAAGCTGCGCAAGTAGCTCACTGAATCTGGTGGTGACAATGTCTTGCTGCTTGACACTGCAGATCTCAGTGCCCTGTCATTTCGCTGCAGACGCTGAAGGTTTGGCTTTGTCAATGGCCAAGTCTCACTAGCATGGAGCATTTCACTCCGCACACAAGAGCTGTACACCCAGCCACGTGTCTTGAAAGAGAGGTGGCGGGAAGAAAGAACTGGTAGCAGCTCCTTGAACTTCTTCCAGGCGGTTTTCATACATATTGTGGTTGAAAGTTCACAGCCAACTGACTGCTGAGAGCAATCAGCATGTCTCCTAGGTAGCAAATGGAAGCTACCACTTTCATCTTGTCAGGTCCTACTTAGACTTCCTTCTGGGGTCTGCAGTCCAAGGGGCTTGCAGTTCCCTGGCACCCATATACATCTGTAATCAGGGTCCTTTGTCAAGCGCTTGAGCCCACTGCATTTCTTGTGCACCCAGTGCTTGCAGCTGTTGCAGAAGATGCTGTTGCTCCCCACTCCAGTGCAACAGATGGCATATGGAAACTCGCCTGAACTCTGCAAGAGGTCCAGGCCCATACCATAGATCATGATCTTCTTCCCCTGCACGTCGCACAATCCACTCCTCCACACGTTTTTTGCAGCGCCCACCAGATGACCTTCTGAGGCCCTCGATCAAACATCTTCTCTAGGTCTATGAAAGCCATGTAGAGTCTCTTGTTGGCTGCTAGATACTTCTCTTGCAGCTGCCTGACAACAAAGAGTGCATCTGTAGTGCCTCTGCCTCGGACGAAGCAAAACTGGGAATCATCGATTGACACCAACTGTCTGATGAGGCTGCCCACAATCCTCTCCAGGACTTTCATGACTTGCTCTGTCAACTTGAGACTGGGGTGGTTTCCCCTTTCCAATATGCATCCCCATTACCCTTGTAGAGGAAGACAATGAAATTCTGCTCCCAGTCAGAGGGTGCCCTGACATCACATGATTCATCACGAAAACATAACCTATACTAGACAAAGTGCCCAGTGGGGCACATATACCCCCGACTAGCGCTACCGCCACCTTTTAAAGAGCACAAAGTATGTAGCTTTGACTCAGGAGATGGCAGTTGTATGCTATATGTTATAACATTGAAAAAATTCAATCACACCGTAATATGAAGCCCTTGACCTCAAAGTCAGGTACAGGTGCAGGGATTGAGCTAAATAAAACTTTAGCCCTATAACTATCACTATATACCAGTGAAATCAGTCTTTATAATATAAGCAAAAATGACATTTCTATGAAACGTCTGTGACCTTGACTTAAAAGCCATGCCCCAGCTTGGGGATGGTGCCGAGAAAAACTTCAGACCTATATATACCATCATGCTTAATATTAATGAAACCAACAAAAGGGTCTTCATAATATAGCTATATAAACTTAGATGCAATTTTTTTTTTTTTTTTACTTTTATATGAAATTTCTAAGTCTATGACCTTGACCTTGACCTCAAGGTCATACCCCAGGATAAGGATGATGCTGAGTAAAACTCTAGACCTATATCTACCAACATGTAAAATATAAATGAAATTCCTCAAAGGGCCTTGATGGTATAGCTATATAAACATAAACACAAAAAATTTGACTTATTTATGAAAATTCTGTGACCTTGACCCCAATGTTATTCCCCGGGATAGGGTTGGTGCTGATAAAAACTTAAGCCCTATATCTACCATCAGGCCAAACATGAATTAAATCCATCAAAGGCTCTTCATAATATAAGGTCTTATAAACTTTAACATAAAAACTTTGACCCTAAGACAAAAATAAAGTATGAACTAATAATGCTTCAACGGATGGATGGACAGACAAACAGATTCCTTGCTGATAACTATATCCACTCAACCTTTCAATTAGGGTATAATAAAATTTAACAAAAGGTCTTGATGATATGGCTATATAAACTTAAAGCTAAAACTTTTACTTTTAAATGAAACTTCTAAGTTCGTGACCTTGACCTCGGTCACACCCGGGGTGGGGATCATGCAGAGTAAGACTCTAGGCCGATATATAGCAACATGTCAAATATAAATGAAATTCCACAAGGGTCTTGATGATACAGCTATATAAACTTAAACACAAAAATTTTGACATTTTTATGAAAATTGGAAGTCCGTGACCTTGACCCAAAGGTCACCCCCGGGGTGGGGATGATGCCAATAAAAACTTTAGAGCTATATCTACCATCATGCCAAATATGAATGAAATCCATCAAAGGGTCTTCAAAATATGAGGTCTTATAAACTTTAACGTAAAAACTTTGACCCTAAGACAAAAATAAAGTATGAACGAATAATGCTTCAACAGATGGACAGACAGACCAACAGATTCCTTGCTGATAGCTATATCTGCTGGCCTTTCAATAAGGGAATACTGAAATTTAACAAAAGGTCTTGATGATATGGCTATATAAACTTAAAAGCAAAAATTTTTTACTTTTATATGAAAATTCTAAGTTCGTGACCTTGACCTCGGTCACACCCTGAGTGGGGATCATGCGGAGTAAGACTCTAGGCCGATATCTAGCAACATGTCAAATATAAATGAAATTCCTAAAGGGTCTTGATGATATAGCTATATAAACTTAAACACAAAAATTTTGACTTTTTTATGAAAATTCTAAGTCTGTGACCTTGACCCCAAGGTCACCCCTGGGGAGGGGATGGTGCTGATAAAAACTATAGACCTATATCTACCATCATGCCAAATATGAATGAAATCCATCAAAGGGTCTTCAAAATATGAGGTCTTATAAACTTTAACGCAAAAATTTTGACCCTGACTTTTTTATGAAAATTCTAAGTCCGTGACCTTGACCCCAAGGTCATCCCGGGGTGGGGATGGTGCTGATAAAAACTTTAGACCTATATCTATCAACATGCAAAATATGAATGAAATCCATCAAAGGGTCTTCAAAATATGAGGTCTTATAAACTTTCACACAAAAACTTTGACCCTGACATTTTTATGAAAATTCTAAGTCCGTGACCTTGACCCCAAGGTCATCCCTGGGGTGGGGATGGTGCTGATAAAAACTTTAGACCTATATCTACCATCATGCCAAATATGAATGAAATCCATCAAAGGGTCTTCAAAATATGAGGTCTTATAAACTTTAACGCAAAAACTTTGACCCTGTGACGGAAAGACGAACGAACGAACGTACGAACGAATTAACGAACAAACGTACGTATGAGCGAAAAAGCAGAAACTATATACCCCCACATACTTCGTATGTCGGGGGTATAATAATTTTGACCCCTATAAACCCCACTTTTATATAGTAAAACTGGGGTTTACAGGGGTATACACTATTTTTCTTATTTCCGCTCAAAACATAGATTGTGGGTACTCATTAGAACTGCCTCTGTGAGGCAGTTCTAACAAGTACCCACAATCTATGTTTTGAGCAGAAATATAAAAGCTAATATCAGATATTTTATCTAAAAACTTTCAGTTTTTGGTGGTGAAATTTTCAATATATTTGAATAGGCGTGTTTCCGTAATGTGCAGCTGCGAGGTCACAGATCACGGCTGCTAGGTTAAAGTAAAAACTTTGGCAGTAAGACAACACTTCCCAAACAGACAAAATAAGGACGGTACAAGGGCAAAACAGTTTTTTGCTAGCTCTGCTCATATATGGCAGCCTTAGATCCTAAAATCATCTTCTAGACCAAAAAATATTATAGGCAAGTGTTCTGATGAATTATCAAAACGAAAATAAGTCATGAAATTTAGTCAAGATCTCACTCATATGTAAAGGACTGTGCATAACCACCCTTAAGAAATGTGCTTTCAACATGGAAAACTGCGTTCCTTCTGTCCCCTATATGATGATAGTTGAATGTAAGTGGTGGTTGCACTGTATGGAGGGCGTCAAAGAAAAAATGCCTTTAAACTTGCACATAATGTGGATATTCAGATTATCCTGCTCATGCGCAAAGTATCATGCAGGCCTTTTTGCTATCCATTCATACATTCTGTAGTATCCAATGATTTTGAAGCAGACAGTGAAGCCCCTGACCAGACTGCACAAAATTTTAACATGCAGGCTGATGTGGATCTTCACTGACTGCATATGCCCAACAACATGTTTTCGTATGGCACGGCCCATATTATGTTGGCTAAAACAATGATCACCATAGCTTCAGATACGAGGAGTACTCACATAAATCGTCTTTCCTATTTCTCCATGACAGCATTATGTTGTGGGCATTTATAAGAAGCCCCTTGATAAGACGCTTCTAATGAGTAAGCACCACTAACTTCGGAGCTCAATTTTCCAAAGCATGGTTATGCTATGTAACCAAACCTTATAAATGTAGATGAGTATATAATATTTGCATAACATAATGAAATAAATCATGCAATTTTGCATGAGCATAGAACCATAAGATTTACAAGAAGCACATGGGGGTGAATTTTTTTCACTGCATCTTGAATACAGTACATGAATAAAGGTTGAAAAATTTTGTGTGAAAAAGATACAGATTTTGTTTCATGGGCAAGGTATCGTTTATCTGAAGGACAAAAATGGCAAGTTATCAGAATGAAACTCGCATGACTGTCATGCCCAATATCGAAACAAGGCTCTGTTTAAATCACACAGTGATAAGCCAACTTGTGCAAAAACATGGCCTCATTGGTCAAGGAAAAGAAAGGCCACAGATGGGACGCCCAAGGAAGACAAGCGCATGTGATGATAGAGCATTTGTGTTTATTTCAAACAGAAATTCTATGGCTGGATCACATTTTTTGCACATACATTGGAATGCTTGTGTCAGGGTATCGACGTCAATGACTCAAAGGAGGCTTAAAGCCATCAGGTTATGCTCATGTTGACCAATTACAAGGCTGTTCCTCACTCCTAGGTATATACAGGAGCTGTTGATATGGAGTAGGATGCATGCAAGATGGACTTTGCAGTCATGGAGGCAAATTCACTGGTCAGTTCTTGCTTCATATGGTTGGCGGCAGTGTTTGGGTTTGGAGGAACCCAAACACTAGGTATGTTTGACTGAACATCCTGACAACTGTTCCTGGTGGTGGAGTTTGGTTATTATGTGGGGTTGGGTTTCATATGACCAAGTTTGACTCGATTACCATTCCAGGAATTGCTCAAAGATATCGGGAAGGTGTGTTAAAACGTTCTGTAGTACCACATTTTGATGACCATACGCTTGCTAGCCAACCCATTTTCATGGATGATAATGCCAGACCACATTGTGCAAGGGCTGTTGTTGATTATCTGCAAGCCAGCACCATCGAAACTTTGGCATGGCCAGCCTGAAGTCCTAACCTCAATCCCATAGAGCATTTATGGGATATTATTGGCCGCCGTCAGATCCAGGGAGCCATCAGTCCAAAATCTACAGGAATTAACACAGGCTATTCACAAGAATTGACAAGAGAATTCCTATGTTTAAGATAAGGAGACTGATTGTTAGTATGGTTAGGCTTGTTCGTAATTTGATTAAGGCGGGTGGTGGATACACGAGATATATTAGCCGCCGTGTGACGAACAACAAGTTAATGACTGATGTTGTGGATTACTTTTTGAAAGTTTCCAACAGCTTTCTTGGGCAACAGCGAGACACTTTGCAGAGTCTGTTTGTGTTGAGGTTTTACGGCCCAGTCAACCCAATGGGGTCATGTCAAGCGCGGTCAGTTTACCTAACCACACGTTTACTGGGCAGGCTTAGTCCTCTAAGCGGTTAACCAGTATTGTGCACATTCTTTCGCCAGAAACTGACAACTGCCCTTCTTGAATCAGCGGAAGGGAGAGAATGACTGTAGAAAATATTTCATGATCAATCTCCACGAAAGAATGTTGCCGACCTCGGAGGGGGTTGAACCCGCAACCTCCTGGTCACCAGTCGGACGGCGCATCCAACTGAGTCAAGAAAGCTCATGATTTCAGTGGTGTCGAACAAAGTCAGATTATCACATGTTTATCAAACATTTCATTTAAATACTTTGCAGTGTTTCACAAGAGATATAGAATTTTTATATTCAATAAAATTTTGTTATGTTTCGCAGTAGATCTTTTCTCCAGACTCCTTTGAAAATAGAGACAACAACAAAATCTAGATGGTGCTTAACTTTAGACGCTGTGTATACTTATGTGGAGAAATTAGAAAACTATCTTCAGAAATTTCCAATAATCTACCTACATCAACAATATAGTGCTGTACCATTTTTCTTATCAGCACAAAACAAAATGAAACATACACCAATTGTCTATTCTTATCCACCATTATCTCACTACAACAATTACTTGATAGCTAGATCAAGAAAAAAACAATATGATATTCCACACAAAAAAGATTCCCTCATAGGTCCAGAAAAGGCACTTGCTTCAACCGAAAAGTAGAATATTTTTCTTATTTCTCCACAAAAACATATGTTGTCAGTACTCATTAGAAGCACCCCACCAAGGTGCATCTTATGTCCCCACAACATGTTTACGTAAAGAAATGAGAAAAAATATTTTTGTTGATACCCCTCTTATCCAGAGCTATGATCTTTAGCACATAATACTGTAAGAGAAAGCAATGATCAGCCTGCTCACCCATTTACTGGCTATACTGTATTTACTCTAATTATTAGGACAGACAGGTCTGTGCAAACAGTGTAGACCCAGATCAGATGCCACAGAATGTGGCATCTGATCAGGGTCTGCACTGTTTGGTACTCACCAGTAATAGATATTAAATGAACTTGTTCAAATTTTAGGAGAAGTATGGTTAGGAGTTAAGCAGTCCAAATATTTAGGGTAAATGTGGCATACTGAAATCAGCCTTCATATTCACTTTCTGCCTGTGGTTTGCACTGTATCCTTGCTTCTATCAAATAAACAGTACAGGATCTAATCAGACTGCACGACTACTTATTAACAGGCCAATTAGGAGCTTTGATACTAGCACAGCACTATGGCTCAACTTACAGTAAAACCTGTGTGAGACAGCCACCTTTGAAATTGACCTCAGTGGTTGATGTGGAAAGGTGGTTGTCTTATAAAGAAACATGTCATGGTACAGGTTTTACTGTATATCAAAGAATAACAGCAAACTCTTATTAATGCTAAGGATTCTGGCTAAAAATTTTAGCAGACAAATTTTGAAAAAAAAAAAATAAATAAATATTTTCCAAAGATAAATAACATAACAACATACCCTAATTAACACACAGAATGCAGAACAAATATATCAGTAGACAACATTTTGAACATAGTTTGCCTAATTTTCCCAGAAAAGAGGATCTGACATTTCATGCAAACTGTCTCCTTTGAAGACAATTTTGTGGACATTTTGTACAAAATGAAAAATCCTTTTTTTTTTTTTTGGAAATTAAGATATCATCTGTCATTTGCTGAATGTAAAAGCTAGACTCACCAAATAGAATACACAGTAGTTCCTTTATTTCTAATAATACAAGTTTTTAAGCTACTGAGGGTTGATAAGAATTCCTGCAATGTGTTCAACATCAGCCTGTAAATTGTCATTTCTCATTAATTCTAACCAACCATCTTAAAGCACAAGGAGAAAAAATGGTGCTAGTGATTTAAAGGAATTATTGGGAAACCAGTCAAATACAATTGTAGGTCAGAGGAGCACTGAGTGCCTTTAGTGAGCATCAAGTGACCAGGCCAGCATGCACATGGTATTGTTAGGATAGTTGTTCACACAATGTATAACTTCTGGATAAACTATTCATTGATGGTTCTAACCCATCAAAGTGCAAAAATCGCTTTAGGCAAAATCTCTTGTGACAAAAGACAGAATCTCTGGTGACACAGCTCAAATGTAATAATAGCAGATACACAAAAGACATAGGGCAGAATCTTGTGTGACATAGCTAAAATGTTTTAAGGTTTAATGGCCCTATCAACAATATTTCAGTCATGTCGAGTCATCACACAGAGGAAGAGAGAAAAAAAGAATAAAACACCCCAATTACTGAAGTTGTTTAAGTAGTGGCTAGAAACTGCTAAAAAGCCAATGATGGCTGGGCAAAAATCCTCTGAAAGTTTCAGTAGGAGGTGCACCACCCAAAACAACTCCAATGCGCAATGACATGATTGACTCAGTTGAATGAGGCTGTACATCCTAATCAACCCATTAGAGTCATGTCAAGCTGGTCAGTTTACCTAACCAGATCAAACTGGTGAACTCCTGATCACCACTTGGATGGGCATCTGACTGAACCACTGAGATCACATAATGACATAAAGCAGAATATTTTTGACACAGTTTGCACAAATGATATATGTTTAAATCTCTCATGACAGACCTCAAAAGCATAAATGGTATAAGGCAGAATATCTTGGGCTGCAGCTCAAAAGCAAAAATGGCATCAGCCCGTAAATCATGTGACAGGGCTAGAAAGCACAAATGGCATCAGGAAGTAATCTTGTGACACCATTCAAAAGCACAAATGACATCAGGCAGTAAGTCCAAAAGCATAAATGACATCAGGCAGTAAGTCTTGTGCCACAGCTCAAAAGCATATGACATTATGAAGAATGTCTTGCACAAATGGCAAAGGCAGTATGTATAGACACTATTCAAAAGCACAAATAGCATTAGGCAGAATCTCAAGCAACACAACTCAAAGGCACAAATGGTATCAGGCAGTATATCATGTGACACCATTAAAAAGGAAAAATGGCAAAAGGTAGTAAGCCTTGTGACACTACTCAAAAGCACAAATGGCATCAGGCAGTACGTTGTGTGACACTGCTCAAAAGCACAAATTAATGGCACAAATTAATGGTACTGTGACACCGTGACACTATTCAAAAGCAAAAATGGCATCAGGCAGTAAATCATGTGGCACCACTAAAAACACAAATGGCAACATGTAGTACGTCTTGTGACACTACTGAAAAGCACAAATGACATCAGAAGTAATTGACACTGCTCAAAAGCATAAATGGCATCAGACAGAAGTCTTGTGACACTGTTCAAAACCATAAATTGCATCAGACAGTAAGTCTTGTGTGACACTATTCAAAAGAACAAATGTCAGGAGACAGCAAGTCTGATAACACAACTTAAAAGCCAAAAAAGCATGCAGCAGTAAGTCTTGTAACACATCTCAAATGCACAATATCATAAAGCAGTTCTTTTGACACATATCAAATGCACAAACAACCTAAGTCTAAGCTCAAATGACATATTTTCTTATGATTCTTATGTCTTGTCACACCAATCAAATGCACAAATTGCATCAGGCAGTGTGACGCAGTTCAAATGCTATTAGTATGACATAGCATCATGCAGTACATCTTGTCACACAGCTCAAAAGCACAAATGGCATAAGGCAGTATGTCATGTGCCTTGTGACAGCTTAATACATAAATGACATTAAGCAGTATGTCATATGACACAGCACAAATGGCATCGGCAGTGTGTCTTGTAACACAGCACATCTCACATCAGGCAGTATGTCTTGTGACGGCTCAAATGCATAAATGGCATAAGGCAATATATTTTGTGATAAAGCTCAAATGTGAAAATGGCAACAGGCAGTTTGTCTTATGACACAGCTCAAATGCATTATGACATCAGGCAGTATGTCTTGTGACACAGCTCAAATTCATAAATGGCATCAGGCTGCAGTATGTCTTGTAACACAGCACAAATGGCATCAGGCATTACGTCTTGTGACAGCACAAAAAGCATAAATAACATTAGGCTGTATGTCTTGTGACACAGCTCAAATACATAAATGGCATCAGATGGTATGTCTTGTGACACAGCTCAAATACAAAAATGACATCAAACAGCATGTCATGTGACAGCTCAAATGCATAATGGCATTAGGCAGTATGCCTTGTGACAGCTGAAATGCATAAATCGGATCAGGCAGTATGTCTTGTGACAGCTCAAATGCATAAAGGGCATCTGGCAGTATGTCATGTACAGCTCAAATGCATAAATGGCATCAGGCAGCATGTCTTGTGACAGCTCAAATGCATAAGTGGTATCAGGCACTATGTCTTGTGACAGCTCAAATGCATAAATGGCATCTGACAGCATGTCTTGTGAGAACTTAAATGCATAAATGGCATCAGGCAGTGTCTTGTGAATAACTTCAAAAATGTATAGACAAGAGTTATGGTTCTTGTAGTCTACACATTGTCCGATGATGCTTTATACTTCTATGAAGTTTCATGAAAATATCTTGAAGGGTTTTCAAGTTAAAAAAAGCGGACACCATTGCATGACAGACAGATGGACAGACAGACAGATGGAAGACTACCAAGGAAAAAACAATATGTCTCAACCTCTGTCAGGGGGAGACATAATTATATAATCATATAGGTATGTTTTCATGATGGTCTTGTGACACAGCTCAAATGGCATCAGGCAGAATGTCTTGTGGCAGTTCAAAAGCATAAATGGCATCAGGCAGTATGACTTGTGACACAACTCAAAAGCATAAATGACATCAGGTAGTATGTCTTGTGACAAGGCTCAAATGCTTAAGCAGCATCAGGCAGTAGGTCGTGTGACAATTCAAATGTATAAATGGCATTTGGCAGTATGTCTTTTGACTCAGCTCAAACCCATCAATGGCATCTGGCAGTATGTCTTATCAAACAGCTCAAATGCATAAATGGCATCTGGCAGTATGTCTTGTGACAGTTCAAATGCATAAAGGGCATCTGGCACAGCTCAAATGCATAAAGGGCATCTGACAGTATGTCTTGTGACAGCTCAAATGTATAAATGGCATCTGGAGTATGTCATGTAACAGCTCAAACCCATAAATGACATCTGGCAGTATGTCTTGTGACAGCTGAAATGCATAAAGGGCATCTGACAGTATGTCATGTCACAGCTCAAATGCATAAAGGGTATCTGACAGTATGTCATGTCACAGCTCAAATGCATGAATGGCATCAGGCAGTATGTCATGACACAGCTCAAAGGCATACATGGCATCTGGCAGTATCTCTTGTGACAGTTTGTTTGTTTGTGTTGAGGTCTTACAGCCCAGTCAACCCAATGCAGTTATGTCGAGCACGGTTAGTTTACCTAACCACACATTTACTGGGCAGGCTCAGTCCTCCAAGTGGTTAACCAGTATTGTGCACATTCTTTCGCCAGAAACTGACAACTGCCCTTCTTGAATCAACAGGAGAGAATGACTGTAGAAAATATTTCATGATCAATCTCCACGAAAGAATGTTACCCACCTCGGCGGGGGTCAAATCCGTGACCTCCTGGTCTCCAGTTGGACGCGCATCCAACTCAGCCTCCGAGTCCGATCACTCTTGTGACAGTTCAGATGCATAAATGGCATCTGGCATAATGATTTATGACACAGCTCAAATGCATCAATGGCATCTGGCAGTATGCTTTGTGACAGCTCAAATGCATAAAATTAATGGCGTCTGACAGCATTTCATGTGACAGCTCAAATGCATAAAAGGCATCTGCCAG
Source organism: Anodontia alba (assembly GCA_964016985.1). Lineage (NCBI taxonomy): Eukaryota > Metazoa > Mollusca > Bivalvia > Lucinida > Lucinidae > Anodontia > Anodontia alba. The sequence continues at coordinate 43,528,878 of OZ024826.1, forward strand.
TATGTCATGTGACGGCTCAAATGCATAAATGGCATCTGGCAGTTTGTCAAACCCACAAAAAAAAGGCAACTGTCAGTATGTCTTGTGGCAGCTCAAACCCATAAATGGCATCTGGCAGTATCTCTTGTGACAGCTCAAATGATAAATGGCATCAGGCAGTATGTCGTGACACAGCTCAAATGCATAAATGGCATCTAGCAGTACCTCTTGTGACAGCTAAGATGTATAAATGGCATCTGGTACGAAAGTGAGTCAATAAGTAACCAGCCTATCCCATTTCTGATGGATCGAGATGGTCACGATTTTCATGCTTTGTTTCAATATATGTTTTATACATGGGTACAAAATTGCACATGTATCAAGTCATTCTTTCATAAGATACTGAATGTCAAACATGGCTAGTGATGCAAAAGCATGCTTTTCATCTAAAGAAGAGTGCCATGCTATACTTGTATTTAAAAGGTAAAACAGGCAAGGAAATACACGGCGAGTTAGCCGATGTTTATGGGTCTTCTACACCGTCTTATGCTCAGGTTAAATTCTGGGTAGGGGAATTCAAACATGGTAGAACATCTTTAGAAGATGAGGCCAGGTCTGGACGCCCACTGGATGCCACCGGCAAAGAAATGTGTAAGAAAGTTCGGGATTTGGTATACTCTGATAGGGGAATTCAGGTGGAAGAAATAGCACAGGTATTATGCATTTCACATGGTAGCGTTTCAACAATCTTACATGATCATTTAGGTTTGCGCAAGCTAACAGCCCGTTGGGTCCCCAAATCCCTTAGTGATGAGCAAATGGCAACCAGAGCATCAGTATGCAGTGCCTTGTTGAAGGGTTTTAGGTCAAAAGATGATTTTCTTTTGCATCTGGTGACTGTAGATGAGACTTGGGTTCATTATTATGAGCCAGAGAATAAAGCTCAGTCATCAGCGGGTAGGGCCTGGGTCCCCGAGGCCAAAGAAGTTCGAGACGCAACCATTTGCTGGCAAGGTGATGGCCACAGTATTTTGGGACGCAAAAGGTGTTATTATGGTGGACTTTTTACCCAAGAGAAGTACAATAACTGGAGTGTACTATGCAAACTTGTTAGACCAGTTGAGAACCGCCATCCATGAAAAACGCCGAGGTAAATTCTCTAAAGGTGTTTTGCTGCAACAGGACAATGCGAGAGTCCCAACTTGCAAAGTTGCAATGGATGCTGTAGGGCGAAACGGGTATGAATTAATACCACATCCTGCCTATTCGCCTGACCTAGCTCCTAGCTACTTCTTCCTATTACCAAACTTGAAAAAGGATATCCGTGGACTTCATTTCCAGTCTGATGAAGAAGTCGTGATGGCAGTTGAGGAGTGGGTCAATGGAAAGGATCCTGACTTTTTCAGTTCTGGGCTGACGGCACTTGAACACTTTGGCCTAAGTGCATCACACTAGAGGGCATTACATCGAAAAAGAAGAGGTGGATCTCACCAGGATATAAGTTAGGCTGGTTACTTATTGACTCACCCTCGTAGTATGATTTGTGACACAGATCAAATGCATAAATGTAAACTGGCAGTATGTCTTTTGACACAGCTCAAATGCATGAATGGCATCTGGCAGAATGCCTCGTGACAGCTCAAATGCATAAACAGCACCTGACAGTATGTCATGTGACAGCCCAAATGCATAAATGGCATCTTGCAGTATGATTTGTGACACAGCTATAAGTATAAATGGCATCTGGCAGTATGCCTTGTGACACAGCTCAAATGCATAAATGGCATCTGGCAGTATGATTTGTGACACAGCTATAAGAATAAATGGTATCTGGCCGTACATCTTGTGACACAGCTCAAATGCATACATAAATGGCATCTGGCTGTATGCCTTGTGACAGCTCAAATGCATTAATGGCACAAGACATATTGCCAGATGCCTTTTATGTATCTGACATACTTCCAGATGCATTTGTGCTGTCTCATGTCTTGTGACACAGCTCAAACACATAAATGGCATCTGGCAGTATGTCATAAGACAGCTCAAATGCATAAATGGCATCTGCCAGTATGTCATAAGACAGCTCTAATGCATAAATGGCATCTGGCAGTATGTCATAAGACAGCTCAAATGCATAAATGGCATCTGGCAGTATGTCATAAGACAGCTCAAATGCATAAATGGCATCTGGCAGAATGTCAAGTGTCAGCTCAAATGCATAAATGGCATCAGGCAATATGTCTTGTGACACAGCTGTAATGCATAAATGGCATCAGGCAGTATGTCTTGTGACAGAGCTGGAATGCACAGATGGCGTCAGGTAGTAGGTCTTGTGATATAGCTCAATGCACAAATGGCATAAATTAAAATTTTCTGTGACTCAGTTCAAATGCATAAATGTCATTAGGCAGCATTTCTTTAGACTAAGCTCAAATTTGATTCAGCATAGGAATTATTTATAATCTACATAAATCATATTATTTAAAATGCCTTTTAATCAGCCTGTGTAAGTTTCCGCCACAGAAGGGTAATGCGATGTGCAGAAAATAGCCAAAGAGTGTTTTACTTTTGTTTAAAAGATTAGAAGACTAAAACTCGCAGCCGTGGGGCCAGATGCATAAATGGTAATACAGCAGAACCTCTTGTGAAATGTTCAAATACACAACAGTTACTGCTTAAGGTAGAAATTCTTGTGACTGAGCTCAAATGCAGAAATGCATTAAATGGCACAGATGATACAAAGACACTGAAATACCAGAAGGCCATACCCCTGACAGAAACTATTTTTATGACTGAAGAGAACCACCAAAATAATGCTTAATTAGATTTTATGGACAAGTTATTGGTGCTTCTGACCATCCACAGACAGTAACTCTTCCAAAGGGTGATTAAATTGTCCTAATCCAATTTACCATAATTCACAATAAATCTTCATTTTCTGCATAAAACATGGCCTCCATAGATCATCCCATCTGCATACCATAATTACTAAAAATACCTGAACCCATTTTAGTTTGGAGACACCCAAATGGGTAACTGGCAAACAGTGCAGACTCAAAATTAGACACCACAGAATGCGGCATCTGATCAGCATCTACACTGTTTGTATTAACAACAAGAATTTCTACAAAACATTGTAATAATATAAACTGACCAGGAAATAGACTGGTCCAAAGGTCCACTCCACATAAATGGGTTAATTACCCTAAGTATAGATACCCTTAATTTTGTACATGTAAAACAAGTCCATTTGATTACTCAGACAGAAGATATATTTAAAAGGTACTGAAAGAATATGGAAAATAGAAACAGGAATCAACTAGAAGCAGTTTGGTCCATGTCAACAGTTTGCTCAGGAAGGTCTTTCCCATTAATTTAGGATAGATCTGGTATTTGGTGAGCAGAAACATAATGGGACACATCAGTGGTACACAAAACAAGAGGCCCACGGGCCACGATTCGCTCACCTGAGTGACATAGCCACTGCAGACATGCAGATGTTATGCAACATTTATCCAATCCTATCATCACAACTAATGAAAATATCATCATTTGAACAGTTCTTGGTTTTGAAGACGAATGTATGGGCCTGACAGTCAATGGAGCATGATCATTTGAATAAACTATCAATCACATTTCAACAGAAGGATCAATGTGAAATTTGGTGGAAATTGGCTAAGTGGTTTCTGAAGAATCGCGATTTTATACATGTAAACAGCACAGTGGCAGGGAAATATTATAAATATAAACCAGATGATGGCCATCTTAGATTTCCAATCAGAACAATTTTAACTACTGTTGATCTACAAGTCACTTCGATACTTTCAACATAAATGTATATGGCCCACACAAATAGGGAAGCACATTTGACCTTGGAAGCAAAAAAGTCAAATGTCAACATAGAACCATCATTTGAGCAATTTTGGTAGATCTCCTATCCCCTGTTGCAAAGATTAGGACCCAGTGCTTATTTGGTTATGGAGAAGAAGATTTTTAAAGGTTTTTACCATATATGTGCATGGCAGCCATTTTGATCAATGGACCATACCCATTTTAGCAATCTTTCATTCTCCTGCCCATGGAGGCTCTGCATAATATTTGAGCAACACTGGCCCGGAGGCTTCAGAGGAAAAGCCATTTGAAATTATCAACATTTTGTCCATACAAATGTATGGGGCCCATACAAATGCAAACAGAAGCAAACTTGACCTCGCCGTAAAAAGGTTAAATGTCAATGTATGACAATTATTTTAGCAACCTTGGTAGACCGCCCGTTCCAGATGATATATGCAAAGATTCAGCCACAAGCCATCCTCTGTTTTGGAGAATAAGATTTTAAATGTTTTTCCCCATGCAAATGCATAAGGAAGCAACTTGACCTTGCCGTAAAAGGTCAAATGTCAATGTATGACCATTATTTTAGCAACTTTGGTAGACCCCCTGTCCCCGATGATTTATGCAAATATTCAGCCCCAAAGCATCCTCGGTTCTAGAGAAGAAGATTTATAAAGGTTTTTACCATATATGGGCATGGCGCCCATCTTGGTCAACGAACCGTGACCATTTTAGCAATCTTTTGTTCTCCCTACCTAAGGAGGCTCCATATGAAATTTGAGCAAAATTGGCCCAGGGGCTCCAGAAGAGAAGTTGTTTGAAATTCTGAACACTTTTTCCCATACAAATGCATAAGGAAGCAAAATTGACCTTAACGTAAAAAGGTCAAATGTCAATGTACGACCATTATTTTAGCAATTTTGGTAGCTCTCCTGTTTCCGAAGATATATGCAAAGATTCAGCCATAAGGCATGCTCGGTTTTGGAGAAGAAGATTTTTAAAGGTTTTTCCCATACAAATGCACAGGGAAGCAAACTTGACCTTGCCGTAAAAAGGTCAAATGTCAACGTACGACAATTCTTTTAGCAATGTTGGTAGACCTCCCGTCCCCGATGATTCCTGCAAAGGTTCAGCCCCAAGGCATTCTCGGTTCTGAAGAAGAAGATTTTTAAAGGTTTTTACCATATATGGGCGTGGCGGCCATCTTGGTCAACGGACCGCAACCATTTTAGCAATTTTTCGTTCCCCCACCCTAAGGAGGCTCCATATGAAATTTGAGCAAAATTGGCCCAGAAGCTCCAGAGGAGAAGTTGTTTGAAATTCTGAACACTTTTTCCCATACAAATGCATAAGGAAGCAAAATTGACCTTAACGTAAAAAGGTCAAATGTCAATGTACGACCATTATTTTAGCAATTTTGGTAGCTCTCCTGTTCCCAAAGATATATGCAAAGATTCAGCCATAAGGCATGCTCGGTTTTGGAGAAGAAGATTTCTGAAGGTTTTTCCCATATAAATGCATAGGGAAGCAAACTTGACCTTGCCGTAAAAAGGTCAAACGTCAACGTACGACAATTCTTTTAGCAATTTTGGTAGACCTCTCGTCCTCGATGATTCCTGCAAAGGTTCAGCCCCAAGGCATTCTCGGTTCTGGAGGAGAAGATTTTTAAAGGTTTTTACCATATATGGGCGTGGCGGCCATCTTGGTCAACGGACCGCGACCATTTTAGCAATTTTTCGTTCCCCCACCCTAAGGAGGCTCCACATGAAATTTGAGCAAAATTGGCTCAGCGGTTTTAGAGGAGAAGTCGTTTGAAAATGTTAACGGACGGACGGACGGACGGACGGACGGACGGACGCACGGACGGACGCACGGACGGACGGACGGACGGACGGACGGACGACGGACGAAAAGTGATCACAATAGCTCATCCTGAGCAGAGCTCAGGTGAGCTAAAAACATTACAAATGTAGGAAAGGGAAGTAAGCAATTTTGTGAATGGGTGTCATCTAGATGGCTATCTTAAATTTGCTAAACTTATCACCTCCCTCATCTACACTGATACAACAAGGTTCTTACTGGCTAAAAATTAAGAGAGTTTATGGTAAGACATAGCTCCAGATATAAGAGGAGGTTTCCACATAATATTTTTCTTATTTCTCCATGCAAAAACTTATGTTGTGGGTACTCATTAAAAGTGCCTCTACAAGGCACTTCTAATGAGTACTACAATGTAAGTTTTTGTGGAGTAATAAGAAAAATATCAGGGCCCAGTTGTTCAAAGCGTCGTTAGCTTAACGAGCTTGTTAAGGGCCATTTGGTTAACTGTTTTAGTAGATTCAATATACAATTTTCTGAAATTTTTTGCTGAAAAAATGTGGGTAGCTTTTGCACTGCAAAAGCTACTCACATTTTTTCAGCAAAAAATTTCAGCATATTTGCATATCACTCCATGTAAATTTTAACCAATCTTTAACTAACGACGACGTCGTTAGCTTTGAACAACTGGGCCCAGTACTTTCCAGTTGAAAAAGTGCCTTATCTGGAGCTATGGTAATAACACTGCATGTAACATGCTACAACAAAACAAGACATGACAGAAGACAATGAACTGTGTCTTCTGGGTGGTTTACACTCTTGGATTCATTGGTTCTTGTGTGAGTTCTTGTGCATCATGATTCATATGCTAAACTAATAATGGCAGCAGATTGTTCTCAATCAACTTAGTTACAAATGACCATAGCAATTAGTCTAAAAATTCCAACTGAACAAATAATAATGGGACCTTAATTTATTACAATTCCCAAAAGTAAAGTAAAGGAAGCCATAAATTTTACAAAAAGAGGCCTCCTTTGCAAAATTTGTTACTTCCCTAAAAGAATTCTTCATTCTTTTCTTGTTTGAAACAAAAATTTCACTTTTCAAAATTTAACATTAATTAACCCTTCTTTTGCTAAACACAACATGCCCTGTCTTAGCAAACAGTGTAGATCCAGATCAGTTGGCTTGTTCAGAAGCCAACTGATCTGGATCTGCACTGTTTGTCATTAAATATGCAAATTTCTTATCAAAAACCCAGATCAAGTAATCTGATTGGCTGGAAATTAGAAGTGGATGTAGCATCTTAATTTATTCAGCATGACAAGGTTAATCATAACAAACACATACAAGATGCAGTCAGCTGTGCAACTTTAGACATCTAACACTGCCCGTCAATCAAGAGTTTGGTTGGTTTGGAGTTTAATCATCCCGAAAACATACCTATATAATTTTGACCCCCTTAAACCCCCCTTTTATATAGTAAAACTGGGGTTTACAGGGGTATACATTATTTTTCTTATTTCTGCTCAAAAACATAGATTGTGGGTACTCATTAGAACTGCCTCAGCGAGGCGGTTCTAACGAGTACCCACAATCTATGTTTTGAGCAGAAATATGAAAAATATTAGAATTTTTTTATCTGAAAATATGCCAGTTTTTGGTTGTAAAATTTTCAATATATTTGAATAGGCGTGTTTTCGTAATGGGCCCAGTCAACACTATCAAGGCTATGAGGAGCTGAACATTCACTTTACCTAACTATACTTTTTCTGGGCAGGCTTAGAGTCCTCTAATTCGTTAACCAGTACTTGTGCATATTCTTTCACCAGAAACCAACACAAGTGCCTTCTTGAATCAGCAGAAGGGAGAGAATGACCATAGAAAATATTTCATGATTAATCTCAACACACCATCCTTTCGGTTTCTTTAACCTTTATCACTCTGAGCTAATCCAGTAGAATCTGACAAAACAATGTTTTTTTTTTTAAATCATAGAAAATTGGGTTTGACATTTCACATTGTCTCCTAAGGAGATAAACTGCATGAAATTTTAGACACTGTTTTCTGAAAAAAAAATTGTTGTTTACTGAAATTTCTTTCCAGCATACCAAAACACTATCGCTAAGCATGCTGGGTAAAAATTGCAGCAGATGACATTTTAAAATATTTGTTTTTAGTTTACCTACAAAAAAAAAAAATAAAAAAAAGACATTTCATTCAATAAGCATGAACTATCAAAGTATATTTTCCAGGAAAAATATGGTTGATTAGCAGTCTTGAATTTGCCCAGAAAGTGGCAAAGTTTAATCAAGCAGATACAAATGTGTGAATAGAAGAAATTATGCGAATATATTTAATATGATCAAAGTGACATACGCAATGATTGCTACAATGGCTTAAAGGCAAAACCATTTTCACTTCAATATACAGAAAGAAAAAAGATAAACATTTATGGGATAATTTGTAGCTCATCAGAATAGGAGGATATTTCTCCTTCAAAAAGCATCAATATTATGGTAAATGTCCTAGAATTCCATACACCAAAGTGTCTGACAAAATGGCATATGCAAACAGTTCAGATCCAGATCAGACTACTCCTGAAGGAGCCTACACTGTTTACAATTCTACTGAGTATTTTATGAAATAACTGCACACAAAGCAAAATGTGAGACACACAAGTATGTAACTAGAAAAGGATTTTTAGAAAAAAAAACAAATGTCCCCTCCCCCCCTCCTGCCCCCAATCCCGCCAGAGTTGTCATTCTTGTAAGCAACACGTCATTTCGTCCTGTTCTACATTTGTACCAAGTATCATCAAAATATTACGAAGGTTATTCAAGTTACAGAGCAGAGATAATAATCAAATTCAAAAACAATAAGGGGAGTTAACTCCAAAAGTAAAAAAAGCTGTTTGTCATTCTTGTATGTTTGTTTGTGTTGAGGTTTTACTGCCCAGTCAACCCAAGGAGGTCATGTTGAGCGCGGTCAGTTTACCTAACCACACGTTTACTGGGCACGTTTAGTCCTCCAAGCGGTTAACCAGTATTGTGTCAGAAACTGACAACTGCCCTTCTTGAATCAGTTGAAGGGAGAGAATGACCATAGAAAATATTTCATGATCAATCTCCATGAAAGAATGTTGCTGATCTCGGCAGGGGGTTGAACCTGCGACCTCCTGGTCTCCAGTCGGACGGCGTATCCAACTGAGCCATTGAGGTCGGCACATTCTTGTATGTGACATGTCGTCTGGTCTTGTTCTTCATTACTACCAAGTATCATCAAAATATTGTCCTATTCTACAGTTCTACAAGGTACCATCAAAATATTCTGAAGGGTATTCCAGTTACAAAGCAGACGAGAAATCTATTTCAAATAAAACAAAGGGAGATAACTCCAAAAGTAAGACAGGCAGAGTTGTCATTCTTGTACGAGACATGTCATCTGGTCCTGTTCTACATTTCTACCAAGTATCATAAAAATATTCCACGAAATCAATGGATAATCACTGTCAGACATAACAAAGGGAGATAACACCAAAAGTAAGAAAGAACGAGTTTTCATTCTTGTACACGACATGTCATCTGGTCCTGTTCTACATTTCTATCAAGTTTCATAAAAATATTCCAAAGGGTCTTTGACTTACAGTGCGGACACTAAATCAATGGATTATCACTGTCAAATATAACAAAGGGAAATAACCCCAAAAGTAAGAAAGGCAGAGTTGTCGTTCTTGTACATGACACGTCATCTGGTCCTGTTCTACATTTCTGTCAAGTACCATCAAAATATTCCAAAGGGTATTCCAGTTACAGAGCAGAAGAGAAATTTATTTCAAACAAGACAAAGGGAGATAACTCCAAAAGTATGAAAGCCAGAGTTGTCAATCTTGTAGTATGCGTCATGTCATCTTGTCCTGATCTACATTTCTACCAAGTATCATCAAAATATTCCAAAGGGTATTCATGTTACAGTGCAGACAAGAAGTTTTACCCGACAATATGTATCCACCCCCACCCCCCCCCCCCCCCTCCACCCCCACATACACACACACTCCCCCCTCTTGGTAGTGGCGGGGACATAATAAAGGATTGGAAATTTTAGGAAACTTACTGTATACTTGAATTCTTCCTGAAAACATGAGCCATGATGTGTCATAAGCAAAAACAGCAGCAATTTATGTCCAGATCAGCCTATCCAACCACGAGACTATCTGAGCCTTTGTTGCCCAAGATAAAAATATGGGCACTTTTTGACACATTCTGGTTTATACTCCCAGTGACAACTCATTAGAACTGCAGAAGTAAGGCAATTCTTAAGAGTAACCACAGCATTATATTTTGGTCGAGAAATAGTAATCTTGGTGTCCTAAATCTGATATCTTGAAAAATCTTGCTATTCTGCTTAACCCTTAAACTGCCAATCACAACAATTGTCGTCTGCTTTGTCATCTGCTTGTGATTTTAAAAGTCATTTCTGCAAACAGTGTGGACCCAGATCAGACTGCTCCTCCTTTAGGAGCAGTCTGATCTAGGTCCACACTGTTTGCTTGTGTGCAAACATAGGTTTGAAAAGTTTGCAAGAATATTCAGCAGATGACATAAACAGATGACATTTTCAGATGCAGGTTTTCTTGGCATTTTAAGGGTTAAGCTGGTGCTAGAGGGTGTATGTAGCCATGCAAATTACAATACTGCCATATGAAGAATCTCATTGAAACAAGACTGAGCTTAGCAATTTTTCTTTTTTTTTTTTCTTTTCTTTTTTTTTATGTGTTCTGTATTTCCAAGGGCAATCTTAATAGTGATTATTTGATCAAATTTTATGACAGACATTGTAAGGATTTGTTTTATTCTGGTTTAACATTAATTTACAAAATCTTTCAGTCTGGATGTGGCAGGGAACTCAATGCTCACATTTTGAGTGCTGCCTCGCTGAAAAAGCAAATCCCAGACACAGCACGATATTCCACCCAGTTACTATATACTGACACCCAGCTGACCAGTTCTTCTGACTCCTAGCTCTTCTTTTATAATGCTATTGCTATGTGCCAAGCAAAAGAGCACCTATTGCCATTTTAACATGTATAAAGTCTTTTGTTATACTCGACTGGGGATCAAACCCACAACCTCCCGCTCACAAAGCAAACACTCTACAACTGAGTTACGGTTCGGGTAGATATGGTAAGGAGGAAAAGTGTCCAACTATTAAGACAATTCTGGTACACCTTCTTATGTCGAAAATACATAATAAAAGGTAAGGTACCTTTTTTTCCACTCTGGCACATTTGTGGAAGTACAATAAAAGTTTAATGTTGGACAATAAACCCATAATTGGTACAGTAAGAAGTACTTTTATGCGTGCAATAAACTGCCGTATTTATGATACGACAGACAGGCCTCAGCAAACAGTGTGGACCCAGATCAGATGCTGCAGAATGCAGCATCTGATCTGGGTCTGCATTGTTTGCCATTCATCCAGCAGTTTTAGACATATCAATGCATAGTATTTTAAATGGATTTGTTTGTTCAAATTTTAGGGCAAGTATGGTGCGAAGATAAGGTGTTAAAATTACTTTGGGTGAATATGGTACCCCTGATTAGTACTTCTTAGGTTATAAAACCACTGGGCAGAGTTCCTGGTAAAAAAACATTTTTTCTGACAAATCTGTCTTCAGATTTGTCTTATTTCTCTACAAAAATATACATTGTGGGCACTCATTAGAACCACTTTGATGACACAATTCCAATGAGTATCACTATGATATATAAGTTTGTGGAAAATAAAAAAAATATTTTTATTTGGATATCCTCTGATCTGGAAGTATGGATGACTATTATGTATTACTTTCACATCTCATCCAGTCATTATAAAGCCATGAATGTTTACTGACCATTATGTCACATGGGGAATAAGGAAATTTCAATGCAAATCACAGAAATCCCAAGCTACTCTCACAGTCTATAAACTTCTATCTGTAAAATATGTAAATATTTTTCAAAGAAACGCTGAATAAAAGCACCCCAAAGCACTATGATACCCTTTCACTGGCACATATTGAAACTAGAATGCTTAGAAGATGACCTCCATCGGTAAAACATTTCATGTAAATGATGTATGAATTTGATATAATCTGGATGGAAAAAAAATTAAGTTACTGCATGGATACCAAATTTTTTACAACTGTCAGTGGGAATAACTCTTGCCAGAATCAAACAAATGCCATGTCTCTCCCAGCACAGAGGTCTTCCATTCAACCCTTGTCATGCTGAACCTGGATATATCCTACCTTTTCAAACAGTGTAGATCCAGATCAGTTGGCTTGATCTGGATCTGCACTGTTTGCCATACAATCTGGATCAGGTCATCTGATTGGCTGAAAATTAGAAGTGGGTGTGGCATCTTAATTTATTCAACAAGACAAGGGTTAATGTCCACATCTAAAGCATGGTGCACTTTATTAATATGATCCCTGCTAATTATCCAAAAGAGCAGGTTCAGACCCAGGTAATTTCTTACCTTAACCCTTGTCCTGCTGAACCCGGATATACCCTATTTTACAAACAGTGTAGATCCAGATCAGTTGGCTTCTGAAGAAGCCAACTGATCTGGATCTGCACTGTTTGTCATCAAGTATGCAAATTTATAACAACAATCTGGATCAAGTAACCTGATTGGCTGAAAATTAGAAGTGGGCGTGGCATCTTAATTTATTCAGCAGGACAAGGGTTAAGTGGAGATCAGACACTGGGACTATAGCATCAAAGGCCAGTGCACTAATCACTACCATGCAGCAACCACAACATTTAAATATCCCAAACAAAAAAGAGAAAAAATAATACATGTACACTTACTAATAATACTTTCCAATATTCCAAGAGATCATTGCTGCAAAAACCCAAACTTCACCTGACAAAGGTTTTAACTTAATGAAATTAAAACTCACTTTACTCTGCAAAAGCCATTAATCCCTCCACAAATAAACAGTTAAATTCCTTGAGCTTCTAAAAAAATCACAACAGCTCAATTCATATAACCTCTTGGTCTGTTTATACCTGGATTTTTTAGAATTTCACAGGTCAGAGGTCAGAAGAAATACATTCATCATGTCAAGGAAAACAAGAGTAATTTATAATACAGCCAGGTAAGAAAATATAGCTATACCTGTGATTGCTGATATAAGGAACAGTGGGACTGATTTGATTCTTAATAATTGAACAGAAAGTCAGATGAAACTGAATGGTAACGTGGGAAGAGGTACTGCTTAAATCTTAGCTTGCTGGATAAAATTTTCAGCAGCTCTGGCTTTTTTTGCAAATATTTTTTTTTTTTATTTCTCCCAGAAAACAGGGTTAAATATTTCATCACAAAAATATACCTACCGATATATAATTTTGACCCCCTTAAACCCCAGTTTTATATAGTAAAACTGGGGTTTACAGGGTTATACATTATTTTTCTTATTCTGCTAATAAAACATAGATTGTGGGTACTCGTTAGAACCACCTCGGCGAGGCAGTTCTAACGAGTACCTACAATCTATGTTTTGCGCATTAATATGAAAAATATCAGAATTTTTTATCTGAAAATTTTCATTTTTATGGTGGTAAAATTTTCAGTATATTTGAATAGGCATGTTTTCGTAATGCATGCAAATTGTCTCCTAACAATTTGCATGAAATGGAAACAATTTGCAGTAAATGTCAAACAATGTTTTCTGGGATGATGATGATGTTGACGGTTTGGTGTTTTACATCCCTTTCAACATTATTTTCATATCGAGATGATGGAAGGGTGAAAATGAAAAACTGTGCAATGAAACGCCAGTCATGAGCTGAATTCCACCTCCAGTGGGATTTGAACCCAGTACCTCATGATCAAGTCAGGAGCACTAACCACTCAGCCATGCGAAAACTTCTGTTTTCTGGGAAAAAAAACACGAAAAACATTATCAATCTGATGTCTGCTGAATTAGCCCAGAGAGTGGGAAAGGTTAAATCACTTCCGTAATTATACTATGGTATTTACCCTAAGCCCAGCCAGCATTCTACGTAAATCTACATCGGGCCGTCATCGGCCCGTCAGCTACCCTGACGGGCCGATGACGGCCCAATATAGATTTACGTAGACTGCTGACTGGGAGTATTCGAACACTTTAGCTCCTTAGCATACTTTAAAATTTTAACAAGTCAATTTTACTACCTGGGCCCAGTTGTTCACAGTGTCATTAGCTTAACGAACTCGTTAGAGGTCAAAATGTTAACTGCTTTAGTAAGTATAATATCTAATTCACAGGTATTTTTGCTGAAAAAATGTGAGAAGCTTTTGCAAATGCAAAAGCTACTCACATTTTTTCAGCAAAAATATCGACATATATTTCATATTTAATGATCAAGGTTTTAATTATTCGTTAACTAATGACATCGTTAGTTTTGAACAACTAGGCCCTGGTAATCAATGGAAACACTGCTGGATGAGTGTCAGATGCGGCATTCTGTGTGCTCAGGCTTGCCTGTCCCAATACTTAGGGTTATTATGGTAATAATTTAAAAAAAAGTCAGATGAAACTCAATGGTAACATGGGAAGAGGTACTGCTTAAATTACAAATTAAAAGGACCGTATTTACCCTAAGTATTTGGACACCATAGCTCCTTACCTACATTGGCTACCATCATCTGACTGACAGGTTGATCAGTCAAGACTATTACCCTTACACTGCCAATCACAACAATTGTCATCTGCTTGTGATTTTAAAAGTCATTTTTGCAAAGTGTGGACCCAGATCAGACTGCTACTCTAGGATCAGGGTCCACACTGTTTGCCTGTATGCAAATATAGGTTTGTAAAGTTTGCAAGAATATTCAGCAGACAACATAAACAGAATTTCAGATGCAGGTTTTCTTCGCTTTTTAAGGGTTAAAGTCATGTCAAACCATACTTTTCCTTGGCAGGCTTAGGCCTTTAACCACACATTCTTTCACAAGAAACTGACAACTGCCCTTCTTGAATCAGCGATAGGGAGATGATGACCACAGAAAATATTCCAAGATCAATCTCCACAAAAGAATGCAGGAATCGAACCTGTGGCCTCCTGATCACCAGTCTGACCTGCATCCGACTTAGCCACCGAGGCTGGCTACTACATTTTGGGACAGACTGACAGCATCAGAACAGGGTCTACACTGTTTGCACTCATCCATACATCAACAGCATGTAAAATGTCTTGTTCAAACTTTAAGACAAGAATGGTGGAAGTTACGGCATTCCAATAATTAGGATTAATAGGGTATATGTATTAAAGAATATGAGTCAGTGCATGACAAAATGTGCAGGCTGATCTGAGTCTTCCCTGGACTCACAAGTCTTACTATAAGTTTTCTCGAGCGCTGGCTCATAACTTCTGTTCCAAGGAAGACCAAACTTCTCAACTATTGGGATCCAAAGCAGAAATCATGTTACCTAAACACCCTTTTGTATCCAAACAAAAATGTATAGATTATATAGAAAAATGACCATTTATGGTCATTTTTCTATATAATTTATACATTTTTGTTTAGATACAACATTTCCGGGTCCTTCTTTAGCTGCGTTATATCCAAAACCATGTTTTAATGAACCATGTTATAAAGAGGTTCCCATGGACAGTTTGACAGATTCTTACAAAGATATTTTGTTGTTGTTTTTTTGTTTGTTTGTTTTTTAATGAGTGACCAATTTTGCTTTAACAGACTGTCAATTATAGTAGGACTATAGACCAACAAACAACTGTGATGTGACCAGACTAAGATGAGAGACAAAAAGAGTTAAATTACCATTTAAATCAGGACATGATGATCTGATTGATGTAAATCACCTGGATGAGACAGTTATAAATGACAGTCAGAGGCAATAAAATATAGTAACTGATGGTTAATTGAAGAAAATTACTATCTTTGTATGCATCATGGTTCCAGGTAAGGTGGGTTTTTTCCCAACCAAACATTATTGATATTTTTCTTATTTCTCCATGAAAGCATATGTTGTGGCTACTCATTAGAAGTGCCGTGCTGAGGTGCTTCTAATAAGTACCCACAACATATGTTTTTGTGAAGAAATAAGAGAAATATCAACAAGAAATTATTGTTTGGATACCCCTCTTATCTGAAGTTATGTGTGTGCAATACAAAATCAAGCTTTCAAAATGTGCATATTCCCTCACTTATTGTTCAGACCAAACCATAGCACCAGTCATGGCAATTTATTTTATTTTTTCAAATAAAAAGTTTGGTATTTTTCTTATTTCTCCATAAAAAACATATGTTGTGATAACTAATTAGAAGCACATTCCAATGAAACAAAAAACCTTATTTTCCCTGAAAAAATACCATATTTGACCTAATTACCGCACATACCCCTTACGCGCACAGTCAAGCAATTCCGTAGTCTTCAGATTCCAGCCAGTGTACTTTTTGTCTACTTCTTTAAGCAATCGAAAATAACAAACAAAACTCAAGGACACCCCAGAAAAGTATCCCTTCTCAAACAAGTAAGGAGAACAAACAACCCACTGGATGGTCACTTTTGATTGGAGATTCAGTATTGTCAGGCATAAACAAAAAGGGTCTACGAAAAGGAGTTGAATGTAATCTGTATTAGGAGCTACAATTGACACCATTCTGGATAAAATAGAAATATTTGATATCAGCAAATTTCACAATATTGTTGTGTATGTTGGTGGGAATGACATGTCAGGTGTAACAGAGATTGCACATTTTGAACAGCAATATGAGAATTTAATTTCACTCATTAGAAAGAAGAACTCTAAGTGCAAAGTTCTGCTCAGCAATATGTGCCCGAGAGGTGATACTGATGTCTCTGAAATCAATGATGTCATCAGGGATCTGTGTCAAACTCATAACGTGACCCTCATTAACTCCAATGCTGACTTCTATGACAAGAAAAAGAAACTAAGAAATCACTTTTACAAACTATGGGACAGTATACACCTCTCCAGATCGGGGACAAAAAGATTACTGGGATCATTTGAGCGACACATTAGTATTGTTGAGAACTTTGAAACCTGTGTATACCTACCCAGAACCCTGCTATGGCAAGAGACCCCTTTGGATAATCCACCATCAAGCCATATTAATCATTATAGGACCCGGAACAAACATTATAATAATAACTTTCAACCTACTGGAAATGGAACTTCTGATAGTGGTCTACAAGCACGTTGCTTGAAATGTGGCATGACAAATCATGAAACTTATAATTGCAGACATAAGACACAAGTGAAATGTCACAAATGTAACTTGTATGGACATAAAGACTCAACTGGTTTGTGCTACAATATATAGGACAAAGGCAAATATGCCAGTATACCATTTCCAATATCTACCTTTAATTCATATGATCTGTTGTTGACTGTTTGTGTAGACTGCAACCAACATGCATATATATGTGAAACAATTTCAGACCAATCAATGTCATTTGTTATGAATGTATCTGTTAGTAATAATTATGATTGCATTGGCTCAACTCAGTCTGTTGCACAAACAAATGTCATTGAAGATAATGAAACTAGTACTTTACAACCATCTTGTTTTACAATGAATAGTAGAAATAATGATACAGCAAAGCTGGATGACAATCTTAATGACAAGTCACTCAAATTTGTATCTTTAAATGTCTGCGGTTTGAAACGCAAAGTCTTATATCCCGAGTTTAGCAGTTTAGTGAATAATTATGACATGCTCTCTGTTTGTGAAACAAAACTTGATAGATATGATCTTATTGAACTGCCTGGTTATGTTTTCTTCTCTCAGTGTAGAAAACAGAAGTATATCCGCAAAAGTGGGGGTATTGGAGTTTTTATAAAGCAGTCATTGTTTCCACACGTTTCTCACATTAAATCTGATTCTGATTATGTCTTGTGGCTTAGTATCAGCAAGAAAGTCTTTAATACTGATGAGGATATTTATGTAGGAGCCATATATATTCCTCCAAATGACTCAAAATTTTACAACCCTGATGAAATAGAAAATTTTAATGTTGAAATCACAAATATGTGTGTTTCAAATAAATATGTTCTCTTAATGGGTGATTTCAATGCAAGGACTCAAAATAAACAAGACTTTCTTGAAAAGGATAATTTTTTCATAAAATACTTCGATTTTGATAAAGATATGATAAGTCACTTCAGTGTTTCCTCAGTTCTTGACCAGAGTAAACTACCAAAAAAGGTACATCACAAGATAAGGTTATCAATAATGAAGGAAACAAGCTCATTGATATTTGTAAATCAAATAATTTATTTATTTTCAATGGAAGGTGTGGAACTGATAAAAACATTGGTGCTATGACTTTTCGTAATCTCTCTCTTATTGACTTTTCAATTGTATCACAGCATGCATTGCAATTTGTTAATATGTTTGAAATTTTAGAAGTCGACCCCCGTTTTTCTGATGGCCATTCATTACTAAGTACAACCTTATGTTTCTCTCAAAGTTCTATATTGAATACAAAGAAGTATCCCAAACAAAATATTAAAGGAAAGCCAAAATTAACAGAAGATAAAAAAAACTATCTTTGTCCAAAACATAGATCGTTCTAAATTAAATGACCTATACAACATTCAAGATAGTAGTAAAAACTATAACTCAGTGAATAAGGATAATATAAATAGCATGTGCCTTAAGTTTTCTGAAATTTTTCATGAATCAGCACAAACTTGTATTCCTGATAAATCATACCCAAATCATACAAAAGGCAAAATGCCTTGGTTCGGTAAACAGTGTGCACATGCACGCAAACGGTACGTACCATCTGGCTAAAACAAAATTTTCAAGATGTCCATCAACTTCCTCAAGGTCAAGTCTAGTAACAGCAAGCAAAGCATACAAAAAGAAAATGAACTATTTCATAAATAAACATAAGACAAACTCAAATTAAGCTTAGGAATTTGAAAAATAAAAATCCAAAGGAGTACTGGAAAATAATTAACAGCATTGACAGTAAAAAACAAGACAGTAGTAATATTGGACTTGACTCATTATACAGCTTTTTCAAAGGTTTAAATAAACAGTCTGATTCTGAAAACCAACAGAATGAAAATATAAAGATTTCACTTGATGATAATGATCCAATTTTGAACTCACCTATTACTGACTGTGAAATCTTAAAATGCATCAATTCTTTAAAGAATAATAAAGCATGTGGAAATGATGATATCATAAATGACTACATAAAGAGTACTTCTAATATAATGATGCCATTGTATAATTCTTTTTTCAATTTGATTCTTGAAACTGGAATTTTGCCAGATGCCTGGTTAGAAGGAATTATAAGGCCCATTTACAAACATAAAGGAGATCCTTCACAGCCTGAGAATTACAGACCAATAACAATTTTAAGCTGCTTTGGCAAACTTTTCACAGCAGTACTCAACTTACGACTAAATGAATTTCTCAATACTTATGATATTTTGAATGAAAATCAAGCCGGTTTTAGAGCTGGATATTCTACAAATGATCATATTTTTGCTCTACATGCTCTTAGTGAAATTTTGAAATCCAAAAAGTTAAAGCTATTCTGCTCTTTTGTAGATTTTAGCAAAGCTTTTGACTCTATGTGGCGTGTAGGATTGTGGTCAAAATTACTGGCAAACAATATTAATGGGAAATTCTTTTGTATTGTCTTTAACATGTACCAAGAAATTAAATCATGTGTTTCATACAACGGTAATCAGTCAGATTTTTTCCGTTGTTTTAGAGGAGTCCGACAAGGTGAAAATCTGTCACCTGTCTTAATTGCCTTATTTCTGAATGATCTTGAAAGCTTTCTTGTGTCTAAGAAATGTCCTGGTATTGATGTAGAATTTGCTTCTGATGATGTTTATTTTTACCTGAAGTTGTTTGTTTTACTCTATGCAGAGGACACAGTTATTTTGGCCAGTGATGAAAAAAGTTTCCAGCACTGTTTGAATATGTTTCATGAATACTCAAAATTATGGAAGCTTGACATCAATTACGATAAGACCAAGCTTTTAATTTTTGGAACACGTAATGATGATCGTTTTGACTTCAGAATTGGTGAAAACAAAATTTCAACATGTAAGGACTTCAAATACTTAGGCGTAGTTTTCACCAAAAGTAGAAGTTTTTCAAAGGCTATTAAGCACAACTATGACCAGGCAAAGAAAGCTATGCACCTTTTACACAAAAGAATCAGGTCCTTGAACCTTTCTTTTGATTTACAACTGCAATTATTCGATCACACTATTTTACCAATAGCCCTATATGGCTGTGAGGTATGGGCATTTGAAAAGGCTCAACTAATTGAAAATCTTCATATTTCTTGAGATACATCACAAACTCAAAAAAGAGCACCCCAATATATATGCTACATGCAGAGCTTGGTGGCAGACCCATTGATGTAAACATTAAAACGCATTTGATTGGCTTCTGGATGAATATTATTAATGGCAAAGAATCAAAATTATCTAAATTATTGTATGACATACTTTATCACCAATACTGCAGTGGAGAATATCAACATAAATGGATTCATAGCATAAAAGAATTACTTATATCAGTTGGACGATTTGATCTTTTCAATACAAGAATAATTGAAAATCCAACATCTGTTAAAAGGCAAATTTCTGAAACCTTGGTTGATCTGCATACTCAAGATTGGCATCAGAAAGTAAATCTATCTTCTAAAGGAAAAAATTATTACCTTTACAAACAGAACATCAAGTTAAAAAACTATTTGGTAAAGTTAAATAAAAAGCAGCACAGTGCACTACTGAAATATAGACTGAGTAACCATAGACTCCCAGTTGAAACAGGTCGATGGGAAAATACTCCACTCGATGAAAGAAAATGTAATCTATGTACAAAACAAGACATTGGAGACGAGTTCCATTATCTCTTCATATGTAATTATTTTCAAGCCGAACGAAAGCAGTTTTTGAAATCATATTTTTACAAGAGACCTAATGTCATTAAATTTAAAGAACTGCTCTCTACTGATAATGTAAAAGACCTTATTCAGTTATCTAAATTTGTAGATATAATAATGAAAAAAGTTTTCATCTGTCATTTAAGTACTGTGTATGTGTGTGTATGGTTTTTTTTGGTGGGTGCGTCTGTGTGTGTGTATGTTTGTGTGCATTGTATATATGTTCTTTTAAGCCACGTGTGGCCTGAACTTAGTCAAATAATGTTTAGCTCAGTTCGGTCCAGTTCTGCTGGTTTCATATTTGTTCATGGAAGATGGTTAACCTCCTGTTGAACTGGTGTAAAGTCAGTGGAGGGGATAGGATAATGTGTGTGTGTGTTTTTTTTTTAGTTATTGCGTGTACATGGGGGCTGCACCCTGGTGGGCATGGGGTTGGCTGCGTTTAGACGTGGTGTTGATTCCATGTCTGGACATAGTTGACACCTGGTGCGCTGAGTGTAGCCTTTGGTTTTGGCACTACTGTATGTATGTACCTGCACACATGCATATGTGTGTATGTATGTAATTATGTGTGTGGACAGAATGTAACGCGAACAATGTTTGTTTGTTTGTAAACTTTGTTACTTGCTTTGTTCATTATGTAGTTTCTTCCTTCTCTTACACCTCCTGTGTGTGGCCTGAGAAGTAGTTAGATTAATAAAGTTTTGTTCTGTTCTGTTCTGTTCTATAAAGGCATATATTGCAATGTAATTCAAATGAGTACCTACAACATATGCTTTTATAAAGAAAATCAGAAGAAAAAACCTTACAAGAACATCACATAAGCATCATTTGATAAGTCCTTCACTGATTTTTTTTTTTTTTTTTTTTAATTACCATAAGTGTAGGTAGGTACTTATTTTACCACAAGTTGTCCCAGTATTTTTGAAAAACCTAAGCACACAATGCAGTAATTAAGTTGAATACGGTAATACAAAAGAAATTTAGAATGTCTGCTACGACTTGCTTAAGCATTTTTAAGGTTAAAACCACAAAGAACTAAGGAAGTTGTTTTTTTTTACCCCAGCAATGCTTTTTGCCAACATCGCATTTATGGTTGACCATTATAAAGAAGAAATTTGCAATCATAAACTGCAAACATTTCAAGAGTGTAAATAAATTAAAAATACAACAGTCTCTTTGTCAGTGAAACAGGAATAAAAAAAGATCCTTCTATCTGTAAAATGCAAGTGCAAACACTTCAGCTTGTCATCCGAGCTATATCATGGGAAAAGGTGTCAGTGCACCACATCTGCAAACAGCAAAAAACCTACCGTATTTACCCTAAGTATTCGGACACCTCCTTACCATATATGTTCTAAAATTTGAACCAGTACAATTCACTACCCGATGTTGTGTCTAAAAATTGCTGGATGAGTGGCAAACAGTGTAGACCTAGATGAGACGCCGCATTCAGCAGCTCCTCATCTGGGTCTATACTGTTTGCTCAGGCCTGTCTATCCGAATACATAAAGCAAATACAGTAGATCAGTATGAGCTTGCTTGAAGTCTTGTGTACTGTATTTACCCAGAATATTCAGACACCATAACTCCTTGCAATATCGATTCTAAAATTTGAAAAATTCCATTTCACTATCTGAGTGTGTGAAATGTTGTGAAAGAATGGCTGACAGTGCAGCCCCTGATCAGGAGCACGCAATGCTCCTTTAAAAGCAGTTTGATCTGGGTCCACACCATCTGCTCAGGCATACCTGTCAGAATGTTAACCCTCGTCATGCTGAATAAATTAAGATGCCACGTCAACTTCTGATTTTCAGCCTATCAAATTGCTTGATCCGGATTGTTGCTATAAATTCACATACTTAATGGCAAACAGTGCAGATCCAGATCAGTTGGCTTCTGAACTGCAAACAGTGCAGATCCAGATCAGTTGGCTGGATCTACACTGTTTGCAAAGGCAGGGTATATCCGGGTTCAGTAGGACAAGGGTTGAGGACAAATAATTGTTACAGTTATACAGGTAAAGGGAAAGGTGTTTGTTTGTTTGTGTTGAGGTTTTACGGCCCAGTCAACCCAATGGGGTCATGTCGAGCGTGGTCAGTTTACCTAATCACATATTTACTAGGCAGGCTTAGTCCTCTAAGCTGTTAACCAGTGCTTGTGCACATTCTTTTGCCAGAAACTGATAACTGCCCTTCTTGAATCAGCAGAAGGGAGAGAATGACCGTAGAAAATATTTCATGATCAATCTCCACGAAAGAATATTGCCTACCTCGGCAAAGGGAAAGGTGTCCCATGGCCTTGCAGCCATTGGGGAGTTGGTAGTTAGGAGCCCACTGTGTCTTGGGCAGCACATTTAAGACATGACCTAATCCTCTCCTTTCACTGCCTTTCAACCGCTCCCTGAAAGGTACCCATTCACAGCTAGGTGAACAGAGTTTTTCAATTGATCTGAGCTGGGCTCGAACCAACAAGCTTCAGTAATATGCGGTCAAATGTTCTAATCATTCAGCTACGACACTTCTCCATGCAGTTATACAATGCAACATTCAATGGAGCTGCAATGTATGTCATATATAAACAGCCTCATCATGCACAGTCTGATCAGGGCCTGTGATACAGAATACAAATTGCTTCTACAAGCAGACATCAAAGGCCCTTATCTGACTGCATTGATTAACCCTTAAAGCGCCAATCACAACTGCAGCAGACGACATTTGTTGTTTTTTTTTTTCAGAGAAAACAAGTCTTGACATTTAATGTGAATCGTCTGCTTGGCAGACGATTCACATGAAATGTAAAGACTTGTTTCTCTGAAAAATAAAAAAAAAGAGCTCTGCCAAGCGTGGCATTATACGCCCATGGCAAGTAAATAGATGTAGCACATAAACTGGCTCCTGCATAATTCAGTGCTCCAGATATAAACTCTAAGTGGAATTACAAAAAAAAAAAAATTAAAAAAATTTCATTGGGGCATATCTCTGCTGATGTTTAGTGAACTGTAACCTAAGGGTCCAAGCTGGCCCAGAAATTAAAGAGAAGTGACTTCTCCCTCCTGGGAAAATAGGGAGAAGTTTGCTGCTTCTAGGGAGAAGTGCTTTCTGATGGAGGAACCCCACAGAAGCATGGCTATATTATAAGCTCATATGAGCTGAATGTTTTTCCTATACTTCAATACTGGACCAAACAATACTAAAACAAAAATAAACAACAAAAAAAAAAAAAAAAAATGCTGCAAGACATTTTTTTCTAAACCTTTAACTTGTTTAATACTGATTTTATTTTTGTTCTTCAAGGGTGCCAAATCAGAAGAGTATTAAAAAAAAAAAAAAAAAAAATTCAAAAAATTATGTATTTATAAAGATTTAATAATGACAACATTTCCTTGCAAGTCTAATAAAAGAAGATGTTAAAAAAGAAAAAATCAATATCTTGACCATATGACCAAAACTTTAGTTATTTGCAAAAAATATACCTATTATATAATAAAATTTGGACACTATTACCTCTTAACAACATGCTGCAAAAAGTTTACAAAAACTTTTAACGGGGCATAAATCTGCAAATATTTGGTGCACTGTAACCTCGAAATAATATGTGCTGCTCCACATCATCGTGTAACTATTTATGAAGTTTCAGCTTGATCGGATGTAAACTGCAGGAGGATTTAGCCGAAAACAAAAAAATTAATAGAAATTTTCAAAGGGGTTTAACTCTGCTAATACTTGGTGGACTGTAACCTTGAAATAATATGCGCTGCTCCACATCATGATCTAATTACAATTCAAGTTTCAGCTTGATAGGATGAAAACTGTAGGATTTAGCCGGAAACAAAAAGTTTACTGAAATTTCAAAAGTGCATAACTCTGCTAATATTTGGTGGACTGTAACCACGAAACAATACGCCCTGCTCCATATCATGGTCTAAGTGCACATGAAGTTTCAGCTTGATTGGATGTAAACTGTAGGAGGATTTAGCCAGAAACGAAAAATTAATAGAAATTTTCAAAGGGGTATTACTCTGCTAATATTTGGTGGACTGTAACCTTGAAATAATATGCGCTGCTCCACATCATGGTCTAACTACAAATCAAGTTCAGCTTGATCGGATGTAAACTGTAGGAGGAGTTAGCCGGAAACGAAAAGTCTACTGAAATTTTCAAAGGGGCATAACTCTGCTAATATTTGGTGGACTGTAACCTCGAAACAACATGCACTGCTCCACATCATGGTCTAACTATATATGAAGTTTCAGTTTGATTGGATGTCAAATGTAGGAGTTAACCGGAAATGAAAAGTTTACAGAAATTTTCTAAGGGGCATAACTCAGCAAACATCTGGTGGGACTGTAACCTCGAAAAAATATGTGCTGCACCACATCATGGTCTAACTATATACCAAGTTTCAGCTTGATGGGATGTAAACTGTAGGAGGAGTTAGCCAGAAACGAAAAAGTTTACGGATGGACGGCATACCCCGTAACATAATACGTCCTGTTTTTCAAACGGGCGTATAAAAAAAAACAAAAAAAAAAACAAAACATTAAAATGTCGTCTGCTGCAAATTTTGCTTGGGGCTTTAAGGGTAAAATAGAAGATTTGGGCCTTCAAACATGCACAGAATGCAAAGATACAGATCATGCTGAACATGCAAAAAGTATCATCTGGGCCTTTGCACTCCATTCTGTAAATGTCCAATGATTCTGTTTGCAGATAATGAAGATCCTGATCAGACTGCACAAATGCCCATGCTGATCTGGGCCTTTGCTGTCTGCATATACCTAAAGACGCTTCTTTACACAGCATGGCCAATATATCTTACCACCAGTGTGCAGAATATTCAGACTCACTGAGAACATACATCATGTTCTTGAAACATTGAGTGTCAAGATAATACTAATTAATTCCAGGGATAATATCATTAAAATAACAGTGGCTGGAAATCAGTTTGGAATAAAACTGATGTTTCTATGAATTTTGATACATCCAAAGTATCTTGGTTATTATTAACCTTTAACATTTACCACCCTTTGGGCAAATACATCAGAAGATAAATTGATGATTTTTTTTCTTCTAATTTTTCCTGGCAAATAGGATTTGACATTTCATGCAAATTGGCTCCTCAGGAGCCAATTTGCATGAAATGTCAAATCCTTTTGCCAGGAAAAATAAGAAAACTATTTCAAAATGTCATCTACTGAAATTTTTACCCAGAATGCTAAGAGTTTAGCTAAGGCATCCTCTTGGTCAGCGTCATTTCTTTCTGACAATATTCCATAACCACCAACATAAAAGCAAACTTACATTTCATTTACTTAATACATCCAATATTTTTTTCCTAATAATTTCCCTCAATGAACAAGAAAAACAATTGTCAATACACAGGAGACAAATAAGAATAATGACAATATAACACTGGGCCATGAAATAAGAAAGCGTGTAAAATCAATTTGCCGCTAGCTATAACCAACTTACAGGTATCCAACAGTCAACCGTGTGAAGGAGGTTATTGATAAAGTAATATTTTATTTTGTTTTTATCTCATAGTTTTTTTGTTTAAGTAAAAAATCAAACCCTCTGTTTACACATTTCATTCAAATTTTATCTGTCAGTCAGATACCATATATATTAGAAAGCAAAAAATATTAATCACAGAAATGTTTCCACATACACAACATGTCGGCCTCAGTGGCTAACAGTGGGATGCCATTCGGACTGGTGATCAGGAGGTCGTGGGTTCCATCCCCACCCGGTCCAGTAATATGCTTTCATGGAGATTGATCATAAAATATTTTCTAGTCATTCTCACTCTAGGGAAATTGTCAGTTTCTGGCAAAAGAATGTGTACAACCACTGATTGACCGCTTTGAGGTCTAAGCCTGCCTAGGAAAAGTGTGGTCTGGTAAACAGACCGGCTCCACATGACCTTAATAGTGTTAACTGGGCCATTAAACTCTAAACCAACCAACATTCACAACACATAATTTTTTGATGCTAAAGAACTGGGAGCAAATTCTTTTCTTTAATGCTTACACTCAGTAAAATTTTCAGCAGACAACATAATGATTTTTTTTTTTCATAAAATATGATTTGGCATTTGGAAATGCCAAATCCTGTTTTCTGGGAAAAATGAGAAAAATACCACTAATTTGTCATCTGAATTAGCCAATAGAGTGGCAAAGGTTAAGAGTAGCCCTATTTTCTGTGAAAGGTTTAAAAATACTATGAAGACAATTCCTGTCTGCAAAATTGTCTCTCTTTATAAAATGGCAGCAAAATCTTTCAGCTGTATCTGTTCACCTTAATGGGTTAATCAACCATGAAGCAGTAAATGAGAATGAAAGATGGTCCATCAGATGACAACTTCAGGCAAGATGACTTGAATGAAATGTCCAACTAAGAAAAATGATGTTACATTAAAATGTTTAGAATTACATGTTTGATTTATCACCCCAGGTAGATAAGAATCATTTTTCTTTTTTCAAAGCTTAGATTTCATTAAAAAAAAAAAAAAAAAAAGTAAGAAAAAAAAGTAAACTAAAGGAGAGAATAAGTCGCATCACTAAAAAGGGGGTCCATAACTTTGCTGTATTTTTTATAGCAATAAAAATACACATACACTTAAAAATCGGGTTTTTTTGGGGGGGGGGGGGGGTTTCTAATTTCTCCAAGAAAACATACACTTTTAGTTTTTGGGTATTAGTTTTTGGGTGTTCACCAGAAGGGTCTTGCAAAGGTGCTTTTAATTTGCACCCACAATATATGTTTAAATGAAGAAATATAAATACTATTTGGTTATCTAAAGCTAGTAATTATATGGTTTGGAAGGACATAAAGATAAGAGTAAAAAGAGATTGGAAAGATTCAGATGTTATTCACAAAATTTAATGGGAGGGGACTATCAACCATTAAGCCCCAGGTGACATTTCAACCTTTAACCTGCTGAATTTAAGTTTTTAAATAGGGAGCAGATGATATTTTTAGAAGATATATTTTCTTATTTTTTCACTCAGAAAATAAGGTCATAAGCTTACATTTCTTTCAGATTTTCTCATTTGGAGACAATTTAACCCTAGTCCTGCTGAGCCCAGATATGTCCTGCTTTTGCAAACAGTGTAGATCCAGATCAGTTGGCTTCTTCAGAAGCCAACTGATCTGGATCTGCACTGTTTGCCATTAAGTATGTGAATTTATGTCAATAACCTGGATCAAGTAATCTGATTGGCAGAAAATTAGAAGTGGGTGTGGCATCTTAATTTATTCAGCAGGACAGGGGTTAAATGAAATGAGCCACCTCATGACAAAACCAAGAAAATGGGTGTGTGCCCAGGGAAGACTCAGATCAGCCTGGGCACCTGCCAGTCTGACCAGTCTTCGCTGTGCACTCAGTGGGTAGCTAAGGACCCAAGCTTTCTTCATACGGACAGGAAAGACACCAATCAGACTGGGCAGATGTGTAGCAGATCCATCTGTCTTCACTGGTCGCACGTCTCATTGTAGGTTTTGTCGTGCGGTGGCTCAAATGTCAAATAAAACAGTTGTCCTTGGAAACAAAGAACACATAAATGAATTAAAATCAGAGTCTCAACTACCACTGGCATAAGCAGAACTAGATTTTCCAAAGTACCAGAATGGGCCCAGTGATCGCAAGGAAAATAAAAACTACCGTATTTACCATATATTTTCGGACACCATTAATGTTCGGACACCACCTATTTTCTGCAAAATATGATAATTTAATACACCATAACATTTCGGACACCCCCTGAATTTGAAAAAGATAATTTCCTAATTTCGGACACAAAAATGCCTCTGGACAAAGCCGAATTTTCAATGAAATCCAACACCAAACCCGCAGAGTCGCTATGATTTTCACGGATGTTTTGATAGATGAAGCCATTTTCTAACAGGTAAGAAGGAAGTAGTAGAGTCTAAAAAATTTGTAGCAGACGTTATTGTAATTTTTTTCTACTTTATTTTAGAGAAAATAAGTTGACATTTCATGTGAATCATCTGCCAAGCAGACACTTTACATATAATGTCAATAGTTATTTTCTTTAAAAGGTAAAAAAAAAAAAGTTAAAGATTTAAGAGTTACTTTGTTATTTTTTAAGAGAAGTCAGCCAGTATGTTTATACAAAAGTCAGGAAGGTATAAAACAAATAAGGCCTACTAATGACAACTTAACCCTTGTCCTGCTGAATAAATTAAGATGCCACGCCCACTTCTAATGTTCAGCCAGTCAGATTGCTTGATCCAGATTGTTGCTATAAATTCACGTACTTTATGGCAAACACTATGGTGAAGTGAGGGGAGGCTTAAGTAAAACTATCACATTTGTTGCCTGATGATGAGTTCTAAAGGTTAATAGTCATGGGTAAACTGAACGTATATGTCATGTTACTTGTTGCATCCAATGAAATGACACAGTTATGGATGAATCACTTTAGGCTAGACGCATCTGCCAAAGTAGCATATGAAGAATGCTCAAGAGAATGCTAATAAGAAAACCCAAGATGTGTGGCAAATGTGTATAATTATAGGCCACATCAAGCGAAACTGTATCTTCAAATGTTACCTCTTTACATCAAGTGGACTCTTCTACCACAACTCTTTGGAGTGGTCTATTTCCAGTAGCTGGGTGTCTAGTTAGTTTTTATTAATATTATGTTTTATAGAAATTCCTGTATTTAATGCAAACGGAACAGACCCTGATCAAATGCTGCTTTCTGTGGCATCTGTTCTGGGACTGCACTGTGTTTGCCCTTTTGGGAGACTCCAGTCTAAACTATCAAAGTCATATCATACCAAAGGAGTGTTAGAGTCTTGCATTAGAACTAAAGGTCAATTATGTTTGCTTATAATAACAGCATATAGCTACCTTACATTTTCGTTTATATTCAAATGAATGTCAATTTGGACAGCAGGTGCACAAACAAAAATATGCACTTAATGTGACATTCAGTGAATGACGGTATTCATACCTAAAAGAGTCCCAAGAACCAAGATTTTTTGTAGCCATAATATTGAACATTTCATATCAAAGGACTGTTATAGTCTTGCATTAGAGTATTCTGAAGGTCAATTATAATCATTACGAAAACACGCCTATTCAAATATACCGTATTTGACCTAATTACCGCACATACCCCTATAAGCGCACAGTTAAGCAATTCCGTTGTCTTCAGATTACAGCGAGTGTATTTTCTCGCTACTTCTTCATAAAGGCATATGTTGTCGATACTCATTTGAATTGCATCGACTTGTCGATGCAATTCAAATGAGTACCCACAACATATGCTTTTATAAAGAAAATCAGAAAAGAAACCGCATAAGTATCATTAGACAAGTATGTCGCTATCTTTAAGTTTTCTCAGTAGTTTTGAAAAACCTAAGCGCACGGTGCGGTAATTAGGTCGAATACGGTATTGAAAATTTCACCACCAAAAACTGAAAGTTTTCAGATAAAAACTCTGATACCTTCCATATTTCTGCTCAAAACAGATTGTGGGTCATCCTTAGAACCACCTTGCTGAGGCAGTTCTAATGAGTACCCACAATCTATGTTTTTGAGCATAAATAAGAAAAATAATGTATACACCTGTAAACCTCAGTTTTACTATATAAAAGTGGGGTTTAAGGGGGTCAAAATTATATCGATATGTTTTTGTGATGATTGTTTACATAATCCAAGTATTTAGAACAAATATGACATAAAGTTTCTCTTACCTTATATTTTCTCTAAAACTGGAATGTCAATTTGGACAGGTCCACAAATAAAAATATGTCCTCAAAAATATGTCATTCAGTGAAGGTATGTATCAAAAATCCAAAAGGGACATAAGAACTGTATTCAATTAATGAGATTTTTTTGTATCCATAATATCAAACATTTTCGTACCAAAGGAATCTAGTCTTACGTCAGTTTATACTTAAGGTCAATTATAACTGCTTTCAGTGATAGACATTTGACTTATCCCTTACAGCACCTAGCAAATTTGTAGTTGATGACATTTTTAAATATTTTTTATTATCATTTTTCAGGGAAAATAAGGCTTTAAATTTCATGTGAATTGTCTACATAGCAAGCCTTAGTTTCTCTGAAAAAAATATTTCAAACTGTCATCTGCTGCAGGTATAACTGGCATGTCAAGGGTTAACAAAGCAAACTTGCTTGACTTTATAAGAAGGCTTAACCTATTACTTTTACATTCCGTTAATCAAAAGAAGGTATTATTCTCGTTACAGCATGTTAAAAACTTAAAAACAATTTTTCATATTTTAATACACTGAGACAGTCCTTTTGAAAATTTCTCTTAAATAAGTTTTCTAATGTCAAAATAATTAATTATAAGTCATGATTAATTATTAGAATTTCCTTTCATAAGATGGCAAAATGCAATGCCACGTATTTACAAAATTTTCTGCCCTTTACTACCAATTTTTTAAAATGATTCAGATTCACCCTTCATATGTGTGACAAGCAAAATTGTACCAGATGACATTTTCCATTTTTTTTTTTTTGTTATTTATTTATTTTTTCAGATGAAATAATGCTAAATGTATATCTTGAATGTTGTCTACTGCAGACATTGTGATTAGCTCTGTTTAACCCTTGTCCTGCTGAACCCGGATATACCCTGTTTTGCAAACAGTGTAGATCCAGATCAGTTGGCTTCTGAAGAATGCAAATTTATAGCAACAATCTGGATCAAGTAGTCTGACTGGCAGAAAATTAAAAGTGGGCATGGCATCTTAATTTATTCAGCAGGACAAGGGTTTAGGGAAAAGATTAAGCTTCTTATCAAGGCAAAGTTTTAGCAAACCTTACAGTGACCTTAGCCTTACATTGGAGTTTCTAATAATTATGACATCAACTGACAGAATATCATTAAAAATTTCATCACATTATAAAACCATAATTTTATCATCTTAACCATGATTTTATCTTTCATTGTGTAATTAACCTTTAGCACTCTCTGGGCAAATTAAGCAAACCAAAAAAATAGATGCAAAGCTCCAGATAACACACTTTTTTATTTCAACAGAAAAGTGTTGATAGTTTTCTTATTTCACAACAAAAATGTATGTTTTGGGTACTCATTTGAAGCACCTCAGTGAGGTGCTTCAAATGAGCACCCACAACATATGTTTTATGGAGAAATAAGAACAAAATTATGTGGATACTCTCTCTCATCTATAGCTGTGGGCAGTACTTTTCTTACTTTCCCAGAAAATAGGATCTGATATGTCATGCTAATTGAGACAATTTGCATGAAATGTCAAACCTCATTTCTGGAAAAAATAAGAAAAATATTTCAAACTTTAATCTGCTAAAATGCTAAAAGTTATTCAAAGACGTATAAAATTACTTTTTACGTCCTTGAAGTTATTCAATACCACATAAATGTTTCTTTTTTGACTAGTATTTCAAAACTGCACTGGTAGTACTGCTAAATCACAAAAGTACTATATACTGGTAAATCACTTTTAATAATCCATTCTGCTCCCATTCATCAAAACCATCTGTATGTGATTAAACAGCTGTCAACAGAAACAGTTCTACTGACAAAAATGCTGTCAATTTCAAAGGATAACAGACAGTCAGCCATTGATAATAAACGGAATGCTAAGGACACTTTGTTCCTGTCCATCTGTCCAGTAGGTGGCCAGATAATATCAAGTGGAGGGTGTTTCACTCTGTTGTGACAACCAGTGGAAAAGAAAATATTATCATATATCATGTGAAAGTTACTACCATTATACTACACAAAACACCTCAATCGCCTAAGGTGAACGTGATACTTTACTCTAATCTAAAAGTATTGCCTCCCTTCCCTAAGTGGGGTGGGAGCAAATTCTTTCTTTTAAAAGTAGCCCATAAGGAGCAAATTCTTTTCTTTAAGAGCAGCTGCACTTTGCAAAGGGATTCCTATAAAATGTATCATTGAATCAATTCTTATCTGCTAGAGTGATCCCCCTTTGTGAACTCCTCTTTGATGTGTATTGGTTATCTAAGCAAGAAACAAATGCCACCAAGTACCTTAATATTTCCTGTTTCTCTCATCAAATTTATAGATTATACAGGTAATTTATTTTAACATAAATTTACTTCCTATAAGGCACATCACTCTTACCTGAAATTACTTGTTTCCCTTCTCAAAGTTGGAATACTCTTAAAATGTCTATAAAATGTATGAAAGAATCACATTCTTTTCTACTATAGTAGTCCCTCCTTGAGAAGGAAAGTAACAATATTCAACTTAAAGAGTGCTCTCTCTTTCATATGTATCCATTCAACTTTAGCAGCAATTACCTCTTGCTATTTAGTACACATACAGGGCCATGCCAAGCCAAAATGTGTCTTCAAGCATGCACAAAATGCACAGATGCGGATTCATCCCACGCATGTGTAAAGTCTGATCCGGGCATTTGCTCTCTGTTGATACATTCTACAGTGTCTAATGATTCTGTTAGTGGACAGCGAAGGCCCTGATATGCCCAAAGACACGTTTTTGCATGTCACAACCCATATTTCCTGTTTCTAATAAAATTTATGAATTATTCAAGTAGTTAATTCTAATAAAATAAAATTACTTGCTAAGTTGATTATATAAACAATTTATATTCAGGAAAATTGTTTTACATTAAAGTTAATTGCTTTGTATTTAGATTTACACCCAATATAATTTACGGTAATACTTAAGTCTTAAGAGTACATTTATCAAAAAAAAAAAAAAGGAGTGAATGAGCTTGTATTTACCATATTTACTGGAACACTATAAATTCCTTATCATATTTGCCCTAAAATTTGAACAAGTCCATCTTACTACTGGTTGATGTGTTTTTAAAACGGCTGGATGAGTGACAAACAGTATAGAGAGATACCATATTCTGTGACCTCTCATCTGGGTATACACTAAGGCTGGCACAATTAATCGGATAATTGATTAATTGATCGATAAATTCCACAAAAATGATTATCGTTGCAGATTTGCTAATAATCGATCATTTGATTTCTGTGTGTGTTACTTTACCATATTTACCCTTAGTATTCAGACACCTCAACTCCTTACCATACTTAATCTAAAATTTGAACAAGTACAACTTACTACCAATGTTGTGTCTAAAATAGCTGGATGTGTGGCAAACAGTGTAGACCCTGAGGAGACCCGTATTTGCGGCATCTCATCTCAGGGTCTACACTGTTTGCTCAGGCCTGACAGATCAAATACATACAGTAAAGTACAGCATATGGGAAGAGTCATGTTCAGACAGACAGGTAAAAGTATTACCAAATCTTTGGTGATAACTATCACAATGGCAGGACAGATAATCAATTATATTTTCAGCTCTGATTAGCCCGTCTTAGTGTACACTGCTAGCTCAGGTCTGACTGTTTGAATTGACAGGGTAAACAAGCTTATTTCATATGATGAACCATGTCATGCATAAGGTGTCTTCAAGGCGAACGTACAGCAAAGGCCTAGATCAGCCCGCATATTTGTAGTCGAATCAGGGTCTTCTCTTACTACTGTAAAATATATCAATGTTGGACCACAGCCCTGATTAGACTGCTGTTGCATAGAATGATTCGAATGTGTGCAATTTGCATACATTCAAGGACAACTTTTCACTTAACAGGGCTCACTTCAGAGCCACAACATAAGAGAACATCTCTTACAATAATGACTCAATGAAGTCTTGAGCAAGCGGCATGCAAATCAGCTGGTCTGTATATTCAGTATCTTACAATGATGGCTCGATGAAGCCTCCTGATAGAAGCATGCAAATCAGTTCTTGTATGGACATTAAGAAATTTCATGCATATCATTGTGCAGACAGTGATGGCCCGGACCAGTCTGCACATGTGCAGACTGGTCAGTGTCATCACTATCTGCATACGCTCAAACTCCTGCTCACTTGGTATGGCCCATATTGTATTAAATTAAGCAAATATTTGGATTCTCATTATGCAATATCATATCTGACACAGGAAAATCTCCATAACTATGGACCAAGTCGACCCTGAGCATTCATGCAGTGATGTCAAAGCATCATTAGACACTATTTATACTTAGTTCAAGATAAAAGGGGTATCCAGCAGATAAATATCTATGTATTGTTTATTTCTCCATCACAAAAATGATCTGGGAATTCATATAACCCTTAGCACTCTGGGTAAAATTTTCAGCAGATAACATATTGAATATTTTTTTCCCCCAGAAAAATAGGTTTTGACATATCATGCAAATTGTCTCCATTACAATTTGCAAAAATATAAAAACTAGTTTTCTGGGAAAAATTAGAAAAAAAAAAAATCAATTCAATGAGTCCTCTGCTAAATTAGCCCAGACAACAGTTGCCTCTCCTATAAGTGTAACAATGCCCCTTAACCAGTGTTTTTTAGCACATCAATGAGGTGAATACAATGAGTACACACAACATATGATTTTGTGCAGAAGTGAGAAAATGATCATCGGTAACAAAAGCCACAGTATCTAAAGCTATGACTTAATTAGATTCTTTCTGTTCTAATTAATTCTATTAAAAACCCCATTTACCCCAAGAACTCTTACAGATGGCCAGAGCAAACAGTGTAGACACAGATCTGATACTGTGGACTAAGTCATCTGATCAGGCTCTACTGGCTCAGTTGGATGTGCCGTCCGAATGGAGACCAGGAGGTTGCAGGTTCAACCCCCACTGAGGTCTGCAAAATTCTTTTGTGGAGATTGATCATGAAATATTTTCTACTCTAAGGAGACAATTTGCATGAAATGTCAAATCCTGTTTTCTGGGAAAAATAAGAAAAATATCATCAATTTGTCGTCTGCTGTTAACTCCTTACAATACTTGTTCAAAAATTCAAACAACTCGGACAATGTGCTGATGTGCCTAAAACTGATGGATCAGCAACAAACAGTGTAGACTCTGATCAGACGGCACTGTTTGCTCAGGCCTGTATGACCATCTTTTTA
This sequence comes from Anodontia alba, assembly GCA_964016985.1. Lineage (NCBI taxonomy): Eukaryota > Metazoa > Mollusca > Bivalvia > Lucinida > Lucinidae > Anodontia > Anodontia alba. Next base: position 43,564,433 of record OZ024826.1, read on the forward strand.
CTGTGCTTTCGACATCTTTCAGAAAGACGTTTTTTGCTTGACGCTTTACACAGAAGAAGTAAATTTGTGAACTTTTGTCACGATTTAATGTAAAACCATTTGTCGTAGCTACCCATGTACAAAAAGTTTAATTCTAGTCATTGGTTTTTAAAAAAATCAAATATTTTCACTTTTTTCCATAGTAAAAATGAAGCCAAATGATGCAGAAATTTGTAGCGTAGGTAACTTTGAGCCAGATTTTCAACATGTTCCACTAAGTCTTGTTCAATTTTTCTGAAATTTTCACAATATTGTTGTAAAACATCACTAATTCAAATTCAGCAAAGAACAGTAAAAAATGTTTTCTTAGACAAAAATTCCAAAAAATCACTTTACTATAGAAATTGCATAGGTCAGAACTTTTGGCCATAACTTTAATTTTTGTGTAAATATTTGAGAACAAAACACAGAAACATAAAAAAACAAATGGTTTCTGTTAAGATATAGTCAACCAGAACAAAATCTTTTCATTTAAAATAAAACGCCAAGCAAAAAACGTCTTTCCAAGAGATGTCGAAAGGACAGTCGGGTAAATATTGCATCATTGAGCTCTGAATATAATATTTATGAAATAATATATGCTACATTATCAGAGGAATTGATAAGGAGGTGTATTTGGTGATAATTCTGGGATAATTTTTCTTATTTCTCCATAAAAACATATGTTGGGGTACTAATTAGAAGCTCCTCGCTGAGGTGCTTCTGATGAATAACCAAAACATGCTATATGGAGAATTGGAAAATATTAAACCATAATTACCACCAAATACTCCTAAACAATTTCTCTGATTATGTACAACAAGAGCTCATCACATGTCATAAGCTCCTTGATACAAATAATTTATCAAAAAAGGTCACACATGAAATGCCATATTCATCCTAAATATTTGATTATCTTAACTCCTTGCCATACTTGTCCTGAAATTCAAATAACTCCATCTGACTACCTGTTGATGCAGATTAAAACTGCTGGATAAGTGGCAAACTGGGTAGACCCTGATCAGATGCATTCTGAAGCATCTAATCTGTCTACACTGTGTGCTCAGGTATGTCTGTCCCCATACTTACTGTAAATATGGTATCAGAATACTTACAAAACATGCTACATCATATACAAAAACAATTACAGTCAACTCTCGTTATCTCGAATTCCAAGGGACTCTCTGAAATACTTCGAGATATCCGTAGTTCGACATATCAGGTTTGCAGAATTGAGGAAAAAATAATTTGATTAACCACATTTAACAAACTGATAGGTAATTGGACTTTTGAAGTTAGAGATATATTGAAAATATTGTGGAAAAGAGGAGAAATTGCTCCTTAGGAGCAATTTCTCCTCTTTTCTACAATATTTTCCATCTGTTGTTAGGTTTTCATGTATAGGCAAGGACCAGATTTTCACTTCGAGATAAGCGGTTATTCGAGATAAGCGAGGTCGAGATAACGAGAGTCAACTGTAATTACAAAGGGTCATGAGCACATGTAACAGAAATATTTTAAGAAATGTTTAAAATTCATAGCAGCTGAATAAAGATAACAATAAGGAAATGAAACTGATATATGAGACTGGTGACTGTCACCAAAGTTTAAATTCTTGTGGTTTTATTCAATTTCAACATTTACTGTAACAGACCATTTCTTTTCATTCTGCAACCTTCAATCCTGAGACAATTTAATTATACATACCTCGTTTAATTAAAGCCTTTCATAATTTAATGTCCTGTTTATGTTAGAAAACTGATGTGTCTACTGCAAGTTTCTTGTCTTTTTTTTTTTTTTTTTTTTTCAAACCAATTAATCAAATAATGCCTGTAGCAGCTACTGTTTCAATTTGCCATACCTGATACAACTGTATTTACCCTAATTTACCTCAACCCTTTTAAGCCGAGTGGAATCTGTTAACTCAACTCTTTGGACATATCATTTTTCCACAGAAAGTGTGTCTGATTGTTTTTTTATTATTACCATTTTTATAGAAATTCCTGAATTAAATGCAAACAATGTAGACCATGATCAGACGTCACACTCTGGGCTACATTATTTGCCAGTGTCCGTTTTAAGGGAATTAATGGGTTAATCCTTAAAGCGCCAATCACAACTGCTGCAGACGAAATTTTGAAATATTTTTTTTTATTTTTTTTTCAAAGAAAACAAGTCTTGATATTTCATGTGAATCGTCTGCTGAAAAAAAAGAAAACAAGTCTTGATATTTCATGTGAATCGTCTGCTAAGCAGACGATTCACATGAAATATCAAGACTTGTTTTCTTTGAAAAATTAAAAAAATAAAAATAAATGTTGTCTGCTGTAAATTTTGCTTGGCACTTGAATAAGAGATAGTTGCCATAACATTTGAAAAAGTCCATTTTACTACTACTCCATGATGCGTCTGAAATAGTGCTGAAAGACGTTGTATTATGTGGCATCTGATCTGGGTCTTCACTGTTTGCTCAGGAATGTCTCTCTGAATACTTAGGGTTAATACCATAATACCGTATTCGACCTAATTACTGCACTGTGCGCTTAGGTTTTTCAAAATTACTGGGAACACTCAGTTGTGGTAAAATATGCATCTACCAACTAAGGATACACAATAAAAAAAAGATCAAAAGATCAATTTGGTGATAATTATGCGATTTTTTTTCTGATTTTCTTTACAAAGCATATGTTGTGGGTACTCATTTGAATTGCATCGACAAGTCGATGCAATTCAAATGAGTATCCACAACATATACCTTTATAAAGAAGTAAAGAAAAAGTACACTGGCTGTAAATTTCTTGACTGTGCGCTTATAGGGGTATGTGCGGTAATTAGATCCAATATGGTACTTAAGATATTAGCCTCCTTCATGTTCTTTCAAATCTAACTACGCAAAGTGATCTGTGGGTTACATATACCCCCTGCTGGTGCCAATTCGTTAAAAAGGCCTGATTTTCTTACTAGATTAAAGTTTAATCTGATGTTAAACTTCAAGCGGTCTTTTATACAAGCCAAAATTGAATTTACAAGGTGTTTTACTTTCGTTTTCCGCGCCGGTGTCCGCCATACTTTTTTACATCTCGTCCGGTCTCGCGGCAGGCGAGAGCCAGAGAGGTATCCCTTAATAGCGAAATAAAACACAACTAAATGTAATGTAATTGTGTTTTTGCATGCAATGCTTTTTGGCGAGGGGGGATAGTTATTTAAACTCTTTTAATATTTTGAATATATTAAATTGGTATTTTCAGTACCGCATTGTAAGATAGATCTCGTGAGATCTCGCGCGACTTCACTTCGCGCCTTTGTTTGTTGTTATGATCATGTGATAGCATTCAGCCAATCAGGAGTCAGGCACGCATGTTCTGAACCAATCAGATTTAAGTACTTTGTGACGAATAGACCCCGCAAAGGTTTAAGCGTCACTTTTTGAATGTTAGCTTTAAAGTAAGGCAGCCATTTTCAATCAGCAAAATATTACTTTAGAAAATCGGAAAAATGCGTGTTCAAAAACATTGAACTTCGGATTTTAAGTGAATAATACTGAACTGTTACCCAGAAGATCCTTATATACAAAAAAAAGCATAAATGTGGTAATGTTTTATTTCGCAATTCCAAGCTTCAGACTCGCGAGCAGAGCAGACATTATTAAGTCAGTTTTTGGAATACCCAAATGGTATGTTTTATCAGAAAAAGAAGAGCAGAGACTATTTAACTACATAATGTCGACAGAAACTGTGCAAGAGGCCATCTTTAACCGTATACTGGACTGCTCGACGTTTTGTGACGAGGCGTCTTGTTATTTTTGTTTGGAGACCGAGCCGGTAATGTGTTGCTCTCGAGTTATGGAACGCAGGGATTAAATGAACGCAGTAATAGACGCGATCATTGGACTAACAAACATGGCAAATGAACAAAGAACGGGGGAAACTCCCGAACCCTCTGACGAGGACTTAACAAAACAATTTCTCCTGCAAAATAAAGTCTCGGAGCAATGTACGAACGAGCTAATTCAATACAGGGGATTTACGAGTTTGTATGCCCTGGCACTGGCAGAACCAGAGGACGTTCTGGGGCCAGAAATCCCCACTGGCCAACAGAGACTCATACTTCATCTAGTAAAAGTGCTAAAATCTCAGTCTGAAGACAAGTCTGCAGACAAAACAGGTGCGCCTAAGCAAACACCGCTACAAAATACGGATCCTGGCTTGACACCCCAATCGTCAACGGCTCAACAGCCAGCTCTTCAGCATCCTACACTGCCCCCTCACCAGGGGGGTGCACCAACGGTACAAACCAGCGATTTATATGGCTCCGCTATTCTACATTCAATGATAGCGGAACAACAGAATCTCCGGGACAGCAGCTCGACAACGGCTCCCTGCCCCGCCCCGGCCATCAACCCCAATGGATACACCAGTCAACAGCCAACTTGGAATGACCCACAGATACACTTATCAACCGCCACTGGTAAGTCAGTTTCTGCTTTTTATGACATCTGTGACTTCGTTCAGGGCAGTATTGAAGAAGAAACCATCATAGGTGGTCAGGGCGATCAGCATATTGTTGTTAAATCTGGTCCAAGAAGGCCCAAATTAGAGAACTTAACTCTTAGTCAGTGGTCAATAGCCAACCTGGCAATTCTTTATAAGTTGGTGGGGGAGAACAAGTTAGGTGGCAACTCCATGCTGGATTACCTTTCGTATACTACTAAGGTGTATCAGCTGGTACAGCGCTTTAGTTTGCCATCTGTGCTTTTGTATGACCGGGAATATCGCAAGCTGCAAGCTAGTATGAATTTCCGCTGGGGAACGGACGTCCAGCACTTGCATACTCTATGTCTGCAGGCTCGAGATAAGCCTGTAGCACAGGGTATGCAAGGTCCAAAGAAACCGGGCACTCAGAGGCCGGGTGGTGGCAAAGGCGATAAGTCAAGGCGCGATACACCAATATGTCGAAACTTCAATTCCACCAGGGGCTGCACCCATCCTAACTGTAGTTACAAACATGAGTGTATTGTGCCAGGGTGTGGCAAAGCCCACACTGTCATGACACACACAACTGAAAAAAAGTAGGTGTTGAGGTCAAACCTGTTCCGGGACTCCAGTTCTCTGCTTGGGAGCAAGAATTAGCTAATGATCCTGATAAAGAATTTTTGCTGCAAGGGATTGCAAATGGGTTCGATATCATTGATGATGATGTAGTTGTCTCCCCCATCTCAGTGGAGAACCATCCGTCTGCTAGGCCTTCCAGTAAGCTATATGGGAAAGCGACTGAGCAAATTCTCACTGAGATAGAGCTTGGCAACTATGTTATTTGTGATAGCCCCCCAGAGATTGTTAGTCCCATTGCTGTGATCCCGAAAACTGATGGCGGCGTTCGGCTGATCCACGACTGCTCTCGACCGATTGGAAATGCAGTCAATGACTATTGCTCAACAGATTGGAAACAAAATTTTTCCACTGTTGACAATGCAGCAGCTCGCATGACGGAGGGTTGCTTCTTCGCCAAGGTGGACTTAAAAAGTGCATACAGGTCGGTGGGTCTTAGTCAGCGCAGTCAGCAGGTGACGGGACTTAAATGGCAAATAAATGGGCAAACTGTATATATGCGTGATTCGAAACTTTGTTTTGGAGCCCGGTTAAGCCCGGGCATTTTTCATAGAATAACACAGGCAGTAAAAAGAATGATGGCCCGGAGGGGGTTTGACCTTGTTGTTGTGTACTTGGATGACTTCCTTATTATCTCCCAATCAAAAATTGAGTGTCAAATTGCCTTAAATGTCCTCATTCAGCTTCTCAGGAGGCTGGGTTTCTCCATACACTGGGGTAAAGTTGTCGACCCGACCACCAAAATCACATTTTTGGGGATCGAACTTGACTCTGTAGCAATGGTGCTTCGGCTCCCAGATGACAAACTGCAAAGTTTTAAGCAGGAACTTCAGGGTTTCATACATCGCAAGCGCGCGTCCAAGCGTCAACTGCAGGCTCTGGCCGGTCGGTTATCTTGGGCGGCTGGAGTAGTGAAAGGCGGGCGAGTTTTTCTCCGCCGGATCTTTAACCAGATCAATGTACTCAAGCATGTTTCGCATAAGGCAAAACTGTCTAAAGCAGTTAAAGAAGACCTACTCTGGTGGGTCAACTTCTTGCAAACTTTTAATGGGAAATCCGCCTTGTTGGAGGCAATGCCCATAGACTGTGTGTTTACCGATGCATGTGATGATGCAGCTGGAGGAGTCTTTGGTGCAGACTGGTTTTATACCAACTGGACCAGGGATATCCCCCAGGCGCAAAACCTTCATATCAATGAAAAGGAAGTTCTAGCAGTAGTGGTTGCTGCCCATCGCTGGGCCCCATTTTGGGCAAACAAACGAATCATCATACGCTCCGATAACATCACCACAGTTGCATCTATAAACAAATGCACCTCCCGCAATGACTTCATTATGCAATGCTTGCGGAAATTATTCTGGTTAGGCGCGACCTTTAATTTCCACCTTACATCTAGATATGTCCAGGGCCATCTTAATGTAGCAGCTGATGCGGCCTCTAGACTTCACTTACCTGGTTACTTACAAGTGCTACTACAGAATACTGCCGGCACCCCCTTGGACTTGCATATGTCACCTAATTCCCTTCTGTTTCTCTTCAACAGAATCAGAAGAAAGCCCTCCCCAGTACTCCAATAGTGATCATCATCCAGCTCCCTCATCACTGTCGTGTGAACTTGACCAGGAAGTGTTATTCTACCGAGGGCACACTTTTGCACCTTCTACTACTCAGACTTATATTGCTCAAAGGCAATCTTTCCTCCAGTTCTGCCAAAAAGTAAGCATTCCACCAGTCCCCCTGTCCCAAGAGAATTTAGGTAGATATATTGCTTATTTATCTAGGCGACTAACTTTTAGTTCAGTAAGACAATATCTCAATGCAGTACGCCTTATGCACCTAAACGCAGGCCATTCGAACCCCTTGGAAAATAATTGGTACGTGGCCTCAATCCTAAAAGGGGTAAAAAGGGTTAAGGGAAATAAATCTGAGCAAAAGTTGCCTATTACTTTAGACATATTAAAAATGTTAGTGGCCCGGCTAGATATGTCCAACTCCTTGGATAGAGTGTTTTGGACTGTATGTATTGTTGCCTTTTATTCCTTTTTTCGTAAATCTAACCTATTAGTACCAAACATTGCGTCATTTGATCCATCTCGCCATCTATGCACATCTGATGTAGAATTTCAGAGTGAAGGGGCTGTGTTGACTGTGCGGTGGTCAAAGGTTATTCAGTTTCGTGAGCGGACGCTGAGAATCCCATTGCCAAAACTAAGGAATCCACTTTTCTGCCCATCTACAACCCTATTGGGTCATTGTCTGACCTGTCCTTCAGTTCAGGGCCCTACCCCCCTTTTTCGCTATGTCGAAAATGGTACTCCAATCGCATTGACCCAAACAAAATTTGTCAGCAAGTTGCGTCATAGCCTGGCGGACCTGGGATTCCCTGCTGACCATTACAGTGGTCACAGCTTCCGTCGCGGCGGTGCCCAGTTCGCCTTGCAGTGTGGCCTACCAGTGGAATTAATCAAACTACAGGGGGACTGGAACAGTAATGCCTATGAAAGGTACTTGCAACCTTCCTATAATCTCCGTAGGAAAGTGGCATGTACAATGGGTTCCCATACAATGAGCTTTCTCGAACCAGGTTGCACTGATCAGGTCACAGATGTGTAATTTGAAGCGGACTGACTTACACTTGTCTCGATGTTGTATGTATATATGTATTCTTGATGTTGTTGTTTTGTATGTTCATTCAACTATGGATCGGTAATAATGGCATAATTTTACTTTTTTTTTTTTTCATGATTTTATTACACTTATTTTCGCCTACTAATAACACTACTTCTACCCTTTGGGTCTTTGGAGGTATTTTTGAAATGGTTTACTATATTTGACATGTTCTAGTCAGAAGAAAATGGAATGTGTTTGCAATCCATTTCATGCTTTGTATATATGCAAACAAAACATTTCAAATATATGGTTCTTTGACCCAAAGGTGTGGTTTGTCTTTACTCATAGACCAGCAGGACGTAACATTAGGCGGTCACCACTGCTCAGTCATGGATTTGAACTGGAGATTGCACGAGACAGCTACCCTAGATTCATATCATTGCAGTCCGAGTCTTGCAGGGAGTTAGCGCAATCTACAGTTTGGAGCTGGGGGCTGGGCAGGGGTGACCAATTGATGTAAGCGAAGTAAGTTTAATTACTAGATTAAAGTTTAATCTGATGTTAAACTTCAAGCGGTCTTTTATACAAGCCAAAATTGAATTTACAAGGTGTTTTACTTTCGTTTTCCGCGCCGGTGTCCACCATACTTTTTTACATCTCGTCCGGTCTCGCGGCAGGCGAGAGCCAGAGAGGTATCCCTTAATAGCGAAATAAAACACAACTAAATGTAATGTAATTGTGTTTTTGCATGCAATGCTTTTTGGCGAGGGGGGATAGTTATTTAAACTCTTTTAATATTTTGAATATATTAAATTGGTATTTTCAGTACCGCATTGTAAGATAGATCTCGTGAGATCTCGCGCGACTTCACTTCGCGCCTTTGTTTGTTGTTATGATCATGTGATAGCATTCAGCCAATCAGGAGTCAGGCACGCATGTTCTGAACCAATCAGATTTAAGTACTTTGTGACGAATAGACCCCGCAAAGGTTTAAGCGTCACTTTTTGAATGTTAGCTTTAAAGTAAGGCAGCCATTTTCAATCAGCAAAATATTACTTTCCCTCCCACCCTCGCCATATCTTTTTGTTTTGTATTTACATGTAGTAGTTAGATTGTAGTTTTTAGTTCGGAACCATATATTTTGAGGGTTAAATACTTAGCCTGTATGTGATATTGAGTATCCTAATCACGGCATTATTGATCTGATGTGTAGTGAGTCAGATACTCCATGCCAACGCATACTTTTAATTGTGATATCAGTTATTACTGCTAAAATCGTGGCATGCAGATGGTTGTTTACGGACAAGGAACGTGACAAAGTAAACAGTGTTTTCTTTTACATACATTATACATACCCAGCTGTATATGAGATAAAGGATCTATCCTAACTGATATGTATAGGACTCACCCTAAATGACATTTGTTAAGTTAACAAGGATTGAAGGAATGTGTTACCTTGTGTATGTGCTTCGCCCCTCAATGGGGACGGGGCTCTTTGATGTAATGCATAAAACTGGACTTATGTGCTACCTTGTGTATGTGCTACACTCATCATGAAAACGGACATGCAGTACTAGTGCTAGGTACATATAGCATAGAATGTGATATAGAAATCTTCTAGTCTCTTAAGAAACATGGACGTTACCTAGACGGGTGTTAAAACAAGTATTAATGTTCCATACTTGATGTGGAGGTATTTTTGAAATGGTTTACTATATTTGACATGTTCTAGTCAGAAGAAAATGGAATGTGTTTGCAATCCATTTCATGCTTTGTATATATGCAAACAAAACATTTCAAATATATGGTTCTTTGACCCAAAGGTGTGGTTTGTCTTTACTCATAGACCAGCAGGACGTAACATTAGGCGGTCACCACTGCTCAGTCATGGATTTGAACTGGAGATTGCACGAGACAGCTACCCTAGATTCATATCATTGCAGTCCGAGTCTTGCAGGGAGTTAGCGCAATCTACAGTTTGGAGCTGGGGGCTGGGCAGGGGTGACCAATTGATGTAAGCGAAGTAAGTTTAATCTTACACAATACAAAAATCATATCCAATGTTTGTACCAAAATTCAAAATCCTAGGTCCAGTAGTTCCTGATAAATCTTAGACGAAAAAAAAGACACACACAAACATTGCCACGGAAAAGACAAAAAAAACTATATACCCCTATATAATTTGTATGTCTGGGTCACTTGACCTGGTTGAGGTTTAACAACATGTCAACTCTTGTGGGTCATTTTGTGTCGTCTCACAGAGAAAAGGTGAAGAGAGATAGAAGAGACAGTAGATTAGAAGAGATAGTAGAGGAGATGAAATAGAGGGACAGGGGAGAAAGGAAAATAACTGAAAAGTGAAGAAACAGAAGAAATAAAAACATTACCCTTCTACCTAATACCTGCAGCAAGGATAGCAGGACTTGCCCAACTGTAAGCCAATATGGATGGAGGCCTTGGTGATGTAAGATACATGACACCTCTGTCTCACCCAACCAGAATGGTTGGGAATGTGTGTGTGTGTGTGTGTGTGTGTGGGGGGGGGGGGGGGGGGGAGATAATGAAAGGCTGGATAGTCAAATGGATATTCAAATTTTAGGATAAGTACAGCGGAATTATCTTATTATCTTTAGAGTAATTATTGTGCCTTGTTTTTGTTGCTTTCATCCAAACAGCTATTAAATATGTCTAATCTTTGGAGAACTAATTGAAACAGCATCTGAAAATACTTTGGGTGGTTGTATAGTTAATCATTAGTAAATTTATATATACCGTATTTACCCTTAGTGTTCTGACAGACAAGTATAAACAAACAAACAGTGTAGAGCTAGATCAGATGCTACACTGTTTGCTACTCATCCAACAGTTTTTAGACACATGAACAGGTAGTAATTACGGAGTTTTAAGAAAAGTATGGGGAGGAGTTAACCCTTCTCTTGCTGAACACGACATGCCAGTTGTTCAAGTTTTAGGAAAAGTATGGGAAGGAGTTAACCCTTCTCTTGCTGAACACACAATGCCTGTCTTAGCAAACAGCATAGATCCAGATCAGTAGGCTTCTGAAGAAGCCAACTGATCTGGATCTGCACTGTTTGTCATTAAGTATGTGAATTTCTATAAAAAACCCGAATCAAGTAATCTGACTGGCTGGAAATTAGAAGTGGACGTGGCATCTTAATTTATTCAGCATGAGAAGGGTTATGGTGTATGAATATTCGGGGAAAATACTGTACAGGTGGATCATAAACAGCTGTCTGTTCTGGCACACCGTATTCAACCTAATTACCGCACATACCCCTATAAGTGCACAGTCAAGCATAGTCTTCAGAGTACAGCTAGTGTACTTTCCTTCTACTTCTGTACAAAGGCATAGGATGTGGGTACCTATTTGAATTGCATTGACTTGTCGATGCAATTGAAATGAGTACCCACAACATATGCTTTCATAAAGAAAATCAGAAAAAAAAACAAAAAACACAAAAACACCGCATAAGCATCATTTGATGAGTCCTCCGCAGATCTTTTTTTTATTTTAAGTGTACCCCTTGAATAGGTAGGTACATATCTTATCACAAGTTTTCCAAGTATTTTTGAAAAAAACCTAAACGCAGTAGTATTAAGTCGAATACGGTAATTACCATAAATATTCATATACCTATTAATATTCTAGGTAAATATTTCAGCATACGACTTATGAGAGGATGTACATTGGAATGACACACGGATGACCAACGTGAAATCACTTTCATGCAGTGGGTTAGAAAAAATGATGCCGCAGCTAACATTCAAATGAAAAGCTGATTTAAAACTTGCTTAAGTCTAAAAATCTGGCTCATAATGCTGATCCTTGCACACCCCTGTTTCAGCTATATACATAGGAGACTTTATGGCCCAGTCAATACTGTAGAGGTCATGTCAAGCTGGTCAATTAACCTGCTCACTTTTCCTGGGCAGACTTAGTCCTATAAGCAGTTACCCAATACTTGCACTTCACCAGTAACTGACAACTGCCCTTCTTGAATCAGCAGACATGGTAATGATTTTATGACTAACCCCAATGAAAGTTATGTCCAGGCTGGGATTTGAACTTGCGACCCCTAGATCTGCAGTCTAAAATGCAACTGACTGCACTATGAGAACTAAAACAGAATAAATTTTACCTTCATGTACCACTACAACCAATCCATTTTCTTTAATGCTTAGCACTCTGGGTAAAATTTTCAGCAGATGTCACTGAAATATTTTTCTTATAATTTCCCAGAAAACAGGTTTACATTTCATGCAAATTGTCTCCAATGGAGACAATCTGCATGAAATGTCAAATCCTGTTTTCTGGGAAAAAAATACAAAAAATATCAATCTGTTGTCTGCTGAATTTGCCCAGAGAGGGGTAAAGGTTAACCAAGCAATATTCCAATTTGAGGAAATCCAAAATTCTGGCACCACAGACTCTCCAGCTACTTACAACAGTAATAATCAGGTCATGTAAATATTTATACCTGTACAAACATCTCATAATCTCCCTCTTTAGTAGAACAAGTATCTGCAAGCTGCATCAGAGGAAAACCTACTTTATCAAGAGATAGGATGCTTTTTCTTTCACTCCCAAAATGCTGACACTTTTCAAGCTTCAACAAAAAAATTATTGAACTCATTTACCCTTGAATGCTACTCACAACTGCAGCAGGTGACATTTCGATCTTTCTTTTTAATTTTTCTGAGAAAATAAGGCTTGACATTTCATGTGAATTGTCTGTTAGGTAGACTATTCACGTGAACTGTCAAGTCTTCCTTTTCTCGGGGGATAAAAAAATAATAATAATAAAAAAAAATTAGAATGTTGTCCGCAACATTTGTGCTTAGGCCAAAAAAAAAAATAGTTGTGTTTCAGGTTCCAGGCCAGAAAAAAATAGGGTCGGTAGGTCGATTTTACTTTTTTTTTTTTTTTTTACTTTTTTTTTTTTTTTTTTTTTTGTAACATCAGGGCCTACTCACCAGTCAGCCTACTTACTAATTCTCCAACTGTAAGTTAGTTTTTCACCTCAAATGTGTCCGTTGAGTTCAGTTTTACACTGTGATTTCAGGGTGTACGTTTTCTCAAACTCGTCACCCTCGGCGCCTGGGTGATGATCGTTGAAAACTTCCTCAATTAATTTCGTGTTTCTAACAGAAACCATGAAGTTTTTTGTCTCAAGGTGGTCGCATTTATTCATTTTTATAGCCACCACGCTCGAAGGCCATTAGACGGGCGCCGCCATGTTGGAAAAGTAAAATAACCGAATCGCCGATAATGAACCGAATCGGACGTTCTTTTTTTTTTTTTTTTTTTTTTTAATTTTTTTCTTTTTTTTTTTTTTTTTTTTTTGCGACTTGAAAAAAAAAAGTTTACAGTCGGCGCCAAAACCACAGGGTCGGTCGGGGAACCGGAAACACAACTATTTTTTTTTTTGGCCTTAGCGCTTTTAAGGGTTAAAATAGTTCAGGGAGCAAATTATATGTATGCACACCATAGTCCTGAAGATGTTTTTTTTTTTTGTTGTTTTTTTTTTCAGCCAAAGAGTATTGATATTTTTTCTTACTTCTCCATGGGGGTGGTCGGGAGTGGCAATGGTGTCGTGTATCTTACGTCACCGGGGCGTCTAACTGAAATTGGCTTACAGTTGGGCAAGGCCTGCTATCCTTGTAGCAGGTAAGGGTAGAGGGGGAATGTTTTTATTTCTTCTGTTTCTTCACTTTCATTCCTGTTCCTATTTCTTCCCTAATCGTCTCTTTCATCTCCTCTACTATCTCTTCTATCTCTTTTCTCCCTTTCTCTGGGAGACGACACAAAATGACCCACAAGGGTTGACGTGTCGTTAAACCCCAACACAATCAATCAATCAACTTACTTCTCCAAGAAAACATGTTGTGGTACTCATAAGCTGGAAAGAGTTATCCTTTATGCCTTAAATACAAAATTCATATCTGAACGACTGCTCAAGCTCTATAAGCGCACAGCATAATACTTTATGTACCTGACTAGATTGGTCTGGTCTGGTCTTGTTTGTTTTATTTGGGCTTTACGTCACTTACAACAATCTTTCAGTCATATCACAACGGTGTCTGGATGTGGCAGAGAACTCAATGCTCACTTTTAGAGTGCTGCCTCACTGAAATATCACACCCAGACACTTTGACATGATATTCCACCCAGTCACATTATACTGACACTGAGCTGACCAGCTCTGATTCCTGGCTCCATTTTCTTAATGCTGGGCGCCAAGCGAAAGAGCAGGTAGTACCATTTTTAAAGTCTTCAGTAAGACTCGACTGGGGATTGAACCCACAACCTCCTGGTCACAAAGCGGATGCTCTACCAACTGAGCCACTGTGCCGATTATATGGTCTGGTCTAGTTTTCAATTAATATCAATATACTTAGGTAGGTTTCGCTGTAAAATACTGCATTTAACCTGAGTAATGGGACACCTTAACTGCTTACCATACTTGTCCTAAAATTTGAAACAGTCAATTTTACTACCTGTTGATGTGTCCAAAATAGTGCTGGATGAGTGGCAAACAGTGTAGACCCAGGTGATCAGATGCCACATTATGCAGCTTTTGTTCTGGGTCTACACTGTTTGTTCAGGCCTGTCTGTCCCAGTACATGTACTTGGCTTTTTTTGTTGTTGTTTTTCAGGTGCATGTCTGATACTTTACCTGCATTGCAATGTGACTGTTTACTCTAACCTGTTGCCAGCAAATTAAGGAGAAATTTGAGTATGACAAACAAAAAGGTACCTTTTCAATATAGCTCCAGATACCTGAGGTGATCACTTGGGATTTTTGTTTTATTTTGTTATTTTTGCGCCAAACATTAATGTGTGTACTCACTGGAATGGCCTCAGCAAGGTGGTTCCACTGAGTGCCCACACAATATATTCTGATGCAAAAAAAAAAAAAAAAAAAAAAAGACGAAATAAAACAAACAAACAAGAGCTCGGCAAGCGGAGGTATCAACTGCTGGTGGGAAGTAATAAGCTGTAGCACATATACTTTCACCAAAATTTTCAAAGGGGCATAACCCTGCTAATATTTGGTGGACTGTAACTTGAAATGATATGCGCTGCTCCACATCATGGTCTAACTATATTCAAAATTTTAGCTTGATTGGATGTATACTAAACTATAGGAGGAGTTAGCCTGAAACAAAAAGTTAACAGAAATTTTCAAAGGGGCATAACTCTGTTAATATTTGGTGTACTGTAACCTTGAAATAATATGCACTGCTCCACATCATGGTCTAACTGTAAATGAAGTTTCAGCTTGACTGGATGTAAACTGTAGGAGTTAGCCAGAAATGAAAAGTTTACGGAAATTTTTAATGGGGAATAATTCTGGAAATATTTTATGTACTGTAACCTCGAAATAATATGCACTGCTCCACATCATAGTGTAAGTATTTACAAAGTTTCAGCTTGATCAGATGTAAACTATAGGAGGAGTTAGCTGGAAATGTAAAGTTTACAGAATTTTCAAAGGGGTATAGCTCTGCAAATATAATAATAGTTTGTTCGTCCGTCATTACTGACAATGATAAATCTTAATCTCATGCGAGAAATGCTACTGTTTGTGTGTTCCAAGATGGCTGATTAGACCAATTCTAGCTCTAAACTGTCTGTTGCAGATGGAACAACAGAGGACAGAGCAAGACAGCTCTGCTGGTGATGCCTTAGCTCTGGCTTTGCGCTGTGCTTGTTTATGCTCGGCTTTGTATGATTAAGATGACATGCGCTGTGAAATGGATTATAGTGAGGGAGAGGCGCGCAGAATCAACCTCACTCTCTCATCCTGACCTAGCTGGATCCAGAGTCAAGACAGTGTCAAGACATCTGGAGCTAAGTCTGGATGCAGTGGATGACCATGACTTCTTTGGTGCCTTGTCATGCTCTTCATGCTCCACAACATGCTGCTGCATCACCATTTGGGCTGTTGAATCAGAGAAATGATTTCTTCTGCCCCAGCTACCGAAGCAGACTTTACATAGCTGGAACAGGCAAATCCAGATATGTAGGTTTTTGTTTGGAGTTGCCTTCTCCTATATGGATTGCCGACCAGGGCTGCAAATATACGGTGGCCCTGCTCCACATCATGGTCTAACTATTAATCAAGTTTCAGCTTGATCGGATGTAAACTGTAGGAGGAGTAAGCCGGAAATGAAAAATTTACAGAAATTTTCAAAGGGGCATAACTCTGCTAATATTTGGTGGTCTGTAACCTCGAAACAATATGCGCTGCTCCACATCATGGTCTTACTAGAAATCAAGTTTTAGCTTGATCAAATGTAAATTGTAGGAGGCGTTAGCCCAAAACGAAAAGTTTACAAAATTTTTCAAAGGGAAATATGATAACTCAGCTAATATTTGGTGGACTGTAACCTTGATCAAATATGCACTGCTACACATCATGGTCTAAGTATAAATCAAGTGTCAGCTTGATCGGATGTAAACTGTAGGAGTTAGCCAGAAACGAAAAGTTTCCGGAAATTTTCAAAGGGACATAACTCTGGTAATATTTGGTGAACTGTAACCTCGAAACAATATGCGCTGCTCCACATCATGGTCTAACTAAACCGAGTTTCAGCTTGATCAGATGAAAACTGTAGGAGGAGTTAGCCAGAAACGAAAAAATTTATGGCCAGACAGACAGATTCCAGACTTGGTAACATAATACGTCCTGTTTTTCAAATATAAAAATTAAAAATGATGTCCGCACACAACATGAAATTGACATTATTAAATTTGTCACTTTTTGTCCTGTGCTAACCTAGAAAATGATGCCAAGTGACCAAAATCTAATCAGCTCTAAAGTTTGTCCATGATGTATCTCTGCAAGTTTGATGAAAATCCACCAACCAGCTCAAGAGATAATATGCGCAAGAAACTGTATATCCTTTTATTTTGTGCTGTGCCGATCTTGAAAATGAGGTCAAGGTTACCAAAATCTATTCAGTTCTCAAGCTTGTCAAAAAGGGGGACATAATTAGCTTCTGACTATATACTCCCTTTATATTGACCTATGTAATAGCTTTTACATAAAACAGAGGATATCTGGACATATATTTTCACCATACAGTATTTAAATGGCTCTATACCAGAAATGACTAATATGTGTGTAAAACACTATGCCCCCCACTATATGCTTGTCCCTACAAAATGCCTAACTTCAAAAGGGGCATTACTCTAATAAATACTCCTCAGCCTCAATAATGCCTGCCAAATAACAAAGCCCAACGCTCAAATACCTTTTGAGATAAGTATAAGGACTTTGCTTTGTTTGTTCTCTTGTTTGTTCATTTGTCACACTTTACCTAAGGTTAAATGTATAACAAATGAACAAACAAAAGGATAAAGAAAAAGCAATATGCCCCAACTTTCAGATTTGTGGGGGCATAAAAAGTTGGCAATGGCAACACTGAGTAAAAATACCCTAGCAAATCTGAACTTTTACATAAATTTTACACAGTAAGGTACTTTTTTGCCTAATACCAATCATTTTACACCCAGTTAGCACTGAGAGACTACTGGAATGCACAGAAAGAACCCAAGAAATAAATATAAACACTGCTAATAGGTGAAGTGTGCCAATTTTTACTACACTGAAATAATGATGGAAAATGAAAGTCACCATTTCTCAGAGCATTTCTCTGGGGCCCTGGGGTACAGGGGAACAGAGACTATTTCAGGGGAACAAGGGAACATTGGTTATACAATTAGAGGAACAGGGGAACAAAAGCAATTTCGGGAAACAGGAAATACGGGAAATAAAGATTTTAATATTGGAGAACAGGGGAACAAAGCAATTCATTTCAGGGGAACAAGGGAACAGATATAACAGGTATACCCCCTTGTATACCCCCTTGGAAGGCCTTATTTAGCCTTGTCATGCTGAATAACTCAAGATGCCATGCCCACTTCCAATTTTCAGCCAATCAGATTACTTGATCCAGTTGGCTGATATATATTAACATACTGCCTTTGCAAACAGTGCAGATTCAGATCAGTTGGCTTCTTCAGAAGCCAACTGATCTGGATCTACACTGTTTGCCAAGGCAGGACATGTCCGGGTTCAGCAGACTAGGGTTAATAGTCGGTCCAGTACAGCGAATCATATGGCGGGCCCCGTAGCCTTGTGGATAGGAGAGTTGACTCTTAATCCATTAGGTTTCTCACCGCTGTGGTTTGAGCCTCGCTCGAGTCATATGTGGGAAAGCCAAGTTCTGCTTACGGATGGTCAGGTGGTTTTTCCCCCGGGTTCTCCGGTTTTCGCCCACCTTTGATGAACGATCGCCTCGATATAAGTGAAATATTCTTGAAAGGGCCGTAAAACCCAAATCAACAAATAGCGTATCATACTTGTCTAGTCCAATTTACTATCTACATATACTTGTGTCTACAAACGGTTGTAGCAGTGGCAACCACTGTAGACACTGCGGCATCTGAACTTGGTTTACATGGCCTGATCAGGCCTGTCCCTTCACAAACTTAGGGTGATTATGGAATATCTTTTGTAACAACTATTCTAGCTGTCTACACCACTAAAATTTCCTCTATGGTGCCTGCAAGTTGTCAATAAACAATTTGTCTGATAAGCAGGATATAAGATAAACTGTTAGGGCATCCTTGTTTAAATTAAAGCCATTAGGAAGATGCATATGTCTGCTCTTTGACAATACAGCATCAACTCTAAATATTGGGACACCTTAATTCCTTACCATCCTTGACCTAAAATTTGAAAACGCCCATTTACTTCCTTTTGATGTGTCTTGTTTTACTTCTTGTTTTAACGATACTTCTACCTTTGCGGGTAATTTTGTGTCAACTCTCATAGAATGGGAGAAAAGGGACAGAAGAGATAGTAAGAGGAGAGAAAAAGAGGAAGATGAAGGAAAAAGCAAATGACTGAGCAGGAACAGAAGATATACTAACATAACCCCTTATTCCATCTGCTGCAAGTAGCCTGGCAAACAGTGTAGACCCTGATCAGATGCCGCATAATGCGACATCTGATCAGGGTCTACACTGTTTGCTCAGGCCTGTCCGTCAGAATACTTAGGGTAAATATGGTATTACTCAAAACAATTGCTATTCTCAAGTTTCAGACAAATTGAGAAGTATCGTGGGATGCAGACAAACCAATGTTACCGTTATTACCTTATTATCAAATTTACCCTAAATATTTGCAAAGACAGGCCTTCGAAAACAGAGAGACACAATTTAGACCGCTCCTGATAGTGCAGATCCTGGTCAAACTTTGACTCAGGTCTGCAAGGTTTGTCATTCTCAATATATAACCTTACTAGCAGCTCTATTTGTTAGCACTATCTGGCTGGGGCCAACCAAAGGACATGATCACACTGCAAGGTTCCCCAGGCTAACCTACCATATTTATTCCAGGGGGCATTTCATTTCATTGCTGCTAAAATAACAGTACTGAATCCAACTTTGGGGCAAAAATAATATATTTTGATGGGCTAAACTCAATTCTGCATGTGTTTTTATAATGCTTTTCTCCTAGAAAAGTAGGAGGGGGCATTTATTAGAGATGGGGCTTATATTAGAATAAATATGGTAGGCTATTGCTGACCCTATTTACTCTTATTTTCTTTCTTTGTGCATCTTATACAGTTTAATACTTAGCATGCT
Source organism: Anodontia alba (assembly GCA_964016985.1). Taxonomy (NCBI): domain Eukaryota; kingdom Metazoa; phylum Mollusca; class Bivalvia; order Lucinida; family Lucinidae; genus Anodontia; species Anodontia alba. The sequence continues at coordinate 43,583,852 of OZ024826.1, forward strand.
ATGACAACAAACTGAGGATATTTTTCTTATTTTTCCCAGAAAATAGGACGACATGTCACGCAAATTGTTAGGAGACAATTTGCATGAGATGTCAAATACTACATTCTGGGAAAATATTTCAAAAGTTGCCAACTGAAATTTTTACCCATGCTAAGCATTAATTTAAAATGTACAAATCATATTTGTTCTTACCAGTTAAAAATAATCCTAATAAAGTTTTGTTAAATGCCGATATGGCACACTTTGCAACTCAGTGAGGACAATTCAAGTAAAACAAATTACTTTAATCACTCACAAATCCATTATAAATATTTGGTTTTCACCTAGATGTTAAAGATTATAATGGAAGAAGCTATACTACATCAAAAGACACCAAATAAGAATGGGCTATTATCCCCACTCTCTGTTACATTAACATCCCAATTACACTCATTTGAAAACTTTCAATTGAATTCATAAGTATTTGAAAGCAATCTGAACTCCCTGTGTCAGGACAGGATACAAATTGTAGGGTCAAATTCAGGGTGTATGTCTCATGTTTTCCATTGTTCAATCTTTGATCTGAAATAAGAAATTTAAGGGGAATGGATACACTTTCAGGGCAGGCAACACTGTCAGAATTATGCTTGCCTCCTTTCTGAAAATGTGTCTATGGTAAATGTCCTAAACTGCTGTACACCAAAGACCTTGACAAAATGACTAAAGGAGCAGTCTGATCAAGGTCTACATATTTTCCATTCCACTAATCATTTTAAGAAACAACTGCAAAAAAGCCAAAAAAGTATGGAATAAAGTGTTTGAAATTTTATGACAGTTACCATTCTCTAAAGGGAAAGAATTTGCTCCCCTTGAGAGCAAATTATTTCCTTTCACAAAAGTGTCTCCTTTTAAAAATGGCACAAAATCTACTAAGTGTATCCAGTACCCTTAAAAATATGTTTATTTTTGAAAAACAACTTTTCCAAAGGATTCGCATGATATGAGAGGTATACACCTTCCCCACCCCCTAACACACACACACACACACACACACACACACACACACACACACACACACACACACACACACACACACATAATGACTGCCTTCTGATAAATTATTATTTAGCAAGATATGAAGCAAAAACAAACCATAACAGACAAGTGGACATACTGGCGGTTGTACGGACAAGGTGAAAACATACTAGTATATCTCCCCACAAGCACAGTTTGATGAGTTATGAAAATTTCTAAGTCTGTGTAACCTTCATCTTTGGCAGGCAGCAACAATAACATGTAGCAAAAGCTTATTAGATATGCTACTTGGGAGAGCCCAATACACCTCAGTTGGAAGGTTGGATAGACAGATTGACAGACAGATGTAATGTAAAGAAAAGAAAATTGTCAGAATGACAAGAATAGATTTTTTTTATATATATATATTTATCATCAATTTGTTGTCTGCTGAATAAGCACAGAGTGGTGAAGGTTAAACTCACTGAAACATTCAAATACCATGAAGTTTATGACTGAATGACCATTAAAAGTGATGTTAAAACTTCAATGATAATGGTCCATGCAATGTTCACACGAGGCCTGACATGGGAAAACCAAGATTTTTACCATAGAAGTCTCACACAGCTGAAGATAAGATATCATACATCTAGATAAAAGGGTATCAGGTACATTTTTTTCTTATTTCTCCATGAAAACATGTTGTGGGTACTCATTAGAAGCGCCTTTGGGGCACACATTAGAAGCACCTCAGTGAGGTGCATCTAATGAGTACCCCCAACATATGTTTTCATGGAGAAATAAGAAAAAACTATTGATATCATAGGTCTAGATAAGAAAGTATATCAGGTACACATTTTTCTTATTTTTCCACAAAAACATGTTGTGGTACTCATTAGAAGTGCCTCAATGAGGTGCTTCTAGTGAGTACCTACAATATATGTTTTTTGTGGAGAAATAAAAAGATCAATACTTTATCATTGCCTTATCTTGAGCAATGGATATTTTTTCTTATTTCTCTATAAATAGATATATTGTTGGTACTCATATACCTGTATATATTTCTTATAAAAGTATGATTACAATGAGTACCCACAACATTTTTTGCAGAGAAATAAAGAAAAATATTTGTCTGGACACTCCTCCAACCTTGGGCAATGTTTATTTGTTTGAGCTGGAATTTTACGGCCCAGTCAACACTGTTAAGGTTTTGTCAAGCCAGTCAGTTAACCAACTCATACTTTTTTTCCTGTGCAGGCATAAGTCCTTAAAGCTGTTAACAACCAGTATTTATGCACATATTTTTGCAATTACTTGATAATCGCCCTTCTTGAATCAGCGGCAGGGTAGAATGACCGTAGAAATTATTTTGTAATCAATAGCCACTTGCCAAACTTGTAACCTCTGGATCTGCAGTCAAGACACGCTACAGACTGCACTATGGCACCGACAGAGGTAGATCGAAGCCTGATCCAGCAAAGACCCAAGTCTTGAGCCATACACTCATGAAGGACGGCTGTAGGCGTTTATTGTTTAATGTATAAATGGTCAAAATGCTGTTACCAGACAGTGAAAACACAGCTCATACCCAGCAAACACATAACCTCCGAACAACGTCGTTACAACGTCACGTTGCAGTGACGTTGTAACGACGTGTGTTTGCTGGGTACATACATTGTGGACACATGCCCCAGCCTGGGTCTTTGCTGTACCTATATATGTGAATGGGTGATTTTTTCATGATGGGCCTTATGTAATTATGTGAATGAAGTAGGGGATTAAACTTACCACTCTCTGAGCTAATTCAGCAGAAGCAAATCGGTGATATTTTTCTTATTTCTCCTAGAAAACAGGATTAGACATTTCATGCAAATTGTCTCCAGTGGAGACAATCTGCATGCCTCCAGTGGAGACAATATGCACAAAATGTCATATCCTGTTTCTGAGAAAAATAAGAAAAAATTTCAATATGACTGTCATCTGCTGAAAATTTTACCCAGAGTTCTAAGCATTAAAGTCATAACAGGATGTGGTTCAACAGGACATAAAAAGTAACTACTACTTTATATAGTTTTCCAGATTACATGTTTTTTGGAGGATAATAATATCAGTGCATTTCTTGTTTCTCCAAAAGAAAGATTCTGGGATTCCATTACAATAACATGAAAAAGAGATGATTCCATCTGTAAACCAGTACTGTAAGGCCTTTTGTGAAAGAAATAAAACGAACATATTATCTGCATTTCTGTAGCCCAGTTCAGGTAAAAAAGTGTATTTAATGATCTAGTTCATTCTAGTGTAAAGCTTTTGAGACACAATGTCAATGCTGTGGATCATAAAGAAAAAAAACAGTCTCTTCTAATTTTATGTGTAGCTCAGCCCCGGTGTGATCATGTGAAGCTGATGATTACCATATATACTCTTAGTATTGGGACACCTTAACTCCTGACCATATTGAGCCTAAAATTTTAAAAAGTCCATTTTACTAACTGTTAATTGATGTGTCTAAAATAGTGCTGAATGAGTGGCAAACAGTGTAGACCCTGATCAGATGCCGCATTCTGAGGCATCTGATCTGGGTCTACACGGTTTGCTCTGTCCCAATATTTAGGGTTATTACAATAGCTGAAATGCTGAAATGTCGGCAGTTCTATATATAATCATTCAAAATTTTTTGGTTGCCATTAAAAAACTAAATTTAATACAAAGGCATAAACTAGCTTTTGTGAATGATTACAAACTTTCTGAAAAGAGCAAATATTTTATAATCATGATTATGTTAAACAAAAATAAATAAATAAATAATAAATAAATACATAGCTCAAGATAAGACGGGGTATCAGGTAAATATTCTTATTTCAGAATGTTCTGCATAACAATGTATAATTCATATGTCTAGATTAGGGTGGGTATCCAGTAAATATTTTTCTTATCTCTGCATGAAAACTTATGTTGTGGGTACTCATTAGAAGCGCTTCTGCCAGGCGCTTCTAATAAGTACCCACAACATATGTTTTTGTGCAGAAATCAGAAAAATATCAATACTTTTGGACTGAAAAAAAAAAAAAGCCTTAACTAGTGCTAAGTATATGATTGAGTTGAGGTTTTATGGCCAAGTCAACCCATTAGGGTCAACCTACTGAGCCACCGAGGCTGGCACAAAATTGTATACTGTGGGTACTCATTAGAAGTGCCGTGGATACCCTTCTTGAACTATGCATTTGATGCCTTTAGTCATTTAAATGAGCCATCAAAATATAGATCTCAGTGCATAATATTGTGTGAAGAGTACAGGGGCAAAGACATCAGCCTGCCCATTTAGTCTGATCAGGGTCTTTATGTTCTATCTCTTGTAAAGCAAAGATAAAGTAGAATCTATTATATTTATCCTAAGTATTGGTACAGACAGGCCTGAGCAAACAGTGTAGACCTAGATCAGATGCCACAGAATGTGGCATCTGATCAAGGTTGACACTGTTTGGAGCTCATCCAAGAGTATTTAGGCACATCAACAGTAGTTAAATAGACTTGTTTTGAATTTTAAAGCAGTTAAGGTGTACCAATATTTAGGGTAAATATGGTAAGCTTGAAAAGTAGAACTCCTGATAACCTATCTGTACCTTTGCACTTTGCATTTGCACCAACACCTCTTTATGTTTGAGCACCTCTTAATGCAAGTAGGTGCTCATCACAGCACTAAACAGAGTAAATTATCTCTCTTACAAGGCTTTAATCAAGGCATACAGAGTTATGCATCTTCCTTCAGTTAAATAGAAAAGTGCCCTGCCAACAAACACAGATTACATGTACTTTCTTTTTATAGTTTCCAATATGCAGCAGTTGCCATAAAAACATGCCAGTTCCCATCTGATGATTACTGTAATTACCCTAAATATTTGGTAACTATAAATCTTTCCTGTACTATACAGATCCTTAAATTTGAACAAATCCAACTGACTACTGTGATCTGACTGCCATAATAACCCCAGGTACTGGAACAGATAGCCCTTTGCAAACAGTGTAGACTCAGATCAGATGCTGCATCTGCAGCATCTGATCAGGGCTACACTGTTTGTCATACATAGAACAATAATTTAACCACATCAACAGGTGGTAGAATGGACTATTTCAAATTGAGGACAAAGTATGTTAAGTGGATAAGATGTCCCAATATTTAAGATAAATAGGGTAAAATATGACAGTTGAATGCTGAACAGTGCCAACAGATCACTGCACTTTAGTTTGTTACATGGGCCTACACTGTTTGCTTAGGCTTGTCTGCCCAAATATTTTGGTAAATACAGTAGGTTGCCATGTTTCAATGAATTAATTGAATTATTTCAGTTCCAGAGGGTATTTTACCCATTTCCCATAATAAATCTATGAATACTAACCATTTTCCCCTTGAAAGTTGCTTTATAATGCTTAGTATGCTGGGTAAAATTTACTAACATTTACTAAAGTTATCGTCCAGAAATGAAAATATGGACATGTCGCGGGCAGATAACTGTGTCAAAAGTTGATGAAATTTGCCCATCAGCAATTCCAAAGCAGCTCTCCACAATATCAAAGCACACATCTGGTTTGGTGAAAATCCATTGACACTGAGTAAAGTTATCATCCAGAAATGAAAATACAGACCTGTCGAGGGCAGGTAACTGTCAAAAATTGACGAAATTTGCCCATTAACAGTCCCAAACCAGACCTCCACAATATCAATGCACTCAACAAGTTTGGTGAAAATCCATTAACATTTCCTCAAGTTATCGTCCGGAAATGAAAATACAGAGGGATTGAGGGATGTAAGACAGACATACAGACAGACGGACACACGGACAACCAAGTGATACCATAATATCCCGCCACTATCCTGTGGCAGGTTATAAAAATTAATTTTTCTTGTGATGAATAAGCCAAGACAGTAGCAAAGGTTAAAAACTCAACTGATCCAAGAACTACGCCACACAACTATTTACCAGACTGAATCAACTGTTTGGTACGGATGCAGTCAATACAGTAAAACTGTAACTTTTACATTCTATCAATCCAAACTGTCTGATACCCAATGTCAAATTTCATCAAAATTTCTGAGATATTAGAAGATAAGGTAACACAATGAAAATGGACAAAAAGTGATCATCTGTCTTTGGATTAGGTAAACTAACAAATAGTTTGTACAGCTCTAGACAAGGGGCTATTTCTTATTTCTCCAAGAAAACAATGTTGCTCATCAAGGAGACCTTAACAAGCACCCGCAACATGCTTTTATGGAGAAATAGGAAAAATATTGATTCTTTTGATTTTGCATACATACCATCTTCATAATAGTAGCACAGCAATCAGGACACTTTCTGTCTGCCTTTCTCATGAGTCTGAAATTCAGAACAAGAAAATATAAAAAAAAAAGTTAGCATGTGTTGCAGCATGTGTTGCAGACCAAATCAGGTTATAGTCTTTGTTCTAGAGGTGGCTGTCACCAGAAAAAGCATATCATGATACTATCATGACATCCATCACGAAAACACGCCTATCTTATTTTGACCCCCTTAAACCCCACTTTTATATAGTAAAACTGTGGTTTACAGGGGTTATTTTTCTTATTTTGCTAAAAAAAATATAGATTGTGGTACTCATTAGAACCGCCTCACCGAGTAACCACAATCTATGCTTTTTTTATCTGAAATTTTTCATTTTTTTGGTTGTAAAATTTTCAATATATTTGAATAGGGGTGTTTTCGTAATGAAGGTTCCAGTACAATATTGTATGACAATACTTTAATTATTTGGTTTTCTCTGTTATAAAAACATGAGTATTATACTTAAAAGTATTATACTTAAAAGCCAACACAGTATACCACTTCACACTACCATAATGAATGTGCTGTACTGTATTTGTGTAAAATCTTACACATTCATAGTCTACAAGAATATTGACTCCGTCTTCAGAAGTCTACCGACTTGCTAACCAGTTTAGAAGAGAGAATGCTGATGTTGTTGGTGACAAACCAGTGAAGAATGATGCAGGGGAGATGTCAATGAGTGAAGACAAAGCAGAAGGCCTGGTTAATGAACTACAAAAGGCTTCTCAACATTGAGTTTAACTGGGACCCAGACCACCTGTCTGATGAACCACCAGTGAAAGGCCCATCCCAATCACCAATGATATGGTTAAGAAGGCTATCTCTCAGATGAAAGCGGGCAAAGCATCAGGCCTATCAGGCATAGTGGTGGAGATGATACCAGCAGCCAGTGAAACGGATGCCTCCATGATCTGTGACCTCGCAGGTGCAATCATTTGCGATGGCAAAGTACCCTCTGACTGGGAGCAGAGTTTCCTTATCTGCCTCTACAAGGGTAAGGGGGATGCATTGGAAAGGGGAAACTACCACGGTCTCAAGCTGACAGAGCAGGTCATGAAAGTCCTGGAAAGGATTTTGGACGGCCTCATCAGACAGTTGGTGTCAATCGATGATTCCCAGTTTGGCTTCATCCCAGGCAGAGGCACAACAGACGCAATCTTTGTTGTCAGGCAGCTGCAAGAGAAGTATCTAGCTGCCAACAAGAGACTCTACATGGCTTTCTTAGACCTGGAGAAGGCGTTTGATTGAGTGCCTCAGAAGGTCATCTGGTGGGCATTGAGAAAACAAGGTGTGGATGAGTGGACTGTGCAACTGGTGCAGGGGATGTATGCCAATGCACGGAGCCATGTCTATGTTGGTGAGGGGTACAGTGAAGAGTTTGAAGAGAAGGTCAGTGTTCACTTAGGCTCGGTACTCAACCCGCTGCTCTTCATCATTGTGCTTGAAACCTTGTCATGGGAGTTCCACTCTGGGAGGTCTTCTATGCTGATGACCTTGTTATCATCGCTGAAATTGCTCAAGGAATGGGTCAGGAGGTCCTTGACTTATAAAGAAGCAATTAAAGAGAAAGGACTGAGGGTAAATGCAGGAAAGACAAAGATAATGATCTGTGATCATGAACTCCTGCAGAGTTCAGGCGAGTTTCCATGCACCGTCTGTCGCACTGGAGTGGGCAGCAACAGCATCTTCTGCAACAGATGCAAGCACTGGGTGCACAAGAAATGCAGTGGGCTCAAGGGCTTGACAAAGGACCCTGATTACAGATGTGCACTGTACCAGAGAACTGCATGCCCCTTGGATGGCAGACCACACAGGAAGTCCAAGTTGGACCTGACAAGTCGTAGGTAGTAGCTTCCTTTTGCTACTTTGGAGACATGCTCTCAGCAGTCAGTGGCTGTGAACTTTCAACCACAACACGTGTGTGAAACCGCCTGGAAGAAGTTCAAGGAGCTGCTACCAGTTCTCTCCTCCCGCCAACTCTCTTTAAAAACACATGGCCACATGTACAGCTCTTGTGTACGGAGAACAATGCACCACGCCAGTGAGACTTGGCCATTGACAAAGCCTAACCTCCAATGTCTGCAGCGAAATGACAGGGCAATGATCAGACAGCTCTGCAATGTCAAGCCGCAAGACACTGTCACCACCAGATTCAATGAGCTACTTGCGCAGCTTGGCATTGAGGATCTGGACCTCATTCTGAAGGAGAGAAGGCTCCGCTTGTATGGACATGACATTGTGGAATGCTCCAATGGTGCAGTAAAGATAGCCTTTGACCTACAGGTTGATGGAAAGCATGGGCCTGGGAGGCCCAAGATGACATAGAAGCAGCTGACAGAGAGGGATTGCAGAGAGTGGAAGCTCTTGACTATCGACCCTCATGACAAACATACCTGGAGATCTGGTGTGAGATCTGCCATGCATGCAGCAAGCCAGCTACCTGGAAGGGAGCCCACTGATGTGGATGTTGCCCCTGTACCTGCAAGTTAATCAAAACTCTGATGATGATGATGATTCATGCCATATACAGAGCCAGCCTCGGTGGCTCAGTTGGATGCAAGTCCAACTGGTGATCAGGAGGTTGTGGGTTTGTTGGCAACATTCTTTTGTGGAGATTGATTATGAAATATTTTCTACAGTCATTCTCTCCCTTCCGCTGATTCAAGAAGGGCAGTTGTCAGTTTCTGGGAAAGAATGTGCACAATACTGGTTAACTGCTTAGAGGACTTAGCCTGCCCAGTTTCTAGTCAATGAGTCTTTCATAATACTCTTAATATATAATTATAGCTCATTATGTGACCTTTGGTCCATGTTTCTAAAAATAGAATTTCAAATAATCTATTGTGAATAAAATCAATCGATAGCTGCTGATAGTAGGCGCATCTGATTAGTTTTCAATTATTTTGATTAATCAGCACAACATCAGCAAAATAGCAATGGTTTAATCTCTTAAAACATCAATGATACATTAATTTGCATGCCTTATCATATATCTGAAACTTGAAAAATTTTTACCTTTCACCCATTCTTACTGTAGTTCCTGTTCTTGAATTCACGAAATGAAAGTATCCATTGCTGAACTAATTATAGTATATCGTTTAGGTCTAGTCACCTGAAGAAAAAATAATAAGCTGCTTCAATACAAAAACAACCAACCATATGTACCCTAAGTATTGAAACAGACAGACCTGGGCAAACAGTATAGATCCAAATCAGATGCCGCAGAATGCATTTTTTCAGACACATCAATAGCAGTTAGATAAACTTTTAACCCTTGTCATGCTGAATAAATAAGATGCTACGCCCATTTCTACTTTTCAGCCAATCAGATTATTTTATCAAGATTGTTGATATAAATTCACATACTAAATGACAAACAGTGCAGATCCAGATCAGTTGGTTTCTTCAGAAGCCAACCGATCTGGAGCTACACTGTTTGCAAAGGCAGGGCATATCCGGGTTCAGCATGACTTGGATTAAAATTTTAGGGTAAGTATGGAGTTAAGGTTTCCAATACTTACAGTAAATAAGGTACTGTACAAGTGACAGTATTCTATATCAGGTGATACCAGGTTAACCCTTAAAGTGCCAAGCAAAATTTGTAGCGAACAACGTTCAAATTTTTTTTTTATTTTTCAGTCAGGTCTTGACATTTCCTGTTAATCGTCTGCCAATCAAAGGATTCACATGAAATGTCAAGACTTGTTTTCTCTGAAAAATAAAAAAAAAAATGAATAAATAAAAAAATTGTTGTCTGCTGCAATTGTGAATGTGCCCACTTTAAGGGTTAAGGTGATTCTACTAGAACTTCCCCATGTAGAATGCGTATAACCCAGGTTTCTTATACCTTATACAGCAAAATCTCAAAAACAGCAAGTAACTTCTTAATACAGACACCAAAACCATATTATGGTAACAGTTCAATACAGACATGGGTACTGAAATGAGTTAGAAGAACCAATCCAGTCAACAAAAAGGCTACTTTGAATTATGTGAAGTAAATTTCGAAGACTGCTACAGTACACAGCTTTAAAACATAGTGAAATGAAACAAAAACAGTAAATTTATGACATGGAACCTTCTTTAAATAAAACAATAAAAAAAAATATGCAGCCTGTATTGCAATATATGGCAAACCAAGTGCCTTCAGTACAATACAGTGTACTGTCTGAGCTCAACTGCAAAATGCCAATATTTCAATATACATGTATTGTTGCAGCCCTTCACATTATTATTAACATCACAAAGAAATTTGTTCACTGAAGATAAAATTTTTGCTTCTTTTGTATCAAAACCTATCATGTCGGTACTCAATTCCAGCAACTGGCAAGGCCATACCAACAATGTATGTTTAGAAGAATTCTTTTGTCTGGAGACACGGCTTTATGGTTAAATGAATTTTACTTCCAAATGATTTTTCCCTATAAATAAGTTATGACAAATTCCTTTCTGAAGAATATTTTTCTGTGTTTGTATTGATTAACCCTACCATTAACTCATTGAAGTTTTAAATTTATAGGCAAGACACAACTTGAACATTTCTGAACTGTCAGATAATGATGATGATTTGGTGTATTACATATCTTTCAACATTATTTAAGTCATATTGAGACAATAAAGGGGTGATAATGAAATGCTCTGTGCAATACATGTATATTACTGCAGAAACTACCAACAGTCACTTCTCAACAACAGCCAATTCCTTATAATGGGCTTTTCTGACTGCCCTAAATATTTTCCTATATATTTAGATTTGCTAAATAAAAGGCACCTACCATAACACCTCTGAGGATGGCTATTGTACAGTGAACCCTCATTACAATGACAGCATTTGTTCGCAAAAGAAGCTGCCATTAAAATGAATGTTGTTGTAAAGAATCCTAAATAATAATTATGGACAGAATGATATGTAAGAAAGACCTTGTTTTATTCTTATTTCTTCCTAGAACATATGTTTTGGATATTTATTAGAATTGCCTCAGTGAGGCAATTCTAATAAATTCTAAAACATATGTTGCTTAAAGTTTTATTGCAATATTCTTGCATAACATCAGTAACTATCACCTTTTGAGCGCAGGTTTCGTGAGATTCAAATCGTCATTATAACGAATTTTGTCATTGTATCGAGTGTTGGTAAAATTGATTGTGTTGGGGTTTAACGACACGTCAACCCTTGAGGGTCATTTTGTGTCGTCTCCCAGAAAAAGGGAGAAAAGAGATAGAAGAGAGAGTAGAGGAGATGAAAGAGAGGGACAGGGAAGAAAGAGGAACAGGAATGAAAGTGAAGAAACAGAAGAAATAAAAACATTCCCCCTCTACCCTTACCCACTACAAGGATAGCAGGCCTTGCCCAACTGTAAGCCAATATCAGTTGGACGCCCCGGTGATGTAAGGATTGCAATATTCTTGCATAACATCAGTAACTATCACCTTTTGAGCGCAGGTTTCGTGAGATTCAAATTGTCATTATAACGAATTTTGTCATTGTATCGAGTGTCGGTAAAATTGATTGTGTTGGGGTTTAACGACACGTCAACCCTTGAGGGTCATTTTGTGTCGTCTCCCAGAGAAAGGGAGAAAAGAGATAGAAGAGAGAGTAGAGGAGATGAAAGAGAGGGACAGGGAAGAAAGAGGAACAGGAATGAAAGTGAAGAAACAGAAGAAATAAAAACATTCCCCCTCTACCCTTACCCACTACAAGGATAGCAGGCTTTGCCCAACTGTAAGCCAATATCAGTTGGACGCCCCGGTGTTGTCGGTAAAAAGAAGGTTGACTGTAGTAGAGACCTTGCCCTGTATTGTGTATAAGAATATAGTACAGTTCCAGTGTAAGTACCGTATTCAACATAATTAGCACACATATCCCTATAAGCACACAGTCAACCCAGGATTCGCTTGGGCTATATAAAGCTTGTCCTACCATAAAATTGTTGCATCCGTTACAGAATTTCCACAATAATTTTGTGAGTCCTAGGAGTCACTGAGATTTAATATGCGAGTCCCAAAGCAAAAAATGTGAGTATGGAACTTGGGAAGCGTAGGTAAAAAAATCACTGAGGTACTCATCCGAATCACCTCAAATCACAGAGGTACAGGCTGATCCTAGTCTTTACTGGGTGCAAATGCCAGATTATGCCATGAATCATATTTCTGAAATACTTGCATAAGGTTTGCACATGTATGATACACATAACTCCAGACATGGTGTTTTTTGCTACCAAAAAGTATCAATATTTTTCTTATACCTTGCTGAAAACATATGCTGTGGGTACTCATATTAGAATTGCCTCAGTGAGGCACTTCTAATAAGTACTCACAACATATGTTTTCATCAAAAAATAAGAAAAACATGTACCAGATATCCTCTCTTATCTAGAGCTTATGGTACATCCTGATGTCAGTTGCTTTTTTTTCTGTTTTGAGATTTAACAGCCCTATCGAGAGCATTTCAGTCATGTCCAGACATTTCCTAGACTGCCTCCAGTCTCAAAGGACTATTTTTTTCCTTATAATCCTGTTTGATAATCCACTGAAATAAAACCAAAATAATATCATAAAGGCTGGTCAATAGTGACCAACCTTAATAGTCATGATATTATTTTGGTTTATTTTATTGGATTGCTGAACCGGATTATAAGCATAAATATTTAGTCACTGGAGACTGGAGCCAGTCTAGCCATTACCCAGAGAGTGAGAGAAAGCTTAGAAGACAGAGAGACCATAAAAAGGCCCCAGCTTCTGTATTTGCTTCAAGTGAAGCAAGAACCTTCCTCTCATGCAAAATCAGGAGAGTGCACCATCCTACCACTCATGGATACCTATGGTCATATCATTAGACTGAAGCTTAAGTGGGATCAGACTAAAACAGAATCAAACCAGTAACCAAGGTTACCTTTTCTTTTGAATCTTGAATAGACTCCTTTAATTCCATCTGAATGGAACCAGAACCAAAACTTGATTACTGTATTTACCCGAAGTATTCGGTCACCTTAACACATTACACTTGTAAATTTTGTAAAAGTCCACTTTTCTATCTAGATGTATCCAAAAACCACTGCATAAGTGGCAAACAGTGCACAACAGGGTGTCTGATCTGGGTCTACATTGTTTGCTCAGGCCTGTCTGTCCAAATACTTGGCATGAATATGGTAAAAGTATGCAATTTTTCCTTTCATCTAGATTGCATTTACTACAAACAACAGTAGTTTTGTTATGCTTCTATGAGCTAATCAGGCTGAAAGGGTGCTTTGGCTTAAACAACATTGGCCCAGATCAGCCTGCATCAACCTGCATGTCAAACATTTCACAAATCTTCAGAGAGCTATTGCACAATGGGATACTGTAATTCTCTAATCCAAAGATACAAAGCAGAGGTCTTGACCAAACTTTGTTAATGCAGACTGATCTAAATCGATCTCAGCTTATAACTTATTGATCAGTCAGAAAGCCTTCTAAACCTATTTTTTCTCTGCATTTGCAGTTGGTTTAATTAAGGCTTAGAACTGTGGGTAATATTTTCAGCAGACAATATTTTGAAATATTTTCTTATATTTTACAGGAACTATTTTGACATTTCAACTAACAGTCAACTAGCAGAAAATATATTCATTTTTCTTTTAGCCCTCTTCCAAGTACTTATTCACAGTTCAAGATAAGAGGGGATATCCATATAACATTTTTCTTATTTCTCCATGAAAACATGTTGTGGGTACTCATTAGAAGTGCCTCACTGAGGCACTTCTAATGAGTACCCACATGTGTTTTCTTGGAGAATAAGAAAAATATCAGTACTTTTCAGTTAACTGATTGATTGTGTTGGGGTTTATTGACATGTCAACCCTTGTGGGTCATTTTGTGTTGTCTCCCAGAGAAAGGGGGAAAAGAGATAGAAGAGATAGTAGAGGAGATGAAAGAGAGGGACAGGGAAGAAAGTGGAACAGGACTGGAAAAGTACCCTATTTCAAGCTATCTTTTATCAAATTTCTTCACCTTTATTTATCACATATCTAAAATGACCAACTTAAATAGACAGCTTAGTATTTCATTATTTACAATATGCCTATTAAAATAAAAATAGAAAGTTTTCATTGAAGTTTTAAGTCGCACCAGCTTATAAAATGTGAAAACAAGCATCAGAAGAGTGAGAGTTGTCATCCTTGTTTAGCTCAGCGATCAGTGAAGTGAAATTAACTGTTAAGTTTGTAGACTTCATTTAGTTGGATGTTAGGGTGGACATAAGTACACCAATGAACGAATGAACAGACAGACAGAAACATGTACACTTAAGTTGCCCATGCTAATGCAGGTATGATGAAAAGTGGGAAAAATATGTTCCTAAAAATAGAATTTTCCGATTAGTTGACTGAAAATTCTTTCCAGTCATCAGCCACAAGAGGAAAAAGTGACTGACTCTGGGTAAAAATTTCAGCAGATGACACAGGGGTGTATCCAGGATTTTTAGACAAGGATTTCAAACTTGCTAAGGGAGACTGGATTTGAACATTTTGCCAGCATTTTTTCAAAATTCATTGTGAAAATGAAACAATTTGGACTCAGATAATGGTCCAACTGATCTAAATTCGCCGCTGTGACATTTTGAAATATTTTTCTTATTTTGTCCAGAAAACAGGTTCTGACATATTTTATGCAAACTCTCTCCAATGGAGACAGTTTGCATCATGATATATCAAAGTCTGTTTTCTGGGAAAAATAAGAAAAATGCCATCAATTTGTTGTCTGCTAAATTAGTCCAAGAGTGGTAATTGTTAAGGTGAATTTACATACCTAAAGCTCCAAAGGAGGGGTGGGGTGCGGGGGAGCGGGGGTGCTACTTTTAAAGGAAAGCAAATTCTTACTAAGTCTCCCTTAGAGAAAGGCTATATAAATTAAAATTTCATGCCCATTTCCAATTCTTAGCCGATCAGATTACTTGTTCCAGGTTGTTGATATAAATTCACATTGCTGACTGAATGAACTCCCCCACACTATATTATATTGGAAGCGTCTAATTTTCATTTTAGGTATGTCAGGCTATGTGACTTAGATATTTCTAGAGAAAATGATTGAAAATGGTTGAACTATTTGCAAACAGTGGAGACCCCGATCAGATGCCATGTCTATGGCGCCTGATCTGGGTCTGCACTGTTTGCCAATTACCCGTTTAGGGGTTTCCAGACTACAAAGGGTTAATGACAAACAGTACACATACTTAATGACAAACAGTATGTGTGT
Organism: Anodontia alba; assembly: GCA_964016985.1. Classification (NCBI taxonomy): domain Eukaryota; kingdom Metazoa; phylum Mollusca; class Bivalvia; order Lucinida; family Lucinidae; genus Anodontia; species Anodontia alba. The sequence goes on from OZ024826.1 coordinate 43,599,436, forward strand.
TGAGGTTTTACGGCCCAGTCAACCCAATGGGGTCATGTCGAGCGCGGTCAGTTTACCTAACCACACGTTTACTGGGCAGGCTTAGTCCTCTAAGCGGTTAACCAGTATTGTGCACATTCTTTCGCCAGAAACTGACAACTGCCCTTCTTGAATCAGCGGAAGGGAGAGAATGATCGTAGAAAATATTTCATGATCAATCTCCACGAAAGAATGTTGCCTACCTCGGCGGGGGTTGAACCCGCGACCTCCTGGTCTCCAGTCGGACGGCGCATCCAACTGAGCTACCGAGGCCGACAATGACCTTTTTTTTTTTTTTTTTTTGCAAACTGTAGATCCAGACCTGTTAGCTTCTGAATCTTTAATGACAAACAGTAAAGATTCAGAAGCTAACAGGTCTGGATCTACAGTTTGCAAAAAAAAAAGGCATATCTGGGTTCAGCAGGACCAGGGTTAACAAGCAAATTCAGTGAATTTTCATCCCCCGCCTTTGAATTTTGTTTTGAGGGGTATTATCTCTAGAAGATAAAAAGAAACTAATTATTTATTATTATGTTTCTAAGTTAAAAATGCAGAAAAAGTAATAAAAAATTATTTCAGGAGTCTGAAAAACCCACATGCATATCTTCAGGCCATCCTAAAAGCCCATGTAAAGTTTCAAAAGGATCGGCCAAAAACTGTGGGAGGATTTAAGGGGACAAGGTACCTACTCCCTATACACTTTTGTAATATTAGAACTCAAAAAATGTCTAAGTTAAAAATGCGGAAAAAGTGATAAAAAATTATTTCAGGATTCTGAAAAATCCATATGCATATCTTCAGGCCATCCTAAAAGTCCATGTAAAGTTTCAAAAGGATCGGCCAAAAACTGTGGTAGGAGTTAAGGGGACAAGGTACCTACTCCCTATAGACTTCTGTAATATTAGAACTAAAAAAATGTCTAAGTTCAAAATGTGTAAAAAGTAATAAAAAATAATTTCAGGATTCTGAAAAAACCACATGCCTATCTTCAGACCATCTTAAAAGCCCCTGTTAAGTTTCAAAAGGATCGGACAAAAACTGTGGGAGGAGTTAAGGGGACAAGGTACCTACTAAAAATTTGGAACCATGCACCACGGAAAGCCGAAAACAGTGTCCCTCCGCTTTTCTTCGAAAAAGCAGGGGACAACAAATTATGACACATTAACCACTTTAAACCCTACCAATCCAAAGATCTGAACAAGCCCACCATTTTACTCCTTGTTGAGGTGTTTAGAAACTGCTGGACAAGTAGCAAACAGTGCAGACCCTAATCAAATATAGCATTCTGCAGCTTCTGATCAGTGACCTCAACATTTCGAAAACACGCCTATTCAAATATATTGATAATTTCACCACCAAAAACTGAAAGTTTTCGGATAAAAGTTCTGATATTTTTCAAATTTCTGCTCAAAACATAGATTGTGGGTACTCATTAGAGCCACCTCGCTGAGGTGGTTCTAATGAGTACCCACAATCTATGTTCTGAGCAGAAATACGAAAAATGCATACCCCTATAAACCCCAGTTTTACTATATAAAAGAGGGGTTTAAAGGCGTAAAAATTATATAGGTATGTTTTTGTGATGACTGTTTGCCCAGGCACATCTGTCACAGTTTAAGGATGAAAACATTATTTTTTTTCCTACATTCTTTCCAGAAAAGAAGGACATTACATATCAGATTTGAATGACTAGACAGTTTTCAGGAAGATGAAAAGTCACCTGCTGACATTAAAATTCAACATGTTAAAGGTTAAATGGAATCCTGCTTCTCCCACTTTATGGAATGCATGATTAAAATAGATACCTATAAATAAATGACTATCACAGACTGCAATATTGAATTATTTTCAGATCAAAACAACAATATTTGTATGCAAGCCAAAAGTATGCAAGTACCTGGAGAAGCCGAGACATAATGTATGCTACCACTTTGCCCATAGCTCCAGATAAGGTGTTGATTTTTTTTCAACCAAAAAATATTGCTTTTCTTAGTCTCCACAAAAACTTATGTTGTGGGTAATCACTAGAACATTTCAGCCAGGTGCTGAGACACTTCTAATGAGCACCACAACATATGTTCACATGGAGAAACAAGAAAAATATTTTATAGATACCCAGCCTTTTTGTTAAGTTTTGAAGTAAGACTAAAATCTGTAAGTAGAGGGCAGATGCTATAGAGATTTGCAAAAGATCATTCAGAAAAGGCTTAAAAGTAGAAGGCCATCATTACGAAAACACGCTTATTCAAATAATTTCACCTCCAAAAATTGAATTTTTTCAGGTAAAAAACTCTGATATTTTTCATATTTCTGCTCAAAACACAGATTGTGGGTACTCGTTAGAACCGCCTCTTGTTAGAACTGCCTCGGCAAGGCGGTTCTAACGAGTACCCACAATCTATGTTTTTGAGCAGAAATAAGAAAAATAATGTATACACCTGTAAACCCCAGTTTTACTATATAAAAGTGGGGTTTAAGGGGGTCAAAATTATATAGGCGTGTTTTCGTGATGTGCTGGGAGAGTAGAAGGCAATTTAGCCTCCTGCCTCCTCGTAATGAAAAGGCTGGACACCCCCTCTTATCTGGAGCTATGTTACCATAAATATTCTGACTGACAGGCCTGGGCAAACTGGAACGGGGGTGTTACAAATGACTGGTGCATAAGGAGCTAAGGTGTCCAAATATTCAGGGTACACCAGGTATCCGTTACAGCTAGGAACAGACTATATTAGGCCAAAAAATAATAAGTATAAGATTCTCAGGCACCGCCGCATCTGTTCAAAAAGTCCCGCATATACATGTATGATTTTTTCAGTGGTAAGTTTTTTCCGACCCACGAAAATATGTGACACTGGATTTTACTCTCTTATTGCAAATTGCAATCTAGACCACAAACATATGACATTCTTACTTACTTGCAAAGAAAATCGGTAAATTATGACCTCTCTGTATTGTTTGAGACTTTAAACTTGCATTTTAGATACTTCTGGTAAAACCACCGCCATTTTTTTTAGCCAAATGAATCCATATGTCCAAGAATGTACCCAACCGGAAAATAAAAGTAAAATAAAAAGCCACCCGCACACATGTATTTTTTTGAAAAAAGTGTCTGAGAAACTAATAACTTTTTTTTTTGACCTTTGGAGAGTGCTAGCTCAAGACAATTTGTTTTATGGATACACTTTAGAGAGTGCACTCCAAATCAAACAAATTCACTACCGTTTCAAAAGGAGATGACTCTAGCAGAAAGAGCTTTTCTCCTCATGTTTGTGAACCCTAGCTTTCTCAAAGCGAGCAATTCCTAAAGGAAATACTTTTCTCTATTTTGAGACAGATCAAGCTCCTTTTGGAAGGGAGACAAATACTTTCAGGTCAGACTAATCTCCCTTAGCCAAATATCCACGCACCTTAGCCCTTGCCATACTGAAGAAATTATGATACCACGCCCACTTCTAATTATCAGCCAATCAGATTACTTGATGCCGGTTGTTGATATAAATTCATATACTTATCAACAAACAGTGCAGATCCAGATCAGAAGCCAAATGATCTAGATCTACACTGTTAAGACAGCACATATCCGAGTCAGCAGGACCATGGTTAAAATATTAAGTAATTATCCTAAAATCTAAACATATCCATTTATATACCAAACTGTTGCTGTTGCTTAAATCATATGGATGAAAATCCCAACTGCAGATACATAAAACCATATTATATACGAGAGGATTTTTAAATTCAAAACTACCATTTATGTTTGATTGACCCAAATACAACAGATTACAATAAATTTCCGACACAAAAACTTTTAAATTACTAATTTTTTTAATTTGCTTTTTTTTTTCATTCGGCAAAATTAAGGTTAGAGCACAAAACTGCAAAAACATAAAATCACTGGCACTGGCTGATTTTTCTTGATGCCCATACATTAAATGCTCCACTAAACAATTTTACAGCTTCCAAATACACTACAAAATAGTAACATACCATGAAAAGATATATCCTTGCAACTTCTCAGACATATCATATTTCCATTAATCTAATTTGTAACTCCAGACAGAACAAGTATTCAGCTTAAATATATTTTTTTTTAAATTGTCAAAAAAGAAACATCCGTAGAATCGACTCCCAGAGATAATTCTCGAGTTCCCAGGTTTTTGAAAAAAAAAATATCAATATCTTTACTGTTGAAAAGTGTCTTTTTAGAGCTATATATCATATTCCTGTCAATCTCATATCAAGGATAGAGCATCAGTATTGATTAAGTAAAACAGAATTAGTATTGATTAAAATCAATGCTTTTGAGACCTACTTCCACAAATCAATATTTCATGTCAGCTTCATTAATTTTGTTGGCCATAGATTTCTTCAATATATGGCAAAAATACCACAATATATGGCAAAAATACCATGAAACCCTCTAAGTTCAATATGACCCCCGCATCTATAACCTCCGCTGCTGAAAATTCTGAGGACCCTGTTGCTAGATTCGCATCACTTGTCAGACCTAGAGACTAGTCTTTGCAATCGTTGGCCCTGGTGAATGAATGCCTATTGATGTATCACCAGTAAAATATTCTAATTCTGATACGAGTGACCAGTATAGACCCAGATCAACATATGCATCTGCAGTCTGACTAGATTCTACACTGTTCACAAATATTAAAAGGAGTTTAATAAGTGCTACCTATATCTGCGCATCCTAATTATCATATCACTTGCTTCATATGTAGGGTAGCCAACCCAATCACCAACAAGATTTTCTTTTTTCACTGACCAATATCAACTTTAACCTGATCAAAATACAGTAAATGTCCTAAAATTTCAAACGCTTTATTCCATAATTTTTTGCTTTTTATGTGGTTGTTTCTTAAAATACTTAGTGGAATGACAAACAGTGCAGACCCTGATCAAACTGCTATTTCAGGAGCAATCTGATCTAGATCTGCATTGTTTGCATGTCATTTTGTCACACTTTGGTGTTCAAAATTTTAGGACATTTACCATAATGGTATTTTACAGCCTCTTCTCCAGTCTCCAAACAAATGCTGCCCTTCATAGCTTTGTGTCAGAATGCCAATAAATTTCAAATAGTTTGTGAAACTATTGACATTATAAAAATATGCTAACATATTATTAGTGTGCAAAGAAGAAAAAATGATTTGCCTGCATTGTCTTTGGTGTTTTTGGACTAAAAATGGCCCACATTTTAAAATGCCTCAACATCCTTACCATTTGAAATTCTCGGCAGCTATGTCAATATCCTCTCTTCTAATTGGCCCAGCTGTCATGTCAATAACCTCTGCCAAATCACTGAAATGCTTGCATTACTGCACAAGCACTGAAACATAAGGGTTTATGTAACCACCATATTTCAGTTACATCTATCAATTGTTACACAAGTTTATTGGTGTGCATCTTAAGCTCACCAAAACACCTTGGTTCAAGGAACTGCTGTGCAGTTCCCATTGGCTACACATATATGCACTCCTTGGTATGGAGTTAAAGTTTTCTCAAATTTGGGAATTCCCTTTGAGACAGATTAGTTACCAGAATTTCTTCAGGTAATGAAGGAAGTTGCAGGGTAGCCACCCTCAGTCAGAAAGTAAAATTCCCTGACTTTACACCAACTTTTCCCTGACCAAATTTTATCTTTTCTCTGACCAAAGCGCTGAAAATTTAACAGATTCTACCCCATCTTGCTGTAGATAAAAGATTAATTCTATTTTTCATACATAAATTAAACAACAACAAAAAAAAAATGCCCTTACTGTTCAATTCAAAAATAAAATGTTTTTAAGGTTTGGGACATACATTTTCTAAAACTTGTAATAATGCTGAGCCAGCAAAGAGAGGGAGAACAAAATAAAAAAGGTAATCACTCACTCAAAATGGATAAAATACCTGCCATACCAAACAGTTTTGGCCTAAAATTTTGAAATTTCCCGACTTTTCCCTTACTTTCTTGGTACCAGTATTTAAAATTTCCATTCAATCTTGCCATTTTGCAAAATTTCCTGACTTTTCCCTGACATTGAGAAAAATAAAATTTCCCTTAAGGCTTTCCCTGACCAGTGGCCACCACAAGTTGTCTATAACTATTTATAACTAAAAATTTGTTAACAGAGAATAAACTTATCTCCCTTTCAACCTCCAACATTCTTAGTCAAGTGGTGACCATAAAAATGAGGTAAAGTAAACAAAAAACTATAAATCAACTCTTCAAACTGCCCCAATGATGTATCTATGGATGTTTGATAAAAATCCATCCATAAGTTCAGGAGACTGTGCATAGAAGCTTTTTGGGGTTAAAATTTGACAACCTCTGGAGTATTGTATCTCTAATCAACTTTTAGGCATATTCCAATGACAGATAATGTTAGCTCACAGACTAAAGGCATAGGTCTAAATAAAGCGCCTTTTTTCTACTGAAAAGTAATTGTTTCTTTCTTATTTCTGCATGAAAACATGTTGTGGGTATTCATTAGAAGCGCCTTGCCTTAATGCAATTAGCATTTTAGGCCTTAATGAGCCTGACATGGATCTTTGTATTTGCAGAGGCACTGTTTTGTATATGTCTGCCAGCTGGTGAAGTGACCGCTTTGGGTAACACTTCACATGCTGGGTAAAAAACATCAGCAGACTACAATTTAAAATATTTTTCTTATTTTTCCCAGAAAATAGGCTTTGACATTTCATGCAAATTGTTGCCTGAGGCAACAAGCTGCATGAAATGTTAGAGCCGATTTTCTGTGAAAATAAAAAAATATCAATATGTCATTTGTCATGTGCTGCATTTGACCAGAGAGTGGTAAAAGTTAAACTAGGCCCAGTTATTCAAAGCATACTTTGCTTTAAAAAGTTGTTAAGCCTACATTTTCATCACACATTTACAGATACAAAACATTGATATAATATTTTTGATGGAAACAAAAATGAGAAACTTTGGCAGCTCCTCAAATTTTTTCATTCAAAAATTCCAGTCCATGTTTGTTTGTTTTGTTGTTTTTTGTTTTTTTAAGTTGAATTAACCTACATTTTCGCTTCAGCATTCTACTCAAAAAAATTTAATGCAATATTTTTGGATAAAAATCATGGGTAGCCACTCACATTTTTCATCAACTAATCTCAGTCCACTTATTTTTTTTTTTTTGTACCAAGTATGTAGAATATATGTTTGAGGAAATATATTTGATGCAAAAGATACTTCACATTTTTCAACAAAAAAATATGTCTTTACAGTGCTTGCTCTTCAATATTTAACATCAACTTGATGATGATGATGATGATGATGATGATGATGATGATGGTTTGGTATTTTATGTCTCTTTCAACAGTATTTAAATCATACTGGCATGATACAAGAGTGATAATGAAAGGCTCTGTGCAATGAAGTGCCATAAGCTGAAATCTGCCTCCAGCAGGATTCAAACCTGGGTCCTTGTGAGGTTCACTTCCAAGCAAATATTGTATTTACTCTTAACCCTTGCCCTGCCAAACCATGATGTACCTGCCTTTGCAAACAGTGTGGAGCCAGATCAGTTGGCTTCTGAAGAACCAACTGATCTGGATCTGCACTGTTTGTCATTCAGTATATGAGTTTATATCAACATTCTGGATCAAGTAATCTGATTGGCTGACAATTAGAAATGGGCCTGGTATCCTAATTTATTCACAAGGGTTAAGCATTCAGACAGACAGGCCTAGGCAAATAGTTTAGTCCCAAATCAGATGCTGCAGAATGTGAAAGATGATCAGATCTACACCATTTACCACACATCCAACAGTTTTTAGACATGCCAACAGGTAGTACAAGAGTTGTCAGAAGACAACGCAGCTCGCTGGAAAGGGCTGATCAGATAAGTAAACAATCTTTAAATATTAAAGATTAAATGCAGAACTTAAACATAGCAGTAAATGACAGAGTATGACCTGACTTTGCTGTCGGAAGAATGTCAAACTGAGGGATGGGGTATATGCCATTGAAACATCTTCCCTTAGGCTGGTGTGGACGAAATATGAAAGCTATATCTTACATACTTCAGCAGCCATGTACACTTTTTAAAACTTAAACACAGGTATAAATGACAAAGTATGACCTGATCTGGACCTAGGCAGAAGGTCAAACTGAGAATGGGGTGTGTACTTTTGAAAGATCCTACCCTAAGGTAGGTGTGGGCCAAACATTAAAGCAGTATCTTGAATACTTTAGCAGTTACGAACACTTTTCAAAACTTATACGCAAAACTCAAACATGGGTTTAAATGACAAAGTATAACCTGACCTTGACCTTGGCAGGAGGTCAAACTGAGGAAAAGGTCTATGCTATTGGAAGGTCTTACCCTAATGTTGGTATGGGCAAAATATTAAAGCCGTATCTTGAATACTTCAGCAGTTACAAACACTTTTCAAAACTTAAACGCAGAACTCGAACATGGGTTCAAATGACAAAGTATGACCTGACTTTTACCTAGGCAGAAGGTCAAACTGAGGAAGCAGTCGGTCTTATTGAAAGGTCTAACCCTAAGGCTGGTTTGGGCCAAATATTAGCGGTCTATCTTGAATACTTCAGCAGTTATGTACACTTTTCAAAACTTAAACGCAAAACTTAAACATGGGTGTAAAAGACAAAGTAAGATCTGACCTTAACCTACATAGAGTTTATTTTGGGGATGGGGGCAGGGATCATTTTCTGGCGCGATTTCGCGATATTCTCGCATTTTTTTGCAAGAAATCGCATCAAAATTCCAGGAGTGAGAAAAAAAATCGCACGCTGAATTTTTCTCATTTCGCGCCGTTAAGTTCCTATATTGCACATGCGGTTCATTTCGAGACTATCGGACTGTTCTGTTCGACCGGTTTCTGAATTATTGTGGCGCCAAAATTCATTACACATACGAACGCAGGTAACCATTCATTAATCTGTATCATTGAAAAGCTTTATCGTAAAAACTCATTGTCGGTCTCTGGTTTAAGTAAGCGTTTATTTGATCGCTACCTCGAGTCAGCAAAAACATGTCCGCCGACTCGGAAAAAAAAGAAAGAAAATTATCCGACCCGAAGCCGTCCAGTCGGGATGGCAACATGTTAAAGTATCTAGTTCGAGCACAACCCAGCTCGACAGAAGCGGCCACGCTCTCCTCCCCTGATTCGGATGACGATCTCGGATCAAACACAAGACCGAGCTGAGCTTAATGAATAACTACTCCCATACATGAGAGTTCTGCGTTCCAGATGTTCATATTTTACGTTTATATGCTGTTATTTATGTTTTTATTATTCTTCGGAACATGCACATCTATAAACAGCAATTATCAATAAATTGGTGCATGCGTACGTCTAACTTGTTGGACTAGATGAATAACAAGCCCATGAAGCCCTTATTCAGCCGTTTGCATTTTATTACGAGCCAGGCGTAACGAGTAAGAAATGAAAGTGAAACCAGCAACAAGCTTTAAAATTATTTACAGTATTAGTTGATAACAAAAAATAAGAAAATGTGCAAGACAGAAAAATAAATGTAAACGGTACCTTTCAAGATAATCAGTGATTTATTTACAGTTTGATTCTATTCAGTCTCAATTGAAATTCCATAAGTCCTGTGAGAAAATCATGAATCTGTAATATATTTTAGAGCAGATATATACTGTTTTTTTTGTGAGTTCAGGGACTTACTTTTATAAAATTTGTGAGTCCTAGAGAAAAATTATGAGTATATGAATTGGAACTCCCAGGTAAAAAAAATCATTGGATAATGTCACAAAATCCCAGAGAAATAATTCCTGAAGAATTTCTGAAACAAATCCTTTGAATTGCAGTTTTTTGATCCCACAATTTAAAGTCCCTGAATTCAGAGTTTAATTCCAGAATTAATGAAACATTGAAGTAATCCAATAAAAAATGAAAGTGTACAAAGATGCTCATATGAAAATCTTCTCTCCTTATATAATATCAAAGAACATTCTAAAGAAAAAATAGAGTACTAGAGGCATCACTTATTTTCCAGAATTTGTCAAGAACAATTTAAATGTTCTGTGACATGCCAAAAATAGCTTAATCTAGACTATTCCATTTGGAAATTCTAAAAAGAATATAAACAACTTGTTATTTAAACATGATTTTCCAGAAAGTTCAAATTTATATATAAACACTTGCAGTAAACATGAAAATAATGATACTTAAAATAATCAAACACCCTATATATAACAATTTTATTAACCTGATTTAGAGTACATTACAAAATAAGCAATAATAATACTTATACATGCAATTCTGATACAAAATCTGGCCTTTACAAAAAAAAAAAAAAAAAAAAAAAAAAAAAATCTCAGTTTGTCCGAGCGAGCGAAAAAAAAATCTCACTGAATTTGAAAATCTCTCACTGTTTTTGTCCAAATGGGATTTTTTCTCTCACAAAAATCTTGGGCCAGAATAATCCCTGTGGGGGTGTGTACTTTTGAAAGGTCTTACCCTAAAGGAGGTGTAGGCCAAATATGAAAGCAGTACCTTAAACAGTTAAAAAACTATGCTCACATTTGAAAACTTAAACATTGTGCTAACGCGGATGCCGACGTGGACGCTGACAGACGTCGACGCCAACGCCTGGGTGACAACATAAGCTCTCTAGGAACATAGTCCCTGCAAGCTAAAAATGAATATTGAAATTTTAGGACTGGTCAAATATTGTAGAGTTCAGCAGTTCCAATATTTAGGGGCATAATGTAAGCCTTTTTGGCATATCAGGACAATAAAAGCACAGATCAGCCTGCACATCTGAGGAGTCTTGTCACAACTTATGGATATCTGATAAGCACAAATAAGGCCCTTTTTATCGACTGAAATTGCAAATTGTCTGATATTTTTCTTATTTTTCCCAGACAATAGGCTTTGGCATTTCTTGCAAATGGTCTCCTTAGGAGACAATTTGAATGAAATGTCAAAGCCTATTTTCTGAGAAAAATATCAATCTGTCATCTGCTTAATTTGTCCATAGAGTGGCAAAGGTTAAGAAGAAATGCTCTTTAAAATTTGGAAGCCCTGTTATAATCTACCTTCTTTTGGAAAGATAGGATATCAGTCCTGCCTGGAACTCCTACCTTGATAAGATGAACATTCCTACCTAGAATTCAAGAATTATCTGTATTTGACCCCTTTCAAGCTATGAATCCTTAAATCATACTATAGGAACCTTAACTCCACATCAGGTACTCCCTGGGACGTACCCTCAGTTTCAACCTTACAAAAAAAATAACCCTGACAAATGTTCCTACCTAGAACTTCTGTTTTGATATCCTGGGTACCTTCATCTAATTTCAACATTAACCTTTACCATTCTATGGGCAAATTCAGCAGACAACAAATTAATGATTTTTTTGGATTTTTTTTCCCCAGAAAACAAGACTTGACATTTAATGCCAATTGCCTGTATTGGGGACTATTTGCATGAAATGTCAAACCTGTTTTCTTGGAAAAATATTTCAAAATGTCTGCTGAAATTTTTGCCCAGCCTGGAAAGTGTTAAGAAAAAACCCTGATAAATGGTCCAACCTAGAACTTCTGTTTTGATATCCTAGCAGCAACCTTCATCTAATTTCCGCAAGGGCACATATAAGCTAGACCCTACCTGTCAAGAGACCTAATCCATCACAGTGACAGGTTTAATACTCCCCAGTTCCATATTTAACTCCAAAATACAGGTACATCTACTCAAGAAAGATAGGGAAACTGAACTAGTGAACCTGAATGCAACATGTTGCAAGGTATCATTAAATAAGCATATATTGATCAATCTCCTGCTTGGCTCCAGATGAGGTGTTTTTAACAGCACAAAGTGGTTCACATTTTTCTAAATTCTCCATCAAAACTTATTTGTGGGTACTCATAAGAAGCACCTCGATGAGGTGTTTCTAATGAGTACCAACAATATCGGTTTTTGCGGAAAAATAAGAAAATATTAAAGTGGAGACCCCTCTTTTCTAGAGCTATGGACTCTCATGCCTATGGTAAACATCTCTAGACAAGATGCAAAACGTAAAACTTTCAATCGGGAACCAGATCGTACATTTATTGATATTTTTTGCAATTCTTCCTGAAACCAAATATTGTAAACCTGTACTCATTAGAATTGCCTCTCTGAGTACCAACAATGTATGTTTTCAGGAAGAAATATGAAAAACACTTACCAGAATACTCTTCTTATCTACAGCTACAGCAGGTAAACCGGGCTCCAGATTATTCAAATACATATAAATACATATATATATATTAGTCATAGTCTAGATAAGGCACATTTTTCATCTTATCCAAAACATATTGATATTTTACATATTTTTTATCTCGAACAAAACATATTGATATTTTACTTATAATTTCTCATCTCAAGCAAAATGTTGATACTTTTATTTTTATCTCAAACAAAACATTATTGATATGCCATGAAAACATCTTGTGGGTGCTTAACAGAAGGGTCCCCCGATAAGGAGCCTCTAATGAGTTCCAACATGTTTACAGGCAGAAAATAAGAAAAATATCAATCTGGATACCACTCTTATCACGAGCTCTGATTAATGCAAAATAATATAGAAAAAAAAGAAAAAAAACTTGCAAATTACTGGCAAGACTATTCTAAGGAGATCCCGTGACTTTACAGTTTGTGCCAAGTATCTTGTAGTAAAAATTGATTGAAGATGAGAAAGCCAGCTAAATATGAGTTATGTTAAGCAAAAAGGGAAATTTATGCATAACCCCTTAGAGGTGTTGTTAACATTATGAAAATAAGCCTATTCAAATATACTGAAAATTTCACCACCAAAAAATGAAAATTTTCAGATAAAAAAAAGTCTGATATTTTTCATATTTCTGCTCAAAACATAGATTGTGGGTACTGGTTAGAACCGCCTCAGCAAGGCAGTTCTAATGAGTACCTACAATCTATATTTTTGAGCAGAAATAAGAGAAATAATGTATACCCCTGTAAACCCCAGTTTTACTATACAAAAGTGGGGTTTAAGGGGGTCAACATTGTATAGGAATGTTTTCGTAATGAGAATTCTAAGACTATCTTTATTTCTCCATAAAAATACATACATTATGGATACTCATTAGAAGCATCTCACATGGGTACTTCTTTAGATCTAATGAGTATATAAGACAGTGTTGTTCCTTGTCCCAGTTGCTTGGGGAACACCACTGACCCCTATGACATTTGTCAATGGGCCACTTGATATTTTAAAGGGACTTCTGTACATGAATTATAAGCAAAGTAGCAGGTTTCTGATCATGTTTTATGTTGAAAGAGTCACTAATGACTTTAGGTAGGCAAATAGCCCCGTGTCCCCCTCTAGACTTAAGTTTTTATGGAGAACTAGAGAAAATTATCCATGAATTATCGACCACTTTTCCTTAAAAACTTCTCTTACCCATTTTTTTAAAAAAAAACCTTAATCAGTGTTGAATGGAGAATACAACACCCATCATGAGAACTGCCTCTGACCCATCTGATTCTCCTGTTTTACTATAATATGAAGTGGTGAATTAGTGGGTTTGCTTAAATCTGAATTATAAATGAAGCATTTTCCTGTTGATGGTTGCGTGTCAACCTCAAAGATAATTTATGAAACTTTTTGTTCATTAAAAGCCAAGAAAACGTAGACTGCAATGGGAAGAAACCTAACTGTGTACAAGTACATTAGACAGTAGTCTAATTAGAGAGGTTCGAAAGTTGAAAACTTAAATGTAAACCTTCTGATTATAATTTATAAAAGCAGACAACATTTAAAAATATATTTCTAATTTTTTCAGAGAAAATAAGACTTGATAGGTAGTCATTCAAACTGTCTCCAAAAAATGTCAAATATTTCTTTTTCTATGAAAATAAAAATATCATGAATTTTCATTTATGATTTAGCTAGCCCACAAAGTGTATGAATCCAGATGCGACTGTACATATGAAAACACAGGAACAAGCCCCAGAGGGGGCAGGCAGTAAGACATGTAGGGCCAAATAAAAAAAACTGTGTGTTTAGGGTAACTCTACTTTTCCTGGTGAACTGAAACCCAGCAAATTTTTTCATGTTTCACTGAGATAATATATTTCTGCTAAATATTTGAACAAGTAGGTCTGAGCAAACAGTGTGGACCCAGATCAAACTGCTCAGGACTACAGGAGTAGTTTGATCACGGTCTACATTGTTTGCCATTCTATCAGCACTTTTTTGGCACAGCTAAAGATAGCCAAACAGACTTGGTAAAATTCTTTATGAAGCATGTGCAAAGTCCAAATATATTTGGTAATTACAGTATATAATTTAAGTATAATTCTACATAAACAAAAAGTAAAAAAAAGAATCCCTACCCACCTTACATATTTTTTTCTAACATGTTACCATTTAGAAACATTTTTTTTTTTTTTTAATTTGGCCTAGATAGTATGAAAATACTAGTCCATATAACAGCAGTGTGCAGTGTTATACATCACAAAATAGAACACTTTGGCTATCTCATAGTCTTGGAAATTACCTTGGACCCAATATACACTGGACTAGTAACTATGGTACAGGTATTGTATTTATTGAAAATATGTTGTCACGGCTGAGTTTTCATAATTTTGTATGATGAAGTTTAAATGCTCATATTTCATTTATTTCTCCAAATATTCGAGATTTGTTTTCAAAAAGCCATAGTTCAATATATTACCTTCAAGACTGCAGCATTATATTCAAGGAAAATCAAACATTTTTCGTAAACATCAACAAGAAACCTAGGTACCCAATTTAGCTATTTTTGGCACTTTTAGCAGAAAACCATCAGAAATTCACCCAAAAAGACGGTATAACTTCAATTTTATTAAATGTGACTGAACATTTTTCAATCAAACCTATTAAAAACAAATTCAGTTATTATCCAAAATCATTTTTAATGATCATAGTGCTGTAAAATAGCGCTAAAATCAAGCCAAGACAACACATTTTGGCAGTTCCATTAGTGACAAGTCCGGGTCTTGTTACCCTGGATAGGGAACCCTGAGAGGGCCGAGGAAATTACTGAGGCCCTCTCAGGTTCCCTATCCAGGGTAACAAGTTCCCTTCTTTCCTGACTGATTTTCAAAGTTTCCATGTTCCCGGTTTCCAAAAATTAGTTTTGTTCCCTTATTGAATGTTCTCTTAAAATATTTGTCAATGTTCCCTGAAAACAAATTTGTGTATGTTACTTTGTTCCCTCAAACCCTGGACAGCCCTGATTAACCCCAAGCAAGCTAGGTAAAAATTTCAGCAGACATTTTGAAATATTTTGATTAATTTTTCCATAAAATAGGCTTTGAATTTCCATGCAATTTGTCTCTTCAGTTTGCATGGGAAGTCAACTTTCTGGGGAAAAATATCTTGTTTGTCGTCTGCTAAATTTGCCCAGACCGTCTGCTAAATTTGCCCAGACGGCTGTAGCCTGATATATAGAACTGGGCTTATACTAATATGTCGAGATCAGAAAGCATATTCGTGATATTAAAAAGCCGCAAATTCTTTGATAGAGGATATGTTTTCTAAAGCCGGAAAAAGCATCTGTTGCGGTCTCTAGCGTCAACTTAAAATGTCGACTTGTGGTACCATGACGATCACTGGAAACATTCTATCAAATCAAAATCTTTTTGCCGTTACACAATTTTAGGGGAAAAATCACGTTATTTTTGGCTGCGAATTACCTGAAAATACATCAGCTATTTGAATGGAAATCAAATTTAAGTAGTGAACAGCAATGAACGATAAAACCGTTACATTTATGAGCGTCTGCGTCCTAGCTGCCTATTTCCCGCCACATGTCAACAATAACCGTTCCGAGCATCATCCGGCCTTTTCCGTTTTTTTTTAAGCTACTTCTGTCCTTTCGAGACGGGCATTGGCAGTGTCTACGCGTCGTGTTATGAAAAGAGTAAATAAAAGCACGACACTCAAGATGATAGGTTAAAAATCTGGATCGAAAAGAAGGCTGAAACATAAAAAAAAAAAAAAAAATAGGCCCAAATAGCATGACGACGTTGGCCCAACTTTGGCATTGAGTTGTATTGTTAGCTGATGATTATCCGTTGGCTGTCCAATGCTGGCCCAACGTTAAGACAACCATGATGTCAATCTAATGAATGTTTTTTTAAGTCAGTAAAATAATGTCATAGTTGGCACAATAATGGGCCAACGTTATGCAAAATACTGGAAATATGGAAATAAACCGTTTTATTTGATATGTGGTGTAAGTTTGGCCCAACTTTGGCGCAACATTACCAAAAATATGCAAATTATGCACTCCATTGTATGATGTTGGGCCAACGGTTATGGCCAACGTCAGCAAGTCGTTTATTGCTAATCCTGCTAAAGTGACAAACATGTTGTAAAAATGTACGATATGCTTAATTTTGATTTCCATGTTTTTAAATCCAAATTAAGTTGATTGTGTGGATCAATAACTCAGGCTGTAAATCCAAAGAGCTAAACGTTGGATCACAGTTGGCCCATCATACCCCGAATAATAGGAATGCATAGAGGACCTTATATGAGTGCTCGTGTATTGTTGAATTTATTAATTCCGTTGGAGAAACGGATAAGAAATATATAGTTGTATCATAAAATATATATATATAAAGATCAAACAAATTGCAGGTCAGTTATTTAATCAGGATACTAATGTACCATATGATGCTGTTGCATAAAACACAAACACAGCACAAAGTAATCTTTATTACTGGCTTCCTGGTCCAGCGCCAAGGTGACCAATAAAACTTGCTAAATTAATTAATAATCCAACACCTTGAAGTTATCTTGTTCATTCTTGTTATCATCTACTAAGGGTTTTACAACACTTTAGACTACACATAAAGCTAGCTTTTATAACAGTTGAGTTCTGACTCTGATTGAATGCACCAATAAAGGTCTGAAGATGTGATTTAAAAAAAGAAGGATTAAGATTTTTAAACATGTGAGTATAATTATATTATATATTTGTTTCTAATTTAGGGAAAAATAATGAACTGCATGCGGCAGATATGAAAGCCTCTTATCAGACTGTGCAGTTGTGTAGGCTGATCATTACGAAAACATGCCTATTCAAATATATAGAAAATTTCACTTCCAAAAACTGGAAATTTAAAAAAAAACAAACTCCGATATTTTTTTTTTATTTCTACTCAAAACATAGATTGTGGTACTCGTTAGAACCGCCTCGGCGAGGCGGTTCTAACGAGTACCCACAATCTATGTTTTGAACAGAAATAAGAAAAATAATGTATACCCCTGTAAACCCCAGTTTTTCTATATGAAAGTGGGGTTTAAGGGGGTCAAAATTATATAGGTATGTTTTCGTGATGATTAGATGCTCATGTGACATTATAGGTTTTGCTGTACTCTGGTGGCTCATTTATGATTTTGACATTCTTACAGCACAAACGCTGTTTTACTAGAGTATTGGGTTCTAAACACGCTCACGTAAAACAGCGTAGACCCTGATCAGACTCCTCGTAGAGGACCCGGGAGAAAAAAATCTTTTGTCAGTTTTATATATATATATATATATATATATATATATATATAGTAAAACCTCTACTTTTAGTGAAATACGAACAGTTTTACATTCATAAAACTTTATTACTCTGCTTTAAGAATGTCAGTTCACAAATGAGCCAGAGCACATAAAAATATAATACTGTGCTGTAATAATGTCAAACTCACAAGTGAGCCAGAGCACAGCAAAAACTACAATGTCACATGTACACCCAGCAAAGACTCAGATCAGCATCACTGCACAGTGATAAGAGGTTTTCATATCCGCCTCATGCAGTTCATTATCGCTGCCTAAATTAGAAACAAATATATACAGTAGAACCTCGATAATTCAAACCCCAATAATTCAAAATTCTCAATAATTCAAAATCATTTTGAAGTCCCAATATATGTATGCATTTTAACCCTCAATTATTCAAAGTCTCAATAATTCAAACAAAAACTGTTTGGTCCGTTGGACTTTGAATTATCGAGGTTCTACTGTAATATCACATGTTGATTTGCTGTCGGAACAGCCCCTTTTCACTGCAAAAAAATCGGCTGACATCATACATTATATCTACGTTTGCTCAACGTTAAAATTGCGCAGTGCTAACGTTGGCCTAACGTTGTAATTAACACACATACGTTGGCCAAACGTAATGCCTACACGTTGGCCCAACGATGGCCCAACGAGTAGACTTACGTTGGGCCAACGTTGAATGTCTACGTTGGGTCAACGAAATGGACAACCATTATTCAACGTTGGTCCAACGTTAGCATGCCATCTGTGTGTGTGTGTGTGGAGGGGGGGGGGGAGAGGACGGGGGTGGCGGGGGAGGGCTGGTTGATGCACTTTTTTTATTTTGGACTTTTCTTTCAACCAAGTGGCCTATTTAGATAACTTAATGTATCTTTGTAAACACTCTTCTCTGATGCTTCTATGCGAACCAACCAGATTTTTTAGGTAAGTGTTAGTGCATCAACTTGCCCAATATCCCGCAAGTTGATGCAATCACTAGAGCATGTTAATGCTATTCATTCTTTGTTTGCTTGGGTAAAATAATCACTATTATTGTGATTTTATCAGCATATTCCGCTAAAATATTTTCAACAGTCAAATATTATGCATTAAACATATTATTCTAGCATATTTTGGTTATTTTAGCATAGTGGTGTTTTAACAGTCACAAAACCTCATTGTCAAAAAAATGCACGTCTCCAGTGCATGACTCTCCTCAGAATTTTTCTTCTTTTCGTGGGTCGCAATGAAAACCACTACATGCAAGGCATTTGTCCACAGCCAAATACCAGTTAAACATACTCGTACATGGATACTTCATAAGTGCATTGACAGCACAATATGATTGAAATGCAACGGTTAACTTTAAAAGTGTGAAATAAACTGATCTGTGCATCAGAATATTCTTATATTCTTTGCCGTTCGATAAATTTAGGCACGAATTACAATGGGAAACATAGCATCAACCCGCCCCTTTCTCAGTGGGTCAGCTTCCCCCCACCACACCACATGTGATACCAGCTTATGTAGACAATTAATACAAGATAATTGCTCCTTGCTGTTCATCTGAATATAAAGACGAGTCTTTTCTTTGTAATCGTGCATTTAACTTGTATGAAATATCAGAAAACTATGTTGGAAAAATGAAAAAAAAAAAAAAAAAAAAGAATTTTTATCAAAATTTACTAATGGAGCTCAAAAACACACTTTCTTAACTCATAGCCATAAAAGGTAAGAGAAAAGTCCAGGGAGTGCCACAATCACAAACCGCAGCCCTTCCCAGACCCCACGAGGAAGTAAAGTAAGAAATTGGTATAAACGGGATACCAATACCGGTAAATACCTTTTGCCAGAAATCCACAAAACTTCCGTGGAAGATGAGGAAGGTGATAAGTAACATGTGAATCTTATATTTCAACTGTATATAGAATGGCTTACATTTTATTTGAGATGCATTAACTTACCCCGTGCATCAACAAGACCCGGTTTCCTGTACTTAATTGGACGGATGAACCATAAAAACTGGGGATACATGTATCTTCCTGTCTCTCTATCCATCTTCATGTACTGCCCGATGCCCTCGTGCTCATTTTAGGCAGATGCGCGCTGTCGAGAAAGACAATGTAGAAAATTACCTGAAAAGAAATGATACAAGCAGGATAGTACAGTGAAGTGGAGTTTAAAATCAGGTTAAAAACAACAATGTCTGGATCTAGGGTCCAGAGTGTTGCAACTTGCTAACCGCGACCTTCAGGTCCTTGCAAGCTGACAACAGACTCTGGTAAAGCATTCCTTTGCACTATGACAAAGAAAAAAATTAGAACTTGTAATAATTCCTAGTTGTTGAAATCTGGCGGAAAGCCATTGAGTGGCAGTACCGCGACACTCTATGTGTAAGAGGGATATAATCTGAGGGAGGTACTGCCACAAGCCCATGGACAATTTTATAAAAGACATAAGCGCATCTGCCCGTCTCGGCTCAAGGGTCCTCCAACCTAGTTGATCAAGCATGGCAGTTACACTTGACATGCAATCATAACTACTGGTGGTCCAGAGTGCAGCCCTTCTTTGGATTTTTTTCAAACTGGAGTGCCTTTTCCTTGGTGTAGGGATCCCAAACGGAGACAGCGTACTCCAGCTAAGGGCGGTAATACGTATTATAGGCGGTTTCTCTCACCTTCGGGTTTTTATATTTATTTTTCTGTAACCTAATGTTCGATTAACATTTCCAGTAATTCGGTTTATGTGGGAGTTCCAGGATAGGCCACTGTAGATTTCAACTCCAAGTACTTTCAACCTCCAGGACCTGTGGCCATGTTATCTATACACTATATTAGTTGCTTTCATGTCTGTTATCACCCGTACCACCTGGAATTTAGAAGGGCTGAACTCCATGTCTCATTGGTTCTCCCACTCAGACAATCTGTCTAGGTTATTTTGTAGCACTGTTTCATCGTCACAGCCTCCAACTGTTCGGTAAACGGCCGTGCCATCGGTAAGCGCACCTGCGATGACACTTCTCCGGGAGATCATTTATGTATAAAAGAAACATGATAGGCTCTAAGACTGAATCCTGGAGCACCACAGAGGTCACTGGGACCAATTCTTCTACCTCCCTTCTGATTCTTCTCCCTCAAGAACAACGGTCTGTAACTGAATACCAAAGAAGGCACTAATCCAGGATAGTGCATTAGCTCTGTTCGCATACTGATGGCGCTTCCAAAGTAGCTTTGAGTGATTGTCTTTATCAAAAGCCTTCGAAAAGTCCAGCAGTATCAGATCAGTTTCCTTGCCCGCACTTATATTTTTGCAAGGTCCTCGGACGACATGGTAAGCTGAGTTTCGCATGACTCTTTTTTCTCTGAAGCCATGTTGTAGATCATATAGAAGGTCATGCTTATCGAGGTGCGTTACCACGTTGGAAGCCATAATATGTTCAAGTGCCTTGCAGAGTATACAGGTGAGGGAGATCGGTCTGTAGTTTGCAGCCGATGATTTGTCACCCGTTTTGAAAATAGGTGTAACTTGGGCTCGACACCACTCTGCCGGAAGTTTGCCTGTTTGGATGGAACCTCAAAAATTACTTGTACAATGGGAACAATTTCTCGAGAGCAATTCCTCGCGTAATTCTTTCAGCAGGAGAGGTTTTAGTCCATGCAGGTTAGCCGCTTTACCAGGTTTTAAATTCTGCAGCTACAGAGATATCAAAATCTTCCATAACAGGGGTAGACTTCAGCACCCCTGGGGGACAATGATTCGGAGCTTATCATCACGAAAACATACCTAAATAATTTCGACCCCCTTAAACCCCACTTTTATATAGTAAAACTGGGGTTTACAGGGGTATACATTATTTTTCTTATTTCTGCTCAAAAACATAGATTGTGGGTACTCGTTAGAACCGCCTCGCCGAGGCGGTTCTAACGAGTACCCAAAATCTATGTTTTGAGTAGAAATGTGAAAAAAAATCAGAGTTTTTATCTGAAAATTTTCAGTTTCTGGAGGTGAAATTTTGAATATATTTGAATAGGCGTGTTTTCGTAATGTTTGCCACAGTCAGCCATATCCTGAAGCCTCATTTTGCGGATTTGTGTAAGAGACAGTGGTTCTGTAAAGTGAAGACTGACAAAAACTGCAGATTATGTTTTGATATACTAGGGACAGGACCAGACGCAATAGAATTTATAAGATATTTTGGGCTTGGAAGCTGTGCCTGTCCAATTTCTGCCTTGATGAATCAAGACTTTGAGAAGTTACAATTTTGCCCTCAGGATGTAAAAGAGATAGCATATAAAGAACTTGTTCGCCCGATTTTGGAATATGGCAATTGTGATTGGGATCCCCAGGATTCTTCAAAAAGAAATTGAAAACAAAAAATCAGAACAGGGTTGCTAGGTTTGTAAGTAGCAATTCCTGCTTTGAAACTGGGAGTATGACTTATGGATGATTTACTAAATATGTTGATAATGAATATTTTTGAAGAAGTGATTGACACAATTTATCTAAAGGAACTACAATTAAATAAAACTGTGGCACCGAAGCACCGTTTCTGGATTTAAATTTATCAATATCTAATGACATAATCTCTACTAAAATTTATGACAAAAGGTACAACTTTGATTTTTTTATTTGAAAATTTTCAATTTTACGACGGCGATATCCCGTGGTGTATACATTCTTAGTTGATTCATTTTGCTAGAGAATCTAGTCAAGTCAGTGATTTCAACAATCGAAATAAATCTTAACAGCTAAACATCTTAAGCCAGCTGTACCATATCACGAATTACGTAAATTGTATTTGTTTTTCTAGGTTTTATCACCGTCGTTCTGAATTATTGTCCAAATATAACGTTGTTATGAAAACGCTTCTGCAAGGAGGTCTGTCGGAATCTGAATTTATGGGAATTTGGTAAAACATTTTTTAGAGGGGTTTTCAAAAATCCGTCCTTTAAAATAGCGCTGTCCGGGCGGGCGTCGAGCAGGTGGGCGTCGGGCATTGGGCATCTTTCAAGGTTTACCGTTTGGTTAACTTTTTGAAAAAATCCGTCCATAATGCCGATAGGCGCTTTTTTTTTGTTTTAAATAATTTAGAAATAGTGTCGATCGCTAGAAAGCGATAAGTCACAATATGGATATTCTAACGCAAACTGCATGCATGATTGTTAACTCAGTTATAGTTGGTAACTCTTTAACTGCACGACAGTGGGTCGGGCCTTCAACTAAATGATGGCTCCCTCCTCAGTCTGTTTTAGAAGGTTGGCACTTGACTATCAATGGCTGTGGTTAAGTCCATATTAGCCCAGTTTGTGTTTTTCTTGTGCCCTGGCTTCAGGTTACCATTGAGCCCTTTGCACAGTATTTTTGATTTTATGTGTTCCACTGTTATGGTTCACAGATGATGTGAATGGCCCTTATGCGGACCGAACATATATTTCTAATTTGAAGGAGCATCAGAATTGAGAAAGGTGAGGTTTTGTGCAAATAAAACTGTTTTGAGCCTCCCACCCCCACCCGCCGGGTAGTTTTCCTTCTGAACATTCCAAAGCGGTTCCTCTGTTGCAGTTCTTCTTTGTGCGTCTGAGGTTTCATATGCCATTACGAAAACATTCCTATTCAAATATACTGAAAATTTTACCATCAAAAAATGAAAATTTTCAGATAAAAAATTCTGATATTTTTTTTTATATTTCTGCTCAAAACATAGCTTGTGGGAACTCGTTAAAACCGCTTCGACGAGACGGTTCTAACAAGTACCCACAATCTATGTTTTTGAGCAGAAATAAGAAAAATAATGTATACCCCTGTAAACCCCAGTTTTACTATACAAAAGTGGGGTTTAAGTCAAAATTATACAGGCATGTTTTCGTGATGTGGCGTTTGTTTTGTCATTATCGGGAGGGCAATGCTTCGTTACTATGGCATTTCTTTGGTTGCTTCACTTACATTTCTGATAATCAGAAGAAAAGAACAACACATAAGTGAAGATCCCAAGAGTCTGATCTCTGTTTCTCTTTTGTGCCGTCTCTACCATATCTGTTCTTGAGTTCAACGATTCAAATCTTTTAACAAGGTTGTATTCTTTTAGTGTAAAACGTCTCCTGTAGCATGATGTGTTTCCCAGTTAGAATAAGAGCACAATCATGTTCTGCTTTAAACTGGTATTAAAAAAAAAAAAAACGCAGAGAAGAAAGCATATTTGTTACTGCTGCATGATGATACATATTTGTTGATGCTGCATGATGAAACATTTGTTGATACTGCATACATGAACATATTTGTTCATGCTACATTGTGAATAATATTTGTTGAAAATGCATGATGAATCATTTTTTTTTCATATTGCAAGACGAAACATTTGTTGATGCTGCATTATTAAACATATTTGTTTATGCCGCATTGTGACTCACATTTTATGAATGCTGCATGATGAATCATATTTGCTGACACTGTTTGATAATTTATGTGTAGATGCTGCATTATAAAACATATGTATTGATGCTGCATGATGAAACATTTGTTGATGCTGCATGATGAAGTATTTGTTGTTGCAGCATGATGAAACATATTTGTTCATGCTGTATGATAAAATATATTAATTGATGCAGTATGATGACACTTCATGATAAAACGTTTGTTGGTTTGGAACATATTGGTTGATGCTTGATGCTGAAACATTTGTTGATGCTACATGATGAATCATATTTGTTGATGCCGCCTGATGAAACATTCTGCATTATGAAATATTTGTTGGTGCTGCAGGATCATACCTATTCATTGCTACTATACGATGAAACATTTGTTGATGCATGATGAAACATATTTTGTTGATACTGCATGATAAAACATTTTTTGATGTGGCGTTATGAAACATGTTTGTTGATACTGCATAATGAAACATTTTGTTGATGCAGCATTTGTTAATGCTCTATGACTATCATATTTGTTGCCACTGTACAATGAAACATTTGTTGATGCTGCATGATGAATCATATTTGTTGATACTGCATGATGAAACATTTGTTGATGTAGCATTATGAAACATATTTGGTGATGCTGCATAATGAAACATTTTTGTTGATGCTGCATGATTAAACATTTATTAATGCTGTCTGATTATCATATTTGTTGCCACTGTATAATGAAACATTTGTTGATGCTGCATGATGAAACATTTGTTTATGTGGCATTATGAAACATTTTTGTTGCTGTCGCATAAAGAAACATTTGTTGATGCTGCATGATGAAACACATATATTGATGCTTAATGATGCAACATATGTTGATGCTGCATGATAAAACGTGTTGATGTGCATATTGAAACATATTGGTTGATGCCTCATGATGAATCATCTTTTTTGATACTAAAAGTCGAAAAGGATTGCCTTTGGAAACAAAGAACACACAAAATCACGAAAATCACGCAAATCGGAGGCTCGTTTTGATTGAGTCTCTTCATATGCCACACTGTAGTTTGCGAGGCTGCATACGCTCCCTAGCGCCGGCTTAAGCGGTATTCACTTTTCAAAAGAACCAGGATAGATGAAACATTTATTGATGCTTCATGGTGATGTATAAAAAAAAAGGTAAGAGAAAAGTCCAGGGAGTGCCACAATCACAAACCGCAGCCCTTCCCCGACCCCAAGAGGAAGAGGAAACCGACAAATCTAAACAAGCACAAACCGAACAAACGTACAAAAAGCACTAAGATTAGCTCTCTCTTCATCAAGCGAGGTAATCGCAATACTAAAAGGACTGAAAAACACAAGAACAAAATGACACACGGAAAGACATACAACAAATCGCCTCGTAGAATAAACCACAAAGCAACAAAGAGTAAGACTAACACCGGGACCACCGCCTTAGAACGGTCGGTAGAGCAAACCACCGGGGGGTTTAAAGCACTTTTACAGCTAGCTAACTTCACCCTGGGTCCCGATGCTACTCTTAATACAGAAATATACAAAATTTCGGTTCGCATAAAAGCTCCCAACTCAGTCAATGCATCAAAGCGAAAACATAAAAATCAAATTAATCACTATAATAAACAAAGACGAGTACTCATGGCTAATTCTACTGTATGCCAGAGTAAATGAAAACCAATAGTTGAACCACGGCGGGCCACGCCAAAGACATATCGTCAAGCCCCACCCCACTGGTTAAAGTTTTATGAAGAGGCCGTCATTGAGTCTGAGGCCCGAACCGCCGTCATGCAATTAAAGAGTGAAGCATAGCCATCAACAATGAATGGGTTGACAACTAGGCATGCAGTCTGCCGCATAATATCCAGGCTATAGCCAATTCTTTTATAACGGTAAATAAGTTTTCTGAATTGCTCCGAAAAGTTAGATTTACCTACAATTTTTCTAAATCTGTATACTAAGTCACCGTAAAATTCGGGTTCTGATATACCTTGTTGCAGAAGTGTTTTCAGACTGACGCTATATTTTTCTAACAAGGCACTGTGTCTGCGATAAAATTTTGAAAACGCCTTACGAAGTTTAAAATAACGAAAGCCCTGCCTAAGAAGTTTGGCAGTAAGGGCTTTATTACGGTAGTTAAAGTCATTAAGATTTGAAGAAGCTCTGGCGAATCTTATAAGTTGAGATATGTATACCCCATATGAGGTACGCCGGGGGACATCGCCATCCAGAAAAGGGAAATTCACTATATCAAAATCAAAATCGTCCCGTTTATCATAAATTTTGATGGAAACTGTACAATAGATATACACAGATTCAAATCCAAAAAAGGTGCCTCGGTATCGGAAGAATTTGCTCTATTTAATTGGAGTTCTGTAGGGTATATCCGGTCCACCATTTGGTCAAACTAAATATTGTCAATATTTAATAAATGGTCAAGGTATCTTGAAGTTGATATTTGTCGAGGCTACATGATGAATATTTGCTGATAGTGGAATATGAATCCTATTGGTTGATACTGCAGGATGAAAAATAATTGCTGATATTATGAGATGAAACATATTTGTTGCATCTGCGTAATGAAACATTTGTTGATGCTGCATGTTGAAACATATTTGTTGATGCCTTATGATGTAACATTTATTAATGCTGCATGATGAAACATATTTGATTCTGTTTGATATTTTTTTTGTTGTTGAGTCTGCACTATGATCCGTTTGTTGATTTGGAACATATGTTTTGACGCTGCATGATGAAACATATTTGTTGATGTTGTATGATGAAACCACGTAATGAAATGTTTGTTGATTTGGAATATATTGATTGATGTTGTATGATGAACTATATTTGTTGGAACTGCGTGATTAAACATGAGTGGATGCTACATGATAACTCATATTTGTTGATGCGGCACGATGAAACATATTTGTTTATGCTGCCTGAAACATTTGTTGATGAAACATGATGAATCATATTTAATGCTGCATGATAAAACATATTTGTTCATATTGCATGATGAGACTTTTGTTGATGCTGCATGATAAAACATATTTGTTGCTACTGCATTATGAAACATTTGTTGATGCTGCATGATAAAAAATATTTGTTGATACTGCATGATAAAATATTTGTTGATATGGCATTATGAAACATATTTGCTGATGAAACATACTTATTGATATATTAATACTGCATGATCAAGCAATTATTGATGTGGAAATATGAGATATATTTTTTTATATTTTTTATTGATACTGCATCATGAACCATTTTTTATAATATATGATAACCATATTTTTGACACTGCATGATAAAATATATTTGTTGATGTATTTGTTGATGCTGCACGACGACACATTTGCTGATGCTGCATAATGAAACATATTTATTGATGCTGCATGATGGAACATTTTTGTTGATGCTGCATGATGAAACATTTGTTGATGCTGCGTGATGAATCATTTTTGATACTGTATTATAACTATCTTTGTTGATACAGCATGATGAAATATGTTTGTTCATGAGAAATGTATTTGTTCATGTGGCATAATGAAACATTTTTGTTGATGCTGCATGATGAAACATATTTGTTGATAGTGTATGATTAATCATATTTGTTGATGCTGCACAATGAAACATTTGCTGATGCTGTATGATGAAACATATTTGTTAATGTTGTATGATGAAACATCTGTTGATGCTGCACGATGAAACATATTTGTTGATGTTACATTATGGAACATATTTGTTGATGCTGCATGAGGAATCATATTTTTGATATTGCAATATGAAATATTTGTTGGTGCTGCATGATGAAACATAATTGTTTATGCTGCATAATTAAACATATTTATTGATAGTGTATGATTAATCATATTTGTTAATGCTGCACGATGAGAAAAACTTGTTGATACTGTATGACAATCATATTTTTGATGCTATATGGTGATTCATTTTTGTTGATTCTGCATGATGAATCATATTTTTGATTCTGTAAGGTGATTTATATTTGTAAATGATGCATTATAAAACATTTGTTGATGCTGCATGATAAAACATATTTGTTGATGCTGCACGAAGAAACGTGTTGATGCTGCATGGTGATTAATATTTGTCAATACTGCATGATGAAATATATTTGTTCATGTGGCGATATGAAACATATTTGTTGATGTTGCATGATATATCAGATTTTTGATACTGCAAGACGAAACATTTGTTGATGCTGCATGATGAAACAGATTTGTTGAGAGTG
This sequence comes from Anodontia alba, assembly GCA_964016985.1. Taxonomy (NCBI): domain Eukaryota; kingdom Metazoa; phylum Mollusca; class Bivalvia; order Lucinida; family Lucinidae; genus Anodontia; species Anodontia alba. The sequence continues at coordinate 43,627,672 of OZ024826.1, forward strand.
TATAATTAATCATATTTGTTGAAGCTGCAGGAGGAAACATTTTCTGATGCTGCATGATGAAACATATTTGTTAATACTGCAAGATGAAACATTTATTGATGCTGCATGATGACACTTATTTATTGATGCTGTATAATGAAACATTTGTTGATGCTGTATGATGAAACATTTGTTGATGCTGCATGATGAATTTATGATGAAATATATTTGTTCATGTGGCATCATGAAACATATTTGTTGATGCTGCATGATGAATCATTTTTGATACTGTATGATAACCATATTTGTTGATACTGCATGATGAAATATATTTGTTCATGTGGCATTAAGAACCATGTTTGTTGATATTGCATGATGAATAAATTTTTTTGGATACTGCAAGATATACCATTTGTTGATGCTGCATAATTAAATATATTTGTTGATGGTGTATGATTAATAATACTTGTTGATGCTGCATGATGAAACATTTGCTGATGCTGCTCACATTTGTCAATGCTGTATGATGCTAATGAAGCACATTTGTTAGTGCTGTATGATGAGGCATTTGTTGATGCTGCATGATGAAATATTTGTTGATGCTGCATTATGAAACATATTTGTTGATGCTGCATGATGAATCATATTTTCGATACTGCAAGATGAAACATTTGTTGATGCTGCATGATGAAACATATTTGTTTATAGTGTATGATTAATTATATTTGTTGATGCTGCAAAATGAGACATACTTATTCATACTCTATGATAATAGCGTTTGTTGATGCTGCATGATAAATCATATTTGTTGATGCTGCATGATTAAACATTTGTTCATGCTGCATGATGAAACATATTTGTTGATACTGTATTATGATTCATATTTATTAATGCTGCATGGTGAAACAGTTGTTCTGGCTGCATGATGAAATATTTGTTAATGTTGCATGATGAATCATACTTGTTGATATTGCATGATGAAATATTTGTTGATCCTGCTTGATGAAACATGTTTGTTGATACTGTATGATGAAACAAATTTATTGATATTGCATGAAACCTTTGTTGATTTGGAACATATTTGTTGATGCTGTATGATGAAACATATTTGTTGATGCTGTATGATGAAACATATTTGTTGGTGATGGAAAATAAAACTGTATGATGGAACATATTTGTTGATGCTGTATGATGAAACATGATTGTTGATGCTGTACAATGAAATGTGTTGATACTGTATGCTGAAACATATTTTTTGATACTGTACAATGAAACATATTTGTTGATATGGCATTAAGAAACATATTTGTTGATGCTGCATGATCAAACTACGAGGGGAGTTCCATAAGAATTGCTTATTGTGTTGTTGTTCTGTATCCATGTGCAACTTGAAACAAATCAATACATATATGTATAGTGCTATTCAATACATACACAATGATGTGTACATGCATCTATACATCTTACTGAAAGATAGATAATTTGCCATTTGAATACAGGCAGTCATTGACTACTGTGGTAAAAATGATTGGTAAAAGTGTTGCCATGAAGGGGGAAACATGGGCCTACATAAAAGCTCACTCTAAGATAGGCTGTTCTTTGAAACAAATCTCTGCTGAAATTTCTGTTGATTACAGATCTACTAATGTGTCTACTGACATGTTTGTTTTTGAAAAAGAAATTTGATTTGGTGTTACATTCAATCAAAAATGTATCTAAATCAGGAAGGCCATCATCTTGTGATGAAATTGTATCAAAAGTAAAAGATATTGTTAAAAGAGAAGCTAGGTATACAGTATGTGATATAGGATGAATAGTTGGCATCTCACTATCAAGAGTTCATTACATTCTAAAGAATATCTTGGATGTTAGGAAGATTTCTGCCAGGTTGGTGCCTTATTTGTTGACTGATGGTCAAAAGAAGCAGAGAGTTAAACTAGCTCAACAACTGCTCAAAATAATCCCAAATATCATGAAAAGAAATTTGCAAATATAGTCACTGGCATTGAAACTAGGGTTCATTATTTAGAACCTGGTAGGAAGGTAAGCAATAAAATATGGGCCACCAATAACAGCAGAAGACCAGTAATAGTTAAATCCATGTTAAAGCAGAATGCAACCATAAGAGCATTGTGCTGTAAAGTAGAGCTTTACAAACAATGAATTTTGATAAAAATTTGATCAAATCAGTGGGGAATAAAAAAACATTATGGACAATTGAATATTTTAACATTGGTGGAATTGGTGCCGCTATTTTGAATATTTAATGCAGTTACAAAAAAAAAAAAAAAAAAAAAAAAAGTAAAATTCATTTTATAAAGGTTGTTTTTCTCATAAAGTTGGTTTATTTTGGGGGAAATGATTGCTTGTCACTAGAATTTAACATCTATAAAAACCTGTAGCAAAATTATTCTTGAAAACCCTTTATAATTTGGTTTTGCATATTTAATTTGGGCTGTGTGATGTCACAAAGCCTAAAATATGGTGGCATAGATGACAGTCATTTTGAATATATTCAAACCACCATAACTTCCTTATTTCTAGGCCAATTTTGTAAAATCTTTCATCAAAATAAATGGCTTGCTTGCTAAGCACTTTACTCATAGAGTACTTACGGCTTATATTGCATTCCTCTTTAAGTGCAAAGAAGGTTTTGTATGCAATCTTCTTCTCTGGTGACGGCATTGCAATACACGTGCCAGTGAAGATTGGCAAAAGTGTTGCTGGAAAAAATACTACAAAGATGTGGTATTGAAGAAATTGAAAAAATACTATCAGAAACAGCACCCAGTCATGAGTTTCAAACATGTTCAACTTCTACATGATAATGCCCCAGCTCATACGTCTGCCATTGTTACAATTTATTTTGGCAAAAAAAGACGGTTATAGTTTTACGAAAGCCTCCTTATTCACCAGACCCTGCCTCTTGTTACTTCTTTTTTTCTGGAACTGAAAACCTTCCTCGCTGGACAGACAAGTGCATGGATCAGCCTTTTATCAGTACCTAAATCAGCATACTGTGATGCATTCTGGAAGTAAATTCATCAACTGAAATTATGCATTTCTAGTCATGGAGACTACTCTGAGGGCATGAAATAAAGAAATTTGTGATTACTTTCATTTTGAATGTTCCCTGTCAACATAAGCAATTCTTTTCGAACACCCCTTGTAATATGCTGATTTCTGCCTTAGACCCAGATCAGATGCAACAGAATGTTCTGTCTGATCAGGACCTACACTGTTTAATACTCATCCAGGGCCCAGTTGTTCAAAGCATCGTTAGCTTAACGAGCTCGTTAGTGGTCAAAATGCTAACTCAACTTTTAGTAAGTACAATATCTAATTCACAAGTAAATTTTTGCAAATGCAAAAGCACCTCACATTTTTTCAGCAAAAATATTAGCATATATGCCATATTTGATGATCAAAAATTTAACCATATGTTAACTAACGACATCGTTAGTTTCAAACAACTGGGCCCTGCAGTATTTTAGACATATCAACAGGGAGTAAAAGGGACATTACGGTAAATGTCCTAAAATTTTGAACACTTTGTTCCATATTATTTTGGCCTAAATTTTGATTTTCATGCACCTGTTGCTTAAAATACTTAGTGGAATGGCACACAGTGTAGACCCTGATCAGACAGGAGCATTTACCATATTGTACTTCACTGCAGCTTGTGTAAAGTGCTGTGTGGCTGTTGTAAAATGTCTCCTGGTTTTTGTCATAGTGTAGATTATATTGTTATTTCCCTTGGGATCATTGAGCCCATTCTGGTTTCTTTGAAAATTGAATACAGCTCAAACTGGTGCTAGGGGGCATATATAGCTTCACAAACTACATTGCTGCAAATGAAAGGACAAAAAAACTAAACTGGTGCTAGCGGGCACATATAACTCCACAAACTACATTGCTGCATATTAAGAGACTTAATAAAACTAAGTCTCCGATTTTCATTATTTTGTGTGTTCTTTTTGTGTGTTCTTTGTTTCCAAAAGCAACCTCTTAGAATTTTATTGTTCAAGCTTTAGAAGTATACAGGTACATTGTATGATAAGGAATGTTTATCCAAATAGTACTGTTAAATATACAGTCAGACCTTAATAGCTCAAACACTGATGGCTCGTTTACCATGGACGATTCAAACTCATTTTTAGTCCTTACGAAATTCATCCGATAGCTCAAGAAAACAAATATTGAGGGATTTTTTCTTATTTTACCATGAAATTGTATGTTTTGTGTACTCATTAGAATAGCCTCATTGAGGAGATTCTAAGGAGTACACTCAACAAATAATTACCAAATAGAAGATCAAAAAGACTTCCCTAAATTATCATCATTTGCTTCCTGACCTGGTACCATGATTAATCCTCAGTGGCTCAAACTACCCATGTCTCAAATAAATTTCCATGGTCGAGTCATTGAGGTTTTACTGTAATATTCAATTTTAGGGTAATTAATACAATCAACGAAGGCAGTATCCCACACCCGTGGTTTATTGCTCAGCTCTGTTGCATTAACAATGTTCTTTAAAACTACACATTTTTATACAAAATACTATCAATATGCTGAACAGAGAACAATAAAAAAATTAGGAAGGTGAACATGTTACATATATTTATGTCACAGACATACATCATAAACTTCAACAACCCAGCCAGAGTGTTCAGAACTTTGAAACATAAAAAAAAAAAAATCTTTTGGCCATACAAGCCTGAAAATTTTCCATTAATTTACCCTTAAAGCAGCATTCAAAATTGCAGCAGACAAGGTTTGTTTCTTTTATCATTAATTTTGTTTGTAACCTTTACCATCTTCTGACTGAATTCAGCTGAAGATTGATTACATTTTTCTAATTTGCAAAGTTATGAACATCCAGAACAATATTAACAAATGTAAACCAACAAATTACCAAATTCTCTCCTGATGAACAAAAATAACAATAAGCCATCATGATACATTACATGTCTCCAAATGAGGTACATGTACTTTTTTCAACTGAATAATACTGATTTATTTCTTCACAAAAACATAGGTTGTGGGTACTCATTAAAAGTGCCTCATTGAGGCACTTTTAATGAGTACCAACAACATATGTTTTCATGGAGAAATAAGAAAAATATTATCTGGATATCCCCTCCTATTATGAGCTATGACATTACTTCATGAAAACATATCCATATGAAAGCTACCCGCACCTCTATTCAAGGGACTGTACACATTTGGTACATTTTCTGACTTTTCTGCTGAGGGAGACAACTTTTGCAACTACCTGTTAACTTTCCTGCACACCAAGCTCATTCTGAAAAGGGGTCTACTCGAAAAGGAAAGAATTCAAATTCTTTTCTTTTGGAGCAGATCCCTTTTCAGAAGGGAGGTTAAACAATTCTGAAAGAGTTGCCCTCCCTGAAAGTGTATCAATGCTTCTTATAAAGCAAATTCTGGTGTTTTAGGGTTTGTCTGCATATATAATATTTGACAGTGCATACTGAAATCCTTAACCCTGGCATATGCCCTGCCTTTGCAAACAGTGTAAATCCAGATCAGTTTGGGAGGAAGCCAACTGGATTTGGATCTACACTGTTTGTCATTAAGTATGTGAATTTGTATCAACAACTTGGATCAAGTAATCTGATTGGCTGAATATTCGAAGTGGGTGAGGCATCCTAATTTATTCAGCATGGCAAGGGTTCAGGCACAAAATACACCCATTATCTGTTGTTTTACAAATCTTTCAACACACACTTAACAAAATCAACAGACAACAAATGTGATTCTTGTTTCTCTGGGTCTGACATTCCAATTAATTGCCTCCAAAGGAAAGAAACAATTTACATGAAATGTACAACCCTATCATAAGAAAATACTTTAAGGAAGATGAGTTCGAATACACCTCCAAGAATCATAACTCTGACAAAGAAATATTTGCCTGCCTTGACTGTATACACTTGGTACATTGTCTGACCTTTCTGCCAAGAAAAACAACTTTTGCAACTTGTTAGCTTTCTTGCACACCAAGCTCCAAGGGATCTTCTCATAAATGAAAGAATTTGCTCCCTGAATTTGCTATCAAAGACTAGGGATACAGTTCCTGTCTGCAAATGTTATCTCCCTTTGCAAAAAGGTGGTAAAATACCATATTCTACCTAATTATCACACTGTGCATTTAGGTTTTTCAAAATTACTGGGAAAATTTGGTACAATATGTATCCACCTATACTAAGGGTATGCCTACAAAATGATCAGCAAAGGACTTATCTAATGATGCCTATGCCATGTTTTTGTGTGTGTGTTTTCTGATTTTCACTATAAAAGCATAGTTTATGGGTACTCATTTGAACTGCATTGGCAAGTTGATGCAATTCAAATGGGAAACCACAACACATGCCTTTATACAGAAGTAGACAAAAAATACACTGGCTGTAATCTGAAGACTACAGAATTGCTTGACTGTGCGCTTATAGGGAGGGGTATTTGCAGTAATTAGGTGGAATACAATATTTCAGGTAGATATCCATTTACCTTAAAATGTCACATGCTGATTAAATTCCTCAAGCTAAACAGTAAAGTCTCAAATCTTTTTCTGTCATTTGCTCACAATTTATTTGTCAATTATTCGCTGTGTTTAACTGTAAATTTTTCACCATTTATTTGTCAGGTATTCATTTGTATTTAACTGTCAATTTTTCACCAGTTCACTGTGTTTAACTGTCAATTTTTTACCATTTATTTGTCAGCTATTCACTGTGTTGAATTGTCAATTTTTCACCATTTATTTGTTAACTATTCACTGTTTAACTGTCAACTTTTTACCATTTATTTGTCAGCTATTCACCATTTATATCAAGATTAAGTCTTGTTCACATGTCTGTTTATTCATTCAAACAATCAGATATCCAATTGTTCATCTGAAATTTTCAAAACTTCACATGTTAAATCACTTTTCAGATATCCATTTGTATCTGTAAATAATTATGTTAGTACTGCATTGATTCATTAAAATATTACAGCTTCATTACCAAGACATTTATATAGTGGGCATTTATAAAGTGGGCTCCGTCTAACAAATAAAAGTAAATAAAAACAATGTAGACAAAGATCCACCTTCACATTTGGACCAATTAGATCCATGCCAACTGCAATGTAAAATTCTATATGTCTATATTTTATACTAAAAAAGTCATGTCCTTTTGGTAGTTTTCAGGTAATTCTTTTTACCTGATAGCATAGATTAATTTCAATGCATATGAAAACTGTACATGTACATGTAACTGCTATAAAAATAAAACTGTGAAAGAAAAACAAACATTAAACATTCCATGACATCTGGCTGCATTTTTTATCAAAAACTGCAAAAATCGACATAGATCTAGATAGGGTATTTTTCCCCAACCAAAAAAGTGATAGTTTTTTATTTCTTCATGATAACAAAGGTTGTGGGTACTCATTAGAAGTGCCACAAATATATGTGGGTACTCATTAGAAGTGCAACAAATATATGCTGAGGGTACTTATTAGAAGTGCCACAAATATATGTTGTGGGTACTCATTTGAAGTGCCTCAAATATATGTTGTGGGTACTCATTAGAAGTGCCACACATATATGTTGTGGGTACTCATTAGAAGTGCCACAAATATATGTGGGTACTCATTAGAAGTGCCACATTTATATATGTGGGTACTCATTAGAAGTGCCTCAAATATATGTTGTGGGTACTCATTAAAAGTGCCTCAAATATATATTGTGTGTACTCATTAGAAATGTCTCAAAGAGGCACTTCTAATGAGAACCCACAACATATATTTTCATGCAATATTTATCTGGATACTCCATTTATCTAAAGCTATGAACCAATAATTGTTGATAATGAGTATTTTTTTGTATATTGTTAACCCATTTATGCCTAACATCTCATGACAAAGGACATTAGCAAACATTGTAGATCCAGATCAGATGCCACAGAACATGGCATACACTGTTTGCATTAAATACAGGAATTTCTTTTAAAATATTTTAATAAAAACTAACCAGACATCTCTTCTATTAGAAATGGACCTGTCAAAAGAGTTGAGGTAGAAGAGTCCATTTGGCGTAAATGAGTTAATCTTGAGTGCATGAACCCCATCCCTCATCACCTCCTCCTCACTCAATCAAATGCATTTACATAACAACAGCCTGATCACTTACAAAACAACTTTAAACCTTTTTCAATTACACAGTGTCTCTTGTCAAATTTTATTCTATCTTTAAGACAGACAAAGAAATTTAGAAAATATCACCTCCGAATTCAAAATGGACATGACTTTGTTTGCCAAGTATATCATATGTGCTGACTTTCATCAGTCTGCAGGGATGCACAAGCTGATCTCAGTCTGCACATATGAAAAAAATGTACCTTTAGACATGTACACCTAGGATAAACTCAGATCAGCCTCCATATTTACAGTTGGATCAATCTTTGCTGGGTGATCATTGACTAGCCATAGCATTATGAAAACACGCCTATTCAAATATATTGAAAATTTTACAACCAAAAAAGCAAATTTTTAGATGGAAAATTCTGATATTTTTCATATTTCTGCTCAAAACATAGATTGTGGGTACTCATTAGAACTGCCACAATGAGGCGGTTCTAACAAATACCTACAATCTATGTTTTTTTAGCAAAATAAGAAAAATAACGTATACCCCTGTAAACCCCAGTTTTACTATATAAAAGTGGGGCTTAATGGGGTAAAAATTATATAGGCATGTTTTTGTTATGGTATGACTTATTTTAAGAATTAACATATTGACTAGACCACTCTCTGGGCAACTTCACCAGATGACAAACTAAAGATAGTTTTCTTGCTTTTCCCAAGAAATTGGCTTTGACCTTTCATGCAAATTGTCTCGGAGACAATTATCATGAAAGCTCAAAGCCCATTTTCTGGGGTAAAAAAAAAAAAAAGAAAAAAAAACATATTTCAAAATGTCATCTGCTGAAATTCTTAGCCAGAATTGGGTTAGAGACCAATGTCAAGCACCAATTTCTAATTAACCCTTAAAAGACTCATGCAAAATAATAGCAGACGACATTCTTGTTTTTTTTTTTTTTTTTTTATTTTTCCCCATAAAATAAGGCTTGACACAAAATGTCAAGTATTTTCTCTGAAATAAAACAAATCAGAATGCCATCTGCTACTGATGAGCAGTCAAGGCCTTGGTATTATTTTAGGAGCAGACTGACCTGGTTATACATAGTTTTCTCAGGTATAGTCATAATAGTTATGATAATTACGGCAGTTACAATAATTTTTATTGGAAGGTTAATTGTTTGGTAAAGTTCTTAGTTTTATTTACCAAATTTTTGGAGGTGACTCTCTCCTTCCGCAGGGTAAATGGAAAAAAAATAATTCAATTATATTCTGTATGGCGGTTACATTAATGAACAATGTGGCTTCCCATTAATGTAACAGCCATACAAAATGTAATAGAAATATTTTTTTTCCCATTTATCCTGAGAAAGGAGGGAATCACCTCCAAAAAATTGGTAAAAAGAGCAAAGAACTTCTGCAAGTTATATATGACATTATCTCTTTGGATACAAATCCACAAGCGAAAAAACATATTGCAAGGAAAACTTTTTATCACATACATGGTGAATGAACGTCATTTGATGAGTCACCATTTTTCCTATAATTCTGATTCAGATTCAGTCACAAAAGCAAAAGCATTTTTCCCTCCTTTAATGCTCAGCAGGCTGGGGAAATATTTCAGCAGACAACATTTTGAAATATTGGTCTTATGTTTACAAGAAAATAGGCTTAGACATTTCATGCAAATTGTCTCCTGAGGACAATTTGCATGAAATGTCAAAGCCTATTTCGGGGGAAAATACCGTCAACTTTTCATCTGTTTAATTTGCCCATAGGGTGGTAAAGGTTAAAGGCATACATACACTAATGAATCAGACTATTTCTTGTTGATACCAGGTTCTTAAAGAGAATGGGTAGACTTTTAAGGGAGGTAATTCTGTTAATATGATTTGCCTCCCTTCTGAAAAAGGGGTCTACTCTAAAAGGAAAGAATTTGCTGAGACTCAGGACCAGATGGAGCAAATTCTTTCATTTGAGAGTAGGATGCTTTTCAGATGGGGTTTGATATGCAGGAAAGCAAATAGGAAGTCACAAAAGTTGTCTCTCTTGTAAAAAATGTTGGAAAATCTAACAAATGTATCGGGTTGTCTTAACCCTTGCCCTGCTGAATAAATCAAGATGTCATGCCCACTTCTAATTTTCAGCCAATCAGATTACTTGATTCAGGCTGTTGTTACAAATTCACATACTTAATGGCAAAGACTGCAGGTCCAGATCAGTTGGCTTCCAAGGAAGCCAACTGATCTGGATCTACACTGTTTGCAAAGGTAGGGTATTTCTGTGTTCAGCAGGACCAGGGTTAATCATTTCAGCCTAATTATGCCCACAGATAATCCCAATCTGGATCTGTCAGTAAGCCCCAGCAAGTTGCTTCCTTTCTGATCAGATTATAAGAGACACAGGGCAAGTTTTGCTAGTTTTGCCAATAAAATTCATTTTATGGGCACTAAAACATGCTGTGAGTATTCATAAGAATGGCTCCAATGAGGCAATTCTAATGGGTATCCACGACATATTTTTGTTCAAAAATACAAAAAGTGTCTTACATTATAACTAAAATTTTCATCTGATCTCAAAAGTTCTGTAAACTGGGAAAAAAGTCTGACACTGGAACTGGATGGAATACTAATTTGATAAAGTCAGTCTCTCAGGAAATCAGTGTTAATCCTCATTTTACACCTATAGAATTAACATATGTTAACACTTAGCATGCTATGGGCAAATTCAGCAGATGACAAACTTGTGATATTTTTCTCATTTTTTCCTATAAAAAAGAGCTGACTCTTCATGCACACTGTCTCCTTAGGAGACAATATGTATGATAAATCAAATCGTATGGTTTGAGCTTTCCCATGTATAAAATTAGAAAAATATTTCATAAGATCATCAGAAATTTTTACACAGCATGCTAAGCATTAACAGTTGCTTTGTTTTTCTTCATGATTCCTGTTCATACCAAAGAATTTTCTTCCAAAAGGCTGTTGTCACATAGTCACTTTCATAAATTAATATGAATTTAATAGGTGCTATCTATATCCGTGCGTCCAAATTATCATCACATGCTTCATAGGTGGGTTGGCCAGATCTAACTGAATTTGATTTCGGACCATGCTTGACTTCTGAATCCACTGCATAAATTGTGATATAACATCCAAATCAACAATATTTCAGTACTTCAGAGACATTGCCTCCAAATTTGTTGGACTTTTACCCAATCCGATCACATGAATTCGGGTCCTGCTTAGTTACTAGCAGCTCTGCCATGGAGGCTTTAGGCAGCCCATCTGTATTCTGGGCCCCAATGGGTGGGGATCATGCTTTCCGAATATCGAAAACTAGTGTATGCTGATGACAGGTACAACAGCAATATATTATCATTCGATTACTGAAATCCATTTTACTGCTTCAGGATTTTTCCGAAAGATTTTTGACTTTTTGTGCGTTTTTTGGTCTTTTTTTTCTTTGCAAGTCTACACATTATGAAAAGCAGAAAAATTCCATATTCTGTAAAGAAAAAAACCCACAAAAAAACCCACAAATAAACATAAAAATGACAACAATTTACAAACCGGTTGAACAAACACATTATTGTGACACAATTTGTTAAGATTATCAAGTAAAAGAGCGTAATTCTATCTAAATATCTACATCACAGTGTACCTTTTGCACAAAACGAATCATGCTTAGCTTGTAAATAGAAAGAGAATGGCTAGAAATAAAATTTGAAGTGGAGACAAAATTCAAAATGGCCACAATTGCAAATTTTGTAGGCTGACGTCATAAGTCTCATGATTCTACCCCTTGCAACTAGAATACTTGGCGTTATTGGCTGTTTTTTTTTTTTTGCTCTTTTCGGCATGGCCGCCGTGTCAATAGTCTCTGCCCGTCATGGAATGCTTATTGTTTTTCAGGATAAGCACCGAACCACTCAAGCGTTTGTTGGACCATCACATTTTTGGTCACACACATCACTGGTCACATCGGTAGTCTATAGTAGTACATCTGCATGCCGAACCGCTATGTGGTTCGGGGAATTGGACTCACTTATTAAAGCAATCAAAATGATAAAAATCATATTCACTCAAGTTAAAAGAAGTTAAACTTTACAAGGCCACCCATAACCAATTCTTAATTTGCTGTGTTCCTTCCCACCATTTATAGAGTTAGTAGGCATTCTTTTTTCCTTAAGAGTGGGCTTATACTAAACAATACTATGTTTGTTGAGCTCCTACTGATACATGGATAGGTACCATATGGATGGCCCACTAAAAAAAATAAGTCTGTTCCAAAAAAAAAAAAAAAAAAAAAAAAACAGCATAGAGTATTCAACCTAATTACCGCACATGTTCCTATAAGCACACAGTCACATCTAGTAGTCTTTAGATTACAGCCAGTGTACTTTTTATCTACTTCTTCATAAAAACACAAATGCAGGCAATTCAAATGAGTACCAACAACATATGCATTTATAAAGAAAATCAGAACAAATAACACATAAGATTCATTAAAAGGGTCCTCTGCTTATATTCCTTTAGAGTGTGCCCTTACTAGGGAGATATTTTACTACATTTTTACTACATTTTTTTTTCAGTAATGTTGAAAAACTTAAGAGCACAGTGTGGTAATTAGGGCAATTATGGTATATGTGGAGTCAAGGAACTCTAAATTTCCATACAGTGCTTCTGAGTAATCACTGATAGACTCCAAGATACAGTATTTCCTCTAAATGAGCCGGCACATGAAAAAGGGACCTTGTAGGTGTCCAGTTTGTACTTCAAATGCACATGCGTATTCCCTTAACACTTCTCTTGCTGAACACGACATGCCATGTCTTAGCAAACAGTGTAGATCCAGATCAGTTGGCTTCTGCACTATTTGTCATTCAGTATGTTAATATGTATCAACAACTTGGATCAAGTAATCTGATTGGCTGGAAATTAGAAGTGGACGTGACATCTTAATTTATTCAGCATGAGAAGGGTTAATAGGGCTACAGACATGCATTTTTGTCTGAAGCTTCCTCAAGGTCCCTACTACATGTCTGCAAATAGCAAAGGCTCTGGCATGACTGTGCTTATGCACAGGCTGACCTGAGCCTTTGCTGGTTGCCTATGAGATAAATACCTTTTTCTTGTGTGCTGGCTCATTTATTCTAAATATTGAGACACCTTAACTCCTTACCATGCTTGTCGTAAAATTTGAACTTTATTACCTGTAGATCTGTCTGCTGAATGACTGGTAAACAGTATAGACCCTGGTCTGATGCTGCACTCTGGGTCTACACTGTTTGCTCAGTCCTGTGTGTCCCAATACTTAGGGAAAATATGGTATATAAAATAAAATATACTATACCATATCCGACCTAATTACCACACAAAACCCCTATTAGCCCACAGTCAAGCCATTTCTTGGTCTTCAGATTATTGCCTGTGTACTTTTATCTACTTTATAAAAGCATATGTTGTGGGTACTTTATAAAAGCATATGTTGTGGGTACTCATTCTGAATTGCCTCAACATGTTGAGGCAATTCAAATGAGTACCCACAACATGTTTTTTGTAAAGCAAACAGGAAAAGGATGTAGCATAAATATCATTAAATATGCCCTTCATGAAGTCTTCTGCTGCTCTGTCTTTAAAGTGTGCCCTTATTAGGTGGACATTTTACCAGATTTTCCAGTAAAACCTGAGGTACAGTGTGCTAATTACCGTATTCAACCTAATAACCGCACATACGCCTATAAGCGCACAAATAAGTGATTCCATAGTCTTAAGATTACAGCCAGTGTACTTTTTGTCGGCATTTTATGAGTGCACATGTTGTGGGTACCCATTTGAATTGCATCAACTAGTCGATGCAATTCAAACGGGTACCCACAACATATGCTTTTATAAAGAAAATCAGGAACAAAATCGCATAAACATCATTAAATATAAATATATGTCCTTTGCTGAGCTTTTTTAAAGTGTGCCCTTAGTGAGTAGATACATACTTTACCACAAGTTTTCCCAGTAACTTTGAAAAACCTAAGCGCACAGTGCAGTAATTAGGTTGAATATGGTAGGTTGAATAAAGTAACAGCTACAAACAGAAATACATAGAGATATGATCAAAGAATTAAAAAAAAACAAAAAAAAAACAGATTTGCAAGTAATATAAAATAAAATGATAATCTCTAAAACATTGAGTACACATCTGGAAATAATAACATGCTAAAAATGTCTACCAAAATGTAAAAAACTTAAGTGAACAATAACTATAAAAACTTGAAATAACACTAACTTAGAAACAACATTCTAACAACTTATTTACAAAAATGCCCAGAGATCACTTCTACAGCAAAAAATAAAGCAAATTCAATGTAAAACAAAATTAATGTAAGTTAACGATGTTTGTTTATTTTGCATTATTTAACATAAAACCATATTAACCCTAAATATTGGGACACCTTAACCCATTTTAGACTGAATAGGGGTTTGTGTGGTAATTAGGTCAGATATTGTATATTATATTTTATTTTCATATACCACATTTTCCCTAAGTATTGGGACAGGCAGGGCTGAGCAAACAGTATAGACCCAGAGTGCAGCATCCGACCAGGGTCTATACTGTTTGCTGGTCATTCAGCAAAACCTACTCACATTTTTGCAGCAAAAATATCAACGTATCTGAAAATACCTTAGCTACACCAGTTAACAAGTTTGTCATTAATGAGCTTGTTAAGCTAATCATTACGAAAACACACCTATTTAATTTGGACCCCTTTAAACCCCAGTTTTATATAGTAAAACTGAGGTTTACAGGGGTATACATTATTTTTCTTATTTTGCTAAAAACATAGATTGTGAGTACTCATTGGAACTGCCTCAGTGAGGTGGTTCTAATGAGAACCAACAATCTACGCTTTGAGAAGGTATATGAAAAATATCAGAATTTTTTATCTAAAAATTTTCCTTTTCTGGTTGTAAAATTTTCAATATATTTGAATAGGCATGTTTTCGTAATGAATGTTTTGAAACACTGGGGCCCTGTTTGAAAGTGAAATTTAGGGAGCATATGCAGCCCTGCAAACTACATTGCACCCTTACAAAGAGTGGCAATGAAACCGAGACTCTAATTGTCAGCCTTTTATGTGTTAGTGTTTCCAAGGGCAACCATTGTAGATTTTATTCACCCAAAGAAAGCATAAATTCAGGTAACAACCAAGAAACTGAAGAGATGGCTGGTTGACTCCAACCCACTCCATGTGCTGCTAGTGTAAGTAAATTATACAATTAAGTATCCCGTGTGGAATATTTTTCCAAAATAGTTGTCAGGAGTATAAATCCTGAAAAGACACTATTTGGTTTCCCTTATTTGGAGTCTTGAAAGGATATACATTTTGGCTAATAGCATTACTTTATTCAGCCTAAGTCTTTGGACCAATATGCCTGAGCAAATAAAGACTAGAAACTGTTGGACGAATGGCAAACAATATACATTGAATGTGGCATCTGATTAGGGTCCGTACTCATCACGAAAACACACCTATATAGTTTTGACCCCACTTTTATACAGTAAAACTGGGGTTTACAGGGGTATACATTAATTTTGTTAATTCTGCTCAAAAACCTAGGTTGTAGATCCTCGTTAGAACTGCCTTGCCAAGGCGGTTCTAACACATACCCACAACCTATGTTTTGAGCAGAAATATGAAATTTTTCATCTAAAAGTTTTCATTTTTTGGTGGTAAAATTCTCAATATATATTTTTAAGGTGTGTTTTCGTGATGTGTTTGTAACTTGTCAAACAGTTTCTAAACACATCACCTGGTTAATTGGATTGATCAAATTTCCGGATAAGTATGGTAAATAGTTAAGGTGTCCCAGTATTTAGGGTAAATGTGATATGTTGCATCAACGCTCAAAACACTAAGCCAAACTGCAGCAGACAGCATTTTGATTTATTTTCATTTTCAGAGAAAATAAGGCTTGACATTCAACGTGAATCATCTGTTATGCCGTCTTACTTTCTCTGAAAAATAATGAAAAAAAATTGAGACTGTCGTCTGCTATAATTTTGCTTAGCAGTTTAAGGGTTAAAAGAATAAAAACAAAACTGTAAGTAGTGTAGATCTGGATTGAATCTTATTAGAATTTACACTGCTTCACTTGGAAATATTTATGCATCCGTTAGCCCATTGTAGTCGGGAGACCCGTAAAAGGGTACTTGGCAAACAGTGCAGACCCAGATCAGATGCCGCAGAATGCGGCATCTGATCAGGGTCTCCACTGTTTGCAAATAGCTCAGCCATTTTTCTCTAGGAATATGTACATCTCATAGCCGGATTACCTAAAATTGAAATAGGAGTAATCTAATATATAGTGTGGGAGATTCTATTCAGTCTACAATGGGTTAGGGAATAAAAGAAAGGTAAACTTTAAACCAGATTTTAAACCAGATCTGTCTTGCCAAAACTTCAATAAAATAACATCAATAAAAGTTTGCAAAAATCTCTTTCACTATATGCACATTTTTTTTTTTACAAAAAAAACCCCCCAAAAAACAAACACACACACACACACACAAACACAACAACATAAACAACACTGAAAAACATAAAAATGCTTAAAAAAAAACTATACTTAATAAAATTTAAAACGTATGCTAAAATATTATGAATTAAAAAAAATGCAAAAAAAATGACTAAATTTTGTAAAACTTAAAATTATTATGCTAAAATATCCAGAATTAAAAAAAAAAGTTATACAAGATAATTATCAACCTTTAGGACTCTCTCTCTGCAAATTTAGCAGACAACAAATTGATGATATCTTCTTGGAAACAACTTCAAAATATGATCTGCTAAAATTTTTACCCAGAATGCAACATAGCTCCAGATAAGTGGGGACATCAATATTTTTATTCTTACTTCTCCCTGATAACATGTTGTTGTTACTCATTAGAAGTGACTGACGCTTCTCATCAGTACATTAAAGAAATGTTTACATGGGGAACTAGAGAGAATTATCCCAAAATTTTCATCAAATATTCTTCCTTAACAACTCCTATAATATGGTAAATGTCCTAATTTACACCAAAGTTTCTGTCAGACAAAATGGCATATGCAAACAGTGTGGACACTATCAGACTGCTCCTTAATGAGCAGTATGATCAAGGTCTATCCTGTTTGCCATTCCACTAAGTATTTTAAGAAAAAACTGCATAAAAAGCAATACAGTCAAAACTCTATTAAGAGCACCACCTTTGGGAGTGGACTAAACTGGCTGTTATATAAAGGTGGCTGTCTTATCAAGGTTAAGTCAAAATTGCCACCATGGAAGAAAACAAGGTCATCACACCAGTCCGGGTATCTAGGACATTAATTAGTGATAATAAAGTTTGGACTTGGTACTCATGTCAGTTGAAAGAAAATAGAAAGCATCTTTCAATTTTAATACACTTCTGTTTTTTTTTGTTTGTTTTTTTTTCATTATTTTTAACGAAAAGAAACAAACAATGGAGGCCAAACTTTATAGGGGCAAATCGCTCTGGCGATATCGACCAAAATCCAGGAAGCTGCCATAATCTCCGTCAATATTTGTGCACAAAAGGAAGGCATTGTACCAAAAATCACTTACATTGCATAAGAACACCTTTGATCCACTCTGATTTGACGTTAGAAGATCGTTTATCAAGAAAAAAAATAAGTTTCATTCCGCAAGAAGTTTGTCCCAGCGTTCGTTTGCGGCCTTTCCATGTTCGGTTACGAACTACCAATACTAAATTAGTTTTGATCAACAGAGATCGCTAAATTACTTATCAATGTAAAAAATGTTTGGGCACACATGATTGGCTTCTAACTGACATTTGAAGTTAATTATCGATTATGGGCAATTTAAATTTTTACAGGTAATATGTGGCCGTCATACGGAGGACAATTTGTGTTTTGGGAATAAATTTACTGGCCGATGAAACTCATGTAAAGGTGGAGCTCTTATTGAGAACAAAATCATTGAGAAATTGGTCGGGAATGTTTAAAGCTGGTGCTTTTAGGCAGGTGGCACTCTTAAAGAGGTGGCCGATTCAGCAGGTTTGACTGTATTCAGACCAAAATAGTAAATAATAAAGTGTTCAAAATTAGAGGACATAATTATGGTTAATATAGATACTGTACTTTATTAACCATAACTATTCAGACAGATACCCAAGCAAACAATGTGGATCCAGTATTATCGGGGCCTATAATCAGCTTTTGAAATATAGAAGTTTTTATAAAGGTTGATTATGTGCAAAATAAGTTTCCTTTTTCTGTGGAGTATTTCACAAAAATAAAAAGCAATTATGCATTGCTGCATTGTTTTGCCAGTCATCTAACATCTTTAAACATATCACCAAGTAATGAAATGGATTTCTTCACCAAATATTAAAAATACTTGTTAACCAAGTAATTAAATATATATGTTCACAAAGCAATGAAATGGACTTGTTCACGAAGCAGTGAAATGAACTTGTTCACCAAGTAGTGGAATGAACTTGTTCACCCAGTAGTGAAATGAACTTGTTCACTAAGTAGTGAAATGAACTTGTTCACCAAGTAGTGAAATGGATTTGTGCACTAAGTAGTGAAATGAAATTGTTCACTAAGTAATGAAATGGACTTTGTTCACCAAGTAGTGAACACTGACTTGATCACAAAATAGTGAATTTTTTCATCATTAGGATGCATAAAGAGTTTGAATACTTAGAGTAATCATGATGTAAGAAGCCTTGAAAAAAAATGTGTGCAACAGGCTAAAAAGGTCATTATGCAAACAGCAAAGGCCCAGATTAGCATGTGCATCCATGTAGTCTGATCAGGGCTGTCTCTGGATGTCAATATATAATCTGCGGTAGCCATTGGTTCTTCAAGTAGAGAAAGAAGGTCCTGATTGGTCTACAATGTGGCATAAAGCCATTTTAGCAACATGCATCTTATTATGCATGATCTTGTTAACAAGTTTCAACAAGCTGCAACAAACATGAAAGGAGAATCTGAAGCATGTGCTATCTACCCATAACATTCTGAATTTAAAATTGGTGGACAAGATTTCTTTTTCTTGTTCTTCCCTGGAATTAGGTTAATTCTGGAGCAGCAGAAGGAAAGACAGGAACTAAAACTGTTGCATGCTGGCTAACACTGCAGATCAGGCCCTGGTTCAGGTATAGTAAAAGAATGATATGCAACTAGAAACTGAATGAATTTGTGACATTATTTTCTTGCAGTTTTTCATACACATTTTAACTCTTTCATCCCTGAGTTTTGGAAGTGGACTCTTCCATGTTTGAATCTGGCCATTACCATTGTTCCAATTAGGGTTCTCAGTCAAAAATCAAAACAGAATGGCAAACATTGTAGATCCTGATGACAACTCATTATGAGCTGTCTCATCAGGATCTATGCATTTGCAAAAACTTTTTTTGGTCTGCAAAAACTTTTTTTGGTCTGCAGGGGTGAGAGAGTTATTAAAAAAAAAAATCTGCATCTTGCAGTATGTGTTAAATATGCCACCAAGATTCTTCTGTGGGTTCAAATCCATTTTTCCCAACTGAACAACCTGACAAATGCATAACATCATTTCTTGAAATCTGACTTTAGTGATACATTGTACTTTCATACTGATTATTGTTAGTCATCTAAAATATACTCCACATATAACAAGAGAATCACGCAAAAAATGGACACTGGCTTAAATACAGCCAAATGTTTGGTCCTAAAATACACCATTACCACAGTGAAAACTCAAGACAAGATTGCATACATTCTTCTAGACAAGATTTCTTATTTCTCCATGAAAAAAATGTTGGTTTAAACAATATTTTATTCTTGCAATTACATGGATATCAATTTAAAAACATATAATGAGTCAGGATCAGACGGTAAGCTAAACTCTTGTCACGCTGAATAAATTTAGATGTCATGCCCACTTCTAATGTGCAGCCAATCAGAATACTTGATCCAGGTTGTTGATACAAATTCACATACTTAATGACAAACAGTGCAGATCCAGATCAGTTGGCTTCTGCAGAAGCCAACTGATCTAGATCTACAATGTTTGCAAAGGCAGGGCATATCCGTGTTCAGCAGGACCAGGATTTAAGCTTATACATGTCATTTCCTGTATTAACTGCTTCTAATAAATCGCACAGAAACAGTTTTCATGGAGAAGCATGAAAATTGAGCTGAGGCACAGCATTTCCTACATGATTGCATGTGAATCCAGTCAAGACTCAGATCAGCCTGCACATCTGCAATCTGATCAGAGTCTTCACAGGGCACTCTGTAGGTAGTCAACAGGGCACTCTGTAGGTAGTCAAAATCTAAAACGTCTTCACATGAACAGCAAAGACTAGCCTGATCCAAGACTTTGCTAGGTGCACATGCACTCTTGTAGGAAATGCTGCGCCCCAGGTCAGTAATCAGTACACCATGATTGAAAAAAGAATCTCATCTAGA
This sequence comes from Anodontia alba, assembly GCA_964016985.1. Lineage (NCBI taxonomy): Eukaryota > Metazoa > Mollusca > Bivalvia > Lucinida > Lucinidae > Anodontia > Anodontia alba. Next base: position 43,648,268 of record OZ024826.1, read on the forward strand.
ACAATGTGGGCAGCATATCAGCATAGTCTATTCAGTGTCTCTTCTGTTGGCCTACAAAATATATGGACCAGAGAACATATCTGGTTATGGCTCAGCTGTTCAAAGAATCATTAGCTTAACAAAGTCATTTAGCAAACATGTTCATATAATATGTAAAATATTAAAATGTAAAGGGGATGGATACATTTAGTACATTTTTATTACCATTTCTGCCAAGGGAGATTCTTTGCTTATAGCATAAACCTCTTTTCACAATCAGACAAAAACAATTTGATGGAGTAATATCCCTCGAATGTATATCAATTCCCCTTTATAAAGCATTTTTGATGAAAAACGGAGTAGCTTTTACATTGCAAAAGCTTCTCCTATTTTTTCATCCAAAAATGTCAGAGTATTAAAATTACGAGTATTAAAATTCTTATATGTCAATATCTAACATCAGGTTAATTTAACGTCTTTGTTCAGCTAACAAAGCCTTGAACAACTGGGCCCCAATCTTTACTGTTCCCATATGGCATAAGGTAGTTTTTCTTGTGTTCTATCTTATCTATGGAATCACTGCATGATTGACACCAAACTGAAACAAAGTAGATTATTTTCTACTTAAGAGTGTGAAATATTCAATAATGCAGAAAATATTAGTCAACCTAGTGCTTCCGAACTGCCTTTTGGGAAATAATCATCGTCTTATTAAGCTCATCATAATAATGAATATTATGCTGTGAAAAACATTTTTTTCCCTTTGTTCTGCCATGTCTTTTGATTGTAGTGCTCGCACTATGTGACACTTGTTAGTCGTGTGACCAGAATCTGTCATGTGACCTCAGCTCTAATGACTGTCCATGGCCCTCAGGTATTTCTGATCCACAAATCTTGGAATAATCTTTTGTCTGGAAAAGACAAATATTTTTATTTCAGGCTGTAAAGAACAGGTTACTTTTTTAAACATACAAGTACATACCCAACTAGAGCAAGTGCCCAGAGGGTAACGAATGCCCCCGGCAGGCGCCATTTCTAAATTATAAAATATTTTTAAGTCAATGACAATGATATAAGGCAAAATCAATGGACCATGAAATATAGATCACTGACCCACATGCAGTTTACAAGGTCAGTCTCTGAGTAACACTGACCTATTATCCCAAGTATAACTTTTCTGGAGTAAATAGTCTTCAAGACATGATGCAAAATGGCTGGACCATAGATAAAATAAACCTCACCAATCTACATATACTTGAGAGGTCAATCTGATATAAGATAGTGATATAGTGGGAGATATAAGACTAAATCACTGGGCTATGAAATATAGGTCACAAAGATCTACATTTATTTTGAGGTAAAATGCTGTGTCATACTGACCCATAATCCCAAACTATGATTAGCTGAAAATTAGAAATGGGTGTGGCATCTTAATTTATTCAGCAGGACAAGGGTTAAGATCAAGATAAGTACTGCAAAGATAATAACAAACACTTACCTAAGTGGTATTAAGATGAAGATAAGAACTGGAAAGATGATTACAAACACTTACCCAAGTGGTATTAAGATGAAGATAAGTACTGAAAAGATGATTACAAACTCTTACCTAAGAACTGGAAAGATGATTACAAACACTTACCTAAGTGGTATTAAGATAAGGATAAGAATGGAAAGATGATTACAAACACTTACCTAAGTGGTACATGTATTAAGATGAAGATAAGAACTAGAAAGATGATTACAAACACTTACCTAAGAATTGGAAAGATGATTACAAACACTTACCTAAGTGGTATTAAGATGAAGATAAGAACTGGAAAGAACATTTTCAGGTACGGGTATGGAGCGAATCCAAATCCACACAGAACCACTAGCTGAAGAAGTTGTAGCATTGTAAAGAAATGCATCATTCGCTGTGGTACTCGCCGGATGTAATGATTAGGTGGATAGGCACTCTGAAAATCAAACATTGGAAAAACATTGGTTTGAACCCTTGGTAGACAAGACAGATACTTTTGCAAACAGTTTAGATCCAGATGAGATGGCTCATAATGAGCTGTCTCATCAGGATCTACACTGTTTGCCATTCTATTCTTCATTTACAACTGTCACTCTATTTGGCAGCAATGGATTTCTCCAAATGCAGAGATGGAAGAGTCTATTTCTAAAACAGGGTTGATAGGGTAAATACCCTGCTTTCTAGAATAAACTCTCACTTTCCATTACACTTAATTGAGTCATACACAGAAACTACTTGTTACTATAAATTGCTAATTTTATGGAAAACACAGAGTAATCTCTAATCCTTTTACGTCGAGTGGTCTCTTCTACCATAACACTTTGAACCTGTTTATTTCAAATAGCAGGGTGTCGGATTAGTTTTTAATATTACTATATTTTATAGAGATTTTTGTATTTTTAATGCAAGCAGTGGAGATCCTGATCAGATGCCACATTCTGCCATGTCTGATCTGGGTCTGCACTGTCTGCCAATTACTCTTTTGTGGGTTTCCCTATTAAAATGGATTAAGGAAGAGTATTTGGTGAACATTCTGGGATGTTTTTATTTCTCCATAAAATCAGCTATTGTGGGTACTCATTGAAGCTCCTTGATAAGTCACTTTTAATAAGTACCCACAACATATGTTTTCATGAAGAAATAAGAAAAAATATGTGGATACCCCAAATGAACAACAATAAAGAAAAAACTATTTCATCATGTTGTCTGCTGCAGCTGTGACAGCTGTCTTAAGGGTTCAAAAGATAAAATAAGGGTTCAGTACTGTTCTATTTTATTCTATTTTGTAATAAAGGATTTCATCATAGTGTAATAAAAGATTTCCCCAATGCATATATACTGGACAAATTAATTTACTAGTTTGAAAGATTTGCTTGGAGCATTCTTACTGGAGACATGGAGACACAACCCACCCTCTGCACCATAGATCCAGATAAGGCATATTTTCCAACCAAAAAGTACTCATATTTTTCTTATTGCTCCAGGAAAACATATGCTGTGGGTACTCATTAGAAGCACCTCAGTGAGGCACTTCTAATGAGTACCACAATATATGTTTTCCTGGAGAAATAAGAAAACTATTATGTGGATACCTCTCTTATTTAGCTATACATGAAAGCAGTATAGGTAAATCATCAAATGGGGCATAATGGATACAAGGAATTCCATGGAATACCATTTTTCACCCCAACTTAAACACATTAAACTTGTGCATAATTGACTGCATATTCAGTAACCAGTCTTACAGCCATTCTGAATGTCCCTGCTGCATACTCTCTCACTAGTCCCTCTCACACTCCCACCACTCATACCACCTTTCCCTATCAATCCACTTCACAGCTTCCCCCTTACAATTTGTTAAGATTTTCTATGAACAGTGATAGAAATTAACAAAAAGAAATTACTGGTAATTTCACTCTTTCAACCCTTCAGACCAAAACATACATTTTGCAAACAGTGTAGATCCAGATGAGATGGCTGGTAATTAGCCATCTCATCTGGATCTATACTGTTTGCCATTGTTTGTCTTGATTTTTGAATGACACCCCTGTTTGCAACAATGGATATATCCAAATTCAGAGATAAAAGATTCTATTTCAGGACCTCAGAGGTGAAAGGGTTAAATTCCAGTATGTACAAAAAAAAAAAAAAAAAAGAAATAAAAAATAAAGAAAATAATTATAAAATAACATCCTAAACAGGACACATTTGCTTACCTGTTCTGTGATGAGCAACATGATTCGTTCAAAAAGCTGGTTTCCTGTTAGAGCAGTAACAGCTATGTACAGGAACAGACCATACAAGACAGGGGTTGGAATATATGACAACACAGGTAAAATCAGCAGTGATAAACCAATCATCACACTGGAAAATATTGACGACAGTCTTGTCTCTCTCACCCTTACAATTCTGTAAATAAGAAACAGAAGGTGTTAAATTCAAAACAGCCTTACCACTACGATGATTTAAACAAACCAGACTATGATCACACATTGTCCACCAGTCAATGTCCTAAAACTTTAGTACTTTATTCCATACCTTTTGCTTATTTTTTTTTTTTTTTAAGTGTTAATTTCACAAATATACTTGGTGGAATGGCAAACAGTACAGACCCTATTCAGACTGGTCCTTCACTCATCACGAAAACATACCTATATAATTTTGACCCCCTTAAACCCCACTTTTATATAGTAAAACTGGGGTTTACAGGGGTATACATTATTTTTCTTATTTCTGCTCAAAAACATAGATTGCGGGTACTAGTTAGAACCGCCTCAGCAAGGCGGTTCTAACGAGTACCACAATCTATGTTTTAAGCAGAAATATGAAAAATATCAGAATTTTTATCAGAAAACTCCCAGTTTTTTTTGGTGGTGAAATTTTCAATATATTTGAATAGGCGTGTTTTCGTAATGCTGCTGACATATGCCAACTGATAATAAAAGTTGGTGTACTAAACTTTAGGACAATTAACATGAACAAACTGCATAAATATAGTAGAACAGATGGATCACACATGTTTTGTTTTTTTCTTTTATTATATTTGCCCAGTGTTCAAGTATCTTTTGAGTTAGACAGGGCTACATAAACCCATGACAATGATCTAGTAAACCAGCAACTTATATTGGGTAGATATGTTCCTGAGCTACTCTTTCTTCTACATCAGCAAGTGCCCTGACATAGAGTGGCTAGTGAGGTAGGGTTACATAAACCCATGGAAATAATTCAATATACAAGCAATTTACATTGAGTAGATATGTTCCTGAGCTACTCTTTCTTCTACATCAGCAAGTGCCCTCACATGGACTGGCGAGTGAGATAGGGATACATAAACCCATGGAAATAATTCAATACACCAGCAACTTGCACTGAGTAGATATGTCCTTGATCTACTCTTTCTTCCACATCAGCAAGTGCCCTCACATGGAGTGGCGAGTGAGGTAGGGCTATATAAACCCATGGAAATGATTCAGTACACAAGTAACTTACATTGAGTAGATATGTCCTTGATCTACTCTTTCTTCCACATCAGCAAGAGCCCTCACATGGAGTGGCGAGTGAGGTAGGGCTGCATGGACCCATGGAAATGCAAAAAGGGAGAGAACTCCATTGATGATGCCGATTACAAGCAGGTCCCAGTGGTAAGCAGTGCCCTTCTTCATTCTAAAATAAAATGATAAAAAGAAGCTTTTCATGAGAAACAGAGTTTGATATCATATGAACCACAATGTTAGGAATTGTACCATTGAACATATGCATCCAGCAAAGACTCAGTATGCACATATTTGCAGTCCATTCTATCTTCAATAGGTGCCTCAGGCAGACAGTGACAACTCTCAGACAGTGTAGATGCACAGGCTGATCTGAGTTTTCACAGAAGCGGACATGTCTGAAGGTATGTTTTTTTGCACTGTACACCAACTCCAAGGGCATGGATCATCAGTCTGCATACAGTATTTGACCTAATTACCGCACATACCCCTAAAAAGCACACAGTTAAGCAATTACTTAGTCCTCAGATTACAGCCAGTGTACTTTTTGTCTACTTCTTTATAAAGGCATATGTTGTGGGTACACATTTGAATTGCATCTACTTGTTGATGCAATTCAAATGAGTACCCACAACATACACTTTTATAAAGAAAATGAGAAAGAAAAATTGCATAAACATCACCAAATAAGTCCTTTACTGAGCTTTTTTTTTTAAAGTGTACCCTTAATAGGTAGATTTATATTTTACCATAATTTTTCCCTGTAATTTTGAAAAAAACCTAAGCGCACAGTGTGGTAATTAAGAAGAATATGGTATCTCTAATGTCTGATCAAGGCTACTGGCCTGTCTGATCATTCACTGATAATCGACTTGTAGAAAATCTATTTATTCTTATTTTAGGCCTCTTTTAAGTACTTATTCATAGCTCCAGATCAATGAGGGTATCCAGATAGTATTTTTTCTTATTTCGCCATGAAAAAATATGTAGTGGTACTCATTAAAAGTGCCTCATCGAGCAGCTTCTAATGAGTACCCACAACATACATGTATGTTTTCATGGAAAAATAAGAAAAAATATCAGTACTTTTCATTTGAAACAAGGGCCTTAGTTCAGGCTATCGAATTTCTTCACCTTTATTTACCAAAAATCTGAAATTACCCAAATAGACAGCTTAGAATTTCATTCACTTGCCTATTAAAATAAAAAAGTGAATAGAATTTTCTGATTAATCTGCTATGAAAATTCTTTCTGATCATCAGTCACAAAAGGCAAAAATGGCTGATGATCAATTATAATCATTCATCAGTGGCAACATGAGAGTCTACACTGTTTGTCATCAGAATCTTTAAAGCCTATACATAAAGTTAGCAGCCTATGTAGACTCTGATCAGACAGCACAATTGTGCAGGGTGATCTGGGTCTATAGTACTTTAAAGATTCTCATAGCAAACAGCCTAGACCTTGATCAGACTGTGCAGATATGACGGTTGACCTGGGTCTATGTTGGTTGTATATGTTTTAACCCTTAAAGCACCAAGCAAAATTTGTAGCAGACGACATTCTAAAATTTTTATTTTTATTTCTCAGACAAAACAAGTCTTGATATTTCATGTGAATCGTCTGCTTGGCAGATGATTCACATGAAATGTCAAGACTTGGTTTGTTCTGAAAATAAAAAACAAAATTGTCTTCTGCTTTAGTTGTGACTGGCACTTTAAGGGTTAAGATACCCTAAGTCATAAAGTCCATTTCTATACAGACCATCTCAAGTGTTGGCTGAATGGCAAATAGTGTCGGCGAGTAGTCTGATTTGGGTGTTCACTGTTCAATAGTGCTATTCTGTCCAAACGATATTTTTTTCTCTTTTTTTTTTTCCGATTTTCCAGAAATCAGGACTTGATATTTCATGTGAATTAGAACAGCTCTTACTAAGATGTTTTTTTCAATCCAAAAGTATTGATATTTTTTCTTATTTCTCCACTAAAACATACATTGTTGTACTCATTAGAAGCACCTCAGCCAGGCACTTCTAATCAGTACCCAAAATGTATGTTTTCATGGAGAAGTAAGAAAAATATTTACCTGGCAACCCCTCTTATCTAATCCTATGCTATTATTACCTTCTAGGGCAATTTTCTGGGGAAAAAATAAAATATTCCTTTTAAAGGGAAAGGTTATATCTGAAGATTTTGCCAGCATTTTCACAAGGAAATACAAGATTTCCTGTGGTCAAGCTTCTTCTTGTCTGCTCTGTAAGAATTTCCCCATAGGGAACAAATTCTTTCAGAATGTAAAAAAAATGGAGTTACCTCCCCTGAAAGTTTATCCATTCCCTTAAACTAATACAAAATCCTGCATATAAAGCAGGAATTACAAGAAAAAAAAAAAGACTCATTTAAGTCACCAATTGTTTAACCCTTGTCCTGCTGAATAAATTAACATGCCACACCCACTTCCAATTTTCAGCCAATCAGATTACTTGATCTAGATTGTTGATATAAATTCACATACTTAATGGCAAACAGTGCAGATTCAGATCAGTTGGCTTCTGAAGAAGCCAACTTATCTGGATCTACACTGTTTGCAAAGGCAGTGTATATCCCGGTTCAGCAGGACAAGGGTTAATTAAGTTCTCTATAAGCCAAGAAGCATTTCTGGACCCAAAGAAGGGGTTCACTATCAAGTTTCAAGAAAATTAGACTAATTGTGTCTGAGGAGAGGTGAAAAAATGATTGCAATATTGCCTGGCAAAGGACATTTTCTTTTTTCAATTTTGAAGATAGTGGACATATGGCCATCTTAGATGGTCACCCAGAATCATTTTGCATCACAAAAACATGCCTATATAATTTTGACCCCCTTAAACCCCACTTTTATATAGTAAAACTGGGGTTTACAGGGGTATACATTATTTTTTCTTTTCTGCTCAAAAAATAGATTGTGGGTACTTGTTAGAACTGCCTCACCGAGGCAGTTTTAACGAGTACCCACAATCTATGTTTTGAGCAGAAATATGAAGAATATCAGAAATTTTTATCTGAAAATTTTCTTTTTTTTTGTGGTAAAATTTTCAATATATTTGAATAGGCATGTTTTCGTAATGGTTTAGACGAAACTAGACCATGAGAACAATGTAGAGTAAATGTCTTAAAATTTTGAACTCTTTATTCCATACTTTTTTGCCTACAGTTTGCTTTTTATACAATTGTTTCTAAAAATACTAAGTGGAATGGCAAACAGTGTAGACCCTGATCAGAGTGAAGCAGTCTAATCTTGGTCTGCACTGTTTGCATATGCCATTTTGTCAGAAATTTTGGTGTACAAAATTTTAGGACATTTATCGTAAGTACAGGGTTTCAACAAAATTCCTCCAGTAGTTCTGCAGAAGGCCATATTGATCAAGGGGATCACACCCTATTCACTTAGAAACAATTGGGCCCAGTTGCTCAAAACATCGTTAGCTTAACAAGCTCATAACAAGGTCAAAATGTTGATTGTTCTAGTAAGTACAATATCTAATTTACAGGTATTTTTGCTGAAAAAATGTGAGTAGCTTTTGCAAATGCAAAAGCTGCTCAAATTTTTTCAGCAAAAATATTAGCATATATGCCATATTTATTGATCAAAGTTTTAACAATATGTTATTTAACAACAGCGTTAGTTTTGAACAGCTGGGCCCTGGACTCTGAGAGAAGCAGTTCTTAGCATAGAAAATCTGCCCTGACGTCTCATAAGGAGATGGATAACAAAAATAAATGTACTCTTAGCAAGCTGGGAAAAAGTTTCAGTAGATGACATTTTAAATGCTACAAACAAAATCATTTTTTTTTCTTCTTGACTTTTATAATTTGGCCCCAAAAAAAAGGCATTCAGTCATTAATATAAAATATGTTACAATAAATATGCAATTGCACATAAGCTCAATCACACACTCAAACAAAACAAAACTTAAAATAAAAAAAAAAAAAAGAAAAAAAAAAAGCAGCTCTAATTTGGCACTCATTTAACCTAGCTACTAAATGAGCATATTAAGCCAACAAAAGTTTGCAAGTGCTGCATTGCATATTTTCAGATATTACAATAAGGTTTTTCAATATTTGTAATTTAAAAATGAATTGTAATTTTAAAAAAAAAAATCAGCATATAGACACATATTATGCAATTCATTTTGTACTTATTTCTTGTTAAAAAAAAAAAGTGGTTAGCTTTTTGAGAAAGCTGGCACATGTGTAGTATAAAATGCGAACATCCTTTTCAAGACCATTTTCAGAGTAGTAGTTGTTTGAAAATATGGATAGATGAACAATGAAAGGTGGATGGGAAGTGAACACTATACAGTTGACTCTCGTTATCTCGAATTCCAAGGGACTCTCTGGAACACTTCGAGATATCCGTACCTCGAAATATCAGAGTTGCAGAAGTGAGAAAAACAATAAATCGAACAACCACATTTAAGAAATTAATATGTAATTTGTCTCCTGGTTAGAAATATATTGAAAATATTGTGGAAAAGAGGAGAAATTGCTCCTGTTCTTAGATTTCCATGTTAAAACAGGGACCAGAATTTCACTTTGAGACAAGCGGTTATTCGAGATAAGCGAGGTCGAGGTAACGAGAGTCCACTATAGTTCATCATGACTCTTTGGCTCAGATGAGCTAAAAGTGTGAAAGACCAAAAGCTCTGCAATGCATTTTTAGTGGCTAAATCTAAATAAGACTATCTTTTGAAATAAAGAAACTGTCATGAAATCCAGTTAGTTGATAACATCAGCTGAGAACATAACCACTGTTCATCCAATCTGAAGCAAAATTGTCAAAAATGCAAAGTTTAACTTAAGTATGACAAATAATATATTTTCTGAAAGTAATAAAAAAGTGCCAGATCAAAATAAAAGTAATTTTAATAGAGACACAACAGAGTATATGTAGTATTTGAATTAAGTGAGGTGTTTTTTGTGTTTCTTCAACCTAAAAGCATTGATTTGTTTTTTCATTTCTCAATGAAAATATATGTTGTGGGTACTCGTTAGATGCATTAATCAAAGCAATTCTAGTAAGTACCCACAACGTATGTTTTCTTGGAAAAAAAAGAAACAGATTATCCGAATATCCTCTTATCTAGGGTCATGTGACAGATTCTACATGCAATAAACATACACCTTGATCAGACTGCACAAATGCACAATCTAGTGTAAATCTATACTGGTCAAATTGTTCACATACAATGTTTGATACAATTAGAAATAGTCTAAATTATAAAAGCCAGAAAGCTCTCTCAGAAATACATTATTTTATCCACTTATTAAATGCTTCAAATTCAAATGCATAAAGAAATACCCAGTGGCCACATAATTATACAACATTGCCTCAATGCCGTTGCATAGACATTGAGGCAATGTTGTATAAATGTCATATGCCCTCTCGGTACTGTGTCTGAACAGAAATCCTATAATCTACCTATAAAATTATATTTTGCAAAAGCTAAAAAAAAAACATGACAGAACTTACTTTAAGTAGCTTCTGCTAGTGTATAATACAAATGGAATATAGTAAGGATCTGGGCCCAGTTGTTCAAAGCTAACGACATCGTTAGTTAACGATTCGTTAAAATTTACATCAAGTGATATCAAATATGCTGAAATTTTTTGCTGAAAAAATGTGAGTAGCTTTTGCAGTGCAAAAGCTACTCACATTTTTTCAGCAAAAAATATCAGAATATTGTATATTGACTCCACTAAAACAGTTAACGAAATGACCCTTAACGAGCTCATTAAGCTAACGATGCTTTGAACAACTGGGCCCTGATTTATGCTCTATTTCATATAAACTATGTTTATAATCTAACATGAACTTCAGTTATTTTTTTTCTTTTTTTCTAAGCCTAAGCATCCATAAGTCTCTATGTACTATGCAACTTGCACATACCAGGGGAGGCAACAGTATCAAAAAGTTGCCTCCCTTATGAAAATGGGAGGCAAGCAAAAGGAAAGAGTTGAGCAAATTCTTTCATTTTTGAGCAGATCCCTTTTCAGAAAGGCTTTGGTATGCAGATAAACAAAGAGGAAGTCACAAAAGCTGTCTTCCTTGCAAAATAAAACAAAAAAAACCCCCAAAAAACTAGAAATGTTTCAATATGACAAAGATGTTCCCGCTCAGAGGCCATCCTCACCCCAAAACAAGCATTTTGCAAAAGATGAAGTTGAAATAGAGCCATAATTCCCATAATAATTGGGAGATTCTATCCTAAATTGAACTTGACCTATATTTTATGATTATGTATCTGTGTATAAAATATGAATCCAATACACTAATATTTTCAAAAGATATTGAACGCAAACAATTTTTTTGTACATACGGACAGGATGATAAAGTTGAAAAAGGGTCATAACTCCCATAATAATTGGTGGATTTTTACCCTTATTCAAACTTGACCAATATTTTAAGATCATATACCTGTGTATAAAATATGAATCCAATACACTAATCTTTTCAAAAAAATATTGAACCGAAACCATTTTACTTATGTACGGAAAGAACGAATGGACAAGACATCCAGATGGATGTACAACCAGACAGACGGATGTAGGTACAGATAGTGATGATACTATATGCCTCCCCCCTCCAACCCCCCATCCCCCCAAATTTCCACTGAAAATGGCAGGGGCATAAAAAAAATGGTGGAAAATATTCCAAGTGTATCCAGTCCTATTAACGGAAAGAATTCCAATTGAGACTGAAGAGGAGAAACCATGAATATTACTGTGACTTTTGGGTCGACTGTTTACAATCAATCCAAAGTATACATACACCAAAATTTCCTTAAGGTTGTTGTCCACGTGATTATCATTGACCAATGAAATCAAACTGCACTTTTCTATGAAATCCAGGTAATGATTATACAATCGAATCTCATTATCTTGAAGTCCAAGGGACTCTCTGAAATACTTCGAGATAACCGTACCTCGACATATCAGATTTGCAAAATTTAGGAAAAAACAAATCGAACAACCCCATTTCACAAATGAATATGTAATTTGACTCCTGAAGATAGAGATATATTGAAAATATTGTAGAAAAGGGGAGAAACTGCTCCTTAGGTGCAATTTCTCCTCTTTTCCACAATATCTTGTTACCTTTTGTTAGATTTCCATGTAAAAAACAGGAACAATATTTTCACTTCGAGATAAGTGGTTATTCGAGATAAGTGAAGTCGAGATAATGAGAGTCGACTGTATATAGCCACGCTATCCTTGTCAATGTGATGTTAGAGTGCCATGTAAAGAGGGTTATCTGTAAAACCTGGACTGGGACATTGGCAAACAGTGCAGACCCAGATCAGATGCTGCAGAATGCAGCATCTGATCAGGGTCTGCACTGTTGCCTGAACAACAGGAAGTTAAGGGTTAAATGAAAAAGTTTTATGTCCCCATTAAGGACCATTTTCCTAGCCTACACTCAGAGATCTACACTGTTTGCAAAGGGGAAGTACATCCGGGTTCAGCAGGACAAGGATTAAAGCTCTAGATAAGCTCCAGATAAGGTGCTTTTCTTCTATCAAATCATGTTCATGTTTCTTATTTCTCAATGAAATTATATGGACCTTCATTAGTAAAGCCAAGTCAATTCTAACAAGAATCACAGAGCATGTAAGAAAACTATTATCAGGACACCCATTTTATCTAAAGCTACAGGGAAGTAACCCAAGTGTGATTGAAAAGGAGAAGCCATGAGTATTTCTGTAACTTGTTTTATCAGTGTCAGATTTGCAGAGTTACTGGTTTTACAAAGAAGCAAAATGTAAGTGAAAGCTTACACAGTTGCATATACTGTATTTACTGTATGTATTCGGGCACACAGGCCTGAGCAAACAATGTAGACCCAGATGAGACACCGCAGAATGTGGCGTCTCATCAGGGAATACACTGTTTGCCACTCATCCAGCGATTTTGAAACACAACATTGGGTAGTAAATTGTATTTGTTCAAATTTTAGAAGAACTATGGTCCAAAAATTAAGGGCAAATATGGTTGCATCACTGATTGGTGACAGTTTCACTAACAAAATCAACTGCCTATCAACCCTTAAAGCGCCAATCACAACAATTGTTGTCTGCTTTGTCTTCTGCAACCAGTGTAGACCCAGATCAGACTGCTCCTCTAGGAGCAGTCTGGGTCCACACTGTTTGTCTATATGCAAAAAGCATGTTTGAAAAATTTGCAAGAAGATGCAGCAGACGACATAAACAGACTACATTTTCAGGTTGTCTTGGCATTTTAAGGGTCAAGTGCTCAGTTGAATCAAAGCACTGACATCAATGGTGGGCCGATTGTCTCTGAGTGTCGGCTCTTGAGTGTAGGCTGGGAAAATGGTCCTGAATGGGGACTTAAGACTGTTTCATTTAACCCTTAACTTCCTGGGCCCAGTTGTTCAAAACTAAAGAAGTTGTTAGTTAACGTATCATTAAAACTTTAATCATTAAAAATGGCCGATACGCTAATGTTTTTGCTGAGAAAATGTGAGTAACTTTTGCATTTGCAAAAGCTACTCACATTTTTTCAGCAAAAATTACCTGTGAATTTAGATACTGTACTTATTAGAACAGTTAATACTTTGACCACTAATGAGCTTGTTAAGCTAACAACGCTTTGAACAACTGGGCCCTGTAATTTAAGCAAACAATGCAGACCCTGATCAGATGCTGCATTCTACAGCATCTGATCTGGCCAATGTCCCAAAAGTCCCTGTCCAGGTTTTACAGATAACCCTCTATCAACAGCCCTCTGTCACAGCAACAAGAATACCTGGGCTATAAATAACCTTTGTAAACCTGGATTTTGTCTCACAAGCAGTTTGAGTACATTTGTCAATGATAATCACCTTGACAACTACCTTAAGGAAATTTTGGCATTTGTATACTAAGGCTTGTTGATAAACATTCAACCCAATAAAATTATATTTTTTCCTTGCGATATTTTATCATCCCCATACATTTCAAAGAAAAAGTGAGAATATAGTGGTTGACTATCTGTCTGTCTGTTACTCTAGCTCATCCTACATTAACAGATAAATTTAAACCAAATTTGCATATGTCTCTGTGCTTGCAATACCACAAACATGATCCCTGATGACCCCTGTGACCCAGGGCAGAAGTCAAATGGTCACATCTTTAATGCTGATTTTTATTCCATAGCCCTAGTTAAGGTACTTTTTTCAATCCAAAAGTATTAATAATTTTCTTATTACTCCACAAAAACATATGTTGTGGTACTCATTAGAAGCGCCTCACCGAGGCGCTTCTAATGATTACCCACAACATATGTTTTAGTGGAGAAATAAGAAAAATATTTACTGGATACCCTCCCTTATCTAGACCTATGTATTCATTATTCTATCTTTTTCTTCACCTTCAAATAGATATCAACCAAATTTGCTGCATAACTTCATTACAACCTAGAGTTGTGCAACACCATGACACTTTTTATCCCCAACTTCTGGGCCCCGGGTTAGGAGTCAAAAAGTTGAATCTCAATTCTAATTTTTGTTTGCTCCTTATACACTGATGTCAACCAAATCTGCCCAACAGCTTCCTCATGTGAAAGGTCATGTAATATCAAAAATTTTGTCCCTGACCTGTTCAGCCACAAGCTGGGGTAAAACAGTGGAATTTCCATGTTGATTTTTGTCTGTTACTTTCTCACTATCAGGATTTGAACCAAATCTGTTGCATACCTTCCTCATGTAATAAGGACATCCAACGATCACAATGATTTTTGTCCTTGACTCCTAGGACCTCTTCAAACAGAAATCAACCTTGTGGTGTTGACATGTGATCAGCGTAGATAAGTCATTTAATATGATCTGAGCCTACAGTTGTTGCATATGCTGTTAAGTTGTTTTCTGTTCGGAGTGGCTAAAATATTGACAATTTTATTTGTCTGAGTTGAAGTTTTATGGCCCAGTCAACCCATTAGGGTCATGCCAAGTCAGTTAACCTACTCACACTGTTCCTGGACAGGCTTAGTCCTCTAAGCAGTTAACCCTTGTCCTGCTGAATAAATTAAGATGCCATGCCCACTTCTAATTTTCAGCCAATCAGATTACTTGATCAGGATTGTTGCTATAAATTCAAATACTTAATGGCAAACAGTGCAGATCCAGATCAGTTGGCTTCTTCAGAAGCCAACTGATCTGGGTCTACACTGTTTGCAAAGGCAGGGTATACCCGGGTTCAGCAGGATAACGGTTAACCAGTACTTGTACACATATTTTCATCAGTATCTGACAACCACCTTTCTTGAACCAGTGAAAGGGGGAGAATAGCTATAGAACTTGGCTGAGCTGGGATTCGAAATGGCAACCCCTGGATCTGCAGTCAGACACACTACAAATGGGCCCACGTGAGAAAAGGGACTTTAGAACATATGCAAAGAGTGACCAGATCAGCCTACGCATCCCCACAGTCTGGTCAGGATCTTTGCTGTTTGCCTACACATTATAGAGACCTTACAGAAGATATGACTCATGGCGACGATCTCTGCCTGATGCATAGCTACGCAAACTGGTCTGGGGCTTTGCTATTCATATATGCCCTGTGGTCCCTTTTGTCAGCCAACAGCCCAAATGACAAACAAATGGCATAGCTCCTGAAAAGGCACTTTTTTCAACCAAACAGTATCTATATTTTTCTTATTTCTCGACAAAAACATATGTTGTGGGTACTCATTAGAAGTGCCTCGGTGAAGCGCTTCTAATGAGTACCCATAACATATGTTTTCGTCGAGAAATAAGAAAAATATTTACTGATACCCCTTTATCTAGACCTATGAATGAACTTACTTGTTTTGAGGAGCATTCACAAGAGCAGCAGATATATTCTGGTCCATAAAGAACAGGAGGGACAGGCAGAAGCCAAGCCCCATTGCACCAAATATCGCACCCACAGGGAGGTCATAGAATGGCACCAATATGAACAGATTAGAACCCCTTGCTGAGCTAAAACTCTCCCCCACTGAAATATACAAAAAATAGGAATATATATATATATATATATATATATAGGCAGTTTATTTGCTGTTTGCAGATTTTCTTCAAGTTCAAAATATCTGAAAGTTTCAATACTGTTATGGAACATCAATAATTAAAAATCTGTGGAGAAAAGCAAAAAATATTTTGTAATAACAATTTTAAAAAAATTCAGTTTACTATATGATTGTGTTGGGGTTTAACAACACATCAACCTTTGTGGGTCATTTTGTTGTTGTCTCCCAGAGAAAGGAAGAAAAGAGATAGTAGAGGAGATAAAAGAGAGCGACAGGGAAGAAAGAGAAACAGGAATGAAAGTGAAGAAACAGAAGAAATAAAAACATCCCCCCTCTAACCTTACCTACTACAAGGATAGCAGGCCTTGCCCAACTCTAAGCAAATATCAGTTGGGCACCCCAGTGATGTAAGATACGCGACACCTTCACCACATCTGACCACCGCTTCAGTTTACTATAGACATTGCATGGGTGAGACCCAATTTTGGCCATAAAATCAATTCTGTGTTAACCCTTGTCCTGCTGAACCCAGATATACCCTGCCTTTGCTGAAGAAGCCAACTGATCTGGATCTGCACTGTTTGCCATATACCCTGCCTTTGCTGAAGAAGCCAACTGATCTGGATCTGCACTGTTTGCCATTAAGTATGCAAGTTTATAATAGTTATCTGGATCAAGTATTCTGATTGGCTGAAAATTAGAAGTGGGCTTGGCATCTTAATTTATTCAACAGGACAAGGGTTAAATATTTGAAAACAAAGTGCAGAGGATGAAAAGAAAAAGTTCCTGATAAGATACTGTCAGTCACAAAAATATTTTTTTTTTCATGTAGAATTAAACACCAAGCAAAAATGTTTTTCCAGAGGACATCAAAAGCACTGTAGGTATAGAAAAAAACACTTAATTTTCAGTAAAAGCTAAACTCATTGGAATTGTGGACAGATGATTTCAGGCCCGATACTTACACTGAACATCTTTAAACAGCAGTGCACCAATAAGACTCATACATATCACAGATACAGGAAGGGCATAATCTGCCAACAGTTCTCTCTTACTTGCATTTAGGTACGGTCTGAAATTACAAAGAAAACAATAAATACATATGATTGATAATTAGTTAAGGAAACAAACTTAAGCTCGCCTATCAATAAAAAAAATGCATGAATATCTAACATCAGCCCTGTAGGCATTAAGGCATAGCTTTTCAATAATTTGAACATAAACGTTTTACATGCTGAGTGTCTGTGACCTTGACCTCAAAGTCACTGCACTGGGGCTGTGACTGTAATGAACAAATCTTTGGACCAGTATCTATCCAAAATCTAAGTATTAACTAAATCTATCCATGAATACAGGAGACTCAGACCTTTCAAAACTTAACATAAAACTTTAGTTTTTTGAAGGTAAAAAAAAAAAAAAAGGTAAGTCCATGACCTTTACATCAGTATCATTTATAGTGTTGGATATTCTCAGCAAATCTTTGGACCAGTAATGTAGCTAATATCCATCTAAGCATCTGTGAATTATATTCTTTTCTTTAAAAGTACCCAGCTTCTAATGAAATGGGAGGTAAATATTTTTTCTAGGTCAGAGTTATTTCACTTTTAGAGTAGTCCCCCTTCCAGAAAGGAGTTAAAGCAATTTTGGCAGAGTTGCCTCTCCTAAAAGTGTATCCATTCCCCTTAATGCTTAGCACTCTTGGTTGAATTCTCAGCAGACAACATACTGAAATATTCTTCTAATTTTTCCAAGAAAACAGGTTTTGACATTTCATGCAAATTGTCTCCATTGGAGACAATTTGCATGAAATGTCAAATCCTGTATCTGGGAAAAATAAGAACAATATCATCAATTTATCGTCTGCTGATTTAGCTCAGAGAGTGATAAAAAAAGGTGAAAAGCTTATTATAGTTTATTCTACTTACGTATTTTTGAAATTATACAGGGTAGTCCCAAGCCAGAGTGTACCCAACAATAGTAACAAATACAGAAGACTAACGTCTCTTTCACAATCCCTGAGCGGGCTGTCTGATGTGAGATTATTTACAATTTGTTCAGCAGTTTCATTAAAATTCTTATCACATTCTGGAATGCTGTAGTGATTTTCAAAATCTGAAATAAAAGAACATAATATCGTGAAAAGAAGAAAAATACAAAACAGGAAAGCAAGAATCGCTTCCCTTGATACAGAAGAAAAATAAGAAACAGAAAGGTAAGAAATGCTTCGTTTTATACAGAAGGAAAATAAACTAGCTGATCCCTAAAAGAAATGAATGCCCCGGCTAATGCCAGTTTGCCACAAGCCCTACTATGCCATGTATATTAAACAAATTTTCTAAGTAAATCAAGGGTATGTAACTCTACCAATCATACTTTGATCAGAGTTCTGTGCTCTGCTACTACCATTTTGCCATGAATGAACTCAGAAACCGATACAATCAGATCCATATAAAGCCCCCAACACCAATTCAGCAGATGAACCCTACTATGCCATGTGTATAAGACAAATTTTCTTAGTAAATAATTCTATCAGAGTTCTGTGACTTTATGAGCATGCTCAGTCTTCATCCTTACTATGGTGCAAGTTTCAAACCATTACCTTGAAAACTGTACAAGGAGTTGCAGAGACACAAACAGTACTATAAAGTGTGACACAGGGACACACAGATGGATGAACATAAGTATAGTGGAAAGTAAAATTATATGCCCTCCTCCACTTCGTGGCAGTGGCACATAAACAGAAAAGCAAGAATTGCTTCCCTTATATGATATGGAAAAGTTGTTAAAAATTTAAATGGAACACATAATAATGGGACCTCAATTTAAATTTATTATCCATCTTCACTAGTGACCTAATGAAATAAAACAATTTTGCAGAGGGAGACAATTAGTTTCAAACAAGAAAGGCACAAAGTATTCCTTGAGGGAAATAAACCAAATTATGCAATAGGAGGCAATTAAAATCAAATTACCTCCCTCTGCAAAAACTGGTTACTTCCCTCAAAGAATTCATTGTGCTAAAACAGAGAAAATACAACAGAAAGGCTAAATTTGCCTCCCTTGATACAGAAGAAAAAAAAAATGCCTGCCTAGAAATTAGATTCAAATAAGAAAAGCACAAAGTATTCTTTGAGGAAAGGCAATTAAACTGCCTCCCTTTGCAAAATTGATTCACTTCCTAAAATTTTCTTGTCTGAAACTAAGATTTTATTGTTTGAATTTTGTGAGATTATTTACAATTTGTTCAACAGTTTCATTACATATCACATTCTGAAATGCTGTAGTAATTCTGAAAATCTGAAACCAGTTATTTGGATTCTTGACAGGTGGTATGGGCTCATATATATTCCCTACCTGTTCATCTTCAAATAATTCTCAGGCAGGAAATATGACTTCCTGTCAAGAATCCAGCTAACTGATAATGTTGCTACTTATTTGCTTTTTTTATCCTTGTGTTTTTCGAAGATATTGTGATACCCCCTGTTCGTCCGTCCGGCTGTATGTCTGTCTGTAATGTCACACCATTGCTCCTAGACAATTTGAACTAGAACCTTGAAACTGGCATAGATAATAGCCCTATGGATGAGGACTAGAGAAACACAATCCCAATTTTGATGTAACCCCTGGGGACAGGGTCAGTGGGGTGTGGCCCAAAGGGTCCAAAATCCATTTTGTACAAACATAGTCATGTTGTATATCAAGTAGAAGGTAATGAAGAGTAGAATACAGTGGTGCAAAAATTTTGCCTCAGGGGCATGTCTGGGGGTCACTAGAGGACAAAAAGTAGGATTTTGGTCTTTTTTCTTGATTGTCACACAACTCCTCTTAGGCTTTCTGAGCTGGAAACTGTCTCAGGTAATGGATGAGGACTGGAGGAACGCATTTGGAATTTTGATGTGCATGGAGATATGCGATGGCGCTGGTGTGCGGATATGCAATGGCACGCCATCCACTTGCTCTACTGTGCTTTCGACATCTTTCAGAAAGTCGTTTTTTGCTTGACGCTTTACACAGAAGAAGTAAATTTGCAAACTTTTGTCATGATTTAATGCAAAACCATTTGTCGTAACTGCCTATGTAAGAAAAGTTTCATTCTAGTAATTTGTTTTTAAAAAATCAAATATTTTCACTTTTTCCCATAGTAAAAATGAAATCAAATCATGCAGAAATCTGTAGGGTAGGTAACTTGGAGCCAGATTTTCAATTAATTCCACTTGTTGAATTTTTCTGAAATTTTCACACAATTGTTGTGAAACATCAACAATCCCAATTCAGCAAAGGAAAATAAAAAATATTTTCTTAGACAAAAATTCCAAAATATCACTTTTCTACAGAAATTGCATAAATCAGACCAACTTTTAGCGGTAAATTTAATTTTAGTGTAAATATTTGATAACAAAACACAGAAATAGAAAAGACAAATGGTTTCTGATAAGATATGGCCAGTCAGAACAAAAGATTTTCATTTGAAATAAAAACGCCAAGCAAAAAACGTCTTTCCAAGAGATGTCGAAAGGACAGTAGTTTATTTTTTGCCATCAGCATAAAAAGTGTTAAGGGGAAACATAGCTCCAGATAAGATGGAGTGTCAGGTAAACATTTTTCTTATTTCTCCATGAAAACATGTTGTTGGTACTCATAATAAGCATTTCCATTATGAAAACACGCCTATTCAAATACATTGAAAATTTTACAACCAAACAAGGAAAATTTTCAGACAAAA
Organism: Anodontia alba; assembly: GCA_964016985.1. Taxonomy (NCBI): domain Eukaryota; kingdom Metazoa; phylum Mollusca; class Bivalvia; order Lucinida; family Lucinidae; genus Anodontia; species Anodontia alba. Next base: position 43,669,022 of record OZ024826.1, read on the forward strand.
AATTCTGATATTTTTCATATTTCTGCTCAAAACATAGATTGTGGGTACTTGTTAGAACTGCCTCGGTGAGGCGGTTCTAATGAGTACCCACAATCTATGTTTTTGAGCGGAAATAAGAAAAATAATGTATACCCCTGTAAACCCCAGTTTTACTATATAAAAGTGGGGTTTAAGGGGGTCAAAATTATATAGGTATGTTTTCGTGATGCGACGAGGCGCTTCTTGTGAGAACCCACAACATATGATTTTGTGGAGAAATAAGAAAAATGTCAATATTTTTTGTTCGAAAAAAAAAAGTGCTTTATCTAGAGCCATAGGAAAATATACATTACTTACTAAATACAGTGTTTTTAATGGCATCAATAGTAAAAGCTATGGAGATAAAGAGAGCAAAGATTTCCTCTGATGACCTGAAAAAAAGAAAGAATATATAGTATTACCATAGTTACCCTAAGTATTTGGACACCTTAATCCGTTTATGCTGAGTAGACTTCTACCTCACCTGTTCTCCTCTCCCTTCACCTCCCTGCCCCCATGAGAGGGGATATTTCCATATAAGAGTTATTTCCCTTGTTGGAACCCCCACCCCTGCCTCATAAGAGGATATTTCCATGCAAGAGTTATTTCCCTTGTTGGAGATGAATCCATTCCCTGTAGAAATTGCTGACTACAAGGTACCAACAATGCTAATTAGGAAAACAGAGATGATCTTGACTAGTGCTGTACCAGATCTGACTTTTTGTAAGAAGGAAACAATTTAACATCCAGGGCCCAGTTGTTCAAAGCGTTGTTCGCTTAACGAGCTCATTAAGGGTCATTTTGTTAACTGTTTTAGCAGATTCAATGTACAATATTATGATATTTTTTGCTGAAAAAATGTGAGTAGCTACTGCAAAAGCTACTCACATTTTTTCAGCAAAAAATTTCAGCATATTTGCGTATTACTCGATGTAAATTTTAACGAATCGTTAACTAACGACGTCGTTAGCTTTGAACAACTGGACCCAGGTCAATGAAAGTTACTTGGTCTTGTACATTACTAGAGCCTTAAATGCTGTATTGATATCATGGGACTGATACACTCATGTTGGTTTGAGCTTTTGCATCATGGTTAACTACGAATAACTCTTCAACGTACTATCAAAATGCTTCGCCTTGTAGTATGCCTAGATGAAAACTTTCCAATTTTGATCCAAAATATTAACTTTTACCTCTCTCTGGGCAAATTCAGCAGATGAAAAGTTGATATTTTTTCTTTCTTTTCTTTTTTTTTTTTTTTCTTCAGAAAATAGGCTTTGACCTTTCATGCAAATTGTCTCCTGAGGAGACAATTTGCATGAAATGTCAAAGCCTATTTTCTGGTAAAAAAAAAAAAAAAAAAAGAAAAATATTTCAAGGCAAAATGTGGTGTCTGCTTAGAGTCTACACTATTTGCTGCTCATCCTGAAATTTTTTAGACACATCAACAGGTAGGGACATTATAGGACATGCATGGTAAGGAGTTAAAGTGTCAAAATCATGAACATATTCTGGAGCCCGGTTATGCTGTTGGACAAAAATGCCACGAGCAAGATGCATATTCTCTCATGGGTATATGCAGGATAGTCAAGGCTCGAAAAATTTGCCTGGCATAGACGTTGGAGCTTGTAGATTTTGAAAAGCAAACTACACATGCTCTTACCAGATTGCATATGATGGGCAACACACAAAAAGGGCCCTTATGTAATTTGCGGACAACACCAGCCCTGATCAGCCTGTGCATAAGCGCAGGCTGATCTGGGCCTTTGTTATCCGCTTACAGTCTCAGTTAATACTGTTATATGTTGATGCAGAAAATGCCCAAATTAGACTGCACAGATGTGCAGACTGACCTGGAGCTATGCTGTCCGAAAACTGCATAAGGGCACTTTTTGTGCATTGTGCATCATATGTACACAGCTAGAATGACCAGATTCATAGCTCTTGATCATAAATATTTTTCGCATTTCTTCATAAAAACATGTTTTTGGCACCAAGGCACTTCAAATGCATACCTAAAACATAAATTATGTTTCCCGCAGAAATAAGAAATACATCAATACATTTTGGTTTGCAAAAATCTAGAATCATATCAGACTGTATACATTTACATGACTAGAAATGTGTCAATATGACACAGATGCCCCCACCCAGGGCCATCCTCACCCACACTCAGGCATTCTGCAAAAAATGAAGTAAAAAAAATAACTGGCAGATTTTACCCTAAATCGAATTTGACCTATATTTTGTGATAATATACCTGTGTATAACATATGCATCCAATACACCAAATCTTTTTTAAAAAAGTATCGAAAGGAAAACATTTTTTGAAGGTGAAAAAAGGCCATAACTCCCATAATAATGGGTGAATTTTACCCTAAATAGAACTTGACCTCTATTTTATGATTATATACCTGTGTATTAAATATGAATCCAATACACTAATGTTTTCAAAAGCTATTAAACGGAAACTATTTTTCAACGTTGAAAAAGGGCTGTAAATACAAATATAATTGGTGGATTTTACCCTAAATCGAACTTGACCTATATTTTATAATTATATGTTTGTGTATAAAATATGAATCCAATTCACTAACCTTTTCAAAAGTTATGGAATGGGAACCATTTTTCAAAGTTGAAAAAGGGCCATAACTCCCAAAATAATTGGTGGATTTTACTCTAAATCAAACTTGACCTACATTTTATGATTATATACCTGTGTATAAAATTTGAACCCTATACACTAATCTTTTAAAAAAATATCGAAAGGAAACCAATTTTCAACTACTTTACAACATTGAAAAAGGGCCGTAACTCTAAAAGCAATTGGTGGATTTTACCCTAAATCGGACTTGACCTATATTTTATAATTATATGCTCGTGTATAAAATATGAATCCAATACATTAATCTTTTCAAAAGTTGTGGAACGGAAACCATTTTTCTGAGTTGAAAAAGGGCCATAACTCCCAAAATGATTGGTGGATTTTACCCTAAATCGAACTTGACCTATATTTTATGATTATATACCTATGTATAAAGTTTGAATCCAATACACTTATCTTTTCAAAAGCTACCAAATGGAAACCATTTTTCAAAGTTGAAAATTTTTCAAAGTTGAAAATTTTTCAAAATTAAAAAAGGGCCATAACTCCCAACATAATTACTGGATTTTACCTTAAATTGAACTTGACCTACATTTTATGATTATATACCTGTGTGTAAAATTTGAATCCAATACACCAATCTTTTCAAAAGATATCGCACGGAAACCATTTGTGTTCTTTCTTGTTCCTCTGTCATTACTGACAATGACCAATCCTAATCAACTGTATGATGTGTTATTATTTGTGTGTTCTAAAATGGCTGATGAGACCAATCTTAGCTTTGTGTAGATTTGTGTTGTGTACAGGATGAATGGACATACAGACAGCGGTGATACTATATGCCCCCGCATTGAAAATGGCGGGGGCATAAAAACAGACCTTTTTATGTTCATAATGTCTCTATACTGTTAGCTCAGGTCTGTCTGTATTACCATATTCAATCAAATTATTACAAATATCCCTATTAGGGCACATTCAAGCAATTTTGTAGTCTTCAGATTATAACCCATGTACTTTTATTTTTTTCTTTATAAAAGCATATGTTATGGGTACTCATTTGAATTGCCTAGCCAATTGTGGAGGCAATTCAAATGAGCGAGAACAATATATGCTTTGTCACATTTTGCGTCGTTGTAACATTTTCCGCAGTGATAATGCTTTTATAAAGAAAATCTGAAATGGCATAAGCATCATTTAGTCCTCTGCTGATATTTGTTTAACCCTTAAAGCGCCAATCACAACAATTGTCATCTGCTTTGTCATCTGCTTGTGATTTTAAAAGTCATTTTTGCAAACAGTGTGGACCCAGATCAGACTGCTCCTTTAGGAGCAGTCTGATCTGGGTCCACACTGTTTGCCTGTATGCAAAAATAGGTTTGAAAAGTTTGCAAGAATATTCAGCAGACAACATAAACAGACGACATTTTCAGATGCAGGTTTTCTTGGCGCTTTAAGGGTTAAAGTGTACTCTTATTAGGTGGATATTTTACTATAAGTTTTTCCAGTAATTTTGAAAAACTGTGTGGTAAGGTAATAAGGTCAACTAGAGCTGGTGTTTGTAAAACACTATGCCCCAAACTGCCTGACTCTGTTTGACTCCAACACTGCTTAGCCATGACGGTAACAACAGTACAAATATATGATTTCAATGTTATTTTATCAAAGGGAAATAACTCTAAAATAGGAGATGATTGGGATAAGAAAAAAATACGGATCACCTATTTTTTCATGAGGAATCAAAACATGAAATTTCAAAACATTAGCATACATGGTTCTAAACTTATGCTATACACAATAAAGCAACGACATTAAATGGCCCGAAATTGCGAAGGGCCATAAATCCAACATTTCATTTAATTGGTTCAAAATTTATTCAGGTGATCTCCTCCTCAATCCCAATCAGTATACCAAATATCATGGCTCTAGCTTAAATACTTTTTGAGATATCTTGCTGAAAAAGTCAAAATGCCTAGAACTACAAAGGGCCATAACTACATCAATTTTTCATGGAATTCCCTAAAAAACAAATCAGGTAATCTCCACATCATCCCCAATCAGCATATAATATTTCAAGACCCTAGCTTAAGTGCTTTTCGAGAAATCTTGCTGACAAGGTCAAAATGAGCAGAACTGCAAAGGGCCGTAACTTTATCAATATTTTCATGGAATTCTCTCAAAATATAATCGGGTAATGTACACATCATTCCCACTCACTGTATCGAATTTCAAGAACCCAGCTTAAATACTTTTCAAGATATCTTGCTCACAAGATTTAATTCTGATTTTTTTCAAAGGGGCATAACTTTAAATAAACATGCTAGACAAGAAACAAAATACGGGTCGGCTATTTTTTCATTGGGAACCCAAATATAAAATTTCAAAACCCTAGCGTGCAGGGTTCTTAAGATATGGCATGCACAAAAAAAGCTTGATGAACGGACAAACAGTCGGATGGACAAATGAAGGCAAAATAATATGCCCCATCAATTTCATTCGAAACTGGGGGCATAATCAGGTCATCTACTTATCGCTACCAATCTATTCATCAAGTTTCAAGGCTCCAGCTTCAATAGTTTTTGAGATATTTTGTTCACAGGGGAAACATGCCCAAATTTACAAAGGGCCATTACTTATGAAATATTTTTCAGAATTTACAAAAAAAATTAATCAGGTCATCTACTCATCATTACCAATCAATTCACCAAGTTTCAAGTCTCTAGCTCTAACAGTTTTTGAGATATTTTGCTGACAAGATAAAAATGCCCAAAATAACAAAGGGGCATAACTCAAGAAGTATATTTCAAAATTTCTTCAAAAGTTAATCAGGTTGTCTACTCATCACTACCAGTCTATTCATCAAGTGTCAAGGCTCTAGTTCCAACAGTTTTTGAGATATTTTGCTGACAAGGTAAAATTGCCCAAAATTACAAAGGGCCATAACTCATGAAGTATTTTTCAGAATTTCTTCAAAAATTAATCAGGTCATCTACTCATCACTACAAATCTATTTACTAAGTTTCAAGGCTCTAGCTCTAACAGTTTTTGAGATATTTTGCTGACAAGATAAAAATGCCTAAAATTACAAAGGGGCATAACTCAAGAAGTATATTTCAAAATTTCTTCAAAAGTTAATCAGGTTGTCTACTTATCACTACCAGTCTATTCATCAAGTTTCAAGGCTCTAGCTTCAATAGTTTTTGAGATATTTTGCTGACAAGTTAAAATGCCCTAAATTACAAAGGGCCATAACTCATGAAGTGTTTTTCAGAATTTCTTCAAAAGTTAATCAGGTCATCTACACATCACTACAAATCCATTTACTAAGTTTCAAGGCTCAAGCTCTAACAGTTTTTGAGATATTTTGCTGACAAGGTAAAAATGCCCAAAATTACAAAGGGCCATAACTCAAAAGGCATTTTTCAAAATTTCTTCAAAAGTTAATCAGGTTGTCTACTCGTCACTACCAGTCTATTCATTAAGTTTCAAGGCTCTAGCTCCAACGGTTTTTGAGATATTTTGCTGACAAGATAAAAATGCCCAAAATTACAAAGGGCCATAACTCATGAAGTATTTTTCAGAATTTCTTAAAAAGTTAATCAGGTCATCTACTCATCACTACAAATCCATTTACTAAGTTTCAAGGCTCTAGCTCTAACAATTTTTGAGATATTTTGCTGACAAGGTAAAATTGCCCAAACTTACAAAGGGCCATAACTCAAGAAGTATTTTTCAAAATTTCTTCAACAGTTAATCAGGTTGTCTACTCATCACTCCCAGTCTATTCATCAAGTTTCAAGGCTCTAGCTTCAATAGTTTTTGAGATATTTTGCTGACAAGATTGCGTCCATATTTTTTCAAAGGGCCATAACTCAGAAAAAGGGCATAATCCTGTCAAGAAAAAAAATACGTGTCAGCTATTTTTTCATGAGGAATCCATATATGGTATTTCAAAACAGTAGCATTCACGGTTTTAAAGTTATGCTATGCATAAAAAAGCGTGACGAACGGACGGACGGACGGACGGATGGACGGAAGGACGGACGGACGGACGAACAACCCAGAAGCAATATGCCCCTCCAACTTCTTTGAAGTTGGGGGCATAAATATGGGTATGTGCATAAATGGTTAGCGTAAAATTACTAGAAACCTGCTATCCCAGGTTATTATATTCTTACTGTTTAAAGTTTCTATATGGATAAACACCATAGTTATCTATGCTGTTACTTTTCTACCATCTAAAATGATGTCAACTTATTTTTTCTGCTCCAAATCCACCAAACAAAAACAATCTCTTCTCTTTATAAAGTTATTTATTCAAAAACTACTAAATAAGAAAACCCTTTTTCCTGATAACCCCTCTTATCTAGAGCTATCTATTGCTTTTTGATGCGCAATGCATGAAAAGGGCCCTTATGCAACTGTGGATAATGCAGGCCCTAATCAGCCTGCGCATATGGCATAAGGACTTTTTTACCATGTTGCATATCATTTGAAATATCTTTCATATTCTTCAATATTTAATAAACATATGCCAATTCCAGTAAATTAGAAGAAAGCAGCTTGAAGAACATCCCGTGATGTTCATGGAATTTTATTATCATTCTGCTTCTATTCTGATCGACATTAATTTTCAATTTATGCATATTTATTTGCATTTTATTTCTGTATTATTGGCACTTTTATTCGCACTTAACCGATAACTGATTTACTTTTTTCAATTATTCTAGATTTCTGGCATTTTTTTTTTTTAATTTTTATATTTCAACTTTGATTTCTTAAGGGGGCTGGCTACACCATTTTTCCACCATTTTTTATAAGTGAGACAACTAAAGTGACTTCCTGTTTGCATTCCTGCATATCTGGTCCGTTCTGAAAAGAGGATTACTTTAAAGGGAACCTTTTGGCCCCCTCCCCCACCCACCCTAAAAGAACATATTCTTTCCTTTTAAAGTAGACCCCTTCACAGAAGGGATGCAAAGCAATACTGAAAGAGTTGCCTCCCCTGAAAGTGTGCATTGCTATACTTGCAAGGGAGGGGAAGAAACTCTGTCTAAACAGTTTATGTTTACTGTCTGAAAAATGTCTATTCTAACAAGAAAGAATTTGCTCCTAAATTGCATCACGAAAACATGCCTATATAATTTTGACCCCCTTAAACCGCACTTTATATAGTAAAACTGGGGTTTATAGGGGTATACATTATTTTTTTTATTTCTGCTCAAAAACATAGATTGTGGGTACTCATTAGAACTGCCTCACCAAGGCAGTTCTAAAGAGTACCCACAATCTATGTTTGGAGCAGAAATATAATAAATATAGGAATGTTTTTATCTGAAAATTTTCCTTTTTGGTTGTAAAATTCAATATATTTGAATAGGCATGTTTTCGTAATGACCAGGCAACAATGTGCTAGACTAAGGGGTGCAAACTCTTTCCTCTTAGAGTGGACCCCTTAGAGTGCAGGAAAGCAAACAGGAAGTTACTTCCGTTTTCTGCCTTGTAAAAAATGGAGGAAAATCAAGAGATAGTTACCACGTGGTGTACAAGCTCAGATTTGTTGCTGTTTGTCTTATTTGGCTGTCACTTTCAAACAATCTTTCAGTCATATTGCAACTGTGTCTGGAGCTTAATGAGCTCAATGCTCATGTTCAGACTGCTGCCTCACTGAAATATCATGCCCCAGACACATGACAAGATATTCCACCATGTCACATTACACTGACATCAGGCTGACTAGTTCTGATTCCTAGTTTGACATTCTTAACTCTTAAAATGCCAAGAAAACCAGCATCTGAAAATGTCATCTGTTTTTGTCATCCGCTGAATATTCTTGCAAACTTTTCAAACCTATTTTTGCACACAGGCAAACAGTGTGGACCCTGATCAGACTGCTCCTAGAGGTAGAGGCGCAGTCTGATCTGGGTCCACACTGTTTGCAAAAATGACTTTTAAAATCACAAGCAGATGACAAAGTAGAGGGCAATTCCTGTGATTGGCAATTTAAGGGTTAATGCTGAGTGTCAAGTGAAAGAGCAGCTAGTAACATTTCCTCGGCCGAGGATCAAACCCACAACTTCTCGGTCACAGAGTGGACACTCTACCAAATGAGCCACTGTGCCAGTTTATAAGCTGAGAAAAGGGAAAGAAAAATGTTTTACCTGGTGGACCACTTCATGACAATACTGAGGTCCAATGTGGCATACAGAAATAGGAAGAAAGAGTTCCACAATCCAACACAACAAAACATTGAAGTAAAGTCTAGCTGGAAGTCCTTGCTGATGCTATAGATAACTGAAAAAATAAAAACATAATAACATGCATGATCAATGTCTTTAATCAGTAAAACTGTTTATCCTTTCAGCCAGGTAGACCAAAACCAATACCTGTGCAAACAGTGTAGATCCAGATGAGATGGTTCATAATGAGCCATCTCATCTGGCTCTACACTGTTTGCCATTCTGTTTTTGATTTTAGACTGAAACCCCTATTTGTATCAGTGGACAAGTCCAAATTCAAGAATAAAAGAGCCCATTTTAGAAACTCAGGGATAAAAGTGTTTAATGTAATTCACATTAACCCTCAAAGTGCAAGTCACAACAGCAGTAGATGGTATTATAAAGGTTATTTTATTATTATTATTTTTTGGAGAAAATAAGACCTCATGAGTGTGGCATTTTCCAGATTCACTTATATTTGAGCCAGCCCACGACAAAACCAACAAAATAGATGTTAGCGCAGCAAAGACTCAGATCAGCCTGGGCATCTGCCCAGTCTGATCAGAGTGTTTGCTTTGAACTCAATGGCTAGCTAAGGACTCAAGCTTTCTTCATGCAGACAGCAAAGACTCTGATCAGACTAGGTGGATGCCCAGGCTGATCTGAGTCTTTGCGGGCGCACATGCCATTTTGTAGGTTCTGTCCTGTGCTGGCTCATTTTTGACACTTCATGTGAAGCAGCTCTCTATCAGATGATTCATATGCAATGTCAAGTCTTATTTTCTCAAACTAATAAAGATATTTTAGAATTTTGTCTGCTACATTTCTGAATGACCCTCTGCGGGTTAATGTTTAACTTGCTGGTAATTTGCAAGCATCATTTTGGCTTGCATTTAATTAATCATTTTCCAGAATGAATTTGTTTAATTAAAACCCTATATTAAATCTTTACTTTTTTTTGTAGTTGTACATTTGAGCACTAACATTTTCACCCTTGAGTTTTGAAGGGGACTCTACCATATTTGAAGTTAGATAGTTCATTTCTTGCAAATAACAGCGGCAATCAGTGCAGATCCATTTCAACAGAGCTAACTATGAAATTATGAACCATTGCCTCTGAGTCAAGTGGCATATAAGAAGCTTCTAATATGCCACTTGATCTGAATCTATTTGTTAGCAAGTTTGCAAATTCAGTCGACCCTCATTATCTCGACCTTGCTTATCTGGAATAACCGCTTATCTCGAAGTGAAAATCTGGTCCCTGTTTTAATATGGGAATATAATAACAGGTAACAAAATATTGGGGGAAAGAGGAGATTGATTGTGTTGGGGTTTAACGACACATCAACCCTTGTGGGTCATTTTGTGTCGTCGCCCAGAGAAAGGGAGGAAAGAGATAGAAGAGATAGTAGAGGAGATGAAAGAGACGATTAGGGAAGAAATAGGAACAGGAATGAAAGTGAAGAAACAGAAGAAATAAAAACAATCCCCCTCTACCCTTACCTGCTACAAGGATAGCAGGCCTTGCCCAACTGTAAGCCAATTTCAGTTGGACGCCCCGGTGACGTAAGATACACGACACAATTGCCACTCCCGACCACCCCCAGGGAAAGAGGAGAAATTGCTCCTGTGGAGCAATTTCTCCTCTTTTCCGCAATATTTTGAATATATGTCTAACTGCAGAAGTCAAATTACATATTTATTTTGTTAAATGTGGTTGTTCGATTTATTGTTTTCCTCAGTTCCGCAAAGCTGATAAGTCAAGGTACGGATATCTGGAAGTGTTTCAGAGAGTCCCTTGGGCTTCAAGATAAAACGAGTCCACTGTAGATCTTTTTGGTCCTCAGAGCTGATCATGTTACTTAAATAGATAGTATCTGTGGTTGCTCAAAATTCATTTAACTGAAACACCAATAGAATATTAACATTCATTTATTAATTTCAAACACACATTATTTCAACAAACCCTATCTGGTTGGTTCATTTGGAGTTTCATGGCCCGGTCAACACTATTAAGGTCAGGTTGAGCCGGTCAGTTTACCTAACCACACTTTTCCTGGGCAAGCTTAGTCCTCTAAGTGGTTAGCCAGTACTTGTGCACATTCTTTTGCCAGAAACAGACAACTGCCCTTCTTGAATCAGCGAAAGGGAGAGAATGACTGTAGAACCTATCTCCTTTCTGTAATTGTGGAATGGTCCAAATTGTAAGTATTGGGACACCTTAAGTCCTTACCATACTTGTGCTAAAATTTGAACAAGTCTATTTTTACTACCTGCTGATGCATCTAAAACAGTGAATGTGTAACACTAGATGTCTAGAAAGTTCTAGTCAACAAAAGTCCATCCAGAGAGAACTCTCATCATAGCTCCAGATAAAGCGGGTATCCACATAATAGTTTTCTTATTACTCCATGAAAACATGTTGTGGGTACTCATTAGAAGTGCCTCACTGAGGTGCTTCTAATGTGTATCCACAACATATGTTTTCATGGAGTAATAAGAAAAAGATCAGTACTTTTCTGCTGAATAAAATGTCATATCCAGAACTATGTCTCAGACTTACTTTTTGTATAGAGTGCCAGTGGTGCAGTTGTCAACAGTACTATCTGCGGTGTACCTCCGAATAAAGCAAACACCACCCCACCGAATGTCTGTGCCAGCAGAACTTTCTCCACATCTGCGGAATAAAAGAATTACCCTTATTTTACCCCTGTATTTACCTTTACTACTGGGACAGACATGCCTAAGCAATCACACCGGCCGGTTGATCAGGATCTGCACTGTCTGACATGCAGCCAGGACTTTTAACCCTTCTCTTGCTGAGCACAACATGCCTTGTTTTCAGAAGCCAACTGATCTGGATCTGCACTGTTTGTCATTAACCCTTGTCCTGCTGAATAAATTAAGATGCCATGCCCACTTTTCATTTTCAGCCAGTCAGATTACTTGATCCAGATTGTCGCTACAAATTCACATACTTAACTGCAAACAGTGTAGATCCAGATCAGTTGGCTTCTACAGAAGCCAACTGATCTGGATCTACACTGTTTGGTAAGGCAGAGTATATCCGGGTTCAGCAGGACAAGGGTTAAATATGTGAATTTCTATCAGAAACCCGGATCAAGCAATCTGATTGGCTGGAAATTAGAAGTGAGTGTGGCATCTTAATTTATTCAGCATGACAAGGGTTAAGACACATTACATGTAAGCCAGATATATATAAAATTGTTCCAGTTTAACGCTTAGCACTCTGGTTAAAATTTTCAGCAGACAACGTATTGAAATATTTTTCTTATTTTCCCAGAAAACAGGTCATGCCACAGGAGACAATTTGCATGAAATGTCAGAACCTGTTTTCTGGGAAAAATTAGAAAAATATCATCAATGTGTTGTCTGCTGAATTAAGGAACAGTACCAAAAACATACCTACAGATAAACAGTAATTATTTTGACGAAACTTTTTCTTATTCCTCTGTTCCAAAATATACTTTGTGGGTTGTAAGTGGAATTACCTTACCAAGCAGATTTCACTTGGTATCACAAGACATGATTTGGTGCAAAATTATCCAAAATAATCTATTGTATCATCTAAGCTGGAATAACCCTAAGTATTGGGACACCTTATCTACTTACCATACTTGTCCTAAAATTTGAAATAGTCTGTTCTACTAATTCTTGATGTGTCTAACATATTGCTGTATGTATGGCAAATAGCCAGACCCTGATCAGACGCTGCAGAATACAGCATTTGATCAGGGTCTACACTGTTTGCAAAGGCCTATCTGTCCCAATACTTAGGGTTATTACTGTATTGGCTTTATTTTTACAAATGAGTTTTTTCCCATAAAAAAATAATCTTCAGGCATATAAGAACAGCAACATTCCTGATCAGGCTGCTGAAACAAACAGGCCAATCTGACCCTTTGCTATAGCTGGTTATATTCTGCAGTATCTAGTTATTCTGCCAGCTGACAGCAAAGGCCCTGATCAGACTGCATGGACGTGCAGTCTGATCTGGGCCTTTGCTGTCAGCATATGCCAAAAATAACCCTTTTTCTCATGACATGAGCAAATCAGATGTCTCATCAAATAACCGTAGCATTAATCAGGATATTGGGACACTCCTTCTGTTGGTATCTTGCAAATGAATAGGCTTGCCGAAGCTTATTAGAGTCTCGTTTGTGGGAAAACACGTTTTCTGTATTCATATTAACTCTAGAAATTTGGAAAAATATTTATCCACAATGATGATTTAGTGTTTTACATCCCTTTCAACATTATTTAAGTCATATTGAGGATGGAAGGGTGATAATGAAAGGCTGTATGCAATAAAGTGTCGTATTTATCTGTGGAAACATGTTGTGGTACTCATTAGAAGTGCCTTCAGCAGGGTACTGCTAAAGACTACACACAACATTACTTCTTTCTGGAGAAAAAAGAAACATATCAAATATTTCTATACTGATAAAAAAGTAGCTTATCTAGAGATATGCGATATGGGAAAAAGAAAGACACACCCCAGTTTGCATGCACATCATGGCATTCTGGCAAGGGTCTTCCTGGACTGCATACAAAGCATATGCTTTACTGTACCATCAGATCAGTTTTGTTTTCAAGCAGAAAATGTTGTTATTTCTCTTACTTTTCCATAAAAATTGCCTTCTAATGAGTACCCAAAAAATATGTTGTTGCGGGAAAATAAGAATAATATTTTCCTGACAACTCTCTTATCTTGAACTTGAGTTAACCCATTGTAGTCTGGAGACCTCTAAAAGGATTATTGGCAAACAGTGCAGACCCAGATCAGATGCCACAGAATGCGGCATCTGATCAGGGTCTCCTCTCTTTGCAAACGGTTTAGCCATTTTTCTGTAATAATATCTAAATCTTAGAGCTGGGCATACCTAAAACTGAAATCAGACTCTTCCAATATATAGTATGGGACAGTCTATTCAGTCTACAATGGGTTGAGGACCATGTAGCTGTAGACAAACCTTTTTTGTGTGTTTTTCTTTTTTTCTTCCAAAGTGTATTGATATTTTTGTTATTTCTCCATGAAAAAATATCATGTACGCCTACCTCCAGAAAGCGTAAATACAAATGTAATTGTGAACAGCAGAATCTTGTTCGTCTGTCATTACTGACAAAGACCAATCCTAATCAGCTGTGTGATGTGTTATTATTTGTGTGTTCTAAGATGGCTGATGAGACCAATCTCAGCTCTAAACTGCCTGTTGAAGACAGAACAAGAGAGGTCTGAGGAAGAAAGCTCTGTTGGTGATGCCTTAGCTCTGGCTTTCCGCTATGCACGTTTCTGCTCGGCTTCACTGATTCTTTTTGCTTCTTATTCACCAGCTCCCCTTTTTATGAGGCCTCGCCACTTTGTACGATCTTGTGCAATCTGTTCCCATGACTCTGTTGGCATGTTGAAGTCTTTAAGGGAGGCTCTGAGGGTGTCCTTGTATCGCTTCTTCTGACCACCATGGGAGCGTTTTTCTACTTGAAGTTCTCCATAGAGGATTTTCTTTGGCAAACGTTCATCAGGCATTCTGGTAACATGGCCTGTCCATCTTAACTGTGCCAATTTCAGAAGAGTATGTACACTCTGCATCCCTGCCTTTTTCAGGACTTCTGAGACTGGAATCCTGTCTTGCCACTTGATCTTTAGAAGTTTTCTAAGACAGCTTGTATGGAAGTGGTTCAGTCTTTTGGCATGCCGTTGGTAAACTGTCCAAGTTTCGCATGCGTATAATAGTGTTGGCAGCACTACCGATCTATATACTTTCAGCTATGTGTCAAGTCTGATTCCACTTCGGCCCCAAATACTTCCACGTAGTCGGCCAAATGCTGCACTAGCTTTGGCAATTCTAGCATTGACTTCATCATCAATGTGCACAACTCTAGACAATGTGCTTCCAAGGTAGGTGGACTTCTCTACCACTCGCAGTCGTTGACCTTTCACTGTGATGGCAGGCTGTTTAAACTGATTAGACTTTGTCTAATATTATGCAGACAATTCGCACAAATGTCAAGTATATATATTTAAACATATCATCTACAACAATTTTGAAAGGCCCTTTAAATTTAAAATCTGACTTACCAAGGGCGCCTTTTGTATTTTCCTCATTGAGTACACCAAAAGCTATAGATGGCATCAAACAAGCAAAGTACAAGAACAGGGAGGTTGATATTGTCTTCTGGACTGATCTTGGACCTACTACACCTGCAATACATTCACAACATTATCTTCGGTATTTACACTAAGTATTGAGATACCTTAATGCCTTTCCCGACCTGGACTAAAATTTGAAAAAAAGTCTATTTTACTACCTGTTGATGTGTCTAAAATAGTGCTGGATGAGTGGCCAACAGTGTAGACTGATCAGATGCCACATTCTGGGTTTACATTGTTTGCCACATAGCTGGATGTGTGAGTAGGGCAGGGGCATAATGTTTCCCAAACTCACTGCCGACAAACAGACAGTATAGGTTCTGCAGTATAAACATGTGGTTAATCTGGGCCTTATGGCTCATATGTAGACTATGACACCGCCCTATAACTAGGAAATAATAAGCTAATATATCAATCGTAGCTCCAAATAAGAGGGATATCCAGATATAAATATTTTTTTTTTATTTTTCAACAAAATATATGTTATGAACACTCATTTGAATGAGTACCTAGAACCCATGTTTTCATGAAGAAATAAGACAAGAGTTCCGCGGAAGGCATCGTCGCACCTGCTGGGGCAAAAGTCACAGGAGCCACAATCAGAACGTGGTTATTAAATAAGTTTATTTCATTCTTAGCAATGCTTAGTTGGAAAACTGGGTTGAAAAAAATGAAGACAAAGTGCCTAGTGGGGCACATATATTCCAGGCCAGTGCCATTCCCTCTAATGGCTATATCTTCAGCACTGACTTTTCGTATTATACAGCCTTATGATAATGGAATGTCGACGTAAAATGAGTAAAAGTCACTGGAGCGTGAAATATAGGTCAAGGTCACTGGGTCAAGGTACCTGCTAAGTCAGTATATAGATGAGGAGTTATCGAACATCAACGTAAAATGTGTCAAATATAGGTCAAGGTCACCGGGTCAAGTACCTGCCAAGCCAGTGCAATGAGGTGAAGCACTATGCAAGATTTAGTAGTTGTAGGTCTTATATTTGAGAAGATACCTAACATCAACGTAAAATGTGTCAAAGTCACTGGGGTGCAAAATATAGGTCAAGGTCACAAGGTCAAGGTACCTGCCGAGTCAGTACATCGAGAAGAAGCACTATACAGGATTTGGTGGTTGAAGGCCTTTTAGTTGAGGACATATGGAAGGGTGATGTAAAAGGTGTAAAAGTCAATGGAGTGGGAAATATAGGTCAAGGTCACTGAGTCAAGGTAACTAAAGAGTCCGTACATTGAGGAGAAGCACTATGCAAGGTTTGGTGGTTGTAGGCCTTATAGCTGAGGAGATATTGAACATCGACGTAAAATGTGTAAAAGGCACGTGAGCGCAAAATATATGTCAAGGCCACCGGGTCAAGATACCTGCTGTGTCAGTACATCTAGGAGAAGCACTATGCAAGGTTTGGTGGCTAGAGGTCTTAGATTTGAGGAGATCTGGAACGTTGACGTAAATTATGTCAAAGTCACTGCAGCCAAAATATAGGTCAAGGTCACCAGGTCAAGGTATCAGCTGAGTCAGTACATTTAGAAGAAGCACTTTGCAAGGTTGGATGGTTGTAGGCCTTATAGTTGAGGAGATATCGAACATCGATGCAAAATGTGTCAAAGTCACTGGAACGGAAAATATAGGTCAAGGTCACCGGGTCAAGGTACCTGTCGAGTAAGTACATCTAGGAGAAGCACTATGCAAGGTTTGGTAGTTGCACACCTTATAGCTGAGATGATCTGGAACGTCAACATAAATTGTGTCAAAGTCACTGGAGCACAAAATAGAGGTCAAGGTCACTGGGTCAATGTACCTGCCAAGTCAGGAGGTCAGAGAGATGTGTCATGCAAGGTATGATGGTTGTTGTAGAATTGTAGTTGATTAGAATAAATGTCAAACTTCGAGATAAATGCTGAGATGCACGGGTGGACAAACAGACGGACGAACTGAAAAGGGGATGCCTATGTCGCAAAGTCAGGAGGTCAGGGAGATGTTTCATGCAAGGTTTGATGGTTGTATAGTCTTGTAGTTGATTAGAATACTAACTTTGACATAAATGTCGAACTTCTACATAAATGTTGACAAACAGATGGACAAACAGACAGACGAACGGAAAAGCGGACGCCTATGTCACAAAGTCAGGAGGTCAGGGAGATGTTTCATGGAAGGTTTGATGGTTGTTTAGTCTTGTAATTGATAAGTATACTAACTTTGACATAAAAGTCAAACTTCGACATAAATGTCGACAGGTGGACAGATGGACAAACAGACAGACAAACGGAAAAGCCGATGCTTATGTCGCAAAGTCAGGAGGTCAGAGAGATGTTTCATGCAAGGTTTGATGGTTGTTTAGTCTTGTAGTTGATTAGAATACTAACTTTGACATAAATGTCGAACATCGACATAAATGTTGACAGACGGATGGACGGGCTGACGGATGGATGGGAAAGCGGATGCCTATATCGCACCCTGCTACAAAAAACATATTTTGGAATTGAAAAATATGCCTTATCAGGAGTTACAATCAATTTTAGCAACAACCTTTATTTATTTTAGGATATATTTAGATATGCTTCTTAACTAGATTACATGTGAGGACAGGTGTACATGCAAAATCTAGATCTTGGCTTTGCCATATCAAACGGGTTGATTTTACTTTGTATTATCTCATTCTCATTCATTATCTCAGTTATGCCATGAGAAAATGGTCTTGATCCTGTTTAGCCTTGGGCATTTTGACAGTATGACCAAGTCCATCTAGCTCCAGTAAAGGAGATCCAGGACTCTGACAATAATTCTGTTAGTTTTGTACCAAAACATATCATGTGGGTACTCATTGGAATTGCCTCAATGAGGCAATTCCAATGAGTACCCACAGGATTTGTTTTGGTGCAAAAAATATATCCCAAATAATGTTACAATGACCAATGGTCGGTCCATCATTCTCGATCAATGTCTTAATGATCCTGTATATCAATAACATATCACTGGACAAACTACATAGCTGTCACGCTAATTGCTAATCGGTGATTTCCATTTCCATACAGGCAATATTTGGCAATGGGTTAACCTTTAACTTGCAAAATTTAAATCACAACAGATGACAGTTTAATATATAAATATATTTTTCTTTTTCTTTTTTTTCACCACAAAAGTACAGCTTGACCTTTCATTCAAAGTGTCTCCTTTGGAGACAATCTGAATGAAATGTCAAGCCTTACTTTTTGTGAAATATAAGAAAATTAATAATAACAAGAAATTTTTACTTCAAATAGATGTCTGCCCACCAGGTTTACAATTCAAGTGCAAAATGTAGACAAGGTCACCAAAATTTGCAGTCTGCTGATTTGGTCTACAGAGAGTTAAAAGTTATAACACAATACAATATTGCTTTACAAGAAGAATGGGTGAAACAAGAAGCTATTGACAACAAGTTATTGACCAGCTCAATCAGACAAGATTTTCACAGAAAGCTATAGCGTAGTTACCCCAAGTATTCAGTCAGACAAACCTGTGCAAACAGTGTAGACCCAGATCAGATGACACAGAATGTGGCATCTGATCAGAGTCTGCACTATTTGCCACTCATCCAGCAGCTTTTTAGATTGTGAATCAGATGTTTAAATGTTAGAACCAGTATGGTAAGGAGTTAAGGTGTGAATATTTAGGGTAAATATGATATAAACTATTCATCTAATAGTTTGTGAGAAATTGAGCTAAATGCTAAGGTTGACATAAATGTTTATGGCTAGATTTACGGCTGGATGCATAGACGAATGGTTTGATTTGATAAAAACTGAATATCTACATTGTCCCTCAGCCCTGTAGACCAAAATGGAAAATGCATAATCAAAAAGTGTAGATTTGCGCCCAGTTGTTCAAAGCTAACTGTTGTAGTTAAGATATTTTCAAATACATTGATGTTTTTGCTGCAAAAATTTGAGTAGCTTTTGCAATGCAATACAATGCAAAAGCTACTCACATTTTTTCAGCAAAAATATCAATGTATTTTCCCTATTCTTTAAGGTAGAAATTTTAACATCACATTAGCTAACAACTTTATTAAGTTTTGAACAACTGGGTGCAGGGCTTTGAAGCAGTACTATACAAAAAATCAAGGCTAAATTTAAGACTAGCTTTAGTACAATACAAATTAAATAAGCAATTTTAGTAACTTTTTTTTTTTATTTTTTAATAAAACAAGTACATACATGGTTATAGTCTGAAATTATATCCTTCTATAAGCGCACAGTCAAGCATTTAGGAATTTTAAGGACATTGGAAGCCTGCAGATCTAGATGAAATAACTCTAAATGAGCATCTCATCAAGATCTGCACTGTTTGTCAGTCTATGTTTTAGTTGTTGTTTTTTTTTTTTTCTAGATACATCCCTATTTGCAATAGTAGATGTGTCTAAATATGCAAATATGGAGAAATCCAGACTCTGATCAGAATCATCATTGGCAGCAAAAGGAAACAAGACTCTTGGCTATCCCTTGAGAACTCAGACTCTGATCAGAATCATCATTGGCAGCAAAAGGAAACAAGACTCTTGGCTATCCCTTGAGAACTCAGACTCTGATCAGACTGCCTGAATGCAGATCTGCAGGGTGGATAACACGTGTAATTGTGCCTTGGCTCATTTATGATATTTAATGATTTTTTGTTTTGCTATTTTGTCAGTTGAAAAGAATGTATAAAAATAAAATTCTTTTTACATTTTTTACCCAAAAATAAAGGCTGAGTAGACAGTGTAAACCCATTTCAGGCACTGCAGAATGTCTAAGAACTGATGGACCAGTAGCAAACAGTGTAGACCCTGATCAGACACTGCATTAAGTGGCATCTTATCTGGGTCTATACAGTTTGCTAAGGCCTGTCTGGTCCAATACTCGGGGTAATAATATGGTACATTTGTCCCATTATTTTGTTTCTGTTTTTTTTCTTTTTTTGTTTTTTTTGTTTCTGTTTTCATGGCACTAATGAGAAACAATACAAATGCTCACCATCTTTATAATCTGACCAATAATGAGGCAGTCTCCTCTTCAGATCCCCTGTAATACCCGTCAAGAACCTACAACCAATCCGCTCCTGAAATATAAACATGGTACTAGCATTATCAATGAGGAAGGTAGGTACATTATATTATCAAATGAAGGGTACTCGCATTATCACTATCAAAGGCAGGAACCTACATCATCTTTATCAAATGAAGGGTACTTGCATTCTCTCTATCTATGGCAGGTACCTAAATAATCTTTATCAAATGAAAAGGTACTAGCATTATCACTATCTAAGGCAGGTACTGACATTATCTTTATCAAATGAAGGGTACTTGCATTAATAATCACTATCTATGCAGGTACCTACATCATCTTTATCAAATGAAAGGTACTAGCATTATCACTATATAAGGATGGTACCTACATCATCCTTATCAAATGAAGGGTACTAGCATTATCACTATCAAAGGCAGGTACTGGCATCATCTTTATCAAATGAAGGGTACTAGCATTATCACTATCTATGGCAGGTACCTAAATAATCTTTATCAAATGAAAGGTACTAGCATTATCACTATCTAAGGCAGGTACCAGCATCATCTTTATCAAATAAAGGGTACTTGCATTATCACTATCTATGGCAGGTACCTAAATAATCTTTATCAAATGCAGGGTACTAGCATTATCACTATCTAAGGCAGGTACCTACATCATCTTTATCAAATGAAGGGTACTAGCATTATCACTATCTAAGGCAGGTACCTGCATCATTCTTATCAAATGAAGGGTACTAGCTAGCATTATCACTATCAAAGGAAGGCACCGACATTATCTTTATCAAATGAAGGGTACTAACATTATCACTATCAAGGATGGTACCTACATCATCTTTATCAAATGAAGGGTACTAGCATTATTACTATCAAATGATGGTATATATATTATCTTTATCAAATGAAGGGTACTAGCTAGCATTATCACTATCAAAGGAAGGCACCTACATTATCTTTATCAAATGAAGGGTACTAGCATTATCACTATCAATGATGGTATATATATTATCTTTATCAAATGAAGGATACCAACATTATCACTATCAAAGGATGGTACCTATCTTATCTTCTTTAAATGAAGGGTACTGGCATTACTGCTATTAAAGATGGTACCTACATTATCTTTACCAAATGAGCATTATCACTTTCAAAAGAAGGTACCTATATTATCTTAATCAAATGAAGGATACCAGCATTATTACTAACTGAGGAGGTTACCTACATTATCTTTATCAAATGATGGGTACAAGCATTATCACTATCAAATGAAGGTACCTTTATCTTTATCAAATGATGGGTACAAACATTATCACAATCCTAGAAAGGTACCTACATTATCCTTATCAAATAGAGAGTACAAACATTTTCACTGACAAAGAAAGGTACCTATATTATCTTTATCAAATGAAGGGAGAAGCAGAATCACTATCAAAGAAAGATACCTATATTATCTTTCTCAAATCAATAACATAAGTATTATCACTATCAAAGGAAGGTGACTACATTAATCAAATGAAGGGGACAAGCATTATCACTATCAAAGGAAGGTACTTACATTATCTTTATCAAATGAAGGGCACAAACATTATCACTATCAAAGGAAGGTATGTATATTATCTTTCTCAAATGAAGGGTACTAGTAGTATCACTATCAAAGGAAGGTACCTATACTATCTGTACCTATACTATCTTTATCAAATGAATGATATTAGTATTATCACTATTAAATGAAGATGCCTACATTACCTTAATCAAATTAAGGGTACAAGCATTATCACTATCAAAGGAAGGTGCCTACATTATCTTTATTACATGAAGGGTACAAGCATTATCACTATCAAAAGACGGTGCCTACATTATCTAAATCAGATGAAGGGCACAAGCATTATCATTTTCAAAGTAATAGCTTCTGATAAGGAGTATTCAGATAATGTTTTTCTTATTTCTCCACAAAAACGTATGTTCTGGGTACTCATTAGAAGTGCCATGCTGCTGTGCTTCTAATGAATACCCACAACATATGTTTTTGTGAGGAAATAAGAAAAAATATCAACACTTTTTCGTCAAAAAAAAAAGCACCTTATCAGAAGGTATGGAGATTCCTGTATAATTATCACACTAAAAAAGAGGACTTACATTATCACTATCAAAGGATGGTACTTTCTCATCTACGTGTGACATTCTTTCTACCATGGCTCTAGTGTGCTCCTCCAAGACAATCTTAAACTCTTCCTCTGTGTGGCACAGTAGCAACTGGTTGCGGAAGTCAGGGTCAGAGAACATGGTTGCAAATGTTCTACCTGTCTCCAGGTCTGTTTTGGTTCCTTTCTGAAAAAAAAAAAAAAAAAAAAAAATACAAGATTTTTAAGTTTTTGCACTCTCATGGTGAAAAAAGTAGAGTATAAATTACCGTAATAACCCTGAATATAGGGACAGACAGGCCTGGGAAAACAGCGTAGACCCAGATCAGATGCTGCAGCATCTTAGGGACTACCCTGTTTTCCACTCATCCAGCACTATTTTAGACACAAAACAAGCTGAACTAGAAATGTGTCAATATGACACAGATGCCCCCCCCAGGGCCATCCTCATCCACACGCGGGCATTTTACCTGGTACAAATGCCTTAACCTGAGTCTAACAGAATCATGTATGTAACTATGTATGTATGTACATTATGTGCATACACACACATTTGTACAGAAGGATGCACATATGCATGTATGGAAAAAGAAAAAACTATATGCCTCCGGCATCATCCGATGTGGGGGCATAAAAATGAGGCCCTCCTGGGGGATACCGATTCCCTTGTTCCCCTGAAAAAAATCGTCATTTTCCCTTGTTCCCCAAAATCAAAATCTTGATTTTCTATGTTCCCTGTTCTCCAAATTTGCTTTTGCACCCCCGTTCCCTTCAATTTTAGACTTCTGTTCCCTTGTTCCCCTAAAGTAAATGGCCTTATTCCTGGTCCCAAAAACCCCTAGGAGGGCCTCAAAAATAGACCTTTTCAAATTTTAGGACAAGTATGGTAATGAGTTAAGGTGTCCCAATACTTACGGTAAATATTGTAGTGATTATTGTTTTTTCTCCTGATAATGAAAATTTTTTACTTGTTACTATGGATATCGATAGGGCATGTTTTTTTTTTTGTTTTTTTTTTTAAAAAAAACCCCCCAAACTGTTGAGTTTATTTCTCAAAAAAAAACATACATTATAGTACCCATTAGAAGCAGCTTTGCAAGATACTTATAAAGAGTACCCACATTCCCACAACATATGTTTTTAAGGCAATATAAGAATATATCTATCTTGGTACTTCTTTTATCTGTAGCTTCAAGTTCTGTTAATATCGCATTAACCCACTGTAGACTGAATGAACCCCTCCCCCCCCCCCCCACCCCCCCCCCCCACCCCCTTGATTTTAGGAATGTCAGCATACCTGTGATTTAGATATTCTTGGAGAAAAATGGTTGACCTATTTGCAAACAGTAGAGACGCACAGTTGCAAGCAGTGATCAGATGCCGCATTCTGCGGCCTCTGATCTGGTCTACACTGTTTGCCAATTACCCTTTTAGGGGTCTCCAGACTACAATGGGTTAATTGAAACCTGACAAAAGTAAATGTCTTTATTCTGTTGCATATATAAACCAGTGGTATATAATACTAAGTTAAGTAACTTTTTTTCATTAGGTAACTTGAGTGACTTATCATAATTAAGTATCTTATCATGATAAGTAACTTATCATAGTGACAAAAAAGTTACCTAAACATGTATCTTCAACATGACCTCAATAAGTAACCAAGCTACCTAACATGTCGGCACTATTAACCCTTCTCTTGCTAAACACAACTTAAACTGTCTTAGCAAACAGTGAAGATCCAGATCAGTTGGCTTCTGAAGAAGCCAACTGATCTGGATCTGCACTGTTTGTCATTAAATATGTGAATTTCTATCAAAAACCCAGATCAAGTCATCTGATTGGCTGGAAATTAGAAGTGGGCATGGCATCTTAATTTATTCAGCATGACATGGGTTAAGTCTCAAACCATTCAGTAACTAGTTTTTCCATAATGATGTTCAACACACAAGAAGGGCCCTTATGCAATTTGCAGGTAGCCCAGGCCCTGATCAGTCTGCCCATTTCTGCAAGCTGATCAGGGCCTTCATTGCCCGCTTACAGAATCAGTGGATACAGTAGTATATGTTGATGAACAGAGACTGTCCAGATCAGACTGCATGGATGCATGCGTCACTTGGCCCTTCGCTGTTCGCATATAACATAAGGGCCTTCTTCCCACATTGCACATTGTATGACAAGTAACTTAGTTGCTTTAAATCATTCAAGTTACTTAAGTGCCAAAAACATTACCTAACATGGTACTACAGTGGGTTTTTTTTTTTATTATTATTTTTTCTCTCTCTACTGAAACAAGAAGGATTGTCTATTCCATTATTATGATGTGAATAAAATGCATGTCTTAATTAACCCTTGTCATGCTGAATAAATTAAGATGCCTACTTCTAATTTTCAGCCAATCAGATTACTTGATCCGGATTGTTTCTATAAATTCACATACTTAATGGCAAACAGTGCAGATCCAGATCAGTTGGCTTCTTCAGAAGCCAACTGATCTGGATCTACACTGTTTGCAAAGGCAGGGTATATCTGGGCTCAGCAGGACAAGGGTTAATTTCAAGAAAAAAAAATAGAATGTCATCTACAGTATGTAAATTTTATCTACAGCAGGCTAAAATTATGTTGTCTGTCGGGATTTGCTCCTTGAGACAGTGCCATAATCTTCATGCCATTATATCTGATGCTAATTACAATTTTAGCAACCCTAAGTTACCCTAAGTATTGGGACAGGCATGAGCAGTGTAAACACAGATTAGATGACACAAAGCATGGTGTCTGATCAGGGTCCACACTGTTTGTCACTCATTAAGCAGTTATATCAACTGATAATAAAATGGATTTGATCAAAATTTAGGACACATATGATAAAGGGCTATGGAGGTAAGTACTGGTTAACCACATGTAGTAAGGTAAACTGACTGGCTTCACATAACCTTAATAGTGTTGAGTGTCTAAACTCCAAATCAACCAAATGATTTATAATACACTCGTTGCTGTTCTAGCATATGTGTATGTGCATTTTTGTGTGTGTGTGAAAAAAAGAAAAGGAAATACACTTTCTAAGCTATTTTTCCACAAAAAATGTATGTTGTTGGTACTCATGGGAAATGAAGAATATTTTGATTATTATGCACTAACCATTTAGAAGTCATGGAGTGCACAAGAATTTGGCTTAGAAATTCATTCAGGGGAGATAACTAGAAATTGAACAAAGCAAGAGTTGTCCTTCTTGCATGTGACACTTCTGCATGATCTGATATATGTCTCTACCAAATATTTTCAAATTATCTCAAACAGTATGGGAGTTATGGCCTGCCCAAGATTTCTGCTTTGTGGGGCATAAGTACATAAGGAAAAAAATGAGGGTTGTCCCTCTTGCACGTGACACACCTACAGGTCCTTATCTATGCCCCTTCCAAATATTATCAAAATATTTCAAACCATTAAGGTTATGGCAGACACAAGAATTTGGCTTAGAAATTTGTTCAGGTGAGATAACCAGAAGACCAAAGCAAGAGTTGTCCTTCCTGCATGCAATACTTCTACTTGACCTAATTTATGTCCCTACCAAAAATTATCAAATTATCTTAAACAGTATGGGAGTTATGGCCTGCACAAGATTTCTGCTTCAGAGGATATAACTACATAATGAAGAAAGTGAGAATTGTCTCTCTTGCATGCCACATGCCTACTGGTCCTTATCTGTGGCTCTACCAAATATTATCAAAATATTTCAAACCATGAAGAAGTTATAGCATGCACAATAATTTGGCTTAGAAATTCATTCAGGGGAAGTAACTTGAAAACAACCACAGCAAGTGTTGTCCTTTTTGCATGCAACACTTATTTGACCTGATAGTATGTCCCTACCAAATATTTGAAATTATCTCAACAGTATGGGTGTTATGGCCTGCACAAGATTTCGGTTTCAGGGGACATCAAGTATATAATGAAGAAAGTGAGAGTTGTCTCTCTTGCATGCGGCATGCCTACTGGTCCTTATCTATGCCTCTACCAAATATTATCAAACTATTTCAAACCATTAAGAAGATGTGGCGTGCACAAGAATATGACTTAGAAATTCATTCAGGGGAGGTATCTAGGAAATGACCATAGTGAGGGTTGTCCTTCTTGCAAGCGACCTCCTACTGATATATGTCCCTACCAAATATTATCAAATTAGTCAAAAGGTCATGGCCCCGCACATTAACCTAACCATCCCCCACCCTTCCCAATGGCTGGTGTTGGGGAGCAGTGGTGCAAAACTTTATCCCTGTTATCTGGATCAAAGATTTACTAAAGACTGAATCCTATTTGACTGTAAAAAAGTGTGATGTCTGTTTTACAAGCAAAATTTGTGTATTTAATCAGCAAAGAAAGGCTTGTGTCTGTATTTATTTTCCGTGCGGGCATTTTCTTTTCATGTAAAGGCGTATTTGACTTTGGAAGTAAAATCAGTACAATTTCCTTTTTATGCTTTTGAGCCATCAGAAATGTTTAAAGAACTTAAGAAGACTAAGTACTTATGAAAATTGAATTACAGTGAATATGACAGTGCAAGTTAAAGGCCACTTTTCCATACCTGTCACATAGCTCCAGATAAGAGGCAGCATCCAGATGAAATTTTTCTTACTTCTACACAAAAACATGTTGTGGGTATTCATTAGAAGTGCCTCAGCGAGGCACTTCTAATGAATACCACAACATATGTTTTTGTGGAGAAATAAGAAAAATATCGGTACTTTTCGGTTGAAAAATGGGCATCTGGAGCTCTGGCTGTGAAAAGTGAAGACATCATCTCACTATGTTAACATGTCTATGTGAAGTGTACATCCCAGAAGCCATAGCTCTATCTAGATAAGAGAGGTTTTTAACCCTTGGCAGACTGAATGAACTCACCCACACCATATATTGGAAGAGTCCAATTTCAAGTTTAGGTAGGTCAGGCTAAGGGATTTAGATATTCCTAGAGAAAAATGGCTAAAGATTTTGCAAACAGTGAAGACCCTGATCAGACACCACATTCTGCAGCATCTGATCTGGGTCTGCACTGTTTGTCAATTACCCTTACATGGGTCTCCCAACTACAATGGGTTAAACAAAAATATTTTAAACAAAAATATCGATACGGTTTTCATTTCTCAACAAAATCTGGTAAGAATCTGTTTACTTAGGTTAATGAGATATTGTGCAAACAAGAAAGTATCCCCCTCCGAAACATAATCATGATTATAGGGTTGGGGTTGGGGAATGGAGATTATCTGGCAGAAATTATGAGGAACACATGGTGGTATGCTAAAGACACCTTTTCTCATTAACACATTGCTTTCAAAAAAAAAAAAAAAGAACATGTCGACATGCACTGAAGTGGCGACACTCATGGATCTCACTTCACTCATCAATCAGAACATGAAGTTACCTCAGTCTAAAATTAAAGATTATTGAGGTCAAGTGGTCTGGGGTAGCGTATTTACATTTAGTATTAGGGCACCATAACTGATTTACTCTTTACCATACTTGTCCTTATCTTTGAACACATCCCTTTTTACTAACTGCTGATGTGTCTTAACTCTGTCCCCGCTAGTACTTTTTGTCATCTGCTGATAACCTTTGCAAACAGTTTGGACCCAGATCAGGCCCGACAACATGTCGGGCCTGATCTGGATCCAAACTGTTTGACACTCTGATGGTATTTCTGAAAGACTTTTTTGAAAAAGTTATTTTAAAAAAAAAATCCACAGATGATAAAAAAGCATGCAAAATTACCCAGCATGCAAACAGTTAAAACTGGTGTATGAGTAGCAACCACTGCTGACCCTGACCAGATGCTACATTCTACATCTGATCTGAGTCTACACTGTTTGCACAGGCCTGTTTGTCCAAATACTTAGGATCTGATTTGGAAGTTTTACAGCCCAGTTAACACTGTTCAGGTCATGTCAAGCCAGTCAGTTAACTTTTTGCCAGTAACTGACAACTGTCCTTCTAGATTCAGTGGAAGGGGTGTAATGACTGAAGAAATTATTTCATGATCAAAAGATTTGTGGCCCAGCTGGGATTTGACCTTGCATGGCCTGGAACTGCAGTGGCATTCTAGATAAGTGTATTGAGATATTGTCATAATACTCTAAAAGTTGCTTTATTTTCACCCTTTGAGGAAAACTGCCAGTTAAGCAGGTCAACATCTTATCAGTGGTCTATTTGATCAGTTAGTAATCCATTTGAATTTTAATCATGAAAAATAAAAAATAAGCAGAATTACTATACTGACACAATTTTGTGCCATTAGTTGCACATACATATTTGGGCCAGATATCTTCTATCAGCAGACTCTACAAGATAACAGTAGTTCTTGTTGCTTTTTGTCATAAATGCTTCATTTACTAAGAATCAGGATAATCCCCAAGTAAAACAGGGGTGTTACCATATTTACCCTAAATACTGGGACACCTTAACTTATTACCTTACTTTTCTTAGAATTAGAACATGGCATTTCCACTACCTTTTATTATGACTAATCCAGTGTTAGATGAGTGGCATACAGTGTAGACCCTGATCAGATGCTGATCTGGGTTCACACTGACTGTTTGCCCAAGCCTGTCTGTCCCAATAGTTGGGGTTATTTCTGTATGCAGAATTTCATGTGATGAATAAAAAAAAAAAATAAAAAAAATATGCAAACAGTTGCACATTTAGGAAACGAGAGATTGTATTGAATTATGGTAAATATCCTAAAACAAGAAACATTTTATTCCATCATTTTTTGCCTAAATTTGGCTTTTTATGCATTTTGTTCTTAAAATACTTAGTGGAATGGCAAACAGTGTAGACCCTGATCAGACTGCTCCTTCAGAAGCAGTCGGGTCTGGGTCTGCACTGTTTGCATATGCCATTTTGTACAAAATTTTAGGGCACTTAATATGGTAATGGCAACATTTCCAGTTAAGAACAAAAAATAAACAAGAAAAGAGGAATGGAGGATTTAATCTGAGTGAAAGGGCAAATTGAGTTCTCAAAGATCTTTGATTGGCAATTCCCTTACCAATTAGTCAGAGTTCTAGATAAGTTATTATTATTGAGACAAAATATGCAGATTTTCTTATTTCAAGAGCTGTTATCTGACAACCAAGCTTGCCTAGATAATTATATTCTGTGATGTTTGGTGTGGGTCTACAGTTCATTTAGGCCTATCTACCCTAATACTCAAGGTATATACCCTAATACTCAGGGTAAATAAGGTTAGTCACACAGAATGCCCTGCCCTATTTTCGTGGAAAACGAGTAGTCACTATAAATGTTTTTTTGTGAAGAAAAATAGTCACACTTTTTGGTTAAAAAAAAAAGTCTTAACCCTAAAAGCACCAATCACAACTGCAGATGACATTTTGACTTTTTTTTATTTTTCAAAGAAAATGACATTTCATGTGAATCATCTGCTTGGAAGATGATCCACATGAAATGTCAAGATTTATTTGCTATAAAAAAACAAGAGGCCTATGGGCCACGACTCGCTCACCTGAGTGACATAACCACTGCAGATATGCAGATGTTATGCAACATTTTTCCAATAATATCATCGCAACCAATGAAAAGATCATCATTTGAGCACTTCTTAGTTTTGAAGAAGAATATATGGGCCTGACAGTTAAAGGAGCATAATCATTTGAATAAACTATCAATCACATTTCAACAGTAGGATCAATGCGAAATTCGGTGGAAATTGGCTAAGGGGTTTCTGAAGAATCATGATTTTATACATGTAAACAGCACAGTGGCAGGGAAATATAATAAATATAAACAAGATGACGGCCATCTTAGATTTCCAATCAGAACAATTTTTGGTCAAATGTCAATATACCTCCTGTCCCTGATGGCTTATGCAAAGATTCAGCCCAGAGGCATCCTCGGTTCTGGAGAAGAAGATTTTTAAAGGTTTTTACCATATATGGGCATGGCATGGTGGCCATCTTGGTCAACAAGCCGCGACCATTTTAGCAATCTTTCATTCCCCCAACCTAAGGAGGCTCCATATGAAATTTGAGCAAAATTAGCCCAGAGGCTCCAGAGGATAAGTCGTTTGAAATTCTGAACATTTTTCCCATACAAATGCATAAGGAAGCAAAATTTACCTTACCATAAAAAGGTCAAATGTCAATGTACAACCATTATTTTAGCAACTATGGTAGACCTCCTGTTTCTGATGATATATGTTAAGGTTCAGCCATAAGGCATCCTTGGTTTTGGAGAACAAGATTTTTAAAGGTTTTTCCCATACAAATGCATAGGGAAGAAAACTTGATCTTGCTGTAAAAAGGTCAAATGTCAATATACGACCTTTATCTTAGTAATTTTGGTAGACCTCCCGTCCCCGATGACTTATACAAAGATTCAGCCCCAAGGCATCCTCGGTTCTGGAGAAGTAGATTTTTAAAGGTTTTTACCATATATGGGCATGGCGGCCATCTTGGTCAACCAGCTGTGACTATTTTAGCAATCTTTCATTCCCCCAACCTAAGGAAGCTCTGTATGAAATTTGAGCAAAATTGGCCCAGAGGATCCAGAGGAGAAGTCGTTTGAAATTCTGAACATTTTTCCCATACAAATGCATAAGGAAGCAAAATTGACCATACCGTAACAAGGTCAAATGTCAATGTACGACCATTATTTCAAAAACTTTGGTAGACCTCCTGTTTCTGATGATATATGTAAAGGTTCAGCAATAAGGCATCCTCGGTTTTTGAGAACAAGATTTTTAAAGGTTTTTCCCATACAAATGCATAGGGAAGCAAACTTGACCTTGCCGTAAAAAGGTCAAATGTCAATATACGAC
Organism: Anodontia alba; assembly: GCA_964016985.1. Lineage (NCBI taxonomy): Eukaryota > Metazoa > Mollusca > Bivalvia > Lucinida > Lucinidae > Anodontia > Anodontia alba. The sequence goes on from OZ024826.1 coordinate 43,700,053, forward strand.
CTTTATTTTAGCAATTTTGGTAGACTTCCCGTCCTTGATGACTTATGGAAAGAGTCAGCCCAGAGGCATCCTCGGTTCTGGAGAAGAAGATTTTTAAAGATTTTACCACATATGGGCATGGTGGCCATCTTGGTCAACAATCAGCAACCATTTTAGCAATCTTTCATTCCCCCAACCTAAAGAGGCTCCATATGAAATTTGAGCAAAATTGGCCCAGAGGCTCCACAGGAGAAGTCGTTTGAAATTCTGAACATTTTTCCCATACAAACGCATAAGGAAGCAAAATTGACCTTACCGTAAAAAGGTCAAATGTCAATGTACGACCATTATTTTAGCAACTTTGGTAGACCTACTGTTTCTGATGATATATGTAAAGGTTCAGCAATAAGGCATTCTCGGTTTTGGAGAACAAGATTTTTAAAGGTTTTTCCCATACAAATGCATAGGGAAGCAAACTTGACCTTGCCGTAAAAAGGTCACATGTCCAAATACGACCTTTATTTTAGCAATTTTGGTAGACCTCCCGTCCCCAATGACTTATGCAAAGATTCAGCCCCAAGGCATTTTCGTTCTGGAGAAGAAGATTTTTAAAGGTTTTTACCATATATGGGCATGGCCGCCATCTTGGTCAATGGACCGTGACCATTTTAGCAATTTTTTGTTCCCCCAACCTAAGGAGGCTCTGTATGAAATTTGAGCAAAATTGGCTCAGGGGCTTCAGGGGAGAAGTCGTTTGAAAATGTTAACGGACGGACGCACGGACGGACGGACGACGGACGAAAAGTGATCACAATAGCTCATCCTGAGCAAAGCTCAGGTGAGCTATAAAAAAAAAATAGAATGTCATCTGCTATAAATTTTGCTTGGTGCTTAAAGATTTATTTAAAAATAAAACTGGTTATAACAATTACCTCTTTCGTTGGTGTCAAGATGAGTATCACAAAGTAGACTTCTTGGCTTGTCATACCGAAGTTGGCAGGGTGTCGCAATCTAGCAATAGCAACCTTCCGTGTGTTAATAGATGGAACACTTGCCCTGCAAAAAATTCAAATTGTTGCTTTTACAGATAAAATCAAAGCAATGAGAGTGCTGTTGGGAGTGGTTGCCTGAAATTCTGTCCAAACACCATCACAGTTCACTGTTTGTGCAACCGTTGCTGGTTGGATATGCTTGGGTTCTTTTTCTGCCAACAATCAAAATCGAGGAGGGGGGAGGATAACAGAACTAACAACCAACAACAGTTCCTTCTTGTTCATTTAGATTTGACTTTTTAAGCAAATTGGATGAAGACAATTTGCAAGAAATGCTAAAAGCCTATTTTCTATGAAAAATTAAAGAAAAAATATTTCTAACTGCAATCTGCTGAAATTTTTACCCAGGGCCCAGTTGTTCAAAACTAACGATGTCATTAGTTAATGTGTCGTTAAAACTTTGATCATTAAATATAGCAAATATGCTACTATTTTTGCTGAAAAAGGGTGAGTAGCTTTTGCATTTGCAAAAGCTACTCACATTTTTTCAGCAAAAATACCTGTGATTTAGATATTGCACTTACTAGAACAGTTAACATTTTGACCATTAACGAGCTTGTTAAGCTAAAGATGCTTTGAACAACTCGGCCCAGCATGCTATGCATTAAAGGAGACAATTTGCATGAAATGTCAAAGCTTAATTTCTGGGAAAAGATATAAAAAAATATTTCAAAAAGTCTGCTGCTGAATTTTTTACCCAGCATGCTAAATGGTAAAAGATAACCCATCAATCACCTAGTAATAAAAACCAGAATGCTGCACCCAACATCAAAAATGTGACTTTTGGCACAGTTGTTGGTTGGGTGTTACTATCAGAAAGACCTTTGGGAATCTTATATTGATATCAACATATAAGAAATATTTGCACAGATACCACAGGAATGCTGCATTAGACGCAGCTGAAAAATAGTTCCAAATACCAGAGCAGAATGGCGAAAATTACTACCCTATTCAACCTAATTACTGCACCATGCACTCGGGTTTTTCAAAATTACTGGGAAAATATGTATCCATTTATACTAAGGGTACACTTAAACAAAGATCAGTGAAGGACTTATCAAATGATGCTTATGCGATGTTATTGTGTTTTCCTTTTTTTCTGATTTTCTTTATAAAAGCATATGTTGTGGGTACTCATTGGAATTGCATCGTCAAGTCCATGCAATTCAAATGGGTACCCACAACATATGCCTTGATAAAGAAGTAGACAAAAAGTACACTGGCTATAATCTGAAGACTACGGAATTGCTTGACTGTGCGCTTATAAGACTATATGTGGTAATTAGGTCGAATACGGTATATTGTAATAACCGTGTATTGGAACAGATTGACCTAAGCAAACAGTGTAGACATAGATCAGATGTGTATTTTAGTGGAGCGCTGTGGTGCAGTGGTAAAGCATCGGACTCGGGATCGAGAGGTACCTGGTTCGATCCCCACTAACAGCAAGTGTTGGTTCCTTGAGCAAGAGACTTTATCCACATTGCTTAGTACTGGTTTCTACCCAGGAAAAAAGAGGGCCACATGGAAGATTAGTACTAGATTACTAAATGTGTTACCCTCTATAAATAAAGTCGATTATTATTATTATTATTATTATGTGGCATCTGTTCAGGGTCTACACTGTTTGCTACTTGTCTAGCAACATTTTAAACTTTTTAGAACATTTCACAGAAAATATAGCTTGGAGTTTTCAAATGGTCTCCTGGGCAGAGAATTTGAATGAAATATAAAGCCTTATTTTCTGTGAAATTGGTTGGTGTGGATTTAGCTCTGCCCCTTTTCAATGACAGGTACTTTAATATAGTTTCCTAAATACATATATATATATATATGTAAATGCAAAGAAACAGTGGTAGAAGTTTACTAAAAAATATAGTGTTATTTGGCAAACTCGGACATTGATATATATATATATATATATATATATATATATATATATATATATATATATATATATATATTACATACACCAGCTTCCCAAAATACAAGTCAAACTAGAAATGTGTCAGTAGGACACAGATGCCCCGGCCCAGGAGCCAGCCTCATCTGGAAACAAGCATTTTGCAAAAATGAAGTTAAAAAGGGCCATAACACCCATAATAATTGGCCAAATTTACCCTAAATATGAATTCAATACACTTATCTTTTCATAAGATATTGAAAGGGAAACCATTTTTAGTACATTGGGACGATGAAGCTGAAAAAGGGCCATAACTCCCATAATATTTGGTGAATTTAACCCGGAAATCAAACTTGGCCAATATTTTATGAATATATACCTGTGCATAAAATATGAATCCAATACACTAATCTTTTTAAAAGATATCAAACAGAAACCATTTTTCGTACGGACGACAGGGACATACGGACAGACAGATGGGCGTACTTACAGCAGTGTCATACTCTACTGAAAATGGCTGGGGCTTTTTAAGCCCTACAATTTCCTAGTATACAAACTCAGATCTCCAGACCACAGTTACCTGTGATATTACAGTAAATATTACCAGTCTGATCTGAATCTTTGCAGGGCCCATGTCTTAACCTTTGTCCTGCTGAATAAATTAAAATTCCATGCCCACTTCTAATTTACAGCCAGTCAGATTACTTGATCCAGTTTGTTGATATAAATTCACATACTTTTTTTTTTTTTTTTTTGTTGTTGTTGTCCACATCTTTATTTTATTAATTTATGCATGTAATACATATACATAATAGATACTGATATATTGATAAGCTTTCATTCTATCTCTCATCCTTCTTAAGCTATATGAACTGTTGTTTTGTCTGTCAGAGTACAATAATATTTCAGTATTCATATACATGGAGACTCTTTTAATTAATAATGTCTGCTTTTGTATATGAAACAACTTTTCATTGGCTATAGTCCCTCTTCGCAACCACAAAAACTGTTTATACTTTCTGCTTATTTTGATATAGGAACCATGAGTTATCAAAACTGTCTTTGTGATTTGAAAAAGGATCATGTTCATATATATACATGCAGCTGATTATACTATACTAACCGAACTTGATGAAGACATAAACATTCTAATCTGCTCTGCATTACTTGTCTGCTTACCTGAACATAAACATAGGGCTGTATGGCTTATGGCTACAAAAGATATTAAGTTTAAGAGTTTGGGTATCGGCTACATCTTTATTAAGTTTAATGGTTTAATAGTTCCTGCAACTGCCTTTTTTCAAGATGATGTTTGTGGAAAAATATTGTTTTTTTTTTTTTTTTTTGTTTTGTTTTTTCTGGCTATGGCGTATCAGTTGTACCTTCCATTATGTGACTTAAAAGTGACCATTTGGCTTGAAATTTATTCTGTTTATTATGAATTTTTGAGATGTATTTCTCATTCTGATATTTTCTTTTCAGGTAGGTAATAAAATTTTCCAGCCTAATGCTATTTGCCAAAAACTTTGTTTTGTAGATAAAGTACTTACCTAATAGCAGTATGTAGTTAAGTAGTTCATTATTTTCTTGTTTAGAAAAAATAACATTCTTTATGGTTAAATGAAGTATAACATTAGCTTGAATTCTTAACCAATTCTTCATAGCCAACCAAAATTCTTTCACCTTATTACAGTTGAAAAGCACATGTATTATTGTTTCAGTTTCCAGGCTGCAAAAAGTGCATCTGTCATTGTCTACTTTATTTATTTTGTGAAGAAAAGATTTTGTAACTAGTATATGGTTATTTACTTTAAACTGAAACTCTTGTAATTTTACTTCTTTGATATTTTTAATTGTATCATTATAACTATTCCATTCTTCCTGTGTAATATTTCCTAATATATTAACCCACTTTTGAGATGGTGGACTTGAATCCTGGTTTCCAACAATAATATTAGATAATGTTCTACTACCTTTTTTGTCTTTACATAATAATTTAAGATAACAATTTCGAGCAACATTTTGTTTCCTGTTCTTACATACAAAATTATTTTGGTTGATTTTAGTTTTCCAGTACGTAGGCAACTTTCTTAAGATTGATTGATAGTCTAAAAAAGTCCCATGTATACCATAATTTTCTTTCAGTTCATCAAATTGATAAAAATTTCCATCTCCATTAAGTAAGTTTATTACATTTTTAATACCATTATCATGCCATTCTTTAAAATATAAATTTTGTCCCCCATTCATATTGAGTTAAACCATATTGGGCAATATAAAATATCTTCAAGTGTCTCGATTCTGACTGCTTTGCAAAAGTTATTCCAACTTATTAGTAAATCTTTCCAAAATGGGTTTATTAGCTCATTTGCCTTTATGCCTGCATAATTATTTCCTTTAGTAAAACGACTATCCATATTTATGTATGAAAGACTGCTCCATGTGCAACTGGGTTGTGAAATTAGTCGCCTTAGCCATGTAACTTTTAATGCTGTAACAAAACTGTCTATTTGAATCATTCTTAAACCCCCTTGTGTTATATCTTTAATTATAATTTTTCTTTTTATCTTGTCAGGCCCAGAATTCCACAGGAATTTATAAAATAATTTATTTAGGCTTTGTACTAAATTTCCTGGTGGGTTGGGTAGAGCCAGAAATAAATGAACAAATTTTGATATGGCTAATGATTTAATAACAGTTATCTTTCCAGGCAATGTAATTTTTCTTCTTGACCAAGACTTGATAATATTTTCCACTTTTTTAAGGACATCAGTTGCATTTTGATCCCATATGTCAAAAACCTCTGGAGTAAAAGTCACTCCTAGGATTTTAAAAGGTTCTTGATTCCAGTCTAAATTATATTCCAAGCATAACTTACGATTTGATCTATTCATTGATCCAATCCATATTGCTCTTGTTTTTTCAACATTTATTTTTAAACCAGACATTGAATAAAATAATTTTAATTTATCTAAAGTTTTTTTTAGCGATAATTCTGATCCGTCTAAGAATATTTGAGTGTCATCAGCATATTGACTCAATTTGAATTCTTTATTTTCTATTATTATCCCTTTGATAAGATTGTCTTTTCTGATCATTTGGCTTAATACCTCTGCACATAGGAGAAAAATGTATGGGGAGATAGGGTCTCCTTGTCTACAGCCTCTTTGTAGTCCAAAAAACTCTGACATATGACCGTTTTGTAATATACATGACTCAGAACCAGTCTGAAATAATTTGATCCACCGTTGAAAGGATGGTCCAAAATTAAAGTATTTGAGTGTTTTGTGTATAAATTTCCATGAAACGGAATCAAATGCTTGTTGAAAATCAATAGAAAGTATCAAACCTGGTAGTTGTTGTTGTTTTGTCTCAAAACGAATGTCATAAATTTGTCTTATGTTTTCTCCTATAAATCTTCCAGAAATAAAACCTTTTTGATCTTCATGTATCAGTTTATGTAGTACAGTTTTAAGGCGTGCAGCAATAACAGAGGAAGCTAATTTATAGATTACATTAAGAAGGGAAATAGGTCGCCAATTCTTCAGATAGAAGGGTGATTTATTTGGTTTTGGTAAGCAGGTGATTATACCATGTTTTTGAGTTATTGATAATGAGCCAGTTCTATAACCATAATTTAATGAGTTTAATATGAAAAATTTCAGATCAGTCCAAAAAAATTTAAAAAATTCTGCAGTAAATCCATCATTTCCAGGTGTTTTTTAATTTTTCATATTTTTCAATGCCTCTGCAAGCTCTGAATATTTAATATCTCCTTCCAATAATTCAGCTTCATTATCAGTCAGTCTAGAACTATTTTCTCCTATTTTGGATTCAATTGGAGTATCATCAATAATGATATTTTCACTGTACAAATTTTTAAAGTATGTTTTCTGGCTGTTTAATATTTCATCTGTGCTCAAACATTCTTGGCCATTTTCCTCTATTATTTTTGTGATAACTTTATTTGTGAAATTTCTCTTTTCAAGATTAAGAAAATAGCCAGAAGGTTTCTCTCCTAAATCCTCGTATCTACACCGTGATCTTAACATGACTCCTTCAATTTTACTTTTTCTTAATTCATGTAATCTGTTTTTCTTATCATTCAGTAAGTTAATGTCTTCTTGACTGACTGTTTGTAAAGTCTCAGTAATTTTGCTTTCTAAATTTAATATTTCATCTTCTAGCTGTTTTTCCTGTCTACTGTTTTCCTTCTTTTTTCTTGAGCTGTATTTTATTGTTTCCCCCCTGATAGCTAAAAGTATCATTTCCAACAAAAGCTGGTCATTTATAGAATACGTATTATGTATATTATTATTATTGTTATTAAAGATATTATCATTATTGTTACTATTGTTATTATTATTATTATTATTATTATTATCTAAGTTAACCCTGTTTTGTTGAATATTGACAATTTTATATGTGTTTTTCACCTCTTCTACTGACTTCTTTACAAGTTGAATATAATCTTTATCTTTCAGAAGTGAATTATTGAATTTCCAATAACTCTTTCCTCGTTCATTTTGATTAAGTTTTAATTTAAGTATAATTCCTGAGTGATCTGTTCTGTATCCTGATACCACATTACAGTCATAAACAAGCTTGAAGCTTTCCTCACTGACCAGGAAGAAGTCCAAACTTGCTTGTTTTTTCTCAGGATTAATTTTCTTCCATGTAAAGCCTTTGCTGTCATGTAAACTTCTAAATACATCAATATAATTATCTTCATCAATAAGTTTTAAAACTTCTGACCGTGCTCTTGGATTATTAATATGACGATAATTTTCAGTGTCAACATCCGGATTCAGAACTAAATTCCAATCACCACAAAAAATGACGTTTTCATTTCCAAAATCTAGTACTTTTTGTTTGATATTTTTATAGAAATTTGGCTTATCGTCATTTGGTCCGTAAATACTTACTAGTGTAATTTTCTTTGTATGGAGGTTTAACTCCATTATGACAAAGCTTCCTTCTGGATCAGTTAAAATTTGTCCTATATCACAATGGAAGTTATTATTTATTAGGATCATTACTCCTCGGCTAGCATTTACTCCATTCTTTGCACTCAAGACAAGATTATGTCCCCACTCTGCTTTTACATATGAATACATGTTTTTGTCAATATGCACATCTTGTAAGCATGCTATATTGTATTTTTTTGAACGAATATACTGGAATAAGTCTCTTCTTTTTTGCATATTTTTGAGGCCTCGACAATTTTGGGAAAAGACAGTTATCAAATCAACCACTTTTTGTTTAAAGTTAACCATACTAAAGCCCTTATGTTCACATATGCAAAGAAGTCATGCACAACAGCAGAATTTATTTTAAACAAGAAAACAACAAAAATAAAACAAAATATGAGTGGCATAATGTCCACATATAACAGAAGTTTTAGCTCTTGGAAAACTTGCAGCTATTGTATTGCAGCACATAGAATGATACATGGATTTTTGTTTTACAAATATCAAAAGCTATACCTAAATATAAGTTGTAAAGATTTTCATGATAACTTTCCCTTTGGCTACAACTAATAAATTCACATACTTAATGACAAACAGTGCAGATCCAGAACAGTTGGCTTCTTCAGAAGCCAACTGATCTGGATCTACACTGTTTGCAAAGGCAGGGTATATCCGGGTTCAGCAGGACAAGGGTTAAGGTACATTTTCTGACATTGTGGCTCTTATCTGGAACCATGGGTTCTCCTCTGTTGCTGCCATTTGTTCCTTCAATTGTCTATTTGCTTGACAATAACCATTTTGGTTTTACAATCAATGACAAAATGTTGCTATTTCCATAAAACATGCTACAATCAAATGTAATTAAAGGTTATATATATTCACGGGGAGTAGGTACAATGCCACTTTTCTGGTTTCCAAAACTGCTGTTTTACATATATATTTAATTTCTCTAAGCAGCCACCTCCCTACAACAGCCTTGTTTACGACTTCCCAAAGGTAGCTGTTGTAGAGAGACTACATTGTACCAACAGAAAAGGCCATGAATCTACAGATGAGAAGGCTGATATAGGCCTTCATTGTTTGCATATGACATAAGAGCTGTTTTTTATTGTTGCTATTTTTTGTTTGTTTGTTTTTTAGTTGTTGTTGTTTATTTTGGCATTGAACAAATAACTCTAATCTGGTCACCAACTGAATTCACCTCCTGCAAAACTTAACCCTTGCCATGTTGAATAAATTAAGATGCCACACCCATTTCTAATTTTCAGCCAATTAGATTACTTGATCCAGGTTGTTGGTACAAATTCACATACTTAATGCCAAACAGTGTAGATCCAGATCAGTTGGCTTCTTCAGATGCCAACTGATCTGGATCTACACTGTTTGCAAAAGCAGGGCATATCTGGGCTCATCAGGACCAGGGTTAACAATAAAAAGGCCATTCAAAATTGTAGCAGACAACATTCTGAAAATATATATATACAAATATTTTTTCATTTGTTACAGATAAAATAGGATTTGACATTTAATGTGAACTGTCTGCTATGAAATGTCAAGCCTTCTTTTCTCTGAAAATATGCCATATGCTGCCATTGTAATTGACATTCTAAGGGTTAATTTCTCAAAAATGCTATTTCTTGTAACACACCCAGAAGCAAATGATGTTTGCAATGCAAGAAAAGGACCATTATGCAAAAAAAAAAAAAAAAAAAATGCAGGGAACCAAGGCCCAAATCAGCCTGCACAATTTTGCACAGTCCTATCAGGCATTCATTTAACTCTTACAGAATCAAATGTATTTTGTAGAATATACATGTCTGTATTGAGAATCAGAGACGGTCATGATTGGACCCTACAGATGTGCCAGCTGATATGTGACTTCACTGTTTACATAATGTCAAAAGGTCCATTTTTTTGCACTGCACATCAAATGACAATTTCACATGCTTTTTTTCCATGATTCTGTTGACAGGATGGATAATTTAAATTTTATTGACATGCAAGAAGAAATGGAAGATCTGAAACTGGAGAAAACTGTCATTATATGATATGCCAATAGCCAAGGCCAAGAGCAGGCTGTGAATCCACAGTCTCAGATCTGCTACCCTATAATACCCTAATTATTCGGACAAACATGCCTGAGCAAACAGTGTAGACACAGACTAGTAACAGTGTTTTCAGAGAAAACAGATGTCCCGCCACCATGAATTTTCAGTTTTTCTACTGCTGAGACCTCAAAAATGAGGTCAAGGTCACCAAAATCTAATCACCTCTTTGCTGTGCCCCAATTATATATCCATGAAAATTTGGTAATAATGCAACCACTGGTTCACAAGATATTGTGCAGACAAGAAAGTGTGATGCTGATGCCAATGATGACGCCAACGCTGACACCAACTAGAGCCGCAACAAAATCAGTATGTCCCTCTCCCCTTAGGTGGGGGGACATAATCAGATGCTGCAAAATGCGGTCTGATCTGGGTCTACACTGTTTGCCACTCATCTATCAGTATTTTAGACACAGCAACAGGTATTAACCCTTGCCATGCTGAATAAATTAAGATGCCACACCCACTTTGAATTATCAGCCAATCAGATTACTTGATCCACATTGTAAATACAAATTCACATACTTTTTGAAAAAAAGTGCAGATCTAGATCAGTTGGCTTCTTCAGAAGCCAACTGATCTAGATCTACACTGTTAAATCAGGGCATATCCAGGTTCAGCAGGATCAGGGTTAAGATGTTTTTTTTCTTCAAATTTTAAGACAATTACGGCAAGGAGTAATTCCTAGTCCTGCTGAACCCAGATACACCCTGCCACTGCAAACAGTTTAGAACCAGATCAGCTGGCTTCTGAAGAAGCCAAATGACCTGATCTGCACTGTTTAACTGCCATTAAGTGTGTGAATTTATATCAACAACCTGGATCAAGTAATCAAACTGGCTGAAAATCAGAAGTGGGTGTGGCATCTTAATTCAGTAATCTGACTGGCTGAAAATTAGAAGTGGGTGTGGTATCTTGGCAAGGGTTAAGTTGTCCCAATACTTTACCCTTAAATCGCTAAGCAGATCTGTAGCAGACTTCAGCAGATTTGTAGCAGATGGCATTCTAATACTGATTTTGTTATTTTTCAGAGAAAATCAGACTTGGTATTTTATGATATCAAGCCTTATTTTATCAGAAATATATATAAAAAACAAAACAAAAAAAAAACAACAACATATTTTAGTGTCATCTGCTGTAGTTGTGATAATAGTTTTAGAATTTATAGTATATTAGGCTATGCATCCTCACAGTCTCAGATCAGGGTCTTTGCTGTTCATCTATATTTTCTACAGTATCCATCAACCATCGATTCTGTACATGGGCAATGATGTACCTGAGCAGACTGCATGTATGTGCAGTGTAATCTGGGTCTTTCATTACGAAAACATACCTATATAATTTTGACCCCATTAAACCCCACTTTTGTATAGTAAACCCCAGGTTTACAGGAGTGTACATTATTTTTTCTTATTTCTGCTCAAAGACATAGATTGTGGGTACTCCTTAGAACCCCATCAGGGAGGCAGTTCTAACGAGTACCCACAATCTATATTTTGAGGAGACATATGAAAAATATCAGAATTTTTATCTGAAAACTTTCAGTCTTTGGTGGTGAAATTTTCAGTATGTTTGAATAGGCATGTTTTCGTAATATTACGGTTGTCCACATGTAATAAGGAATCTTTTCTCAAGATTTGCTCATGTACAATTTTCTTTTTTTTTCATTTGCAATACTGGGCTCTAATTAAGGCTTAGCACTCTGGGTAAAAATTTTCGAAATATTTTTTTTATTTTGTTTTTTTATTCGAGAAAAACGGGAGTTGACATTTCATGCAATTGTCTCCAATAGAGACAATTTATTTTTCTCCAATGGAGACAATTTGGATGAAATATCAAATCCTGTTTTCTCTGAAAAATATCATCAATTTGTGGTCTTTTGAATTAGCCAAGAGAGTGATAAAGGTTAAAAAAGACAGCAGCTAATGGAGTTGCAATGTGAAAAAATGTTTCTAAGGCTAAAAAAATCTTTAGATTCTCAGACACATTTTTTTTTTTTCAAAATAGATGAGTGCTGGCTGCTTTTTGCTTTTTTATCGAGTATATTTTTGGACATTTTGGTTTGTTTGGCAAAGCAAAATGGTGACAGTTATGCAGAAAGCTTTGGAAATGCAAGTGTTATCAGTCTCAATCAACATTAATTCTTATCAGACTATGGGCAAATTCAGCAGATGACAAACTGATGATATTTTTCTTATTTTTCATAGAAAATAGGATTTTATGTTTCATGCGAACAGGAGACAGTTTGCATGAAACATAAAATCTTATTTTCTAGGAAAAATAAGAAAAATATTTCAAAATGTCATCTGCTGAAATTTTTACCCAGTATTCAAAGCATCATCTAGATCCTAATTTACAGACATTAATAAACATGAACTGACAAATTTATTTGTTCAAGACTTTTATGTCTGGACATGACAAAATTAGAAAATCTGTAAAGAACATTTCCTGGAACATTTCTGAGAATATTTTCTTTACGACCTTGATGTAGTGCATAATTTCAGTAGGTAATCCAATTCATACGAGCCGGAATGTGAGAAACATACCTTCTGACGTGTGCACCCAAGTAAGACTCAATTAGCCTGCTAATCTGTACAGTCTGATTAGAGTTTTCATTGTCCATATGATCATAAAGAAATGTCGCATCCTTGGCTGCCGAAAATGTGCCCAGTGAAGATTCTGATTAGATGGTTTCAATGCCCAGGCTGATCTTAATCTTCTCTGGGCACACATGTCTGAAGGTATGTTTTCTCACATTGTGAGTCACATTGCTTTAACTCTTTCAGCGCCAAATATTAGACTACATTTGCTTTTTTTTTTCCCGGCAAACTATTGATTGGAAAGAAGTTTATAGATTGAATGTCAAAAAGCATAGATCCTGATGAGACGGCTCATTATGAGCCGTCTCATCTGGATCTATGCTGTTTGCTAATGCCAATTATTATTGCCTATGGCAGTGAAGGAGTTAATACTGAGGTTTTCATTATTTCACATCGTCAAGACAGAGCGTAATGCTTTTTGGCACATTGTCATATAATCTAATGCAGTCCCCCACTGCCAAAATGATTTCTGTTCAAACTTCTAATATTTGTCTCATAGCATCACGAAAACATGCCTATATTATTTTAACCCCCTTAAACCCCACTTTTATATAGTAAAACTGGGGTTTACAGGGGTATACATTATTTTTCTTATTTCTGCTCAAAAGCATAGATTGTGGGTACTCGTTAGAACCGCCTCAACGAGGCGGTTCTAACGAGTACTCACAATCTATGTTTTGTGCTGAAATTAGAAAAAATATCGGAATTTTTATCTGGAAGTTTTCAGTTTTTGGAGGTGAAATTTTCTATATAGTTGAATAGGTGTGTTTTCGTAATGGGCCATGGAAAAATCAGTGGAAACATTGGTTGTTCCCTGAAGTAAATGCTTAATCCTTTACCTTATGCTATAAAGCTTGTTTGTTTTATTTGTGTTTTATGTCCAACAATCTTTCAGTCATATTGTGACAGTGACTGAATATGGCAGGGAGCTCAATGCTCACTTTTAGAGTGCTGCCTCACTGTAATATCATGCCCCAGACACATGTCATGACATTCCAATCAGTCACATTATACTGACACTGGGATAACCAACTTTGATTTCTAGCTCTACTTTCTTAACGCCGAGCACTAAGTGTAGAGCGGCTATTACCAATTTCAAAGTCTCTGGTAAAACCCAGTCATGGGATAGAATCCACAAACTTTCAGTCACAAACAGGATACTCTACCAACTGAGCCACTGTGCTATAAAGCAGTATCTACTCTTGGAAGTGAGTACTTGACTCTATACAGGACAGGTGGCATGTTCCACTTACTAGTCCTGCATTTACACCCCTGACTTTCAACTCTTTCATAGAGATTGATCATTGAAACATTTACTCTGGTCATTCTCTCCCTTTGGCTGATTCAAGAAGGGCAGCAGTCACTTTCCTGTGAAAGAATGTGCACAAGTACTGGTTATAACCACTTAAGTTACTAAGCCCAGGATAAGTGTGGTTATGTAAACTGAATGGCTCAGCATTACCTTAACATGTTGACTGGGCCATTAAATCCCAAACCAACCAACCATCAAAACTCAAAATTTCATTTGATTATCGTTGCTACTGTTTGATATATGCTGCAGACAAAAGAAAAGTAAGGAAGACTATTCCTTAACTAATCAAGATAGAGTTATTGTTCTTATGATACTGAAAGTCCCTTATTGCAATAGACTATCAATATTCTAAGTTTTATTCTACAACCTTAACCCTTGTCCTGCTGAACCCGGATATATCCTGCCTTTGCAAACAGTGTAGATCCAGATCAGTTGGCTTCTGAAGAAGCCAACTGATCTGGATCTGCACTGTTTGCCATTAAGTATGTGAATCTATATAAACAACCTTGATAAAGTAATCTGATTGGTTGAAAATTAAAAATGGGTGTGACTTCTTAATTTATTCGGTAGGACAAGAGTTAAAGGGACTTTATGGGCTTAAATGGTAGATTTTATGCCATGTTTTACAAAGAGACAACCTTTTTTGACTTCCTGTTTGCCTTCCTGCACACCAAGTCCCTTCTGAAAAGGGGTCTATTCTAAAAGGAAAGAATCTGCACTAAAGGAGCAAATTCTTTCCTTTTAGAGAACACACATTTTCAAAAGGGAGCAAAAAAGGATTCACATTTTCCATAAATATTTTCTGAGATATGCTCAAACACAAGTCTGACAGAATGAATGTTGAAAAAAAAGTGTAAAAAAGGGAGACAATTATCCTGTATAAAAGGGAGATAGTAATATTGTATAACTGCTCCTTGCACCCTGCATTATCTTGTCAACCCATTAGGGTAATTGTCTTTTGTCAATATTCAAGATACCATTTTAGTACTGTCTGATGAGGACCTTCACTACGTACAGAATTACTGGACATTGCAGAATGAACCAGATGGACAGTGAAGGGGCTGATCAAACAGAAAGGATGTGTAGGCTGATCTGGGCCTTTGTTGTCTGCATATGTATTAAAGGTCCTTTTTTTCATGAAGGGCAATATGTTTTTGAAATATTATCTGCTTTATTTCATTCCAGCACACCCAAAGTTAACCCTTAAAGTGCTCAGCAAAATTGTAGCAGACAACATTCAAAAATTCCTTTTATTATTTTTCAGAGAATATAAGGCTTGCCATTTCATGTGAATTGTCTGCCTAGCAGACAATTCACATGAAATGTCAAGCCTGGTTTTCTCTGAGAAATAGAAGAAAAATGACATATTAGCACTGTTAGGGTTAAAGGTCATGATGTAAAATAACAATTTCTGTTTACTAATAGATCTTTTGCTATTTGGTAAAACAGTATTCACAAATATCTTTTGCTATTTCGTAACAATGCAGAAAAGGTGAAATAAGTGCAGTTCTGTTTTAATGAACAGAAAATTGGCTTACATCACTATATTTTTTTTTTTTTTTTTTTTTTGCATAAATAGCTTGTTACAATTTGTAAAGGAACAGTCTATTATGCAAGGAAAAAAATTGCTTTAAAGGAGCAAATTCTTTCCTTTTAGAGTACACTCATTTTCAGAAGGGAGCAAAAAGAATTGGCACTTTCCTTAAATATTTTCTGAGATATGTTCTAACACAAGTCTGATTGAGTGAATATTGGAAAAAGTGTAAAAAGGGGGACAATTATATTTTTAAAAAGGGAGATAATTATATTCTATAACTGCTCCTTGGACTCTGTATTATCTCGTATTGCCCTTTGTCAATATTCAAAAAAACATTTTAGTACCTTCCAATCAGGACCTTCATTATACGAGGGATGTTCGAAATGAATTGCTTATTTCTATCTGGAGACTTCAAATTTCAAGTTAGCCAAAAGTACTCATTTCATGCCCTCGAAGTACTCCCCGTGGCTAGAAATGCAAAGTTTCAGCCGATGTATCCACTTCTTGAAGGCATCACTGTACGCTGATTTGGGCACAGTAATAAGGCACTGATGAATGGCAGATCCAAGTGCCTGTCGGGACTGGTATTTCCGCCCAGCAAGGAATGCTTTCAATTTCGGAAACAAAAAGAAATCACACGGGGCAAGGTCTGGGGAATACGGGGGGTGAGGCAAAACAGTTACTTTTTCTTTCTTCAAAAACGCTGTAACTATTGCGGAGGTATGAGCTGGGGCATTGTCATGTAGAAGATTCTACGGACATGTTTAAAACCAGTGGCAGGGTGTCGTTTCTGATAATACTTTTTCAGTTTCTTCTGTACTACGTCTTTGTAGTACTTTCCGGTGATGCTTTTGCCCTTTTTCACTGGCACTTTTATTGCGACTCCTTCACCAGAGAAGAAGATTGCATACAAAACCTTCTTTGTACTCAAAGAACGTTTGGCAATTATTGGGCGTTTGCTGTGTTTAGTAGCCCAGATCTTATTGCTAACCTTTCTGACGGGCTCAAAATAATGGACCCAGGTTTCATCACCTGTGACGACATTGGCAAACTGCTTTTTGTCATATTTTGGAAACATTTGAAGCAGCTTTTTGGCCACTTTAACCCGTTGCCTCTTTTGCTCGTCAGTCAAAAGATGTGGCACCCATCTAAGAGAAATCTTTCTGACTTTCAAATGCTTCTTCAAAACAAGAGGCCCACGGGCCACAATTCGCTCACCTGAGTGACAATAGCCACTGCAGACATGCAGATGTTATGCAACATTTTTCCAATCCTATCATCGCAACTAATGAAAATATCATTATTTGAACATTTCTTAGTTTTGAAGAAGAATATATGGGCCTAACAGTCAATGGAGCATGATCATTTGAATAAACTATCAATCACATTTCAACAGAAGGATCAATGTGAAATTTGGTGGAAATTGGCTAAGTGGTTTCTGAAGAATCGTGATTTTATACATGTAAACAGCACAGTGGCAGGGAAATATTATAAACCAGATGATGGCCATCTTAGATTTCCAATCAGAACAATTTTAACTACTGTTGATCTACAAGTCACTTCAATACTTTCAATATAAATGTATATGGCCCACACAAATAGGGAAGCAAATTTGACCTTGGAGGCAAAAAGGTCAAATGTCAACATAGAACCATCATTTGAGCAATTTTGGTAGATCTCCTGTCCCCCATAATTTGTGCAAAGATTAGGACCCAGGGCTTATTTGGTTATGGAGAAGAAGATTTTTAAAGGTTTTTACCATATATGGGCATGGCAGCCATTTTGATCAATGGACCATACCCATTTTAGCAATCTTTCATTCTCCTGCCCACGGAGGCTCCGCATGAAATTTGAGCAACACTGGCCCGGAGGCTTCAGAGGAAAAGCCATTTGAAATTATCAACATTTTGTCCATACAAATGTATGGGGCCCATACAAATGCATACAGAAGCAAACTTGACATCGCCGTAAAAAGGTTAAATGTCAATGTATGACAAGTATTTTAGAAACTTTGGTGAACCGCCTGTTCCAGATGATATATGCAAAGATTCAGCCACAAGCCATCCTCTGTTTTGGAGAATAAGATTTTTAAATGTTTTTTCCCATGCAAATGCATAAGGAAGCAACTTGACCTTGCCGTAAAAAGGTCAAATGTCAATGTATGACCATTATTTTAGCAACTTTGGTAGACCCCCTGTCCCCGATGATTTATGCAAACATTCAGCCCCAAAGCATCCTCGGTTCTAGAGAAGAAGATTTATAAAGGTTTTTACCATATATGGGTATGGCGCCCATCTTGGTCAACAAACCGTGACCATTTTAGCAATCTTTTGTTCCCCCTACCTAAGGAGGCTCCATATGAAATTTGAGCAAAATTGGCCCAGAGGCTCCAGAGGAGAAGTTGTTTGAAATTCTGAACATTTTTCCCATACAAATGCATAGGGAAGCAAAATTGACCTTAACGTAAAAAGGTCAAATGTCAATGTACGACCATTATTTTAGCAATTTTGGTAGCCCTCGTGTTCCCAAAGATATATGCAAAGATACAGCCATAAGGCATGCTAGGTTTTGGAGAAGAAGATTTTTAAAGGTTTTTCCTTGCCGTAAAAAGATCAAACGTCAACGTACGACAATTTTTTTACCGATTTTGGTAGTTTTGGTAGACCTCCCGTCCCCGATGATTCCTGCAAAGGTTCAGCCCAGAGGCATTCTAGGTTCTGAAGGAGAAGATTTTTGAAGATTTTTACCATATATGGGCGTAGCGGCCATCTTGGTCAACGGACCGCGACCATTTTAGCAATTTTTTGTTCCCCCACCCTAAGGAGGCTCCATATGAAATTTGAGCAAAATTGGCCCAGAGGCTCCAGAGGAGAAGTTGTTTGAAATTCTGAACATTTTTCCCATACAAATGCATAAGGAAGCAAAATTGACCTTACCGTAAAAAGGTCAAATGTCAATGTACGACCATTATTTTAGCAATTTTGGTAGCTCTCCTGTTCCCAAAGATATATGCAAAGATTCAGCCATAAGGCATGCTCGGTTTTGGAGAAGAAGATTTTTGAAGGTTTTTCCCATACAAATGCATAGGGAAGCAAACTTGACCTTGCCGTAAAAAGGTCAAACGTCAACGTACGACAATTCTTTTAGCAATTTTGGTAGACCTCCCATCCCCGATGATTCCTGCAAAGGTTCAGCCCCAAGGCATTCTCGGTTCTGGAGGAGAAGATTTTTAAAGGTTTTTACCATATATGGGCGTGGCGGCCATCTTGGTCAACGAACCGCGACCATTTTAGCAATTTTTGGTTCCCCCACCCTAAGATGGCTCCATATGAAATTTGAGCAAAATTGGCTCAGCGGTTTCAGAGGAGAAGTCATTTGAAAATGTTAACGGACGGACGGACAGATGGACGGACGATGGACTAAAAGTGATCACAATAGCTCATCCTGAGCAGAGCTCAGGTGAGCTAATAAGGTGAACCGTTGATAGTGATATGCCTATCTTTCGTGCAATATCATGAACTGTAAATCTGGCATCTCCTTCAATGATTTCCTTTATTTTGGAAACGATTTCTTTACGAGATGCAGATTTTGGCCTACCTGATTTCGGTGCATTTTTGATGGACTCTACACCAGACTCAAATTTCTTTTTCCACCGCCGAACTGTGTCATAAGACACACAAGAAGGTCCAAAAGCAGTAGAAATTTCAGTCATCAGCTTCTTCAAAGAACAACCAAGTTTTGAGTGAGCTTTGATGTCAGCCCGTATTTCATCTTTTTTGTCGATGCTTCTACCAACCATTTTTACTGCAGTGGTCAATGACTGCGTGTATTCAAATGGCAAATTTTATGTCTTACACTTAGTCTAACATGTACATTTATACACCATTATGTAGATATTGAATAGCCCTTTACAGGTATGTATTGGTTTTTATCGTGCCCCACGTGGATATCGAGCTAGAGGACAATAAGCAATTCATTTTGAACATCCCTCGTAACAGAACTAATGGTTGCAGCAGAAGGTACTAGATGGACAGCCACGGGGCTGATCAAACTGCTAGGATGTGTAGGCTGCTGATGTAGACCTTTGTTGTCTGCATTTGTATTAAAGGCCCTTTTTTCATGACAAGGCTTGTTTTTGAAATATTGTCTACTTTATTTCATTCCAGCATATACTCAAAGTTAACCCTTAAAGAGCTCACCAAAACTGTAGCAGACGACAGTCAAAATTTCTTTTATTAATTTGAACAGAATATAAGACTTGACATTTCATGTAAACTGTCTGCCTAGCAGACAATTCACATGAAATGTCAAGCCTGATTTATCTGAAAAAAAAAAAAAATCAACATGCCATCCACTGCAGCTGTCATAAGTACTGCAAGGGTTAAATGTCATGATGTAAAACTACAATTATACAAGGGAAGAATTTTTTTTAAAGGTTTTAAAACCCCTTTTTTATGACAGCCCATAAGTTTTTGAAATATTGTCTTCTTGTATTGTATTTCAGAATATCCAAAATTAAACCTAAGAGCAATTTAGGAAAATTGTAGTACACGATATTTGTTTGTGTCAAGGTTTCACAGACCAGTCAACCCATTAGGGTTATGTCGTGCACAGTCAGTTTACCTAACCACACTTTTCTCTGGGCAGTTCTAAGCAGTTAGCCAGTACTTGTGCACATTCTTTTGCCAAAAACTGACAACTGCCCTTCTTGAATCAGCAAAAGGGAGAGAATTACCCCAGAAAATATTTCGTGATTAATCTCCACGAAAGAATATTGCCAGACCTGACAGGGATTGAACCCGTGACCTTATCACCATTAAATGAGCCACTGAGGTGGCAGTACAAGATATTCAAAATTTCTTTTAGTTTTCTGAGAAAATAAGACTTGGCATTTCAAGTGAATCTCCTGCACGGCAGCTGTTTCACAAGAAATATCAAGCATTATTTTTGCCGGAAAACAAAAACCAAAAAATCAAAATATTGTCTGCTGCAGCTGTCATTAGCCTTTAAAGGTTACATACCATGACATTTTTTAAATTTTTTTTTCTGCTAATATAATTACATATATATATATATATATATATATATATATATATATATATTTTGCTATTGGGTAAAACTGTATATGTAAATATCTTTTGCTATTTTGCAACAAATGTCAAAAAGGTGAACTAAGTGCAGTTCTGTTTTACTGTGATATCTGTATTTAACAGAAAATTGGCTTACATTATATTTTCTTGGCATAAATAGCTGGAATTACTGATTTACAAAGGACTACAGATAAATTGAACTTTAAACAATAAATATTGGAACTTCCCCGTTTTCGGGCAGTAAACCTGTCTAGCCCAAAGATCATAATGGGATGTTGTAGAGAAATGTCATTTTCATACCATATTTGCCTTAAATATTCGGACAGACATGCCTGAGCGAGTAGTGTACATCCACATCAAACTGCTCTGAAAGGACCAGTTTGATCAGGGTCTACTGTGTTTGCCAATAAGCCAATACTTTTTAGACACACTACCAGGTTTTCCAATGGACTTGTTTATAATGGGTACACTTTCAGGGGAGGCAACTCTGACAATAAAATGATTTTGTCCCTTTTCTAAAGAACTGTCTATTATCCCTAATCCTGCTGAACCCGGATATGTCCAGCCTTTGCAAACAGTGTAGATCCAGATCAGTTGGCTTCTGAAGAAGCCAACTGATCTGGATCTGCAGTGTTTGCCATTAAGTATGTGAATTTTGAGCAATAATCTGGATCAAGTAATCAAATTGGCTGAAAATTAGAAGTGGGCCTGACATCTTAATTTATTCAGCAGGACAAGGGATGAAAGGAAAGAATTTGTTCCTAAGGGAAGCAAAGTCTTTCCTTTTAGAGAAGATGCCTTTATCCCTTTTCCAAAGGGCTTTCATGTGCAGCAAAGCAAAAGTTACCACTCTTGTAATCAAAGCACTGACAGCACTGGTTGTCACTTAGTGTAAGCTGCGAAAATGGTCCTGATCGGGGACTTAAGACTGTTTCAGTTAACCCTTGATTTCCTGTAATTTAAGCAACCAGTGCAGACCAAGATCAGTGCCCTGTCCTGTGGCATCTGATCTGGGTCTGCACTGTTTGCCAATGTCCCAGCACTAAGACCAGTCCAGGTTTTACAGATAATCCTCTTTACACAGTACTCTGACATCACAGTGACAAAAATAGTGTGGCTATAAATGACCGTTACCTGGATTCATTGGTGAATGATAATCAGTTGAGCATGCTCAATTCAGCTGAGTATGAAATTTTCTCTACTAATAAATCCCAAATTACTAACACTTGCAAATTCTTTCTTGCTAAATATAGCTGAGCATGAAAAATTTTCTGCAAATATTGTTGGCATTTTCATCTAGCCCCGAGGTTATAAAACTTTTTTCATGCTCAACTCAGCTGAGCATGAAATTTGTCCTGCTAATAAATTTCAAATTTCTAATAACTGCAAAGTCTTTCTTGTTAAACATAGCTAAGCATGAAAATTTCTCTGCTAATAAACATGAAAATGCCAACTATTGTTGGCATTTTCATATTTATTAGTAGAGAAAAATTTCATGCTCAGATGAGTTAAGCATGAAAATTTCATGCTCAGATGAGATGAGCATGAAATAAGTTTTATAACCTTAAGGCCAGATTTGGGTAAATATAGTAATACAAGCACATACACCAAGCCCAATCTGAGCAGCTACATCATCGGGCCGTCTTCGGATTTTTTATTACCATATTTACCCTAAGTATTGGGACACCTTATCTACTTATCATACTTGTCCTAAAATTTGAAATAGTCCATTCTACTACCTCTTGATGTGTCTAAAATATTGCTGTAGGTATGACAAACAGTGTGGACCCTGATCAGATGTCACATTCTGCAGTGTCTGATCTGGGTCTACACTGTTTGAAAAGGCCCAGCTGTCCCAATACTTAGGGTCATTACGGTATTTGCAAACAAATTTCTGCCTGGTCCTGGTAACAGCTGGGATCCTGACTAGGACAGTTCTTAGTCTTCACTGTTTGCACATACAAGCAGGTCTGTTTTCCTACGGTAAGTTTCAATTTTTGAATAACCTTGGTATAATTTAGATATATCTATCAATAATGCTGGTTCATCTATCAACCTATTTCTTTTTCTTTTCTTTTACAAAACTTCGAGTGAAACAATACATTATTACCAGTCCAAAACTGAGCAATCCACAGTGTTATGAACTTTTGATCAGAACCAGAAAATTTTGCATACATTTTTTGTTTGTTTAACTTGGAGTTTTACAGCCTAGTCAACATGTCAAGCTTGTTCACCATTTTTCTGTGGGAGGGCTTGGTCCACTAAGCAGTTCACCAATACTTGTGCACTAACTTTTGCCAGGAACTGACAACTGTCCTGCTAGAAACAGCAGAAGGGAGAGAATGATCTTTTATGATATTTGATAATCAGCCTCCACAAGTTATGTGGCCGAACTGGGATTCGAACTAGTGACCCCTGGATCTCCAGTCAGGCACGCTTGCAACTGCTCTAATGGAAAGTTATACTTTTTTCTCTAATAATACATATGTTGTGGAGAAACATTAATTCTTTTTGACTGAGAAAAAAGGCCTTATCAATAGCTATCAGGTTTATTGCATTTATATAATTATGCAAATGGTATCTTTTAACTTGGCATTACTCAAATCATGCCGATTTTTATTTGATTTGTGATTAAGAAAAAAAAAATTCCAGGTGTTTAATGGCACACAGGTAATAACACAAGACATTTGGAGTCTCTCTTGGAGAAGAATCCAAGCCAGAAATGCTTTCAGTAGGCTTTTTATTTATTGATCCTATTTACCCTAGGTATATGAACTGACAGGCCTGAGTTAAAAGTGTAGACCCAGATCAGACACTGTGGAATTCCAAAGTTTTTGTCACAGCAACAGGTAGTAAAACGGACACTCCAATTTTAGGACAAGCAGACATGTTAACCCTAATTCAGCAGACGACAAATTGATGATATTTTTTTATTTCTCCCAGAAAACAGGATTTGACATTTCATGCAAATTATCTCCACAGGAGACAATTTGCATGAAATGTCAAAACCTGCTTTCTGGGAAAAATAAGAAAAACCTTTCAGTATGTTGTCTGCTGAAAATTTTAACCAGAGTGCTAGGCATTATGTCTCACTATTTTTTTGTGAGACTCACTACTGTTTGGCTCCAAAAGCCCAGTTTTATGCGTTGTCTCAATAATTTTTTTCAGAAACTTTTTTAAATGCAAAAATAGAGATCTCACAAATTTGTGTCCAGAGTCTCACTATTTTCTTCATTTTCATGACTAAAAGGCCCATATCCCTAAAAAACTGACATTTTTTATTATCCAAGAAAGATTTAATAATTTGATGGTATTATAAAGGCTTCTCAATGTTGAGTTTGATTGGGACCCAGACCACCTGTCATATCAATCACCAGTGGAAGGCCAGCCCATCCCAATCACCATTGATATGGTTAAGAAGGCTATCTCGCAGATGAAGGCAGGCAAAGCACCGGGCCCATCAGGCATAGTGGAGAGATGATAAGAGCGGCCGGTGACATGGGCGCCTCCATGATCCGTGACCTCGCAGTTGCAATCATTCGTGATGGCAAGGTACCCTCTGACTGGGAGCAGAGTTTCATTGTCTGCCTCTACAAGGGAAAAGGGGACAAATTGGAAAGGGGCAAATACCGCGGTCTCAAGCTGACAGAGCAGTTTATGAAAATCCTGGAGAGGATTGTGGACAGCCTCATCAGACAGTTGGTGTCAATCGACAATTCCCAGTTTGGCTTCGTCCCAGGCAGAGGCACAACAGACGCAATCTTTGTTGTCAGGCAGCTGCAAGAGAAGTATCTAACTGCCAATAAGAGACTCTACATGGCTTTCGTGGACCTGGAGAAGGCGTTTGATCGAGTACCTCGGAAGGTCATCTGGTGGGCACTGAGAAAACTTGGTGTGGAGGAGTGGATTGTGCGACTGGTGCAGGGGACGTATGCAAATGCACGGAGCCGTGTCCGTGGTGGTGAGGGGTACAGTGAAGAGTTTGAAGTGAAGGTTGGTGTTCACCAAGGATCAGTACTCAGCCCACTGCTCTTCATCATTGTGCTTGAAGCCTTATCACGAGAGTTCCACTCTGGGGTCCCCTGGGAAGACCTCTATGCCGATGACCTTGTTATCATCGCTGAATCGCTTGAGAAATGTGTCAGGAGGCTCTTGACTTGGAAAGAAGCAATGGAGAAGAAAGGACTGAGAGTAAATGCAGGAAAGACAAAGATCATGATCTGTGGTACGGGACTGGACCTCCTGCAGAGTTCAGGCGAGTTTCCATGCGCTGTCTGTCGCACTGGAGTGGGCAGCAACAGCATCTTCTGCAATGGCTGCAAGCACTGGGTGCACAAGAAATGCAGTGGGCTCAAGTGCTTGAAAAAGGATCCTAACTATAGATGTACACAGTGCCAGGGAACTGCACGCCCCTTGGATGGCAGACCACAGAAGGAAGTCCAGGTCGGACCTGACAAGCTTGAGATGGTAGCTTCCTTTTGCTACCTAGGAGACATGCTCTCAGCAGCAGGTGGCTGTGACTTTCAACCACAACACGTGTGAAAACCGCCTGGAAGAAGTTCAAGGATCTGCTACCAGTCCTCTCTTCACGCCACCTCTCTTTCAAAACATGTGTCCATGTGTACAGCTCTTGTGTGCGGAGTGCAATGCTCCATGCCAGCGAGACTTGGCCATTGACAAAGCTGAACCTCCAGCGTCTGCAGCGAAAAGACAGGGCAATGATCAGACAGATCTGCAATGTAAGGCCGCAAGACATTGTCACCACCAGGTCCAATGAGCTACTTGTGCGGCTTGGCATTGAGGATCTGGACCTCATTCTGAAGGAGAGAAGACTTCGATGGTATGGACATGTGGAAAGCTCCAGTGGTGCAATCAAGACAGCCTTTGACATACAGGTTGATGGAAAGCGTGGGCCTGGAAGGCCCAAAATGACATGGAAGCAGCTGACAGAGAGGGATTGCAGAGAGTGGAAGCTCTCGGCTATCAACCATCATGATAGACGTACCTGGAGATCTGGTGTGAGATCTGCCATGCGTGCAGCAAGCCAGCTATCTGGAAGGGGGCCCACTGATGTGGGTGTTGCCCCTGTACCTGCATGTTAATCAAAAATCCGATTATGATATATATGATATTAATACCATCATAAAATGTGGCATCTGACAGCCTACAAAATTTCAGTTAGTCTCTTAATGTTTTTAAACTGGATCAAAAATGAAATGATTTTTTTATCGTATCTCTGAATTAATGTTGGCAATTCAAAAACTAGAGACTGAAACTTTACAAGCTGTCAGATGCCACATTTTGTGATCACATTAATACCATATATCAATTTATTAAACCTTTCTTGGATAATAAACTGTCTGTTTTTGAGAACTATGGAGTGTTTAACATGTCTAGATGAGAATGGTGACTGAAGGTGTCTGAATACTTAGGGGAAATACCAGATCAGTCTTCTGGAATATATATGAATGATGACAGATTTATTCATCATACCAATATCAAAGTAGTTTACACTTTGATATGCAATACTTTTCTTCACATGAAATTTCTTCCTGTCTTTTTAATGGGCCTGTAATTGATGATTGTTTTTCTGGTTAATGCAAAAAAAAAAAAAAAAAAAAAAAATCAGAATAAGTGTTTTTCTGGTTAATGCCAAAATTTCATAATGGAGTGCATATGTTTGACTTTTAAAGGTATGCTGGAGTGAAGGTCAAACAGTCAGGGCCCAGTTGTTCAAAGCTAACGATGTCGTTAGTTAATGATTTGTTAAAATTTACATCGAGGGCCCAGATGTTTTATCAAGGTCAGATAACTCAAGAAATAATGTACCAAGTCGGTCCAAAATAAGAATGGAAACAATATATACCCCACAAGTATCTGTTTGTGTAATCTTTGATATTTTTTTCACTTGGCATGCAAGAAGAAACTGGAAAGAACCTAACTGTTTATATACGTTTCTTTAATGTTTAGCACTCTAGGGGAGGGGGGGGGGGGGGGGGGGTGGGGGGGCGTGGGGTCAAAGAAGACATTTTAAAATTACACAATTTTATATGTATATAGCCCAGGGACAGGGCAGATAACCCTCATGGAACAAAATTTTGATTGTAACTAAAATGTTTTACTACTTTAATCACACATTGTAAGTTTCAGCCATTAGTCTTTCAGCCATTTGTCTTTCATACATTTTGAGAAAATTACTTTTCAACATTTTCCCAGTACAAATGCATAGGGACCCACATTTGACCTTGTCGTAAAAAGGTCAAAGGTCACTAACGGTAAACATTTGAACAAACTTGGTAGACCTTGAGTCCTCATTGCTATATACCAAGATTCAGCCCCGAAACTTTTTAGGTTCTAGAGAAGAAGATTTTTAAGTGTTTAAACATATATGGGCATGGCAGCCACCTTGTTAAATGACACAGAACTATTTGAACAAGTTGACAAAATCCTTTAGACAGAAGGCCCCATGTGAAATTTGGCGAAAATTGCTCAAGCAGTTTCAGAGAAGAAAACATTTGAAAATTGCACAATTTTATATACATGTGTATAGCCTAGGGGCAAGTGCAGATAACCTCCAGGGGACAAAATTTTGATTATAACTAAAATGTTTTACTACTTTAATCACTCATTGTAAGTTTCAGTCATTCCTCTTTCATACATTTTGAGAAAATGACTTTTCAACATTTTCCCAATTTGAATGCATGGGGATGCAAATTTGACCTTGCAGTAAAAATGTCAAAGGTCAACTTAAGGTCATAATTTGAACAAACGGTAGACCTTAAGTCCAGGATGCTATATACCATGATTCAGCCTTGAAGCTTTCTTGGTTCTGAAGAAGAAGATTTTTAAGTGTTTTTACCATATGTGGGCACAACGGCCATGACCATTTGTACAAATTTTCAAACCCCTTTAACAGAAGGCTCCACATGAAGTTTGAAGAAAATTGGCCCAGGGGTTTCAGAACAGAAGTCATTCAAAGGTTTGGCTGGATGGACAACAGACATACGAACGGATGACGACAGACGGCAAGTGATCACAATAGCTAATCCTGAGCCTTCGGCAGATGAGCTGAAAACATTGTCACTTTGTCATCTGCAGAATGAACCCAGAGAGTGGTAATGGTTGACAAGCCTCAACTCTAGTCTCTAGTAAGCTGATTATGAAAATGAGTAATACTTTTTTTTTTCTTGTCAAGAGGGTTTGACATTTCATGCCAACTGTCTCTGTAAAAAAAAGGTGGACATTTCATGCAAATTGTCTCATAAAAAGATACTTTACATGAAACCTCAACCCTATTTTCCTGGAAAAAAATTATTTGAAAATGTCGTCTGCTGAGACTTTACCCATCATGCTTCCCATAATGTACATTCAGCAGGTTTATGGTTAACAAATTTTGTGACTTTTTTTACAGAGAAAATAAGGCATGACATTTCATGTAAATCATCCAAAATATCAAACGTATTTTCCCTGAAAAATAATATGATAAAATATTTAGAATGTTATCTGCTACAATTTTGCTTTCACTTTTGAGCCCTATAGACCCAAATGGCCCCATTTGCAAACAGTGTATATCCATCTTACCAGGATCAACACTGTTCACCATTTGGTTTTTGAGTTTTAACTGAGACCCTATTTGGAACAATGACTCAGTCCTAATTCAATAATGGAAGAGTCCACTTCAGAAACTCAGGTGTGAAAAAGTTATTGGGCTAAAGAGTTTTTAAAATAAGCTTCATTTTCTGCTCACATACATTTGTACTTACATTGCACAAAGCCAAGTTTGCTCAAAGTCAAATCCTCCACCCTCAGAAACACTGGTACACTGTAAGGTACGGCTTAGCTGATGAACTGGAAAAGAAAGGAAAAATACGATAACCAAACACCAAACATATTAGACTGGCTCCAATCTCCAGTGACTAAATATTGTTTTATTATAACCCTTTTTATTAATCCACTAAAATAAAACCAAAGTAATATAATGACTATAAAGACTAGTCACCACTGACCAGCCTTCAAAGTCATGATATTTTTTGGTTCTGTTTTAGTGGATTATCAAACAAGAGTATGAAAAAATTATTTAGTCACTAGTTTGTTTGTGTTGAGGTTTTACGGCCCAGTCAACCCAATGGGGCCATGTCGAGCGCAGTCAGTTTACCTAACCACACGTTTACTGGGCAGGCTTAGTCCTCTAAGCGGTTAACCAGTATTGTGCACATTCTTTCGCCAGAAGCTGACAAGTGCCCTTCTTGAATCAGCAGAAAGTCACTAGAGACTGGAGACTGGAGCCAGTCTCGTACAAACATACCAGACAGCAGAAGCAATGTACAGGGATAGAAATAAACAGATGTCCAGTTGCTCATTCAACTTTTGGAAGAAATTGCCCACTGTTCTAAATATGACAATTTGGGACCCGACAAAAACAGTTATAGTTTATCCCTAATGTGGGACAGGGAAGTATACTTTTGCAATGGGATTTTAATGCTTAGTACTCTGGGTTTCAGCAGACAACATTTTGAAATATTTTTTTTTTTTTCCAGGAAACAGGTTTTGAAATTTCATGCAAAATTGAGACAATTTGCATGAAATGTCAAATCCTGTTTTCTGGGAAAAATAAGAAAAATATCAACACCTTGTCGTCTGCTGATTATGCCCAGAGAGTGGTAAAGGTTTAACTATTCTATTTATTCTATACTTTTTTGCCTAAATTTTGTTTTTATGTGTTTGTTTCACAAAATGTTTGGTGGAATAGCAAACAGTGCAGACTCTGCTTAGACTTCAGGAGCAGTCTGATCTGGGTCTGCACTGTTTGCATAATGCATTTTGCCATAAAAATTGCTGTACAAAATTTTCCGTCAAATACCTAATATGTCAAGAAATATCAGCAAATTTACTGTTTCATCATCATGATAGGTATCAGGCTCCTCTTGTTCCTCAAATACAATAAAACTGGGGTTTAACCCTTAAACTGCTAATCACAACAATTGTCATCTGCTTTGTCATCTGCTTGTGAATTTAAAAGTCATTATTGCAAACAGTATGGACCCAGATCAGATCAGACTGCTCCTCTAGCATGTGTCTAGGAGCAGTCTGATCAGGGTCCACACTGTTTGCCTGTACGGAAAATTAGGTTTGAAAAGTTTGAAGAATATTCAGCAGATGACATAAACAGACGACATTTTCAGATGCAGGTTTTCTTGGCATTTTAAGGGTTAAAAACATTTTCACCTTCAAGATCATAGCTCCAGATAAGGCACTTTTTTCAACCTAAAAATATTAATACATTTCTTATTTCGCCACCAAAACAAATGTTGTGGGTACTCATTAGAGGCACCTCAGCGAGGCGCTTCTAATGAGTACCCACAACATATGTTTTCATGGAGAAATAAGAAAAATATTTTGTGAATACCCCTCTTATTTGGAGCTGTGAAGCTAAAAAGCAAGGTGAGCTTTTTCTTACCTGCTTTATGTTTTCTCTATTACAAAACAATATATCACCACAAGATGATATCAATCTAAAATGTTTATTACCTGAGAACTAACATAGCTCTAGATACAAGGTATCAGGTAAACATTTTTCTTATTTCTCCATGAAAACATATGTTGTAAATACTCATTAGAAATGCCTCGCAAACATATGTTGTGGTACTCATTAGCAGCAGCTCACCAAGGCACTTCTAATGAGTACCCACAATATATGTTTTCATGGAGAAATAAGAAAAATATCAATACTATTGGGTTGAAAAAAGCACTATCTGGAGATATGATAAATTCAGTGTTTCTTGTGAAGCAGTACTAAGGGGTCAATGAATTACCGTACTTACTGTATGTATTTGGACAGACAGGCTTGATTTCACTGACTGAATTAAGGTTTTACGGGCCAGTCAACCTATTAGGGTCATGTCAAGCGCAGTCAGTTTACCTAACCAAACTTTTTCATGGACATGTTTAGTAATCTAAACAGATAACCAGTTTTGGTGTACATTCTTTCGCCAGAAACTAACAACTGCTCTTCTTGAATCAGCGGAAGGGACAGAATGACCATAGAAAATATTTCATGATCAATCTCCATGATAGAATGTTACCGGACCCAGCGGGGATCGAACCCATGACCTCCTGAACACAGGAGGAGGGCAAAACTTTGATCCTAACTAAAAAGTTTTACTACTTTAATCATACTTTTAACCCTTGTCCTGCTGAATAAATTATGATGCCACACCCACTTCAAATTATCAGCCAATCAGATTACTTGATCCAAATTATTGCTATAAATTTGCATACCTGATGGCAAACAGTGCAGATCCAGATCAGTTGGCTTCTTCAGAAGCCAACTGATCTGGATCTACACTGTTTGCAAAACAGGGTATATCCGGGTTCAGCAGGACAAGGGTTAAGTTTCAACCATTAGTCTTAAATACATATTGAAAAATAAAAAAGATTTTTCAACTTTTCCCCCATACAAATGTATGGAGAGGAAAACATGATGCAAAAAAGTCAAAGGTCAGCCTACGATCATCATTTGAACAAACTTGGTAGAGCTTGAGACAGCGATGCTATGTACCAAGACTCAGCCCCAAAGCTTTCCTGATTCTGGAGAAGATTTTTAAGTATTTTTACCATATATGGGCATGGCAGCCATCTTGTTAAATGGCATTGAACCTTTTTAACAAATTAGCAATACCCTTTCAACAGAAGGCCCCATGTGAAATCTGGCGAAAATTGCTCAAGCGGCTTCAAAGAAGGCATTTTAAAAACTACACAATTTTATACATGTATATATCTCAGGGGCAAGGGCAGATAACCCCCAGGGGACAAAATTTTGATTATAACTAAAATGTTTTATTACTTTAATCACTCACTGTAAATTTGAGCCATTTTAATCTTTCATACATTTTGAGAAAATGACTTTTCAACATTTTCCCCGTACAAATGCATGGGGACGTAAATTTGACCTTGCCATAAAAAAGGTCAAAGGTCAAACCTAGGGTCATCATTTGAACAAACTTGGAAGACCTTGAGTCCATGATGCTATATACCAAGATTCAGCCTTTAAGCTTTCTTGGTTCTGGAGAACAAGATTTTTAAACGTTTTTTACCATATATGAGCATGGTAGCCATCTTGATTAACGGACCTTAACCATTTGTACAAATTTTCAATTCCCTTTTAACAGAAGGTTCCAAATGAAGTTTGAAGAAATTGGCCCATGGTTTTCAGCGGAGAAGTCCTTCAAAGGTGTGGACACACAACGGATGGACGACGGACAGCAAGTGATCACAATAGCTCATCCTGAGCCTTCGATACAGGTGAGCTAAAAATAGAATGTTGTCTAGGCACTTTAAGGGTTTACTGGTATTCTATTCTTACAGAAAAGGAGTTCATATGCATTTTTACCATACTAAAAAAAATACTGATTTTCACACAACTTTAAAATCTGATTGAGGTTCAATTTCGTTTAAAATCCTTCTGCTTACAGACATTTACAGAACAAAATTCTGTTAGAATATACCATAATAACCCTATATATTGGGACAGACAGGCCTAAGCAAACAGTGTAGCTCCAGATCAGATGCAGCAGAATTCAGTGTCTGATCATGGTCTACACTGTTTGCCACTCATCCAGCACTATCTTAGACACATCAACAGGTAATAAAATGTTCCAATACTTAGGGTAAAAATGGTAAGACAACTAATTTCAGTCCAGACTGCATAAACTACCCTGGTTCACATGCAATAAATGCACCCTTTTCTTCTGGTCTCGAGGCATCAAAATCATAGTCTGGAAAAACAATCATCATTCTTTTCAATATAAACTTAACATCTTCCCAGTCAATTTAATTCAATCTCGCCACTTTTTAAGGCTCCCACACTTACTAGCAAGTTATTTCTAAACACCATTCTAATAATTGGTTATATCTTGAAATCTATGGATTGGTTATGGATAGATAATGTTACTCCTCAGACAAGGATAATCTAGGATGTACATCAGGAAAAAATCTACCTTATCCAGACTTAAAAATGTATTACTTGCCCATGGACAAGTAAATAGTCAAAATTCACATGTCCAAATATGTTTTTTTTTTTTTTTTTTAGCTTTATGGCCCAGTCAACACTGTTAAGACCATGTTGAGCTGGTCAGTTACCGTATTTACCCTAAGTATTCGGACACCTCAACTCCTTACCATATATGTTCTAAAATTTGAACCAGTACAATTTACTACCCGATGTTGTGTCTAAAAATTGCTGGATGAGTGGCAAACAGTGTAGACCCAGACGAGACGCCGCGTTCTGCGGCGTCTCCTCTGGGTCTAAACTGTTTGCTCAGGCCTGTCTGTCCGAATACATATGGTAAATACGGTAAACCCTTAAAGCGCCAATCACAACTGCAGCAGATGACATTTTGAAATTCTTTTTTTTTAAATTTTTCAAAGAAAACAAGTCTTGATATTTCATGTGAATCGTCTGCTTGGCAACATGAAATATCAAGACTTGTTTTCTTTGAAAAATTAAAAAAATAAAAATAAATGTCGTCTGCTTCAAATTTTCCTTGGCGCTTTACGGGTTAATCTACTCAAATTTTTCCTCAGCAGGATTAGTTCTCTTAGCGGATAACCATTACTTGTCCACAATCTTTCACCAGAAAGATTGTGGACAAGTACTGGTTGAACCTGGGATCTTCTGGTCACCCGCTATAACCCGATCATCAGTAAGACGCACATTTGACTAAACCACCAAGGCTGGCATCATCGACCAGTAAATGGACCCAAGCTCCACTGTGCAGTCAGTAGCGACTTTGACTTCAGATCCAGGAGTCACGAGTTCCAAACCCAGCTCAGCCATATAACTTTTGTGGAGATTGACCGTGAAAGCGCTAAGCAAAATTTGTAGCAGACGACATTCAAAAATTTTTTTTTTATTTTTCAGAGAAAGCAAGTCTTGACATTTTATGTGAATCATCTGCCAAGCAGACGATTCACATGCAATGTCAAGACTTGTTTTCTCTGAAAAATAAAAAAAAAAAAAAAAAAAATTGTCACCTGCTGCAGTTGTGATTTAGGGTTAATTCTATGGCCATTCTCGCATTTCCACTGATTCAAGAAGACCAGTTATCAGTTACTGATGAAAGTATGTGCACAAGACAATTGCCGGTTAACCGTAAGAGGACTAAACCCGCCCTGGAACAGCATGAGTAGGTTAACCCTTAAAGTGCCAAGAAAATCTGCATCTGAAAATGTCGTCTGCTTATGTCGTCTGCTGAATATTCTTGCAAACTTTTCAAACCTATTTTTGCATACAGGCAAACAGTGTGGACCCAGATCAGACTGCTCGCAGTCTGATCTGGGTCCACACTGTTTGCAGAAATGCATTTTAAAATCACAAGCAGAAGACAAAGCAGACAACAATTGTCGTGATTGGCGCTTTAAGGGTTAACTCACCGTGCTTGACACGACCCTAATGCATTGCAATTAACTGGCCATAAAACCTTTACACAAACAAACAAACAAAACAGGTAAATGGTCAAAATTCACTTGTCCGAATAAAACTTATTTGGTCAAACATTTATACAGTCTTATTTCTCCATAAAAACATATGCTATGGGTACTAATTAGATGCGCATCATTCTGCCATGCAGACAATTCACAAGAAATGTCAAGACTTATTTTCTCTGAAAAAAAACAACAAGAATTCCGCGGAAGGCGTCGTCGCACCTGCTGGAGCAAAAGTCAGAGGAGCCACAATCAGAACGTGGTTATTTAATAAGTTTATTTCATTCTTAGTACATGTAGTGCTTAACTGGAAAAGTGGGTTGGAAAAAATGTAGACAAAGTGCCTAGTGGGACAGATATATTCCAGGTCAGTGCCATTCCCTCTAATGGAAATATCCTAGCACTGACTTTTCATATTATACAGCCCAATGATAATGGAATGTCGACGTAAAATGTGTAAAAGTCATTGGAGCATGAAATATAGGTCAAGGTCACAGGGTCAAGGTACCTGTTAAGTCAGTACATCAAGGAGAAGCACTATGCAAGATATGGTGGTTGCAGGCCTTATAGTTGAGGCGTTATCGAACATCAATGTAAAATATGTCAAATATAGGTCAAGGTCATCAGGTCAAGGTACCTGCCAAGCCAGTGCAATGAGGTGAAGCACTATGCAAGGTTTAGTGGTTGTAGGTCTTATATTTGAGGAGATACGGAACATCAATGTAAAAGGTGTAAAAGTCAATGGAGTGCGAAATATAGGTCAAGGTCACCGAGTCAAGGTACCTGCGGAGTCTGCACAGAGGAGAAGCACTATGCAAGGTTTGGTGGTTGTAGGCCTTATAGTTGAGGAGATATTGAACGTCCTAGTAAAATCTGTAAAATGCACTGGAGGGCAGAATATAGGTCAAGGTCACCGGGTCAAGATACCTGCCGAGTCAGTACATCTAGGAGAAGCACTATGCAAGGTTTGATGGCTAGAGGTCTTACACTTGAGGAGATCTGGAACGTTGACGTAAATTATGTCAAAGTCACTGCAGCCAAAATATAGGTCAAGGTCATCAGGTCAAGGTATCTGCTGAGTCAGTGCATTGAGAAGAAGCATTTTCCAAGGTTCGATGGTTGTAATCCTTATAGTTGAGGAGATCTGGGACGTCAACGCAAAATGTGTCAAAGTCACTGGAGCGCAAAATATAGGTCAAGGTCACCGGGTCAAGGTACCTGCCGAGTCAGTACATCTAGGAGAAGCACTATGCAAGGTTTGGTAGTTGTACTCCTTATAGTTGAGAAGATCTGGAACGTCAACGTAAATTGTGTCAAAGTCACTGGAGCGCAAAATATAGGTCAAGGTCACTGGGTCAATGTACCTGCCAAGTCAGGAGGTCAGGGAGATGTGTCATGCAAGGTATGATGGTTGTTGTAGAATTGTAGACTAGAATACTAACTTTGACATAAATGTCGAACTTCGACATAAATGTTGAGAGATGGACAGACAGACAAAGGGACAGACGAACAGAAAAGCGGATGCCTATGCCCCAAAGTCAGGAGGTCAGAGAGATGTTTCATGCAAGGTTTGATTGTTGTTTAGTCTTGTAGTTGATTAGAATACTAATTTTGACATAAATGTCGAACTTCGACATAACAGAACTGTTAACAGATGGATGGACAGACGGACGGACGAACGAACGGACAGACGAACGGAAAAGCGGGCAGCTATGTTGCAAAGTCAGGAGGTCAGGGAGATGTTTCATGCAAGGTTTGATGGTTGTTTAGTCTTGTAGTTGATTAGAATACTAAGTCTGACATAAATGTCGAACTTCGACATAAATGTTGACAGACGGAAGGACGAACGGACAGACGCACAGAAAAGCAGACGCCTATGTCGCAAAGTTAGGAGGTCAGGGAGATGTTTCATGCAGGGTTTGATGGTTGTTTAGTCTTGTAGTTGATTAGGATACTAACTTTGACATAACTGTCGAATGTCGACATAAATGTTGACAGACGGACGGACGGACAGATGGAAAATCAGACGCCTATATCGCACCCTGCTACAAGCAGGTGCGACAAAAATAGAGTGTTGTCTGCTACAAATTTTGCTTGGCACTTGAAGGGCTGATATTCTAGTTGCACGTATAGCTCTTGATAAGATGCTTTTTTCAATCCAAAAGTATTAATATATTAATATTTTTCTTATTTCTCAATAATAACATATATTGTGAGTACTCATTAGAAGTGCCTCGCCGAGGTGCTTCTAATGAGTACCCACAACATATGTTTTCGTGGAGAAATAAGAAAAATATTTACCTGATATCCTTTCTTATCTAGACCTATGCGAACGCATGTCATGGTACATGGAGCCCTGATCTATGTTGTTTGCAGACCCAATAAAACAGGTTCTCTCCTACTGTGCCCCCATAGCTCTTGATAAGGTGCTTTTTACAATCCAAAAGTACTGGTATTTTTCTTATTGCTCCATGAAAACATATGTTGTGGGTACTCATTAGAAGTGCCTCGCTGAGGCACTTCTAATGTGCACCCACAACATATGTTTTCATGGAGAAATAAGAAAAATATTTACCTGATACCCTCTCTTATCTAGAACTATGGCCCCATAATAATTTTGATTCTGTTGATTTGGAACTATTTTAAGACACCTAATCTATGTTTAGAGAAATCAAACCCATAACTATTCATCACTATTATGTGTTGCAATACCTCTGATTGACTGGTTCGCCTAAATTTGGAACCAAAAAGTAATTTAACCATACCTCAATTATTGAAAATCCATAAGCACTTTGCATGCTGGGTAAAAAGTTCAGCAGACAACATTTTGAAATATTTTTTTCTAATTTTTCCTAGGAAATAGGATTTGACATTTCATGCAAATTGTCTCCTTGGGTTTTGGAGAAAATTTGCATGAAATGTCCAATCCTATTTTCTAGGAAAAATAATAAAAATAAAAATATCATCAGTCTGTCACTGCTGAATCTGCCCATAGCATGTAAGTGATATGTACTTTCAGACATTCAAATTAATGGCTTTTACAAAATCT
Organism: Anodontia alba; assembly: GCA_964016985.1. Lineage (NCBI taxonomy): Eukaryota > Metazoa > Mollusca > Bivalvia > Lucinida > Lucinidae > Anodontia > Anodontia alba. The sequence continues at coordinate 43,737,135 of OZ024826.1, forward strand.
AATGGTCATGTCCTGAGATAAAATGGATATGTTACCTGCATAAATTACACCAACTGTCTGTTTCCATCAAACACTTCAGATTTTTTTTAGAAATCAAAGACAAAAGCTAGAATGGTTAGCAAAATCACCAGGTTCCAGAGCAAATTATTTACCCCAAGTATTGGAACAGATAGGCCTGAGCAAACAGTTTAGACCAAGATCAGATGCCACATTGTGTATTTATACCCCCAAAAAACTATGTTTGTGGGGGTACAGTAAAACCTGTGTAAAACAGTCACCTTTGAAACTGACCTTAGTGGTTGATGTGGAAAGGTGGTTGTCTTATAAAGGTACATGTCATGTAATTTTGCTAGCAAAATTACATGACATGTACCTTTATAAGACAGACAACTTTTTCCACATCAACCACTATTTAAAGTCAGTCAAAGGTGGCTGTCTTACACAGGTTTTACTGTTTACTGTTTTTATGTTGTACTTCCATATGTTCCATATGTTCCTATGTTCCTTATGTTTTGGTTTCTGCTTCTTGTCTTGCTAAATAATTCAAGGATTTTTTTGTATTTTGCATAAATGTTGATAATGATGACATGTTGCTGTTGGAGAATAAATCATAATAAGGGCCAAGGGGTTAATTCCTTTAGAGTTATTTCCCTTTCTTATTTGCTAAATAATTTAAGGATTCTTTTCATTATTATCATTTTGCATAAATCTTGATATTGATAAGATGTTGCTGATAGAGTAAAATAAGGGCCTAGGGATTTATTCCTTTAGAGTTATTTCTCTTTGTTATTCTTGAAAAGGCGCTTTGGTTCCTGCTTCTTGTCTTGCTAAATAATTTATGGGATTTCTTTTTCATATTTGACACCACCACCTGACTCTGACCACCCCCGTGTGCATCACTTAAAAGGTATTAACTCTTTCACCCCTGCAGACCAAAGCATGCGCCTTTGCCAACAGTGCCATTATGAGCCATCTGATCTGGATCTACACTGTTTGCCATTCTGATTTTGAATTTTGATTGACATCCTCATTCACAGCAATAGTTGTGTCCAATATCAAAGACAGAAGAACCCACTTCAGAAAATCAGGGATGAAGGGTGTTAATACAATGGCCATGCAAAAACATGCCTTCTGGCATATGCAGACAGCAAAGGCCCAGATCAGACTGCGCTGTTGCGCAGTCTGATCTGGGCATTTGCTGTCTGCTAACAGAATCATTTGACACTATAGGATGTATCAATGGATAGCAAATGCCAGGATGAGACTGCGGATGCGTAGGATGAATCAGAATCAGTGTATTTTGCACATGTTTGAAGGCACGTTTTGGCTTGAGGCAGCCAACACATATTATCCTACCAATATCTTACCAATATCATGGGTAAATAGCGCAGACCTAGCCTGGTCAAAACTGACTTTTGTTTCCGCAGTGTCAAGAAGTTTTTGTAAAATTTCATCTATAATGGCATCCAGGCTGACCTGGGTGAGATCTAACAAAAGAACAGTATTGTTGAGAAATTTCCTGATATCCATTGATGCCCGAACTTCCATGGAAAAATCCTTCAGTGGAACTTTCTGAAAATATATCATTGGAACTGGTTAGCTAAAGCTTAAGCATTCATAAGGCAAAAATGGGTAGATGACAAAATTATTGCAAAAACTAGTTTCTTAACCCATTGAAGACTGGAGACCCCTAAACAGGTAACTGGCAGACCCAGATCAAATGCCACAAAATGCAGTGTCTGATCAGGACCTCTACGGTTTGCAAATAGTTCAACCATTTTTCTTTAAGAATATCCACATCATATAGCCTGACATGCCTAAAATCGAAAATGGACTTTTCAAATACAGTCAAACCTGTGTTAGTGGTCACCTCTATTAAGCAGCCAACCTGTATTAAGCAGCCAGAGGAAAGTTGCCCGAAAATTCATAGATTTATATATTTGAACTGTATTAAGCAGCCACCTGCCTTAGGCAGCCACATTTTAAGCTTCCCATGAGTGGCTGCTTAAGACAGGTTTGACTGTATATAGTATGGGAGAGTTTATTCAGTCTTTAATGGATTAACTTAGCTTAAAACTCAACAGTACTCTGCACCACTTCAAATCTGATTCAGACACAGCCTTTCATATTTGACATTTAACCAGGGCCCAGTTGTTCAAAGCTAACGATGTCGTTAGTTAACGATTCGTTAAAATTTTAATTGAGTGATACACAAATACGCTGAAATTTTTTGCTGAAAAAAATGTGAGTAGCTTTTGCAGTGCAAAAGCTACTCACATTTTTTCAGCAAAAAATATCAGAATATTGTGTATTGAATCCGCTAGAACAGTTAACGAAATGACCCTTAACGAGCTCGTTAAGCTAACGATGCTTTGAACAACCGGGCCAAGAACATTAAAAGCTGGTTTGAAATCAACAGAGTTATACTACATTCTTTTTTTTCAGACAAAATGAGCAAGAAAAGCAGAAATAAGTGCTAAATAACGTATGTGTTTCTGTTCTCTGCTGATATAATCAGAGTTTCAATAGCCCACATAATACTTTATTAAGATGCCTTTAAGTCAGTTCCTAAAGAGGGGTTTCCAGGTAAATATATTTCTCTATTTCTCCACGAAAACTTATGTTGTGGATTACTTATTAGAAGCGCCTCGACGAGGCATTTCTAATGAGTACCCACAACATATGTTTTTGTGCAGAAATAAGAAAATCATCAATACTTTTTGGATAAAAAAAGTCACCTTATGTAAAGCCATGCATTTACAGTTTGAAGAAAAGTTCACCTACCTCATGTCTTGAGTAGATCAGTGTTACACCAGACTCGTCTGAAAAACAAACGCAATACCTATTAGTAATAATCATAAATATTCCAGTACTAGTCATTAGCAGCACACTCTGTGCAGATTCAGCTTCTAATGAGCACCCACAACATATGTTTTTGCGGAGAAATAAGAAAAAAATCAATACTTTTGGATTGAAAAAAGCACCTTAACTTGTGCTATGAAATTTATGGCAAATTGTAAAGCATATCATGGGATTTAACTCCAATAGTTGTGGGCCCTAGGACCTGATTGCCATATACACAACACATCAACCTACTGTGCACGTGTGTTCCAGTTTTCAACTTTGTAAACCTTATAGTTCTTGAGAAATGTGTGACAAAAAATTTTCATTAATGGCAAACTGTAAAACCTATCAAGGGATGTAACTCCAAGAGTTATAAGCCCTTGGCCCTGATTCTTGTATACACAATACATCAGCCCATTTTCCATGTGTGTACCAAGTTTCAACTGTTCAGCTTTCATAGTTCCTGAGAAATCTGTAACAAAAATTTTTCATCAATGGACATTTGTAAAACTTATCCAAGAGTTATGGGCCCTTGCCCAATTTGGGTATACATGATATATCAGCCCACTGGGTATGTGTGTACCAAGTTTAAACTTTGTAACCCTTACAGTTCTTGAGAAGAAAGTGACAAAAATTAGACTGGACAAAATGATGGACGGAATGACCGAAGGAAAAACGGAAGGACAAGGCAAATCAGTATAGTGCCACTTTTTCAAAGTGGGCTATAAAAATATTAGAAAATGTAGGTAATTGTCTGGGTGGGCAATTGTAAGGGCGGGTATATGTCCTGGTGGGTAATTGTGTGGGTAATTCTGCGTTCCCGCCCTTCTAAACTGCAAACGCATCAGTATGTAACAAAGTTACTGAATCACAGACTCGACAAATTCCCTTCCAGAAAAAATCCATCCTGTTTGTAAAGGTGGACAAAATCCTCCTCACCTTTTGCATACCTGGACAAAATCCCCCTCACCCATTTTTACATTCTTTGACAAAATCCAGTCTCTCTCTCTCTTTCTCTCACTCTCTCTCTCTGTGTCTGTCTCTCTCTCTCTCTGCTGTTATTCAACAAAAGACAGAATAGCCTTTTGAATTATTCATCTTTTGAAAACAACAAAACAGATTAGTTGTTATTACAAATTTCAGTGCATTGAACTGCTTTGTGTTGATTTGAACTAACAGCTTGAAGTTGAAAGAATTTAATCATTTTGACAGTTAGCCAAATATAGTCATACAAACTGATTTTTATACATTTGTACTTTTATAATTGTCCTGATGATAATAAACCAGAGTAATCATTGTTTCATCAAATTAGATGAATAATAACAATCATAATTTGTATTAATACATTGGGAAAACTGTAAATACCTGGTAATCTAACTAAATTCACTCGATTGCCCATTTAACCCTTGTCATGCTGAATAAATTAAGATGTCACACCCACTTCCAGTTTTCAGCCAATCAGATTACTTGATCCAGTTTATTGATATATATTCACATACTTAATGGCAAACAGTGCAGATCCAGATCAGTTGGCATCTTCAGAAGCCAACTGATCTGGATCTCCTCTGTTTGTAAAGACAGGGGATATCCGGGTTCAGCAGGACTAGGGTTAATAAGTAGTTGCATAATTGGTGCCCTTTTTAACAGGTTTTGCCATGTAGCATAGATGCCCTTTTAGGGGTTGCACCCTGCCCTTTTTTCAGGCTGTGGGAAACAGTAGTATTGTAACCAGCTTTGATTCAGTTCAGAATCTGGAATTTTTTTTCACCATGCAGAGTTGAAACCCTTTTAAAGTTTCAAACTGCTAGACAACTTTCACCATGTCATCAAATATCCTCTCTCATGGACACCCCAATCTCCCTCATCTGAAAGGCAAATCTCCCTCATTGTCATCATCAAATTCACATGTATGCTGCTCCACATCATGGTCTAACTATAAATCAAGTTTTAGCTTCATAGGATGTAAACTGTAAGAGGAGTTAGCCAGAAGCGAAAAGTTTACAGAAATTTTCAAAGAGCATAACTCTGCTAATATTTGGTGGACTATAACCTCGAAATAATATGTGCTGCGGAGCTGCTCCACATCATGGTGTAAGTATTAATCATTTCAGCTTGATCAGATGTTATCTGTTGGAGGAATTAGCCAGAAACAAAAAGTTTAAAGATGGACGGACAGACGGACACCAGAAAACCCCATAACATATTACGAGCGATACTGTGCTGGCTTGGATACATAAATTTACATCACAGCAAAATCTACTGAGGGGTTGTTTAACCCACTGTAGACTGAATAGACTCTCTCACAGTATATACTGGAAGAGACCAATTTCAATTTTAAGTATGTCCGGCTATGAGACTTACATATTCCTAGAGAAAAATTGGCTAAACTATTTGCAAACAGTGGAGATCCTGATCAGATGCCACATTCTGCTGTGTCTGATCTGGGTCTGCACTGTTTGCCAATTACCCTTTTATGGGTCTCCCGACTACAATGGGTTAAACCCTTGTTGTATAAATTAAGATGCCATGCCCACTTCTAATTTCAGCCAATCAGATTACTTGATCTAGGTTACTGATACAAATTCACATATTTAATGATAAACAGTAAAGCATACATGCCTTATCTCACACTGTGAGATAAAATCTCACAGAATTTGGCCCATCTGGAAGGCAATTCCCATAAAAAATTCAAATCTCACAGAGTTTTCAGACCATTTTACAACAGATTTTATGAAGGAATAAACATAAATCACTCACTGTTGTGGTTTTCACAAGCTTCTTACATGTAAAAAAAAAACAAGAGGCCCACGGGCCACGGTTCGCTCACCTGAGTGACATAGCACTGCAGACATGCAGATGTTATGCAACATTTTTCCAATCCTATCATCGCAACTAATGAAAATATCATCATTTGAGCAGTTCTTAGTTTTGAAGAAGAATATATGGGCCTGACAGTCAATGGAGCATGATCATTTGAATAAACTATCAATCACATTTCAACAGAAGGATCAATATGAATTTTGGTGGAAATTGGCTAAGTGGTTTCTGAGCAATCATGATTTTATACATGTAAACAGCATAGTGGCAGGGAAATATTATAAATATAAACCAGATGATGGCCATCTTAGATTTCCAATCAGAACAATTTTAACTACTGTTGATCTACAAGTCACTTCCATACTTTCAATATAAATGTATATGGCCCATACAAATGGGGAAGCAAATTTGACCTTGGAGGTAAAAAGGTCAAATGTCAACACAGAACCATCATTTTAGAAATTTCGGTAGATCTCCTGTCCCCCATAATTTGTGCAAAGATTAGGGCCCAGGGCTTATTTGGTTATGGAGAAGAAGATTTTTAAAGGCTTTTACCATATATGGGCATGGCAGCCATTTTGATCAATGGACCATGTCCAATTTAGTAATCTTTCATTCTCCTGCCCAAGGAGGCTCTGCATGAAATTTGAGCAACACTGGCCCGGAGGCTTCAGAGGAAAAGCCATCTGAAATTATCAACATTTTTTCCATACAAATGTATGGGGCCCATACAAATGCATACAGAAGCAAACTTGACCTCGCCGTAAAAAGGTTAAATGTCAATGTATGACAATTATTTTAGCCAGACGATATATGCAAAGATTCGGCCACAAGCCAACCTCGGTTTTGGAGAATAAGATTTTTAAATGTTTTTTCTCATACGAATGCATAGGAAAGCAAACTTGACCTTGCCGTAAAAAGGTCAAATGTCAATGTATGACTATTATTTTAGTAACTTTGGTAGACCCCCTGTCCCCAATGATTTATGCAAAGATTCAGCCCCAAAGCATCCTCTGTTCTAGAGAACAAGATTTTTAAAGGTTTTTATTATATATGGGCATGGGGGCCATCTTGGCCACTAACTGTGACCATTTTAGCAATCTCTTGTTCCCCCTACCTAAGGAGGCTCCATATGAAATTTGAGCAAAATTGGCCCAGAGGCTCCAGAGGAGAAGTTGTTTGAAATTCTGAACATTTTTCCCATACAAATGCATAAGGAAGCAAAATTGACCTTACCGTAAAAAGGTCAAATGTCAATGTACGACCATTATTTTAGCAATTTTGGTAACCCTCCCATTCCCGATGATATATGCAAAGATTCAGCCATAAGGCACGCTCTGTTTTGGAGAAGAAGATTTTTAAAGGTTTTTCCCATACAAATGCATAGGGAAGCAAACTTGACCTTGCCGTAAAAAGGTCAAACGTCAACGTACGACAATTTTTTTAGCAATTTTGGTAGATCTCCTGTCCCCAAAGAATCCTGCAAAGGTTCAGCCCCAAGGCATTCTTGGTTCTAGAGAAGAAGATTTTTAAAGGTTTTTACCATATATGGACATGGCGGCCATCTTGGTCAACGGACTGTGACCATTTTAGCAATTTTTTGTTCCCCAACTCTAAGGAGGCTCCATATGAAATTTGAGCAAAATTGGCTCAGCAGCTTCAGAGGAGAAGTCGTTTGAAAATGTTAACGGATGGACGGACAGACACACAGACGGACGGACGACGGACGAAAAGTGATCACAATAGCTTATCCTGAGCAGAGCTCAGGTGAGCTAAAAAAGAGTTTAGACTATATTTGGAGAACTCCACAGTGATGTTTTAGAAAATCTCACAGACTTTTGTCAAATCTCCCTTAAATTTTGCCTTGTCTCACAGATTTTAGCCCATCTTATGGCATATAAGCCATGTATGGTGAAGATCTAGATCAGCTGGCTTCTTCAGAAGCCAACTGATCTGGATCTACACTGTTTACATAGGCAGGGCATATCCAGGTTCAGCAGGAGCAGAACCAGGGTTGAAGAGTATTTGATGATAATTCTGGGATAATTTTATCTACTTCTCCATAAAAACGTGGATACACAAAAGGAAGTGCCTCACTGAAGCAGACAATATTTTATTTATGTATTTAATTTTTGAGAAACTAAGGCTTGATACTCGTATTTCATGTGAACTATCTGCCTACTAGATTATTCACAAAAATGACATGCCTTACTTTCTTGAAGAAACAAAATGAAAATGTAAAACTATTCTAGAATGTCATCTGCTGCAGTTGTGATAGGTACTTTAACTCTTTGCATGCTGGGTAATTTTGCATGCTTTTTTGTCGTCTGCGGATTTTTTTTTTTTTTTAAATTACCTTTCCAAAAAATATCTTTCAGGAGTACCATCAGAGTGTCAAACAGTTTGGATCCAGATCAGGCCCGACATTTTGTCAGGTCTGATCCGGATCCAAACTGTTTGCAAAGGTTATCAGCAGACAATAAAAGTCGCCACAAGCAGGGAAATGTGATGCGAGTTAGAAACATTGGAGCCCACTGAGGGCTGACATAATTGTTAACATCTAAAAAAATTTCAGAGAAAAAAAAAAAACTCTTGACTTTTTATGTGAATCATCTGCATCTTGATTCACATGAAATGTCAAATCTTATTTTCTCTGAAAAAAAAAAAAAATCTGAAATTCGTCTGCTACAATTTGGCAAGGTACTTAAGGGTTAATAGATGTACCACAGATCAAGAAAAAAAGGACTATTCAAATGTTTTTTTCTCTATTTCCACATGAAAACATCTTTTGTGGTCGTGGGTATACAATGTCCACATCAGATATCTTTGATATATATATACTGTTTGGTTGGAAAAACTGCATCCTTGAAATGCTTATATATGTATCAACTACAGCAGACAACACTTTGAAAGACTTTTTTTTTTTCAGAGAAAATACGGCTTCACATTTCATGCAAAATCATCAGATTCTGCTTGGCAGACTATTCACATAAAACGTCTTATTTTTTTTCTGAAAAATTACAAAACCAAATTTGCCTAGCGCTTTAAGGAGAAAACATGAATGGGCAGACAAATGAAATGAACAACCTGAGGGCCCAGTTGTTCAAAACTAATGATGTCATTACTTAATGTATCATTAAAACATTGATCATTAAATATGGCATATAAGCTAATATTTTTGCTGAAAAAAATGTGAGTAGCTTTTGCATTTCACATTTTTTTAGCAAAAATACCTGTGAATTAGATATTGTACATACTAGAAGAGTTAACATTCTGACCACTAACGAGTTCGTTAAGCAAATGACACTTTGAACAACTAGGCCTGACCTCTATGTCACTCCTATTACTAAAGCTGGTATGACAATTATTTGACTTACCAATAAAAGAATCATCAAATTTGGCCCCACTAAGGGTACTCTTGCTTTCATAGATAGATCCTTTACGATTATTAGGTTCCAGAAAAGATTTTCTAGGTGTATTGGGGGTAGCCCCTTCACTTTTGTGTCTTCTTCTTGTATCTTGCCTCACCGACAAAAGACTACAACTTTTATTCATGTCTCCATTTTTCACGTCTCCATTAGTAAAACACTCGGGGACTGGGGATGTGGACCTTGGAGTATCAGTCCCCTCATTTGCAAAGATCATATCCCCATTTCTGTGCACTGTTCCGCCACCTCTAGGTCCTATATAAGGCGGAGGACCCTTGCTATTTTCTATATCCATAGTAAACGATGGGTTTCCATGACAACTGGGAGATTCTGGAGTTGTTAATACGGTAACTTGCCGCAATTCCACATGATTGTCATCATGAGGTGACTCCATTGTCAGATTGGGTATCCTGAAATACAAACAGAAAGGAAAGTTTTTACATGAATTAAGCCAGGTGAAAATGTGCCTTCGAGGTATGTGTGGACAGCGAAGGCCCAGATCAGACTGCACAAATGTGCAGTCTGATCAGGGCTTTCACTGTCTGCTGCCAGAATCATTGGATTTAGTAAATGTCCTAAAAATTTGAATACATGTACTTTATTCCATACATTTTTGGACTAAATTGTGTTCTTATGTAATTATTTTTAAAATACTTGGTGAAATGGCAAAAAATGTGTAGACCCTGATCAAACTGCTCCTTTAAGGGCAGTCTTATCTGGGTCTGCACTGTTTGCAGATACCATTTTATCATATACTTCAGAGTATGAAATTTTAGGACATTTAGCCTACTATAGAATGTATAGTATAGTATGTACCTATATATATAGAATGTCAATCAACTTTTTAGCTGCATTGATGAACTCCTCCAGCTTAGGAGAGGTAGATGTACATGAAGGCGATTATCAGTGTAAGAATATTTAGGTAATTTTTGGAACATGTATATTTTTAACGCCTAGCATGCTGGGTAAAATTTTCACCTGATAACATAATGAAGTATTTGTCTTTTTTTTTTTTTTTAAAGGAAACAGATTTTTGACATTTCATACAAATTGTCTCCAATGGAGACAATTTGCATGAAATATCAAATTCTGTTTTCTCAAAAAAAAAAAAAAAAAGACAAGAAAAGTAAAGAAAAGAAAAAAATCATTAATTTGTCATTTCTGAATTTGCCCAGAGAGTGGTAAAGGTTAAGCTCATAGACTAAGCCATAAATATTTGCATACAGTATAGATCCAGATGAGCAGATTCAAATAATAAGTTGCTTCATTGTCACTTACACTGTCTGCTCTCTATTTGCTATTTTCGTTAACTCTTTGCCCGCTAGTGGTGACTTTTGTCGTCTGGTGATAACCTTTTGCAATCAGTTTAGACCTAGATCAGGCCTGACGAAACATCGGGGCTGATCTGGATCCAAACTGTTTGACACTGTATTCCTGAAAGACTTTTTTCAAGTTAGTTTTAAGAAAAAATCCACAGATGACAAAAAAACATGCAAAATTACCCAGCATGCAAAGAGTTAAAATCCTTTTTAAACTAATAACATTGTCCCATTATAAATGGTGAGCAATTTCGATGAAAGTCCCTTGGCGAATGAATCTCCATTGATGTATCGCCAGTAAAATATTCTGATATTTAGGGGTGAAAGGGCTAAATTATAACAGGAGCCCTAAATTAACCTCTTTTTAACCCACTGTAGTTGGGAGACCCGTAAAAGGGTAATTGGCAAACAGTGCAGACCCAGATCAGACTCCGCAGAACTCAGCATCTGATCAGGGTCTCCACTGTTTGCTAACAGTTTAGCCATTTTTCTCCAGGAATATGCAAATCTCATAGCCAGACGTACCTAAAATTGAAATTGGACTCTTCCAATATATAGTGTGGGAGAGTCTATTCAGTCTACAATGGATTAAACTGCAGATCACAAGTTCAACAGACAACATTTGCGGATATACATGTATGTATAAGGCTTGGCATTCCATGTGAATCATCTACCTAGAGATAATTCACATGAAATGTCAAGTCAAAATTTCTTGGAAGAACAACAATTATGTGTTTTAGTATATCATCTGCTACAGTCTTGCTTCTTTTTTGGGTTAACCCTTAAAATGCCAAGAAATCCTGCATCTGAAAATGTCGTCTGTTTATGTCGTCTGCTGAATATTCTTGCAAACTTTTCAAACCTATTTTTGCATACTAGCATACTGCTAATAGTCTGATCTGGATCCACACTGTTTGCAAAAATGACTTTTAAAATCACAAGCAGATGACAAAGCCGACGACAATTGTTGTGATAGGCAGTTAAAGGGTTAAGTCCACCTTTATAAAAAAATTTGGAACAGCAGGCATGAGCACACAGTGTTGACCCAGATCAAATTTTTTTTTTTTTATGTTGTTGTTTTTTGGTTTCACTATTTTCTGCATGTCTGGGTACCTAACCTATCAGGGTTTTCTTTCTAGTAGTTTCTAAAAAATGAAGGGGAAAAATATGCATTTTTTTAACTAAATTTTCCATTAGTTGCACATCACCACTACATTTGAAAAAAAAAAAAATACAATTATCCTTATATTTAAGTATATAATGACCAAGAACAGCACAGAAAGAAAGAAATTTGAATAAAAGACAAAAAGAAAGTAAGGAAGAAAGAAAGAGATAAAGGAAGAAAGACTTGTGCAGGGAAGATGCAATATATATGTAAGCATTTGGTGAACAATTAACATCTTTTCCAGTATACTGAATAGGAAAAAATCCATGGCCCAGTTGTTAAAAACTAACGATGTCGTTAGTTAATGTATGGTTATAACATTGATCATTACATAATTTATGGCATATACCCTAATATTTTTGTGGAAAAAATGTGAGTAGCTTTTGCATTTGCAAAAGATTCTCACATTTTTTTAGCAAAAATAAAAGCACCACAAGCATAATACCCCACCATAGCAATTATTTGTTTATGTATTAAAGTTATCATTGCAAAAATGTCTGGAAAGAAAATGACGGAGGGACAGATAACAATCCTAAACCAGTCTTGATAATATCAATGGACAGATAACAATCCTAAACCAGATCTTGATACTATCAATGCATATAGCAAGTTTGGTTAAAAGGCCTTTACTGAAGTTATCATCGGGAAATGAAAATATGGGCGTGTCTCTGGCAGATAACTCCGTACAAATTTGAAGAAATTTGCCCATTAGCAATTCCAAAACAGATCTCCTTAAGGTCAATGCACATAGCAAGTTTGGTTAAAATCCCTTATTATTTACTCAAGTTATCATCTGGAAACGAAAATATGGGCGTGTCTCGGGCAGATAACTCCGTAAAAATTTGATGAAAATTTGCCCATTAGCAATTCCATACCAGATCTCCTTAATGTCAATATATACAGCAAGTTTGGTTGAAATCCCTTGTTATTTACTCAAGTTACAGTCAGGAAACGAAAATATGGGCATGTCTCAGGCAGATAACTCCGTAAAAAATTGACGAAATTTGCCCATTAGCAATCCCAAACCAGATCTCTTTAATGTCAATGCATATAGCAAGTTTGGTTGAAATCCCTTGTGTTTTACTCAAGTTATCGTCAGGAAACGAAAATATGGGCGTGTCTCGGGCAGATAACTCTGTAAAAATTTGATGAAATTTGCCCATTAGCAATCCCAAACCAGATCTCTTTAATTCAATGCATTAGGCAAGTTTGGTTAAAATCCCTTGTTTTTACTCAAGTTATCATCCGGGAACGAAAATATGGGCGTGTCGCAGGCAGATAACTCCGTAAAAATTTGACGAAATTTGCCCATTAGCAATTCCATACCAGATCTCCTTAATGTCAGTATATACAGCAAGTTTGGTTAAAATCCCTTGTTATTTACTCAAGTTACCGTCAGGAAACGAAAATGTGGGCGTGTCTCGGGCAGTTAACTCCGTAAAAAATTGACGAAATTTGCCCATTAGCAATCCCAAACCAGATCTCCACAATATCAATAAACATACCAAATTTGGTGAAAATCCATTGGTGTTTACTCAAGTTATCATCCAGAAACAAAAAACGGATGATGGACAGACAGACAGACACACAGACATCCAACGTGAAACCATAATACCCTGCCACTATTGCGTGATGGGTTATAATAATTGTGAATTGGATATTGTTCTCACTTGAACAGTTAACATTTTGACAACTAACGATCTTGTTAAGCTAATGATGCTTTGAACAACTGGGCCCAGATTCCTCTTTTAGATATCATTACAGTATGCACCCCAAGCATCACGAAAACATGCCTATATAATTTTGATCCCCTTAAACCCCACTTTTATATAGTAAAACTGGAGTTTACAGGGGTATACATTATTTTTCTTACTTCTGCTCAAAAACATAGATTGTGGGTACTCCTTAGAACTGCCTCACTGAGGCAGTTCTAACGAGTACCCACAAGCTAAGTTTTGAGCAGCAATATGAAAAATATCAGAATTTTTTATCTGAAAATGTTTTTTTGGTGGTAAAAATTTCAGTATATTTGAATAGGCTTGTTTTTGTAATGTATTGGAACAAACTAAACACCAAAAGGCAGTTAAATGCACTTTCAAATATTTGACAAGTATGGTAATGTAAGTTGCAAATGTGTCTGAATATGCTACTCTGAAATTCACATCACAAAAACATACCTATATAATTTTGACCCCCTTAAACCCCACTTTTATATACTAAAACTGGGGTTTAGAGGGGTATACATTATTTTTTCTTATTTCTGCTCAAAAACATAGATTGTGGGTACTCGTTAGAACTGCCTCAGCGAGGCAGTTCTAACGAGTACCCACAATCTAAGTTTTGAGCAGAAATATGAAAAATATCAGAGTTTTTTATCTGAAAATTTTCAGTTTTTGGAGGTGAAATTTTTTACATATTTGAATAGGCCTATTTTCGTAATGTCCCATTTAAAACAAATTCTTGATTTTGTTTACAATATGGAATGAAAGTCAGAATGGAGAATGTAAAAAAATAACATGCACAAATTTAAATTTATTTATTTATATTTATCTATTATTTATTTATTTATTTTATTTTATTTTTAATCAGAAAAGAGAAGTATTAATGTAAACAAAATAATAACAATCACAAATATATATTCTTCATCGAGGAAATGGACACTACAAACTTGAGCCTTTTTCATCTTGAGCCAATTGCAGTTATAAAGATATTCTTGTCATAAAACATTGATATATTGTTATTATATAATGAAAAAAAAAAAAAAAAAGAACTAAGTATGACTATTCTTAACTTACACTAAATTCATCATACTCCAGAAACTCAGAATCAGAATTCCTCTTAAATTTATTTTTATCCAAAATCACAATGCTGCAAATCAAGCAACTGAGAAGGTTTCTGTATCCAGACAACTGGTTATGTAATTTGTGAGTCCAATGGAATCCAATGAAATAAGGTGCACTCAAATGTCAAAATCAATGTCTTGTAAAAGTCCTAACAGTTTTTCCTTTTGTTACCATCTTTGTTTTTCACACTGTACACTGATTTCAATTGTGTTTGCTAGTAAACACCTGGGATAAGTATGAATCAATAAATTATTTGTTGCAGTTCTACTGATCAAATAATCAGAATTTGGGAGACCTTTTCTTACCATGTTTGTCTTAAAATTTCAGGAAGTCCATTTAACTATCTGTTGATGTATCTAGAAGTTACAACTGCATTTGGCAGCAGCTGATCTGGATCACTGATCACCTGATCACTGTCTGTCCAGTAAACGCAGTAAAATCTACAGTAAATGTCCTAAAATTTCGAACACTAAAGTTTCTGACAAAATGGCATATGCAAACAGTGCAGACCCAGATCAGACTGCTCCTGAAGGAGCAGCCTGATCAGGGTCTACACTGTTTGCCATGCCACAAAGTATTTTAACCCTTGTCCTGCTGAATAAATTAAGATGCCACACCCTTTTTAAATTTTCAGCCAATCCTCGGACCCATCAATACCCGGACTGGTAACTATAGTGCTAAATACCTATTTTATCGATATGATGATGTCGTGGCTATGATTTTACCATTTACCGGTTTTCGTCTGGAATGTGCGAAAATCAATCGAGTAGAAAGTGATAATTATCCGCAATAAACAACCACATATAAGTGTTATTTGTGAACAATACATCAACCATCATGAAAAGTTAGTACTATATGCACGTAATTGTTTTTTAACCACATTTGTTGAATATTGATCACATACTTTACAAATTTCGGTGGAGTTTCCAAACACCGTTTTGTGAATGAAGCCGTTCGTCGAAGAAAAATGGCGACCATTGTTGAACTGTACTCGCATTAGTAGAGCCTGTTAATGCACGGCCTTGTTAAAATCAATTAGAAACCAAACTTATTCAGAAAAAAAAAACTAGCTTTGTTTTCGAAGTTGTTTTGTGAGCATATTATTATTATACCTACTTCAATGCCAATTGAAATATCGCCTGGTGAAAATGTCAATTTCTCGAATTTGACCAACAATTATCCGCGATAATGAACCTCATATATATGTCATCTGTGAACAAAACATCACTTATCATTCAAATTAAATACTATGTAATTATTTTGTTTTTTAATCATATTTGTTGAATATTGATCACACAAATCGCGATGGAGTTTCCAAACACTGATTTGTGAATGAAGCTATTCGTTGAAGAAAAAATGGCGACCATTGTTGAATAGTACCAGCATTAGCAGAGCCTTTTAATACTTTTTCTCGCTAAAATCAACTATAAACCCAACTTATTCAGAATAAACAAGCTTTGTTTTATTGCTTTATCAGCATATTATTTATATAACCGTAATAGAAATTTGAAAAGTCGACTGTGAAAATGTCGATTCTCTTGAATTTGACGGACATTTTCTAAAATGAGTATGTGCAAAATTCGGCGATTATCTATGTTAAAAGGAATCAGTTGAATAAAATGTTATTAACATATAACGGACCTAAGATGGCATTATTGCTTTATAATAATTTTAACCGGCTTAACTAAAAATAAATGTGTTTAATACTAGTTTAATATGGGTGGAGTTTTGCAAAATATAGATTCCGAAGTGACGTAAGCATCACCAGCACCTGCGACATGATAATTAACGGCAACGGACAGTATCAAGTCTGGGTATTGATGGGGCCGAGGCCAATCAGATTACTTAATCCAGATCATTGATTTAAATTCACATACTGAATGGCAAACAGTGTACAGATCAGTTGGCTCCTTAGAATCCAACTGATCTGGATCTACACTGTTTGCAAAGGCAGGGTATATCCAGGTCCAGCAGGACAAGGGTTAAGAAAAGATGTGCAAAAAGGCAAAATTTTATAATAGGCCAAAATAATATGGAATAAAGTGTTTGAAATTTTAGGACATTTACCCTATGTGATGATTTTCACAAGTGCAAAATTTCTTTTGCAGTAAAACCCACAACACTTATTGCACAGGAAAAAAACTTATAATTAAAAAATGATAACTTACACTATTCAGAAAGATCGGCCTGAGCTGACAGTGTAGACGCAGATCAGATGCTACAGAATGCAGCATCTGATCAGGATCTATATTGTTTGCCACTTGCTCAGCAGTCTTTTAGACACATTAAAAGATGGTAAAATGGATTTGTTCACATTTTAGGGCAAGTATGGTAAGGAGTTAAGGTGTCCAAATACTTAGGGTAAATATGTTATTTACTCAAGTTATCATCCAGAAATGAAAATACGGACGTGTCTCAGGCAGATAACTCATAAAAAATTGACGAAATTTGCCCATTAGCAATTCCCAAACCTGATCTCCTTACTGTCAATACATATAGCAAGTTTGGTTAAAATCCCCTGTTATTTACTAAAGTTATCATCCGGAAACGAAAATATGGGCGTGTCTCGGGCAGATAACTCTGTAAAACTTTGAAGAAGTTTGCCCATTAGCTATCCCAAACCAGATCTCCTTAATGTCAATTCATATAGCAAGTTTGATGAAAATCCCTTGTTATTTACTCGTTATCATCCGGAAACCAAAATATGGGTGTGTCTCGGGCAGATAACTCCGTACAAATTTGACAAAATTTGCCCATTAGCAATCCCAAAGCAGATTCTCTAATATCTAACACACTTTTCCTAGGCAGGCTTATTCCTGTAAGTGGTTAACCAGAACTTGTGCACATTCTTTCACCAGAACTTGTGCACATTCTTGAATCAGAAGACGAAATTTTAGGCCATTTTAGAGTCACTTTATAACACTATACACCACCTCCATTATTGCTGGTATCCAAAGCAAAAACTGTGTTAGCTAAATAACTGTGTCCCATGTTGTATCCAAACAAAAATAAATAGATTATAAAGAAAAATGATCATAAATGGTCATTTTTCTATATAACCTATACAATTTTGTATCCAAACTAGAAATGTGTCAATATGACACGGATGCCCAGGGGCCATCCTCATCCGCATACGGGCATTTTGCAAAAACTGAAGTTGAAAAAGGGCCATAACTCTCATAATAATTGGCAGATTTTACCCTAAATTAAGCTTGACCAATATTTTATGATTATATACTTGTGAATAAAATATGAATCCAACACACTAATCTTTTCAAAAAATATCCAAAGGAAAACACTTTTCGAAGATGAAAAAGGACGATAACTCCCATAATAATGGGTGGATTTTACCCTAAATCAAACTTGACCTCTATTTTATGATTATATACCTGTGTATTAAATATGAATCCAATACACTAATGTTTTTAAAAGATATCAAAGGGAAACTATTTTTCAACATTGAAAAAGGGCCGTAACTCAAAAAATAATTGGTGGATTTTACCCTAAATTGACCTATATTTTATAATTATATACCAGTGTATAAAATATGAATGTAATACACTAATCTTTTAATAAGATATCGAATGGAAACCATTTTTCAAAGTTGAAAAAGGGCCAAAACTCCCATAATAATTGTTGGATTTTACCTTAAATCAAGCTTGACCTACATTTTATGATTATATACCTGTGTATAAAATCTGAATCCAATATGGCTAATCTTTTCAAAAGATATCAAATGGAAACCATTTTTGTTACATATGGATGGAACGGACAGGACATACGTACGGACAGCAGTGATACTATATGCCCCCCCAACCTCCCCATTGAAACTAATGAAAATGGTGGGGGCATAACAAAAAATGTATAGAGTATATAGAAAAATGACCATAAATGATCTTTTTTTACTATATAATCTATACATTTATCTATGAATACAACATTTTTGGGGTCCACCTTTAAATCAGCTTATATTCAAAATGGTCTAACTATAAACTATAGTCAAACCTGTGTTAAAGGCCACCTGTATTTAGCAATCACCTGTATTAAGAGGCCTTAAAAGCCAAACAGGTGTAAATGTACCTATATTAAGCAAGCACCTGTCTTAAGCAACCAGTTTTTGGCTTTCTCTTAGGTGCTTGCTTAATACAGGTTTGACTGTATCTTCAGAAGAGGGTCCAGTGTACCATAATAACCCTAAATATTGGGACAGATAGGCCTTAGCATGGTCTACACTGCTTGCCACACATTCAACACTATTTCAACAGGTAGTAAAATAGATTTATTTTTCGAATTTTAGGACAAGAATGGTAAGGATTTAAGGTGTCCCAATTCTTACAGTAACTACAGTAGTATGCAGGTGTGTGGAATTATCAAATTTTATTACTTGTCCATGGACAAGTAAATAGTCAAGATCCACTTGTCCAGCCAAGTTTTACTTGCCCGAAAATTATCATTTTTTCTTATTTCTCAAAGAAAACATATGTTGTGGGTACTCTTTAGAAGTGCCTCACTGTGGCACTTCTAATGAGTACCCACAACATGTGTTTTTGTGCAGAAATAAGAAAAAATATCCATATGTTTTGGTTGAAAAAAGTGTGTTATTTGGAGCTGTTTAGATAGATCAATTCAAACAATAATGGTGGAAAATTTGAACGACCTTTCACTTAGAAATTTTCTCTGAAAATAGCATTGGACATAATTTAAATGATGACTAAAGCCCGTCAAAGAAGACAAGTGTAACGAAATGCAAAGTCATCTAGCAATTTTCTGGCAAAAATAAATGCACCATGTCACGAGAAAAGAATCATTATATCATATGTAATCAGTAAGGGCCCAGATCAGCCTGTGCATCAGTAATCTGATCAGAGCCTTCATTGTTTGTCAATACATGCATTCTACAGTATTCACTGATGTGCAGATGCACAGTCTGCTATGACCTTTCTTTTGCACATATGTCATAGACTCCTTATTTTTGCACTGCAAGACTCCACTCCAAGACTCCGCTCCATGACTCCACTACATAAAATACAATATGCTTTCAGCAGCATGCAATGCCAAGCCCATTTCTGGGAAAAATATGGAAGATATCACTCAAATGTCATTGGCTAATTCTGCCTTCAGTACGCTGAAGTTCATTAGACTTCAGCATAACTCCAGGCAAGGTGACAACTGTGGAGATATCTAGGATAATTTTCATTATTTTGCATCAAAACACACAACTTGTGGGTACTCATTGAAATTGCCTTGACCATGTAATTCCAACCAGTACCCACAAGATATACTTGGTACAGAAATAACAAAACAATTACATTGTATCTTAACAGAACTTTCTTTATCTCGGTTTATGCTTCAGTCTCTTGTCTGTCATTTTAAATCAAATTTATCTTTAACTGAAGGAATTTTCTTGGTTTCTCAGGGAATAAGTACCATATTTACCATATTTATTCGGACAGACAGGCGCTAGAAAACAGTACAGACCCTGATCAGATGCCACAGAATGTGGCATCTGATCAGGGTCTACACTGTCTGCCATTCATCCAGTAGTTTTTAGACATGTAGATATGTAGTAAAAATAGACATTCAAATTTTAGGACAAGTATGGTAAGGATTAGAGGTGTCTGAATACTTAGGGAAAATATGGTAATGAAAATTTCTGACAATGAAGTGAGCTGCCCTTGAAGCTGAGGAATATTTCCTCTACTTCAAATTCTGTTTGTTTGTCTGAGTTTCTGTTTAACCCATGACACATTAGGACAAGTATGGTGAGGAGTGGGGGTGTCCCAATATTTAGGGTTTTTATGGAACCTTCAGCATTATCATAGCAACAGATAAGGTGCTTTTTTCATCCAAAAAATGCTCATATCTTTCTTATTTCTCCACGAAAACATATGTTGTGGGTACTCATTAGAAGCTCCTCGCTTTGGTGTTGAGGCACTTCTAATGAGTACCTACAACATATGTTTTCGTGGAGAAATAAGAAAAATATTATGTGGATACACCTTCTTATCTGTAGCTATGCATTATCCTGAAATGACTGAAATACTGTTAATGGGAAGTTAATACACCAAAACTGTGTGAAACCACCATCAGCTTTATAAAGATTATATTGCAATCATCTCTGAGCATAGTGAGATTCAAAGATGTATGTTTCTATCAATACCATATACAGTACGTATTTCTTTAATGCAGGCCTGTCAAAATGTAGGTCAAAGTGACCCACTTGTGGTATGTGATAGTGTCACTGTATCCCAAACACCAAATTTGATCAGCTTAGGCTACATAGTACATGAAATGTTGCCAAGAGTGTGACATGCAAAAGCAGGGTCCTAAATGACATATTAGCAGTGCCTTAGTGAACCATTTTCAATGTGTACAACAACAAATGTTTTCATGGAGAAATAAGAAAGGATTTCAAAACAAACTGTGTTTAAAAAAGCAGCTAATCTACAGCTATCTTCATTTACATTGTGCTTAAGAGGAATGAATACACTTTCAGGGGAGGCAACTATCAAACTGCTTTTACCTCCCTTCGGAAAAGGACTGGAGTCTACTCTAAAAGGAAAGAATGAGCACATTCTTTCCTTTTAGAGTAGACTACTTTTCAGGATGAGCAGGAAAGCAAACAGGAAGTCACAAAAGTTGTCTCCCTTATGAAATAAAATGTGAAACAATAATACCTTGCCACTATCATATTACAGGGAGATAACTCTGTCAAAAATTGATGAAATTTGCCCAGTAGCAATCCAAAACCAGATCTCCACAATACATATTACAAAAAGTTTGGTTAAAATCCTTTGATATTTACTGATGTGTAGCAGGCAGATAACTCTGTCAAAACTTGACAAAATTTGCCCATTAGCAGTTCTCTATAATATTAATGCAAATACCAACTTTGGTGCAAATCCATTTATATTTACTCCAGTTATTATCAGGAGGAAAATACAGACATGTGGTGGGCAGACAACTCTGTCAAAAATTGACAGAATTTGCCCATATACAATCCCAAACCAGATCTCCACAATATCGATGCATATACCAAGTTTGGCAAAAATCCATTGACATTTACTCGTTATTATCTGGAAACCAAATAAGGATGGACGTACAATGGACAAATGGATGGACGTTCTTATGAATGGATAGTTATGTGGCTACCATCTCTATTTTAGCATACTTATATGGCTAAAAAATAGCCATGTAACAGAAAATAAACCACATAAAAGACTGATTTTATGTGGCTGATGGAATAAATCCCATTCAAATACATTAAAACTGTCCATAATTCTTAGCCACCTAACTATCCATTCATGTGTATGGAAAAATTGATTGATTGTGTTGGGGTTTAACGACACGGCAAACCTTGTGGGTCATTTTGTGTCGTCTCCCAGAGAAAGGGAGAAAAGATAGGTGATAGTAGAGGATGCAAGAGAGGGACAGGAAGAAAGAGGAACATGAATGAAAGGGAAAAAACAGAAGAAATAAAAGCATTTCCCTCTACCCTTACCTGCTATAAAGATGGACAGAGGGATGGATACATGGACGGCCAACGTAAAACCATAATACCCTGCCATTATCATATGGCAGGGTATAAAAATGCCGTAAAATTTACTAAACATATCCAGTCTTAAGGAAAAGAACCACACACGCTTAAAGTGCCATGCAAAATTGTAGAGGACAGTATCTTAAATTTGTTTTTAATTATTTTTCCGAGAAAATAAAGCTGCCTAGGAGACAATTTACATGAGATGTTAAACCTTATTTTCTTGGAAAAATACCCCCTCCCTTCCCCTTCTAAATAAAACGTGAAATGATAATACCCCGCCATTATCATATAACTCTATCAAAAATTGACAAACTTTGCTGATGAGCAATCCCAAAGCAGATCTCCACAATATCAATGCATCAAATCTGGAGAAAATCCACTAAGATTTACTCAAGTTATTGTCCTGAAAATAAAACATGAATGTGTTGCAGGCAGATTACTCTGTCAAAAATGGACAAAATTCTACCATTAGCAATCCCAAAGCAGATGTCCACAATATCAATGCACACACCAAGTTTGGTGAAAATCCATTGCTATTTAGTAAAGTTAGCGTCCAGAAATGAAAATATGGATGTGTCCCGGGCAGATAACTGTCAAATTGACGAAACTTGCCTATCAGCAATCCCAAAGCAGATCTCCACAATATCAATGTACACACCAAGTTTGGTGAAAATCCATTGATATTTACTAAAGTTATCATGCGGAAATAAAAAATATGGATCTGTTGTGGGCAGGTAACTCTGTCAAAAACTGATGAAATTTGCCCATCAACAATCCCAAACCAGATCTCCACAATATCAATACACACAAAAATCCATTGAAAATCCATTGACATTTACTCAAGTTATTGTCCGGAAACAAAATACGGCTGGACGGACATATGACAGATGGATGGACGGGGCGGCCAGATGGACGGACACACGGACCGCCGTGATACCATAATACCCCGCCACTATCGTGTGGCAGGCTATAAAAAATCAGAATGCCTTCTGCTGCAGTTGTTATTAGACAAAGTGCCCAGTGGGGCACATATACACCCGACCAGTGCTACCGCCACTTTTTAAAGAGGACAAAGTATGTAGCTTTGACTCTGGAGATGGCAGTTGTATGCTATATGTTATAACATTGAAAAAATTCAATCACACATAATATGAAGCCCTTGACCTCAAATGTCAGGCACAGATGCAGGGATTGAGTTAAATAAAACTTTAGCCCTATAACTATCACCATATACCAGTGAAATCAATCAGTCTTTATAATATAAGCAAAAATGACATTTGTATGAAAAGTCTGTGACCTTGACTTAAAAGCCATGCCCCAGCTAGGGGATGGTGCTGAGAAAAACTTTAGACCTATACATACCATCATGCTTAATATTAATAAAACCAACAAAAGGGTCTTCATAATACAGCTATATAAATTTTAATGAAAATTTTAAGGTGACATGCCTACTCAATGCCCTCTACATATCGGTAAGGTATCACAAAAATATCTTAAAGAATTTTTAGAGTTATTGCCCGCACAAGATTTAAATAACCAAGGGAGAAAACTGCAGAATGGAGTCAGAAAGTCATTCTTGAATGTGATATGCCTACTCAATGTCCTATACATACTGGTGAAGTATCATGAAAATATCTTAAAGTGTTTTAAAGTTATGGTTCGCACAAAATTTTTACAATTATGGAGACAAGGGGGGGATAACTCATGGACCAAGTCAGTTAGAGTTGTCTTTCTTGTACCTGACACCCCTACCAAATGCCCTCTACAACCTGACAGTTTCCTGAAAATAGCTCAAAGGGTAGTTAGGAGTTATGGGGTGCACAATAATGTGTTTTTGGACAGACAGAAGGATGGATGGATGGATGGATTCCATGCTGACAGCTATATCCCCTAAACCTCTCAGTAGGAGGATAACGAAATTCATCAAAAGGTCTTGATGGTATAGCTATATAAACTTAGATGCAACTTTTTTTTTACTTTTATATGAAATTTCTAAGTCTGTGAGTTTGACCTCAAGGTCAAACCCCGGGATGGGGATGATGCTGAGTAAAACTCTAGACCTATATCTATCAACATGTAAAATATAAATGAAATTCCTCAAAGGGTCTTGATGGTATAGCTATATAAACAGAAACAGAAAAATTTTGACTTATTTATGAAAATTCTAAGTCCGTGACCTTGACCCCAAGGTTATCCCCCGGGATAGGGTTGGTGCTGATAAGAACTTAAGCCCTATATCTACCATCAGGCCAAATATGAAAGAAATCCATCAAAGGGTCTTCATAATATAAGGTCTTATAAACTTTAACGTAAAAACTTTGACCCTAAGACAAAAATAAAGTATGGACGAATAATGCTTCAATGGATGGACGGACAGATGAACAGATTCCTTGCTGACAGCTATATCCACTCAACCTTTCAGTTAGGAGATAATGAAATTTATCAAAAGGTCTTATGATATGGCTATATAAACTTAAACGCAAAATTTTTTTACTTTTATATGAAAATTCTAAGTTCGTGGTCACACCCGGGGTGGGGATCATGCTGAGTAAGACTCTAGGCTGATATCTACCAATATGTCAAATATAAATGTATTCCTCAAGGGTCTTGATGATATAGCTATATAAACTTAAACACAAAAAACTTTGACTTTTTTATGAAAATTCTAAGTCTGTGACTTTGACCCAAGGTCACCCCCGGGGTGGGGATGGTGCTGATAAAAACCTTAGACCTATATCTACCATCATGCCAAATATGAATGAAATCCATCAAAGGGTCTTCAAAATATGAGGTCTTATAAACTTTAACATAAAATCTTCGACCATAAGACAAAAATAAAGTATGAACGAATAATGTTTCAACAATTGGATGGACAGACAAACAGATTCCTTGCTGATAGCTATATCCACTCAACCTTTCAGTTAGAGGATAATGAAATTTAATGACAAAAGGTCTTATGATATGGCTATATAAACTTAAACGCAAAAATTTTTACTTTTATATGAAAATTCTAAGTTAGTGACCTTGACCTCGGTCAAACCTGGGTGGGGATCATGCTGAGTAAGACTCTATGCCGATATCTACCAACACGTCAAAAATAAATGAAATTCTTCAAGGGTCTTGATGATATAGCTATATAAACTTAAACACAATAAACTTTGACTTTTTTATGAAAATTCTAAGTTCGTGACCTTGACCCCAAGGTCATCCTTGCAGTGGGGATGGTGCTGATAAAAACTTTAGACCTATATCTACCATCATGCCAAATATGAATGAAATCCATCGAAGGGTCTTCAAAATATGAGGTCTTATAAACTTTAACGCAATAACTTTGACCCTGTGACGGAAAGACGAACGAACGAACGAAAGAACGAATGAATGGACGAACGGAATAGCGAAAACATTATACCCCCACATACTTCGTATGTCGGGGGTATAATTAGCACTGTAAGGGTTAGGTTCTGAATGAAATAAATGAATAAAAGACGGAGAAACTAATACTATCAAAGTCAAATTTCTTTGGCACACATACTTGTTCATTATTGCCAGCTAAATTTTCAATAAAGGACCCACCACAGATTTTATTTAATGCTTAGCACTCAATCTGGATAAAATTTTCAGCTGGCAACATTTTGAAATATTTTTTTTTTTTTTTTTTTTTTTTTCCCCAGAAAACAGGATTTGTTATTTCATACAAATTGTCTCCTTTGCATGAAATGTCAAATCCTGTTTTCTGGGGAAAATAAGAAAATATTCATCAATTTGCCATCTACTGAATTAGCCAAGAGAGTGGTGGTAAAGGTAATTACCACCACCAAAATATTTTAGACTGGCTCAGTAATGATAAAGACCTTGAAAGTTTGGTGATATTTATGATGAATTAGAATCTGGATGCAAGAAATAAACTCAAAGACAATGACAAACTAATTCTGTCAGAGTCAATTTCTTTGGTAATGGCACATGATGAGGTCCTAATTTTCTGAAAATTATTCAGTGGTTGGATTATAGTGCACACAAATTCTTTCAACATTCTTAGCATGCAATAAGTTACAATAGCAAAGTCAATGTCACGTTAAGAAATTGATCCTGAGACATCAGCCGAAAATTGAGTTGTGAAGAATTCTGCAAAAGTCAATGCAGAATCTTGTTACACCACTAGACAGACCGCCCTTATATCAATCAGAAGAAGTAAAATGGGATTTGTTCAGTAAAATTGGGATTGTGATGTAAATAATGACAAAGATTTGGCTAGCTTCACTACCCAATGAAAATGAAGCTTACCTCTATAGCACTAAATGGGGATCATGTCTTCATATAATGCACTAAGGTGAATGGGTACACCTATAAGATTTAGCCATCATTTTCAAATGGGGAGACAACTTTTGTAGATAGAAAGCTGTAGCCCCAGCATTTGAATCCTTTAAAAAATTCTGTTTACCCATAAAGCACCAGCAAAATTGTAGCAGACAACATGTTTTTTACTATTATTACTTCTCATACAAACTAAAACTTAGCAGATGATTTATATGAAATGTCAAGCTTTATTTTCTCTAAAAGATCAAAAAAAAAAAAAAAAAAAAAAAAAAAAAAATGACAAAAAACAAAATCAAAATGGTGACTGCATCTCCAATCCAAGACTGTCAAATGCTTAGCATGCTAGGTAACAATATCAGCATACAACATTTTGAAATAATTTGCTATTTTTTTTTCCTGCATGAAATTTCAAAGCCTGTTTTCTGGAAAAAAAAATAATAGGAAAAATATCATGAATTTGTCATCTGCTGAATTTGCCCAGAGATTGGTAAGGGTTAATCTTTAACCTTCTGAATTCCAATATCAGCAGACGACATTCTGAAATATTTTTTTTAGAAAAAGATCTTGACATTTCATTAAAACCATCGTCTTTGGAGATAATTTCACTGACATTCATAAAGCTTCTTTGGGAGCCATTTTACTGACATTTTTCTATTAAAACCTTATCCTTTAAAGACAATTATAATGAAATATCAAGCTCTGTTTGAAATAACACAAGTCAGGCAGCTGAGTGATTTAAGCATTCCCAATTACAGATTAACCCTTGTCCTGCTGATTAAATTAAGACACCACACCCACTTATAATTTTCAGCCAATCAGATTACTTGGTCCGTATTGTTGCTATAAATTCACATATCTCATGGCAAACAGTGCAGATCCAGATCAGTTGGCTTCTTCAGAAGCCAACTGATCTGGATCTACACTGTTTGCAAATGCAGGATATATCCGGGTTCAGCAGGACAAGGGTTAAGAGTTCCCGGGTTCAAATGTAGCTGAAGGCAGAATTCAGTTTGTGACTGTATGGAGCTTCTTTGCAAAGAGAGCCCTTCAATATTACCCTTTCAACAGCTCGATATGACGTAAATAATGTTGAAAGGGAGGTAAAACATCAATTCTAACATGACGTTAACGTTCTCCCATTGAGACTAACGGAAATGTCACTGTGATCAAACAACAATAATTCACCTCGTCAACGTAGTGCATGCAAAAGGGCGCATTTGATGACATTGCCTGTAAATATTTACTTCTCGAAATGTCCGCTGCAAAAGTTTTCTTTGGAAAACATTGCAACAATGTTGATTTTCCTTTCTGTATCATGTCAGAATCAAAATAAATTTTCGCTGCTGTGACTTATCGCAACTAACACATGGTGTTTTCAGCAGATGCAAATATTAATTCACTCCAGTTTCGCCGTCATGAATTAATGCTTCTCAATCTGCCCTCTAACACCATGAGTTATTCACAATAATTCACAGTAGAGAAAAATTATTTCTTAAGTATGGGTTTAAAATAAAAATTATCACTCATTTGTTGTATGCTAATTTCATCTATACAGAATTCCAGGTTAAAGACTTTTTCTGTTCATCAAATCTGCACAAATTTATCATATCAATCATACAAGATTCCTCATCCTCAGAAATCAATCATTGCTAAATATGCTGTCAAATTTCCGGAAATTCCTGCCAGAATTTAACCACTAAATATACCATATTTAGTGCAAGTATAATCAGACAGACAGAGCCCAGTTGTTCAAAACTAACGATGTTGTTAGTTAACATATAGTTAAAATTTTAATCATTAAATATGGCATATACGCTAATATTTTTGCTGAAAAAATGTGAATAGCTTTTGCATTTGCAAAAGCTACTCACATTTTTTCAGCAAAAATACCTGTGAGTTAGATATTGTACTTACTAGAACAGTTAACATTTTGACCACTAACGAGCTCGTTAAGCTAACGTTGCTTTGAACAATTGGGCCGAGGTCTATAAGAAAACAGTGTTGATGGTGATTTGGTGTTTTATGTCCCTTTTAACATTATTTAAGTCATACTGAGATGATAGGAGGAAGGCTCTGTGCAACAGAGCACTTTACAGCCATAGGCTGAATTCCATCTGCAGTGGGATTCAAACTTGGGATCTTCTGATCCAAAGTCAACAGGGCTAACCACTAGGCCACCCAGACACTTCTAAGCAAAAAGTGTAGTCTCAGATCAGATGCCGCAATCTGCAGCATCTGACCATGCAGGGTCATACTGTTTGCTACTCATCCACAGTCACTAAGAGCAATGTACTTGTACAAACTTTAGGACAAGTATAATAAGGATATAATGGATCTAATTACCACACTATGCGCTTAGGATTTTTTCAAAAATCACTAGAAAAAAACTTGTAGTAAAATCTCCTGATACGGGTACACTTTAAAGAAAGATCATCAGAGAACTTTTTGAGGCATATTTAATGATACTTACACCATATTTTTCTGACTTACATTATAATAGCATATGTTGTTGGTAGTCATTTAAATTGCCGCAACTTTTTGAGGCAATTCAAATGAGTACCAATCACATATATTTTTATAAAGTAATAGATAAAAATACACTGGTCGTAATCTAAAGACTACTAAATTGCTTGACTGTGTGCTTATAGGAGCAAGTGCGGTAACTAGGTCAAACACGGTAAGTTGTCTTAAAATTTAAGGTAAATATACAGCAGCAGACAAATGCCTTTTTCCCTAGAACATTTCCTGTAATTCTGATTCCAGCCAGCTATCTATATTAATTGACTAAATTGACGAATCTACGACCCAAGAGAAAAGGGCCCTAAATGGACTTCTGCACAGTCTGATTTGGGCCTTTTGCTCTCTGTCAGCACATTCACTCACTGTAGAATCCAATAATACCATATATGGTCATTGAAAGCCCTGAACAAAACAGCAGATAGCACAGGCTGATCTAGGCTTTTGCTGTCTGCATATGGCTAGAAGGCAGCTTTGCCAACTGCATGGCATATTCCATTTTGGAAAGATCAATATTGACTCGGGATCCTCTAA
The DNA here is from genome assembly GCA_964016985.1 of Anodontia alba. Taxonomy (NCBI): domain Eukaryota; kingdom Metazoa; phylum Mollusca; class Bivalvia; order Lucinida; family Lucinidae; genus Anodontia; species Anodontia alba. The sequence goes on from OZ024826.1 coordinate 43,766,456, forward strand.
GCAAACAGTGCTTACCCAGATCAGACTGCTCCTTAGGAGCAGTCTGATCTGGGTATGCACTGTTTGCTGCTCTGACAGAAATTCTGTGACACATAAACTTACATTCACATCAACACAGTTTAGAAGTTTTAGGTGGCTTGAGTGGTAGAGCTTCCACTTTGTGACTGGGAGGCTGTGGGTTCGATCCCGAGACGAGTCATACCAAAGTCTTTTAAATATGTACTAGATGCCCTATGTTAGTTAGCATTAAGAAATTAGAGCTAGTACATTTCAGCCTGGTGTCAGTATTATGTGACTTGGTGGATTACCATGTCATGTGTCTGGGGCATTATATTTCTAAAAGTGAGCATTGAGCTCCCTATGATCACATCCAGACACTGTCATATGACTGAAAGACTGCTGAAAGTGAATTGAACAAGTTTTAGAGGAACTAAAAAAACTGCGTGGTTGGGTGCATCCCAATATTTGGAGTAATTATGGTAATCAATCTGGAGAAGACAGGGCTTGTTTTATTTACTTAAACATAATTTTATTTTAAGCTTTAAAGTGCCAAGCAAATTTGCAGCAGACAATGTTCTCTTTTTTTTTTTTTTTTTTTTTTTCAGAGAAAATAAGAATTGACATTTCATGTGAATCATCTGCCTAGCAGATGATTCACATGAAATGTCAAGTCTTATTTACTCTGAAAAACACAAAAAAAGAAACAAACAAAAAAAAACCCCAAAAAAACTGACTTCCAGACATTTGGATGCCTTGGAAATAAATTATTTGAGAAGACATAGACTCAGTAGGACTCCAGAAGAATTATTTTGAGTTCTTGGTGGGCAGGTCAAACCCTATGAGCAACATTCTGTGTTGTCTCCCAGAGAGTGGTGGAGAAGGGAAAGATGTGAGTATGTGTCTTTGGGGTTTGTATGTGGAAAACGAAGACCGTGACCAGCCTGCACATAAGGACAGCAGATGCTCACAAGTTCTTGGATACTGTACATCATTCTCCTTTGTGAGACAGTTTCAAAGTGATATCAATATATGCAGTTTATGGAAAAATGAGAAAAATACTGTATTTAACTCTTTGCATGCTGGGTAATTTTGCACGTTTTTTTGTCGTCTGTGGATTTTTTTTTAAAATTAACTTTTTCAAAAATCTTTCAGGAATACCATCAGAGTGTCAAACAGTTTGGATCCAGATCAGGCCCTATCTTTTGTTGGGCCTGATCTGGGTCCAAAGTGTTTGCAAAGGTTATCAGCATACGACAAAAGTCACCACTAGTGGGGAAAGAGTTAACATAACTATTGGGATGTTTTTACCCATTGTAGACTGAATGGACTTCCCCCATACTATATATCGGAAAGTCCAATTTCAATTTTATGAGATTTAGATATACCTGGAGAAAAATGGCTAAACTATTTGCAAATAGTGGAGACCCAGATCAGATGCTGATCTGGGTCTGCACTGTTTGCCAAATACACTATTATGGGTTTCCAGACTACAATGGTTAACCCACTGCCATACATGTGACAAGTCTTGTTTGTGTTGAAGTATTAACCCTTATTCTGCTGAACCCGGATATGCCCTGCCTTTGCAAACAGTGTAGATCCAGATCAGCTGGCTTCTGAAGAAGCCAACTGATCTGGATCTGCACTGTTTGACATTACGTATGTAAATTTATAGCAACAATCCGGATCAAGTAATCTGATTGGCTGTAAATTGGAAGTGGGCATGGCATCTTAATATATTCAGCAGGACAAGTATTAAGGCCTAGTGAACTCATTGTGTGGTCATAACCACACTTTTTCCTGGGCAGGCTTTGCATGTCCTCTAAGCAGTTAACCAATACTTGTGCACATTCTTTTGCCGGAAATTGACAACTGCCCTTAAAGCTACTTGAATCGGTCAAAAGAAGAGAATGACCGTAGAAAATATTTCTTGATTGATCTCAAAGAAAGAATGTTGCCGGATCCGATGAGGATGGAACCTGTGACCTTCTGATTACCAGTTGGATGCGCATCAGACTAAGTGTGTCGAAAATCTGCTTGATGAGTGGCAAACAGTGTAGACCCTGTTCAGACAGCATTCAGCGACATCTGAAGTAGACCATTTGTAAGAAATGTCAAAGTCTATTTTCTGGGAAAAATGAGAAAAATGTCATTTGTTGTCTGCTGAACCTGCCCAGAGAGTAGCAACTTAATAAAGGTTAGTCTGGAGACCCCACAAAGGGTAATTGGCAAACAATGTAGACCCAGATCAGATGCTGCAAAATGTGGCATCTGATCAAGGTCTCCAGACTGTTTGCCAATAGTATAGCTGTTTTTCTCCGGAATATCAAAATCACATAGCCTGACATACCTAAAATTGAAAGTGGACTCTTCCAATATATTGTATAAGGCGGGTGGGGGAGGAAGTAGGAAGTTGGAGACAATTCTCCGATGGGGAATATTACCCCATGTCTCCTGCCAAGAATCCAAATAATTAATAATGTCATTAATTTGTCTGCTGAATATGCCTAGGGAGTGCTAATCCGAAGGTCAATCCTAGATTATCCCATATTTTTGTAAGTATCAGTGCACTAACGGCTTACCATATTTACCCTAAATTTCTGACACCTTGTCTGCTTACCATACTTGTCCTAAATATGAACAAATCCATTTAACCAGCTTCTAATGTGTCTAAAAAATGCTGAATGAGTGGCAAACACTGTAGCATTCTGCTGCATCCAATCAGTCTTTATAGTTTGCCCTTGACATGCTGAATAAATTAAGATGCCATGCCCACTTTTAATTTTCAGCCAATCAGATTACTTGAACCAAGTTGTTTATACGAATTCACATACTTAATGACAAACAGTGCAGATCCAGATCAGTTGGCCTCTGAAGAAGCCAAAGGATCTGGATCTACACTGTTTGCAAAGATCAGTTTGCTTCTTAAGAAGCCAACTGATCTGGATATACACTATTTGCAAAGAAGGACATATTCGGGTTCAGCAGCACCAGGGTTAAATACTCAGGCCTATCTGAGTGAATACTTAGGATAAATCTGGGATTCTATTTTTGTCATTCCAGAGAACTAGCAATGTAAAAGGGGAAACCTCATCAAAATATAATAAATTACCATATTTGATCCAGTTACCACACATCCACGTGTAATTGCACAATTTTACAAAATCAGCGATCGACTATGAAATTCTGGCCAATGCCCAACACTAGTAGGTATGTTTCCGTGCACTGCAGCTCGAACAGATTCTGATTAAAGTTCTTCACAATATTTGGCTGTAGCCAATTTACCATCAAAAGAAATACAAGCAATTATCAGACACAATCTAATAACTCTTTCCCAGAAATCATTCCAAAGAACAAAGCAGTCTGACACAGACAGAGAGGAAATTTTATTTCCAACCACAGAGGTCAGCTAATTTAGAAACTAGGTTATTAAAGACTTTGAAAATTATTTACTTTTATGTTGCATTCGACAGAGTAGTTCCTGCTTGTTTTTTTTGTTTTTATGTTTTTCTTTTTAAATATTTGCTGCATAATTTACCATGATGAAATTTATATTTTATACCAAATGACCTGATTTATGCATAAAGTGCCAAACACAACTGCAGCAGACCACCCCACACAAAAAAGAAAACTAGGCTGTTTGTAGGTTGCCTAAGGGCAGCCTATAGGCAGCCTATCATTTTTCCAAAATCAATAGGCAACAGTAGTAGACATGTTGCCTGCTATCACAATTTACATGTAGGAGTTGCCTAAAGGCTGCCTACAAGCAAAGGAGGCAGCCAGTAAGCAGCTCATAGTTAAATCGTTTTTCCTAGTAGGCAAAGTAGACAGAATAGGCAGAGTAGGCAAGGACATGCTCAGTGAACTTCCTATATAAACTTCCTGTTCTCAAATTTGGAGGGAAAACAAGATGCCCTTCATTCTGTTGTGTCATTATTATCATGCAAAGGATTTATCATATTCCTGTTTACAAACTTGTAAGTGATCATTATGTTCTAGTTGATTATTTGGCTTAGTCTGAGTTGATTATTTGGCTTAGTCTGAGGGGTCATTATCAAAAAATAATCCAGTCTTTTTTCCTTTATTTCAATTCTTTGTCATTTGCCATACCCCACCCAGTTTCTCAACAGAATCTTTACAGATTTTTCTCTGACTGGCCATACTGATAAAGCATATAGACTAACCGGTAAATACATTTTATTAAAGTCGACAGAAATTTCTCCAGCAACCAATGCCCTTATAAATAGTACCTGTCTGCAGACAATGAAGATGAGATATAATTATCAAGATCCTTATTTCTATATCAGAAAGAACAATATTTCATTCAAAATTGATCTTAATTAAAATTAAACTTGTTCAAGACTTTTCATTAACTTGTATGCATACTTTTGATAAAATATCTATGCAAATATCTATGGGTACTGGAGAAATATAAGGAATGATCGATGCACAGACACTTAGATAATTATTGATATAACATAATACCCCAAATTTCGAGGGTTGAGCGCAAGACTATGGTAACTCAAACATATTTTTGAAACCCTTGTTTAGGGGCAACTTGGACCCCTTTGTAAACAATGCAAATTTAGGTGCCATTGCTCATACGAGCAATGGCACCTAAATTTTCATTGTTTACAGAAAGAAATGTTGTAATCTTCATAACGCCTTCATGGTGAGGAGATTAGGTTTGAGGAAAAACAACCATCTGACTTACACCAGTCTTGCGCTCAACCCTCGCAATGTGAATACAACAAATAAAGGCTTTATCTTACAGTAAGTACATGAAGATATTGAATGTCATGACAAAACATAAACTGAATTCCTATTGTGTCCATTCAGAATGATGAAGTTTTGTTTGTGTTGAGGTTTTACGGCCCAGTCAACCCAATGGGGTCATGTCGAGCGCGGTCAGTTTACCTAACCACACGTTTACTGGGCAGGCTTTGTCCTCTAAGCGGTTAACCAGTATTGTGCACATTCTTTCGCCAGAAACTGCCCTTCTTGAATCAGCGGAAGGGAGAGAATGATCGTAGAAAATATTTCATGATTAATCTCCACGAAAGAATGTTGCCGACCTCGGCGGGGGTCGAACCCGCGACCTCCTGGTCTCCATTCGGACGCGCATCCAACTGAGCCACCGAGGCCGAATGATGAAGTTAGCTATAATAATCAAGGCATTTAACAGAGAAGAATAATTTCACACTGGTTACCTATTTCTTCATGCTGCATTATATATCAATGTACATAAGAAAGAGTAAGCACAATGAGCAGAATAGGCACAATAGGCAGAGTAGGCATAGTGGGCTGAGTAGTTGCAATAGGCATGCAGAGCAGGCACAGTGGGCAGAGTAGGTGCAACAGGCAGAGTAGGTACAGTAGGCAATTGTCTGTAGATTGCCTATAGACATCTAAGCCATATATGGTCACTGCCTACTTTGCCTATATTGAGTAAGCAGCTCCAAGTTTGCATGGCAAAATTCCCTTAGGCTGCCTATAGGCAACCTACTCCACTTCTTCAAGTAGGCAGCTCCCAGAATTTTTTTTTTTATAGGACATTTTGATAATCATTTACTTATATATATTTTTCAGAGAAAATAAGGCGTGGCATTTCATGCAAATCATCTGCCTATCTATTTTCAGAGAAAAATAAGATTTAGCATATCATGTGGGTCACCTACAAAACAGATAATTCACAAGAAATTTATTTTCTCTGAAAAATATTGAAAACTAAAAATGTGCTTTTAAAGCACTATATGCCCCCAACTATGCACTTGTCAAGACAAAATGCCTAAGTTGGACAGGAGATATAACTCTGACAAAAAATATCTGATTTTTTCAAAAGTCAATCAGGTGATTTACATATCCTCCCCAATAAAGTCACCAAGCAATATGTCCCTCTAAATTCTTCGAAGTTGCGAGCATAATAATTAAGAACTAAGCACATGCCCCACTTATATTTTTACTTTGCTGCAAGTTTCAATCATTATCTTGAAAACTGTAGGAGAAGTTGTGGAGACAAGAACCCTACTATGCCATGTGTATAAGACAAAATTTCTAAGTAAATCTGGGGTAAATAAGTCTAGCAACAAAGCTTTGATCAGAGTTCTGTGACCTTTATGCACATAGTCAACCTATATTCTTACTTTGCTGCAAGTTTTTAAACCATTATCTTGAAAACTGTAGAAGTTGCAGACACGAACCCTACTATGTCATGTGTATAACACAAAATTTCTAAGTAAATCTAGGGTAAGTAAGTCTAGCAACAAAACTTTGATCAGAGTTCTGTGACCTTTATGCAAATATCCAGCCTATATTTTTACTTTGGTGCAAGTTTTAAACTATTATCTTGAAAACTGTAGAAGTTGCAGAGACACGAACCCTACTACATTGTATGTCATGTGTATAAGGCAAAATTTCTAAGCAAATCCAGGTTGTGTAATTCTAGCAATAAAAATTTGATCACAGATCTGTGATCTTTATGCAGATGCCCAGCCTATATTCTTACTTTCTGCAAGTTTCAAATCATTACCTTTAAAACTGAAGAAGTTGTGGAAACACGAACTCTACTATATCATATGGATAAGATAAATTTCCTACGTAAATCAAGGATAAATAACTCTCCCATATAAATTGATCAGAGTTCTTTGATCTTTGTGCACATGCTTAGTGTACATCCTTACTATGATGCAAGTTTCAAACCATACCTTGAAAACTGTAGAAGCGGAGACAAGAACCCTACTATGTCATGTGTATTAGACAAATTTCCAAGTAAATCCAGGGTATGTAACTCTAGCAATTAGAACTTGATCAGAGTTCTGTAACCTTTATACATGTGCCAAGCATCTATTTTTACTTTGCTGCACTGAATACACTGAATATTTAACTGTTTACCTGATTTAGCTTCTTACTTCCCTTGAAAACAAAGCATATAGACCTTTGGAGTCTTTGCTGGTCACACAAGTCTTATTGTAGGTTTAGTCGTGTGCTGGCTCATTTTTCTTACATGTATTTCTTTCTAAAAATATTCTGTTTCTGGGTGTCTTGAATTTCAGACATGAAGAATAAGCCAGATGAGCTCAGCTTTGGAATTGGACCATGTAGAGGAGTTGATCACCCAGGGGTGGATTGTTGCTTCCTCTGTTTGCAGCAATAGATTGGATCAACTAAGGATCCTCTCTTTGCAGCAATAGATTGGATCAACTGAGGATCCTCTGTTTGCAGCAATAGATTGGATCAACAGAGGATCCTCTGTTTGCAACAATAGATTGGATCAACTGAACCTCAGAAAGGCAAATGATTAAGGTTGATCAACAACCAAGCAGACTGAGGATTCTCATAATAACAGACATAAGCTTGGTAAACAATGCAGACCAAGTGAATACATTTTTTTTGGGGGATTTAAGAAGGCCAAATGAATTTGATAGCATCAAATGAGGCAAGCCCTGAAGCTGTATAAGGCATATGGGATCAGCAAAGACTCTGATCAGACTGCGTAGATGTACAGACTGATCTGAGTCTTTGCTGGTCGCACAAGCCGTGCACTGGCTCATTTTCCTTATTTCTTTCTAAAAATATATTTTGTGGCATTTTGGCTTAGCTATATACGAGTGGTGACAAGATAATTGTTTTTCTTATTTCTCCACAAAAATGTATGTTATGGGTACTCATTAGAAGCATCTTCTGGGCAAGATGCTGCTAATGAGTACCCATGCTTCTGGGCAAGATGCTTCTAATGAGTACCCATGCTTCTAGGCAAGATGCTTCTAATGAGTACCCATGCTTCTTGGCATGATGCTCCTAATGAGTATGCAGGCTTCTTGGCAAGAGGCTCCTAATGAGTACCCATGCTTCTAGGCACTCATGAGCACCCATGCTTCTAGGCAAGATGCTTCTAATGAGTACCCATGCTTCTTGGCAAGATGGTCCTAATGAGTACCCATGCTTCTTGGCAATATGCTCCTAATGAGTACCTATGCTTCTTGGCAAGATGCTTCTAATGAGTAACCATGCTTTTTGGCAAGATACTTCTAATGAGTACCCATGCTTCTTGGCAAGATGCTCCTGAGTACCCAGATGCTCCAAATGGAATCATGCTTCTTGGCAAGATGCTTCTAATGAGTTCCCATGCTTCTTGGCAAGATGCTCCTGAAGGATAACCATGTTTCTAGGCAAGATGCTCCTAATGAATACCCATGCTTCTAGGCAAAATGCTTCTAATGAGTACCCATGCTTCTAGGCAAGATGCTCTAAATGAGTACCTATGCTTCTTGGCATGATGCTCCTAATGAGTACCTATGCTTCTTGGCATGATGCTCCTAATGAGTACCTATGCTTCTTGGCATGATGCTCCTAATAAATACACATGTGTCTTACCAAGATGCTTCTAATGAGTATCCATGCTTCTAGGCAAGATGCTTCTAATGAGTACCCATGCTTCTTGGCATGATGCTCCTATTGAGTACCCATCCTTCCTGGAAAGATGCTTCTAATGATTACCCATGCTTCTAGGCAAGATACTCTTAATGAGTACACTTGCTTCTTGGCTAGATGCTCCTAATGAGTACCCATGCTTCTTGACAAAATGCTCCTAATGAGTACCCATGCTTCTTGGCATGATTCTTCTAAAAAGTACCCATGCTTCTTGGCAATATGCTCCTAATGAGTACCCATGCTTCTAGGTAATATGCTCCTAAAGAGTACCCATGCTTCTTGGCAAGATGCTCCTAATGAGTACCCATGCTTCTTGGGCAAGATGCTTCTAATAAGTACCCATGCCTCTTGGCATGATGCTCCTAATGAGTACCCATGCTTCTTGGCAAGATGCTTCTAATAAGTACCCAAGCTTCTGGGCAAGATGCTCTCAAAGAGTACCCATGCGTCTTGGCAAGATGCTCCTAATGAGTACCCATGCTTCTTGGCAAGATGCTCCTAATGAGTACCCATGCTTCTTTGGAAGATGCCCCTAATGAGTACCCATGCTTCTTGGCAAGATGCTTCGAATAAGTACCCATGCTTCTTGGCATGATGCTCCTTATGAGTACCCATGCTTCTTGGCAAGATGCTTCCTAATGCGTACCCATGCTTCTTGGGACGATCCTCCTAATGAGTACCCATGCTTCTTGGGAAGATGCTCCTAATGAGTACCCATGCTTCTTGGCAATATGCTCCTAATGAGTACCCATGCTTCTTGGCAAGCTGCTCCTATTGATTACCCATGCTTCTTTGCAATATGCTTCTAATGATTACCCATAATATACATTTTTCTGGAGAAATATAAATGAAAAAAATTCTCAGAAAATATGGGTTCATTTCCTTCAAATTGCCTCCACAGCCATTTTATTGTCAACAGAGTGACAAAGGTTTAAACATATGCCTTTCTACATGGTTAACCCATCTAATAACTTCCTAAGTGCTTATCATTACAGCAGCAGATGAAATTTTTATTTTCTTATTTTATTTTTCAGAGAAAATAAGACTTGACAATTCATGTGAATCATCTGCTAGCAGATGATTTACATGAAATGCCAAGTCCTATTTTTTCTGAAAAACAATGATAGAAAAAAAAAAAAAATAGAATGGCTTCTGCTATAATTTTACTTAGCTGTTTGATCTTTACCACTCTCTGGGCTTTGACATTTTATGCATATTTTCTCCTTAGAAAATGGGCTCTGACATTTCATGCAAACTTGTCTCCTGAGGAAACAATTTGCATGAAATATCAAACCGTGTTTTTTGGGAAAATAAGAAAAACATTTCAAGATGCTGGCTGCTGAAAATTTTGCGTTAAAAAATAAACTATTGAAAATTCATGTCATAATTCATAATAATTACTATTCACTCCATATATAATAAATCAAAACCCATGAATAATATAGAATTTCATTGTCAGAGTTGTTAAAGAGAAATATTTCATGATAATTCGGGGATAATTTACTGTAGCTCTACATAGAAACATACACTGGGGTGAACATTGGAAGAGCCTCGGCACGGCGCCTCTAATGAGTACCCACAATGTATGTTTTTATAGAAAACTAAGATAACTTATCCCAGAATTATCACCAAATACTTCTCCTTTGCAATTCCTCTGACAACAAATCAAAACCCATTAATAATAATATAGAATATCATTGTTTACATGGGCCTGCGTGCCATTCTGCAACTCAGTATCAGTATTTAGCAAAACATTCAGATAATCCTATCACAAGATCACTTAGAAGCTTCCAAATTTGATTTTTACACAGATAGCTAGGGTACAATAATATGTACACCTAATGAAATCAAACATATAAATTGAACAAATGCACTATTTTACAGCTGCAGAATACACAAATCACAAAATATTAACCCATTTAGGCCGAATGGACTCTTCTACCGTTATTCTTCAGACCGGTTCATTTCCAATATAAGGGGTTTCTGGTTAGTTTTTATTATAATCATATTTTGTAGAAATTTCTAAACTTAATGCAATCAGTGTAGATCCTGATCAGATGCCGCGTTCTGCAGCGTCTGATCAGGATCTTTACTGTTTACCAATGTCTCTTTTATGAGACGCTAGGCATAAATGGATTAATTTGGTGTCAACCATTTTGCTTTTGGGTTTTTCTAAAATTTTCAGTATTGGATTGGTCAGTAATAGTGCATCTGGGATAATGACCTCTATAAAACACTTTTTGAATGCCCAAATGGTTATGTCATATTAAATTTTATATTCAGTAATTTGCAAATATAGCTTGGCTATTTCTGTCACATGTAAGTGCTTACAGTCTGGTTCTTAACAAGTATGGTCTGGGTTTATTCAATACAAGCTCAAATGTGATGATAAACAGGACCGGTGTATTAGATCACACAAAAATGTTAGGGATATTGCCAGCCCAAAATTACTATGGGCCCTTGAAATGGGCCAAGAGCCCATGTCCCATTCAAATACATGTAAAATTTAGAATTTTGATGGGCCTTTTCAAATTTTGATGGCCCTCTGGAAATTTTGATGGGGTCCAAGAATCCTTCATACTCACCTGAGATCAAAATAAATACTGGATTTGGATTGCTTATATAGGGGGCCCACCAAAAATAAATTCAATTTAAGTCTAACATTAATGGTTTTCATCGGGGCCATCCCAGAAATATCCCTGAAATGTGCAGGGTTAAAATCTTCTTTACTAGGCCAAATATACTTAACAAACTGTGTAAATATAATCATGATAATTATAATTTGACTTTCCAATTATTAATTCACATTTCAACATTTCTGAGCATGTGTGTGTAGGAGACATTGGAACAGAACTAGTAACAGTGTTTTCAGAGAAAACAGATGTCCGCCGACCAAAATCTAATCAGTTTTTTGTAATATGTCCCAATTATATATCCATGAAAATTTGGTACTAAAAATCCAGCAGCTGGTTAACAAGATATTGTGCAGTCAAGAAAGTGTCACGCCAATGCCAATACCATCGCCAATGCCAATGCCGACAGAATCTACACCAAAAACAATATATCCCTCTCCCCATTTGTGGGGGGAACCTAATAACGATCTGAATGATATAGTCCTAAAGTCACCAGTAATTTCTGTGGTGTGTTTATGACTGTGAAAACATCTAAGGGTCACATATTTTGACCAGTGAAATAGTGTTTTGTATAGGTCACTATCTCGGAACTTTTACAAGAAATCTCTAAGTCTATGCCTTGACTTCAAGGTTGTTGAGGACAAAGGGTCTTGTACTGACAAAACTTTAGATCAGCATCTAACACCACCCTAAGTATCAAACAAGAGGACCATGCTGGTCCTTAATGCTCATCTGTGCTGAAAAGTAGGTAAAGGTCACTCAGTGTCTACAACTTAAATTAACCTTGATGACATAATCCTTAACATATCCATAACTCTATCAAAATTTGGTGTACTTTAACCTCAAAACAATATGCACTGTATCACCTCATGGTCTAACTGTCCACGAAATTTCAACCCCATCTTATATGTAAGGTTCAGGAAGATCTGATCAAAACTGAAGAAGTTGTGCCGATGACAAAGTCAGAAATAGGTGGTTTAACCCTAAAATAAATAATTTGATCAGAACAGTTTTTTAATTCATCCAAGACTTCATCCATGTCCAAACTGAGTTTGCTGATGATAAAGTCAAATATAGGCTTTTTTTTACAATCAAGGGGACATAAGTCTAAGACAAATGATCTGATCTAGCCAGGTTTCAAACTCGTCTGAGATTCCATCAATGTCCATCTTATCTGCAAACTTCAGGAAGATCTGATCAAAACTAAGGAGTTATGCTGATGACAAAGACAAACAGAGGCTTTTTTCAGCAATCAGTGGACATAACTCTAAGATTAATGATCTGATCTCATCAGGTTTTGAATTCATCTGAGATTTGATCCATGCCCTCCTTATCTGGGAGTTTCAGGAAGATCCAATCAAAACTGAATGAGTCATGCTGATGACAAACTCAAGCAGAGGCTTCTTTAAAAATCAGGGGGACATAAGTCTTCTAAGATTAATGATCCAATCTGGCCAGGTTTTGAATTAATCTGGTTCCATTCACCTTATCTGCAAGTTTCAGGAAGATCTGATAAAACTGAATAAATTATTCTGATGACAAAGTCAAACAGAGGCTTTTCAGCAATCATGGAGATTAACTCTAATAAAAAGTTAATGATCCAATCTGGCCAGTTTTCAAATTTGTCCAAGGTTTTTATCTATGTCCATCTTAGCTGCAAGTTTCAGGAAGTTCTGATCAAAACTGAATGGGTTATGGAGATAACAAAGTCTATCAGATGCTTTTGCAGCAATCAAGGGAATGATCCAATCTGGCCATATTTTGTACTTGTCCAAGATTTCATCCATGTCCATCTGCAAGTTTCAGGAAGATTTGATCAAAACTGAATGAGTAATCCTGATGACAAAGTCAAACAGAGGCTTTTTCAGCAATATCTAAAATTAATGATCTGATCTGGCCAGTTATCAAATTTGTTTAAGATTTCATCCATGTCCACCTTATCTGCAGTTTCAGGAACAGCCAATCAAAACTGAATGAGTTACACTGATGACAAAGACAAACAGAGGCATTTTCAACAATCAAGGGGACATAACTAAGATTAATGATCCGGTTTGGCCAGTTTTCCAACTTGTTCCATATTTCATTCATGTTCCTCTTATCTGCAAGTTTCAGGAAGATCTAATCAAAACTGAATGAATTATGCTGATGACAAAGTCAAACAGAGGCTTTGTCAATAATCAAGGGGATGTCACTCTAAGATTAATGATTTGATCTGGGCCAGTTTTCAAACTTCAATGCGATTTCATCCATGTCCACCTTATCTGCAAGCTTCAGGAACATCCCACCAAAACTGAAGGAGTTATGGTGATGACAAACTTTTTCCTATTGTTAGTCTATGGAACCTTGTGGTTGCCATAGCAACCAAGGTTTTCATTGGATTTTCATAAAAAGCTTACGCCATTAATTCCCCACCAGGCATGCTACAGATAAGAAATGACTGAGATCAGCAGGCAGACCCTTGAACAGAGATGGACAGATGCGTGTCTTTGCTTGTTTTACAAGATTGTATATGGTCTAGTGGCAGTACCACTCCCAGATTACGCTGGCCTCGGTGGCTCAGTTGGATGCGCCGTCCGACTGGAGACCAGGAGGTCGCGGGTTCAATCCCCGCCGAGGTCGGCAACATTCTTTTGTGGAGACTGATTATGAAATATTTTCTACGGTCATTCTCTCCCTTCCGCTGATTCAAGAAGGGCAGTTGTCAGTTTCTGGCGAAAGAATGTACACAGTACCGGTTAACCGCTTAGAGGACTAAGCCTGCCCAGTAAACATGTGGTTAGGTAAACTGACCGCGCTTGACATGACCCCATGGGTTGACTGGGCGGTAAATCCTCAACACAAACAAACAAACTCCCAGATTACATCCAACTATTGAATTCCAACACTAGGTACTGTCACTCATTGACTTTCAGACAAATCCAAACAGCCAATGATTTTTACAAATACTCATTTCCAGTGGAACGCCCTGCCCCAGAATGTTGTCTGTCTACCAACCCCTGATTCCTTCAGGGAAGCAGCTGGTAGACTGCAGCACTCAAGGCCTTAGATCCAGAGGTAGTTGTTTTTAACCTGATTTTAAACTCCGTCTATCATCTTTTATCCACTTAATTATTTTACTTTTCTCATTTCAGATTAATTTTTTGTCTGATTCTCGCTTGACATGCATCCCTGCCTAGAATGCCCTCGCGGGCTTGAGGCAGTATATAGAGAAAGAAAGAAAGAGACAACTGACCCACCAGTGCAGTCAGTGCTTTTTCTCTAGACTCAGTCACTGTCCTATCATAACTAATTTACACTGAGTGGACTCTTCTACCACAGCTCTTTGGACCAGTCTGTTTCCAACAGTAGGGTGTCAAGTTATTATTATTACTATCTTTCATAGAAATTCATGTTTAATGCAAATGGTGCAGACCCTGATCAGATGGTGCATTCCCCTGCATCTGATCTGGGTCTGCAATGTTTGTCAATCACCCTTTTTGGGGTTTCCCAACTAAAATGAGATAAAAACCATAACAAGATTATCTGATTAATGCACTGAACCTGCTTCATTTACCACGAGTTTTTGGACTTCAATACAGTCCTGACGAAACAGTGTAGACCCAGATCAGATGCCACAAAATGCAAAGTCTGATCAGGATATACAGAGTTTGCCACTCATTCAACAATCTTATCCACAAAAGGAGGTATAAAAATCGACTTGTTCAAAACATAGGAAAGTATGGTAAGGAGTTTTGGCGTCCAAATTTAACCCATTAAAGACTGAATAAACTCTCCCACACTACCCAGCTAGCATTCTACGTAAATCTACATCGGGCCGTCATCGGCCCGTCAGCTACCCTGACGGGCCGATGACAGCCCGATATAGATTTACATAGAATGCTGACTGGGTATATACAGTGGAAAAGTCCATTTTCGATTGTAGGTATATCAGGTCATATGATGTAGATATTCGTAGAGAAAAATAGTTCTGGGTCTGCACTGTTTGCCAGTTACCTGTTTAGGGGTCTCGCGGTTCAAAAGAAGTCTGATCTGAGTTTCCAATTTTTGCTCTGCCACACTTGTCCAATATTTAGGACAAGTACATTCCTATTACCCTTAATATTGGTACACATGCACGTTATCTCTTTAAATGCCAACAAGTCCATTTTACTATAGGTATAAATATACCTTGTCCAGTGACCGGTGACTTGTGACTTCTGGTTTAAATTTTTGATGAGGTAATACAGACCCAGAAGCCTTAGGTCACCGGACAAGGTTATAGTTTGATCTATACCTGTTGATGTTTTCAACCCTGAAAGCACCAATCAGAACAGCAGCAGATGACATTTTGTTGTTTTCTTTTTTCTTCTTTTTCTTAGAAAATAAGTCTCGACATTTCATGTGAATCATCTGCTTAGCAGACCATACACACAAAATGTCAAGACTTATTTTCTAAGATAAATAAAAAACAAAACAAAACAAAAAAGCAGAAAATTGTCTGTTACAAATATTGCTTTGTGTGACAGTGTAGACCCAGATCAGACTCCACATTCTGCAACATCTGGTCTGGGTCTACATTGTTTGCTCAGCCCCATCTGTCCCAATACTTAGGGCAAATACTGTAATATGACTTTCTTTCTGTGGCATCTCTGTCCATATACGGCCACACCCCCTCAATCTGATCTACTCAGGCCTGTCTGGATTATTACATGTACAAATCTTAGGATCCCCAGCAGACACACCATGTTGAAACAATGTCGATTCAACATTGATTCAAGACTGATTCAACGTTGAATCGATGTTGTTTCAACGTTGTGTGCCTGCTGGGTCATAATAATAATTCACAAAAATTACCTCAAAACTGTTTTATACATCTTCAAAAAGTCCTCGAAAATGTTCAATATTATATAAAATAATCCAGGTTCCTCACTAAGACGGTGACTTCATCAGTGACAAACTTCTACCTGTATTTTTGTTATTGATATGACCTTCAAGTGAAAAAGGACCCTTATGTATTTGAAAACAAAAAAGTCTCAGATTAGCCTGATTTTTCTGTGCATTTGAACTGGCTCTTTACTAACATCCAAAGCAAAACATAACAACATACTTTGTGTAAGACTGATATGACTTGTATCATGCAACCTGAATAGGACTGCATGATGTTTGCCAAAAAAATTTATTGTTCTGAATTTCTCAAGATCATGGTCAGCTATTAAGCCATGGGTTAATCCTTGAGACTCAATGGGCCAAATCAGCAGACCACATAATTATTTTTATTATTTTTTCTTATTTTTTGCAGAAAATAAGAATACACATTTCATTCATATTGTCTTGAATGAAATGTCAGTTCTTAATTTCTGTAAGAAATAAAAAAAGTAAAAATTAAAATGTCATCTGCTGTTATTTAAGTTCATAAGTTTCAAGGTTAAATTGCAGTATTTTGTGCCTGATTGCAAGAAAAGGTAAATTATGACACAAGCACTCCAAAGGTCTCAGTGGGTCCAAGCTTCCCGATTTGAGCCTTCAGGGGCCCTTACGAAGTTTGCTTCTAAAATACATTACATATTCAGAAGCTGTTTTTAGAAAATTTAATGTGTATACCCTACAATGGATGCGGTGGACAAATAACAAAAACTACTCCCCTTACCTGGAGCTATGATATGACGCTTAACAGTCTGGGTAAAAATTGCAGCTGATGACATTTTAAAACATTTTTCTTATTTTTCCCAGAAAACAGACTTTGGCATTTAATGCAAATAGTCTCCATTTTAGACAATTTGCATGAAATGACAAAACCTGTGTTCTGAGAAAACTAAGAAAAATATCAATTTGTGGCCTGCCGAATTAGCCCAGAGAGTAGTAAAGGATAAATACATGCATTAGCCAATAAAAAAGATTGAACCTTTCAACTCCTTTTCTGTATGTGGAATGAAGTGTAAAGTAAATAATGGATTTTAGTGAGGGAAAAAAAAAAAACAATGCTGCAACAGGTCACTCCGAGGCCAGTCTTTTTTTCTATAGTTTCACATTACTTTTGTGAATAAACATCCTCTTAACCCATTTAAACACCAATCACATCATATGATATCCTAAAACATGTTTTGTTTTTTTGTTGTTGTTTTTTTTATTTATTTGGCTTGATATTTCATGTGATTAGTGAATCATCTGCTTAGGAAATGTCAAGCCTTATTTTCTGGGACAAATAACAAGAGGCCCACGGGCCACAACTCGCTCGCCTGAGTGAAACCGCCACTGCAGATATGCAGATGGCCTGCAACATTTTTCCAATACTCTTATCACAAGGCAATGGCTTAAACAGTTTTTTAAATATCTTGCTTACAAGGTTAAAATGCTGAAATTTTCAAAACGTCACAAGTAAAACAAGTCACCCCCAATGCCTCCTACCAACTTTCGAGTCAGTTGGCATTTCGGTGCAGTAGAAAAAGTGAAAAATAGATTTTCAAGATGGCGGCCATCTTGGATTTCCAATCGGAATGATCATAGCTATTTTTGATCTACAAGTCACCCTGATGCTTCCTACTAAGTTTCGAGTCAATTGACTTTTAGGTTTAGGAGAAGAAGTAAAAAATAGATTTTCAAGATGGCTGTCATGGTGGCCATCTTGGATTTCCGACTGGCATGATTTTAGCTATTTTTGATCTACAAGTCATCCCGATGCTTCCTAGCAAGTTTGGAGTCAATTGGCCTTTCAGTTCAGGAGAAGAAGCGAAAAATAAATTTTCAAGATGGCTGCCATGGCGGCCATCTTGGATTTCCAATCGGCATGATTTTAGCTATTTTTGATTTATAAGTCACCCCAACGCTTCCTAACCAGTTTGGAGTCAATTGGCTTTTGTGTTTAGGAGTAGAAGCGAAAAATAGATTTTCAAGATGGCTGCCATGGTGGCCATCTTCGATTTCCGACCAACACGATTTTAGCTATATTTGATCTACAAGTCACCCTGATGCTTCCTAGCAAGTTTGGAGTCAATTGGCCTTTTGGTTTAGGAGAAGTAGCGAAAAATAAGTTTTCAAGATGGTGGCCATGGCGGCCACCTTGGATTTCCGATCGGAATGATTTTAGCTTTTCTTGATCTACAAGTCACCCTGATGCTTCCTACCAAGTATCAAGTCAAGTGGCCCAGGGGCGTAGAAAGAGTAGGCTTTTAAAGCAATTGTTCACGCCGCATGACGCACGCCGCACGACTCATGATGTACGACGGACATTGACTGACCACAATAGCTCACCATGAGCACTTCATGCTCAGGTGAGCTAAAAATCTGAGCAAATTTGGCTCAGTGGCTTCAGAGGAGAAGTCGTCTGAAATTCTCAACAATTTTCCCATACAAATGTTATGGGGCTCATACATATGCATAGGGAAACAAACTTGACCTTGCTGTAAAAAGGTCAAATGTCAATGTACGACAATCTTTTAGCAATTTTGGTAGATCTCCTGTCCCTGATGATTTGTGCACAGATTCAGCCCCAAGGCATCCTCAGTTCTGGAGAAGAAGATTTTTAAAGGGTTTTACCATATATGGGCATAGCGGCCATCTTGGTCAGTGAACCGCGACCATTTTAGCAATCTTTCGTTCCCCCGACTTAAGAAGGCTCAATATGAAATTTGAGCAAATTTGGTTCAGAGAAGAAGTAATTTAAAATTCTCAACAATTTTCTTATTCAAATGTATGGGGCTCATACAAATGCATAGGGAAGCAAACTTGACCCTGCCGTAAAAAGGTCAAAATGTCAACATACAACAATTCTTTTAGCAACTTTGGTAGATCTCTTGTCCTCAATGATTTGTGCAAAGATTCAGCCCAAAGGCATTCTCGGTTCTGCAGAAGAAGATTTTTAAAGGTTTTTACCATATATGGGCATGGTGGCCATCTTGGTCAATGGACCGCGACAATTTTAGCAATCTTTTGTTTCCCCACCCTAAGGTGGCTCCATATGGAATTTGAACAAAATTGGCTCAGAGGCTTCAGAGGAGAAGTCGTTTGAAATTCTCAACAATTTTCCCATTCAAATGTATAGGGCTCATACAAATGCATAGGGAAGCGAACTTGACCTTGCCGTAAAAAGGTCAAACGTCAACGTACGATAATTCTTTTAGCAATTTTGGTTGACCCCCCGTCCCCGATGATTCATGCAAAGATTCAGCCCCAAGGCATCCTCGGTTATGGAGAAGAAGATTTTTAAAGGTTTTTACCATATATGGGCATGGCAGCCACCTTGGTTGACGGACCGCAACCATTTTAGCAATCTTTTGCTCCCCCACCCTAAGGAGGCTCCATATGAAATTTGAGCAAAATTGGCACAGCGGCTTCAGAGGAGAAGTCTGAAAATGTTAACGGACGGACGGATGGACGGACGACGGACGAAAAGTGATCACAATAGCTCATCCTAAGCATAGCTCAGGTGAGCTAAAAATAAGAGTACCCATGGATCACAATTTGGATATGACATCCTATTTTTTTTTTTTTTTTTTTTTTTTTTTCCATTATTTGTCTAAGAGAATAAGGCTTGGTATTTCATGTCATCCCGAAAACACGCCTACATAATTTTGACCCCCTTAAACCCCACTTTTATATAGTAAAACTGGTATATAGTAGCTGGGGTTTACAAGGGAATACATTATTTTTCTTATTTTGCTAAAAAAACATAGATTGTGGGTACTTGTTAGAGCCACCTTGCTGCAGCGGTTCTAATGAGTACCAACAATCTGTTTTGAGCAGGAATATGAAAAATATTAGATTTTTTTATCTGAAAATTTTCCTTTTTTGGTTGTAAAATTTTTAATATATCTGAATAGGCGTGTTCTCATAATGTGAACAATCTGCCTAGCAGATGATTCACATGAAAGGTTAAGCCTTATTTTCTTGGGCAAATAATACTACGTGTTTTATTATTCATAAGACTTTCAGTCAAGTGCAGAGAATCAAACCGCGTCATTCTAATGTCATCACAGAGGTCATTGCACCGAAAAACTGTTTGAAACAAACATCAAAAGGTTTTATATTGCGGTCTTGTTGACTGCGCAATTCTGATTATTGACATATGATATCTGAGTTATCTCCCATGCCACCGGTTCCGATTCAGCAGGTGGAGACAATTAAGCCAGTAAATGATCTGTTATTGACTTGTCCTCTATCTGGCCAGGTACAGCTGTTGTGAAATACTGGCGGACTTTATTTGTGCATCTTACACGAATTACTCGCGACCCGATCAGCTGCCCAGGCCACCCAAAATAATAAAACTGCTAACTCTGTGCATAAAGAATGTCCGTCCTTGTAGGGATGCACTATAAATAAAACAGACCCTTATTGGACCGTGCGGAATTGTCTGGATCAGCAATTTTCGCGTTTGCAATAAGGTGCACTTTTTACTACTCGGAACACTATGGTATTAACCGGTAGATTCGTGAACCGTAAAATAGTTACTTACTTCTTGGGCAAGATACGATGACCTAGACAAACCTGGGCATAAAATGTTTCTAGTCCTGTTAACGCTGTCAAGCAAACTGTGGGTCTTGATCGATATAAGCGGATGCAACAGCCGTATCATAGTTTTTGGCTACTTTTTTTGTATTTGGTAAGGTACCTTTTTCGATTTAATGTTGAATGACCATCTTTCGTTACGCAAGCGACTAATTTGATGTTTTTTGTGGACGGTTTCTGATCAAAGTATGTGGCAATGCTTCTGAAATTGTCTGCCGTTAGACAGCTGTAGTGTGTCACGTCCTCACTAAAGTCTAATGGATACTGAAATGCGTAGTAAAAATAAGACATTCATGGGCCACAACCTGAAATATGTTGTTTTTTTTTTGTTGTTGTTTTTATTTTCATTATTTGTTCAAGCCTTATTTTCTTGGACAAATAATAAAAATAAGAGACCCATGGGTCACAACCTGGATATGACATTCTATTTTTTTTCTTTCATTATTAGTCTAAGAGAATAAGGCTTAACATTTCCTGTGAATAATGAAATGTGAATCATCTGCTAGGCAGATGATTCACATTTCATTATTCACATGAAATGTTAAGTCTTATTTTCTTGAAAAATAAAAAATAAGAGATCCATGGGCCACAATCTGAATATGACATCCTAAAATATGTTGTTGTTTTTCTCTCTCATTATTTGGTTAAGAAAATGAGGCTTGATATTTTATTTGAATCATCAGCCTTGCTAATGATTTTCATATGTAATGTTGAGGCTTATTTCTTGGACAAATAATACAAATGAGATCCACAGGCCACAATCTGGATATGACATCCTAAACTATATATATATTTTTTTTCATTATTTGTCCAAGAATTTAAAATAAGGCTTGATATTTTATGTGTATCAGCTACCTAGCAGATGATTCACATGAAATGCCAAGCCTTATTTTATTGGACAAACAATAAAAATAAAAGACCCATGGGCAACAATTTACTCACCTGTGTGAAACAGCCGCAGGATATTTGCAGGATGACAAAGAACAATTTACCAGTACATCTGCTCTTAATTACCAATAAGGCCAAAATAAACCCAAAAATTAATGTGTGTGTTTTAGCTATCCTAACCTATCTAATATTCCTGGTGAAAACTTGCATTTTTTATGCTTTCTCCTAAAAACATAAAATGGAAAAAAAAAAAAAAAAAAAAAAAATAGATACTGGAATGAAACATGCTACCATATACAACTATATCTATGCTAAATATCCGGACAAATATGTCTGAGCAAACAGTGTAGACCCAGATCTAATGACTCCTACAGGATCTGGGTCTACACTGTTTGCTATTCTATCAGTATTTTTGGACACATCAATGGGTAGTCAAACAGACTTGGTAAAATGTTTTGAATTTATGTCCAGGGCCCAGTTGTTCAAAGCGTCGTTAGCTTAACGAGCTCGTTAAGGATCATTTCGTTAACTGTTTTAGCGGATTCAATACACAATATTCTGATATTTTTTGCTGAAAAAATGTGAGTAGCTTTTGCAAAGCTACTCACATTTTTTCAGCAAAAAATTTCAGCATATTTGCGTATCACTTGATGTAAATTTTAACGAGTCGTTAACTGACAACTGGGCCCAGATATATTGATAATTATGGTATAATTCCACCATATCCATGATGGCCCTGGGTCGCTCACCTAAACAAGATGTGTCATAGCTTATGGAAGAAATATTGCCACTGGCTTGAGGAGAATTTGATTGTTTTTTGTTTTTTTTCTTTTTCAGTAAAGCAAAACCATTTTAGCAATTTTGATAATGTACCATAAGAGGAACATGTCTGTGAAATTATTTTTAAATTGGGCAACTGGACTAAGAGGATTGAGATGTGGTTTTAAGTTTCTATCTTAGCTCTAGTGGTCATCTTGTCGAGTCAAGCAAAACCATTTAGCAATTTTGGTAAAGGGGTAAAATTGGAACATGTCTGTTTAATCATTTTGAAATCAGGCCACTAGTCTAGGAGATGTTGTTCAAGGGTTCTTTTCTACTTTTATTTCTACTCTAGTGGCCATCTTTTTTCAGCAGAGCAAAACCAGAGCAATTTTGATAAAGGGGCATGGGAGGAACAATTCTTTGAAATTATTTTGAAATCAGGCCACTGGCCTAGGAGATGTTGTTTAAAGTTTTTTTATATTTTTAGCTCAGGTGGCTGTCTTGTTCAGCGGAGTGGAACCATTTGAGCAATTTTGGTTTACAAAAGGGCCATGAGTGAAACTTTTCTGTAGTTTGGTAAAAACTGACTCAGTAGTTTAACCCTTAAAGCGCCAAGAAAATCTGCATCTGAAAATGCCGTCTGCTTATGTCGTCTGCTGCATCTTCTTGCAAACTTTTTAAACTTACATTTTGCATATAGGCAAACAGTGTGGACCCAGATCAGACTGCTCCTAAAGGAGCAGTCTGATCTGGGTCCACACTGTTTGCAACAATGACTTTTAAAGTAACCGGCAGAAGACAAAGCAGACGACAATTGTTGTGACTGGCGCTTTAAGGGTTAAGAGGGGATGTCCTGAGCACGTTGTACTCAGCTAAAAATGTAAAATAAAAATCCTCACCTACCCTAGCTATTTTTTTTCTAACATGTTATCCTAAACACACATATTTTTCGTATTTGGCCTAAACAGTTGATAACCTCAAACAAAACTAGAAATTATTTTGAGAAATGGCCTGGGGTGGGGCTACAGGTGGCCTCGGCTAACAAATTCTCACGCTCCAGCAAAGCCTTTGTTCCTCTAAGCAATCACGTGAAGTTTTAAAACTAGATTTAATTTAGACAAATAGTCTGAACAAATTTTATGTTCACAAAAAATATCAAGCCTTGATAATGTAATAAAACTTGAATTGCAAACAGATCTGATCATACCCCATTTTATCAAAGACTAGACTCAGAATAAGAGGAATGAACACACTTTCAGGGGAGACAACTCAGTAAAACATTTCTTGACTCCCTTCGGGAGCAAATTCTTTCCTTTAAAAGACCCCTTTTCAGAAGGTGCTTGGCATGCAATATAGCAAACAGGCAGTAAAAGTTGTCTCCATTGGCAGGAACAGGGAGCAAATTCTTTCCTTTAAGAGAAGACCCCTTTTCAGAAGGTGCTTGGCATGCAATATAGCAAACAGGAAGTAAAAGTTGTCTCCATTGGCAGGAACAGAGAGCAAATTCTTTCCTTTAAGAGTAGACCCCTTTTCAGAAGGAGCTTGGCATGCAATATAGCAAACAGGAAGTCACAAAATTTGTCTCCCTTGGCAAGAATAGGGAGCAAATTCTTTCCTTTTAGAGAGGACCTATATTTAGAAGGAGCTTGGCAGGTAATATAGCAACCAAGAAGTCACAAAAGTTGCCTCCAATGGCAGAAATGGGTAAAAATCTACCAGGTACCCAGTTAGCATTCTACGTAAATCTACATCGGGCCGTCATTGGCCCGTCAGCTACCCTGACGGGCCGATGACGGCCCGATATAGATTTATGTAGAATGCTGACTGGATATATCCAGACCCCTTAAGTATAATCTTACGGATAAATTTATTTGTGACTGACAATATCTTATAAGAAACCATTTGTCGTTTCTGTAAATTCCTGCCCTTGCTTTCAAATATTTACCGCAAAATTAATTTTAGGGCCAAAAATGGATCTGACCTATGCAATTTCTATAGAAATTGGATTTTTGGAAAGCATTTTTTTTTTTTTTTTGCTTTTCATCGCAGATTTTAAATTACTGATGTTCAATAACAATACAGAAATTTTGAAACCTGGTTCCAGTTTAGCTAGCTACCTACTGATTTCTAAATAATTTGCAGCCCTTTATGAAAATAATCAAATCTTTAAACCAAATCTTTCTGCATATGTAGTTATGACCAAATGGCTAAGCAGTAAATCATGCTAAAAGCTTGCAACTTCTACTGTGTAAAAGTGCCAAGGAAAAAAAGCCAACTTTCCGAAAGATGTTGAAAGGAGAGTAAGTATTGGGACCATAGCAACAGATAGGGTGCTTTTATCATCTGAAAAATGCTGATCTTTCTTTCTTATTTCTCCACGAAAACATATATTGTGGGTACTCATTAGAAGTGCCTCGCTGTTTGCTCAGGTCAGTCTGTCCAAATATTTCAGGTAAATATGGTAGATACCTTTCTGTGCGATGTACATCAAATTAAAAAAAAAAAAAAAAAGAAAGAAGAAAAATAAAGCCCATCTATCAATCATTTTTAAGCTTTAAATCATAGTATGTAACCTATTTTCAACCTTTAACACAAGATATTGTAAAAACAGCAGATAGCAAATGAATGATATTTTTCCTAATTACCCTAAATATCAGGATGCCTTACTCATTACTGTACTTTTTCTAACATTTGAGCAAATCCATTTAACTCTGCATGCTGGGAAATTTTGCATGCTTTTTTGTTGTTTATGGATTTTTTTTAAAAATTAACTTTTTCAAATAAAATCTTTCAGGAATACAATCAGAGTGTCAAACAGTTTGGATCCAGAACAGGCCCGACATTTTGTCCGGCCTGATCTGGGTTCAAACTGTTTGCAAAGGTTATCAGCTTACAACAAAAATCGCCACTAGAGGGGAAAGAGTTAACGCATTTACGTCTAGTTTCTACCACAATCCTTTGGATCTATTTCCAATAGCAGGGTTATGGTCTGGTTACTTTTTATTATTACATACTGTTTTATAGAAATTATAGTATTTAATGCAAACAGTGTAGACCCTGATCAGATGCCGCAGAATGTGGCATCTGATCTTGGTCTGCACTTTTTGCCAACCTTTATGGGTTTAAACACTAAAATGGATTACTACCTGACGATTTGTCTAAATCTGTCAGAATGGCAACCAGTGTAGAGTCTAATCAA
This sequence comes from Anodontia alba, assembly GCA_964016985.1. Classification (NCBI taxonomy): domain Eukaryota; kingdom Metazoa; phylum Mollusca; class Bivalvia; order Lucinida; family Lucinidae; genus Anodontia; species Anodontia alba. The sequence continues at coordinate 43,791,845 of OZ024826.1, forward strand.
ACAACTCTGGAGCAGTTTGACCTGGGTTTACACTGCTCAGGTCTGTATATTTGTAAGTACAGGTAAATCTCTGTGTGACCGACAGGCGACATTTAAAGTGAATGGACACACTTTTTAAGATTTTGTCATCATTTTACTAATGGAAATAATTTTTGCAGATAGAAAGTTGTCTATCGTGTATATGAAACTTTTCAAAAGTGGGGACTCCTCTAAACCCTTGTCATGCTGAATTAATTAAAATGTCATGCCCACTTACAATTTTCAGCCAATCAGATTGCTTGATCCAAGTTGTTGATATAAATTTACATACTGAATGACAAACAGTGTAGATCAGATCAGTTCAAAAGCCAAATGATCTGGATCTACACTGTTTGCAAAGGCAGGGTATAGCTGGGTTCAGCAGGACAAGGGTTAAAAGGGAAAACAAATTGCTGGTCATTTTTTCCTTTAACCTCCACCACTCTAAAGGCCAATAAAAATTAACAGATAAACTGACCATTTTTTTTTTTTCAGAAAATCAGATTTGACATTGCATGCATCTATCTCCTAAGGAGACAATCTTCATGAAATGTCAGCCTATTTCTGGAGAAAAATTAGAAAAAAAATATTCAAAATGCATAATTTCTGCTGAAATCTTTTAATACCCAGCATACTAAGAATTTACCCTTGTCCTGCTGAATCCGGATATGTCCTGTCTTTACAAACAGTGTAGATCCAGATCAGTTGGCTTCTGAATAAGCAAACTGATCTGGATCTGCACTGTTTGCCATTCAGTGTTTGTATTTGTATCAGCAATCTGGATCAAGTAATCTGATTGGCTGAAAATTAGAAGTGAGTGTGGCATCTTCATTTATTCAGCATGATAAAGGTTAAGGAGGCAAATATTTCCATGTCAGAGATACTTCCTTTCCAGATGTAGCCATTCTCCTAAAGAGACAATTCAAATGAAATTTCCAGCCCTAATTTCAACAAAAAATAAGAAAACCATCTGTAATCTGCTGATTTCACCCTCAGCAGGTTAAAAGACTCAAAACTGACATCTACCCTAAAAAATGGGTCACCTTATATCCATACCATTCTTGTCCTAAAATCTTAAACAAGTCCAATGGCCTCATTTGCATGCATCTAGAAACTGCTCAAACAGAGTAGAATCTGATCAGATGCTGCATTGTGTGGCATATCTAAGCAGGGTTTACACTGTTTGCTCAGGCCTCGCATCCGTACAATATTTGCTCAGGTCACATATTTGTCTGAAAACATAGGGTTATTATGGTAACCTAATTCTGAAAAACACAGCCATTATCAAATGTAAGACATTTTTTTCAAGAATTAAAGGCTTTATAATTAATTTATTGCAAAAAAAAAAAAAAAAAAATGGGTTAATCTGACTGATATGTTCCAAATAGCTTATATCATTTTAGAAATGACATATTTTATGAAGCTTCAAAAAATCTTGACACAAAATGGATCTACTCTCTCAGTAAAAGAGCTAATTCTAATTTATCACAGTTAGCCTAAATACTGGGACACCATGGTAACTCCCAACTATACTTGTCTTAAACTTTGAAACAAGCAGACTGATGACCTCATGCATTCTGCGGCATCGGATTTTGGTCCATGCTGTATGCTTAGGCCTGTCTGTCTAAATAGTTAGGATACAGTAACTGTAAATGTCCTAAAACTTCATACACTAAAGTTTCTGACAAAACAACATTATGCAAATAGTACAAACCCAGATCAGACTGCTCTTGCTCCTGAAGGAACAGTCTGATCAGTGTCTACACTGTTTGCCATTTCATTAAGTACATGTACTTTAATGTTTAGCACTCAGTGTAAAATTTTCAGCATACTACATGTTGAAAGGGAGACAATTTGATCCTGTTTTCTGGGAAAATAAGAGAACTAGAGCTGGTGTTTGTAAAACACTATGCCCCCAACTGCCTGACTCTAACACTGTTTGACTCCAATACTGCTTAGCCATGACGGTAGCAACAGTACAAATATATGATTTCAATGTTATTTTATCAAAGGGAAATAACTCTAAAATAGGAGATGATTGGGATAAGAAAAAAATACGGATCACCTATTTTTTCATGAGGAATCAAAACATGAAATTTCAAAACATTAGCATACATGGTTCTAAACTTATGCTATACACAATAAAGCAACGACATTAAATGGCCCAAAATTGCGAAGGGCCATAACTCCAAAATTTCATTTAGTTGGTTCAAAATTTATTCAGGTGATCTCCTCCTCAATCCCAATCAGTATACCAAATATCATGGCTCTAGCTTAAATACTTTTTGAGATATCTTCCTGAAAAAGTCAAAATGCCTAGAACTACAAAGGGCCATAACTACATCAATTTTTCATGGAATTCCCTAAAAAACAAACCAGGTAATCTCCACATCATCCCCAATCAGCATATAATAATTCAAGACCCTAGCTTAAGTGCTTTTCGAGAAATCTTGCTGACAAGGTCAAAATGAGCAGAACTGCAAAGGGCCGTAACTTTATCAATATTTTCATGGAATTCTCTCAAAATATAATCGGGTAATGTACACATCATTCCCACTCACTGTATCGAATTTCAAGAACCCAGCTTAAATACTTTTCAAGATATCTTGCTCACAAGATTTAATTCTGATTTTTTTCTAAGGGGCATAACTTTAAATAAACATGCTAGACAAGAAACAAAATACGGGTCGGCTATTTTTTCATTGGGAACCCAAATATAAAATTTCAAAACCCTAGCGTGCAGGGTTCTTAAGATATGGCATGCACAAAAAAAGCTTGATGAACGGACAAACAGTCGGATGGACAAATGAAGGCAAAATAATATGCCCCATCAATTTCATTCGAAACTGGGGGCATAATCAGGTCATCTACTCATCGCTACCAATCTATTCATCAAGTTTCAAGGCTCCAGCTTCAATAGTTTTTGAGATATTTTGTTCACAAGGGAAACATGCCCAAATTTACAAAGGGCCATTACTTATGAAATATTTTTCAGAATTTACAAAAAAATTAATCAGGTCATCTACTCATCATTACCAATCAATTCACCAAGTTTCAAGTCTCTAGCTCTAATAGTTTTTGAGATATTTTGCTGACAAGATAAAAATGCCCAAAATAACAAAGGGGCATAACTCAAGAAGTATATTTCAAAATTTCTTCAAAAGTTAATCAGGTTGTCTACTCATCACTACCAGTCTATTCATCAAGTGTCAAGGCTCTAGTTCCAACAGTTTTTGAGACATTTTGCTGACAAGGTAAAATTGCCCAAAATTACAAAGGGCCATAACTCATGAAGTATTTTTTCTTCAAAAATTAATCAGGTCATCTACTCATCACTACAAATCCATTTACTAAGTTTCAAGGCTCTAGCTCTAACAGTTTTTGAGATATTTTGCTGACAAGATAAAAATGCCTAAAATTACAAAGGGACATAACTCAAGAAGTATATTTCAAAATTTCTTCAAAAGTTTATCAGGTTGTCTACTCATCACTACCAGTCTATTCATCAAGATTCAAGGCTCTAGCTTCAATAGTTTTTGAGATATTTTGCTGACAAGTTAAAAATGCCCTAAATTACAAAGGGCCATAACTCATGAAGTGTTTTTCAGAATTTCTTCAAAAGTTAATCAGGTCATCTACACATCACTACAAATTCATTTACTAAGTTTCAAGGCTCAAGCTCTAACAGTTTTTGAGATATTTTGCTGACAAGGTAAAAATGCCCAAAATTACAAAGGGCCATAACTCAAAAGGCATTTTTCAAAATTTCTTCAAAAGTTAATCAGGTTGTCTACTCATCACTACCAGTCTATTCATTAAGTTTCAAGGCTCTAGCTCCAACGGTTTTTGAGATATTTTGCTGACAAGATAAAAATGCCCAAAATTACAAAGGGCCATATCTCATGAAGTATTTTTCAGAATTTCTTCAAAAGTTAATCAGGTCATCTACTAATCACTACAAATCCATTTACTAAGTTTCAAGGCTCTAGCTCTAACAGTTTTTGAGATATTTTGCTGACAAGGTAAAATTGCCCAAAATTACAAAGGGCCATTACTCAAGAAGTATTTTTCAGAATTTCTTCAAAAGTTAATCAGGTTGTCTACTCATCACTACCAGTCTATTCATCAAGTTTCAAGGCTCTAGCTTTAATAGTTTTTGAGATATTTTGCTGACAAGATTGCATCCATATTTTTTCAAAGGGCCATAACTCAGAAAAGGGGCATAATCCTGTCAAGAAAAAAAATACTTGTCAGCTATTTTTTCATGAGGAATCCATATATGAAATTTCAAAACAGTAGCATTCATGGTTTTAAAGTTATGCTATGCATCAAAAAGCGTGACGAACGGACGGACGGACGGACGGACAAACAACCCAGAAGCAATATGCCCCTCCAACTTCTTTGAAGTTGGGGGCATAAAAATTTACCAATTTGTCATCTGCTTAATAAGCCCAGAGAGTGGTTAAGGTTAGGAAACATAGAGCATAAAAAATTTATGGAATAAAGTGATTGAAAGTTTAGGACATTTACCATAAATACAGTACCTTAACCCATTGTATACTGAATAGACTCTCCCATACTATGTATTGGATGGGTCCAATTTCAAATTTAGGTATGTCTGGCTATGAGATTTACATATTCCTGGAGAAAAATGGCTAAACTATTTGCAAACAGTGGAGACCCTGATCAGAAGCCACATTCTGCAGCATCTGATCTGGGTTTGCACTGTTTGCAAATTACCCTTTTAGGGGTTTCCCGACTACAATGGGTTAACCCTTGCCATGCTGAATAAATTAGGATGTCATGCCCACTTATAATTGTCAGCCAATCAGATTGCTTGATCCAGGTTGTTCATACAAATTCACATGCTGAATGGAAAACAGTGAATGGATCTACATTTTTTGCAAAGGCAGAGCACATCGGGTTCAGTAGGACCAGGGTTAATTTTCATTTTGAAGACACAGTTTATGACGCTTCAAACTCAGCAATGGATCTGTTGGCCTCAGTGAAAGAGCCAATATCTATTTACCATGTATACGCTAAATATTTTGATACCTTTACCTTTACCTTTACTCCTTACCATACTTGGCCTAAATGTTGACACTCTGATTGTATTCCTGAAATGTTGTTTTACTTCCTGTTGGTATGTCTAAAAATAGCTGGATGAGTGGCAAGCAATATGGACTGATAAGACACCTTGATCTATGGCATCTGATCTGGGTCTACACTGTATGCCAAGCTGTGTCTGTCCCAACCTTAGGGCTATAATGGCACTTCCGGTGTCACAGGTTTTCTTTATTAACCCTTGTCCTGCTGAATAAATTAAGATGCCACACCCAATTCTAATTTTCAGCCAATCAGATCTTGATGCTTGATCTGGTTTGTTGCTAAAAATTCACATACTTAATGGCAAACACTGCAGATCCAGATCTGTTGGCTTCAGAAGCCAACTGATCTAGATCTACACTGTTTGCAAAGCAGGATATATCCGGGTTCAGCATGACAAGGGTTAATTCCTTTATTAAATGGTTTACAAGAAATTATTGAAAAAACTGGGTCATGGTGAGAAAGTAAAAATAAATATGTAATGGCCAGAAAGCTTAACAAATTACAATAAAAATATACAATGAGCAAAGCACTGGAGGAGGAATTGGGATATCGGTGACATACCAGCTTCTCACTGTGTCTTAACCCTAGTCCTGCTGAACCTGGATATCTCCTGCCTTTACAAACAGTGTAGATCCAGATCAGTTAGTTTCTGAAGAAGTATGTGAATTTATATCAACAATCTGGATCAAGTAATATGATTGGCTGAAAATTAGAAATGGGCATGGCATCTTAATTTATTCAGCATGACAAGGGTTAACAATCTGAACACATGGCTCCAGATTAGAAAGTGTATCCATATACCATATTCACTCTAATTATCACACATACCCCTATTAGTGCACAGTCAAGCAATAGGGTGTGCAGTCTTCCCCTGCAAAAGTTTGTTCGTAAATAAAGAACAGTTCTTGAAATGTTCTGGAACATTAAGAACAATTCCTAGCCTGTTCATTTGCTATGTTCTGGAACAAATGTTCTTGAAGTGTCCGAGAACATGTACAAATGAAGAACATTTTAAGAACTTCAAAATGTCTGGAAATGCTCTTTAAAAGGGCAAGAACAAATATAGAACAGTTCCAGAACAATTCAGTTAGAACAAACATTCTTTAACTGTTCTTGAATCCTTTCTAGTACAAATGAAGAACATTTTAAGAATGCTTTAATCAGAACAAATGTTCTTGAACTGTTCTTAAATCCTTTCAAGAACAAAGAAAGAACATGTTAAGAACACCTTTATCACCTCAAATTTTCTTAAATAGTACTTTTCCAAAACAATGTTTTGGCAAATCACCAAATGGGTATAGGGGCTGTGTGATCTTAAATTTGTTTGAATTCAAGAACACTGACAGACAACTCTGTCATTGAAAGTGAGGAGAAATATCTCTTAACACCCTTCTCTATTCCATAAATTTTCAAGAAAAATTCTTGAATGATTCTTATAAAATTCTTGAATAATTGTATAAGAACCGTGTAAAATTGGTTCTAGAACAGACAAAGAACAGTTCTAGAACAGTTCAAGAACAGTTTATGACCTGTTCAAGGATGGAAGTTCCTTAGTTCGAGAATGGGTCAAGAACAGACATTCTTTAGTTCATTAACAGTTTATGAGTTTATGTTCTTGAGTTCTTGAAAAAAAATTTTAACAAATTGTTCCTAAAATTTTCCAATTTCACATTTCTTAAACTGAGCTTGAAATGTTTGTGAACATTTTATGAACACTTCAAGTAGAGTTCAAGAACTTAATTCTTGAAAAATACATGAATTTTTCTTGAACTGTTTCTGAAATTTCAGAGGGATTCAGATTTACAGCTAGTATATTTTTTCTACTTCTTTATGAAAGCATATGTTGTGGATACCAATATATAATGCATCTACTTGTTGATGCCATTCAAATGAGTACCCACAACATATGCTTGTATAAAGAAAATCAGGAAAAAACAATACAGAGAAACATTGCATAAGCATCTCTTTCTTTTTTTTTTTTTTTTTTTTCTTAAGCATACCCTCAGTATGTATACGAGTATGTAGGTACATATTTTACCACAAGTTTTCTGAGTAACCTAAGTTCAAACTGCAGTTAGGCATGTTCTCCTGAAGAAATAAGAATGGTATAAAAGAAAGCATCTTATCTGGAACTATGACAGCAGGACAAACATGCCCAAGAAAACTGAAGTCACAGATCAATGGAGCAGTTTCATTAGGGTCAGCATTGTTTGCCATTTAGCCAGCATATTTTAGACACACCTCTCAGACAGTCAATGATGACTTCTCGAAATTGTGAAGAGGAATGAAGTTTCAAAAATTCAGATTAATTAAGGTACTTTGTTTTATAGGAAGAGATAAAAGAGGTACACCACAACCTCTTTATAACACTACTATTGGAGTCCATAGCATAAACCATGTTAGTTAAACAACCGTTTACAAGCCCATGCAATTCAAATGGGTACCCACAACATATGCATTTGTGCGGTAATTAGGTCTAATACGGTATGTTGCTTTGACAAATGGAGATTAATGAAGAAAAATAAAACAAAAAAATGACTGAAAAATAAACCATAACATTAACTTTTAGTGATCTCTACCTCAAAAGGTCAAATAAGCAGATGACAATGAAGACATATTTCTTTTCTTCCCCTCAGAGAATATCAATTAAATTGCAATTTTAAAGCAATACAATTTGAATTACAGGTGGCCATATTTTCTCAGGAACACCATGAAAACAAAGTTGTTCATTTATATTCAGTGATGATATTTGCAGATGACAAATTGACAACATTCTTTTCTTATTTTCTCCTATGGATACAATTTGAAAGAAATGTCAGTCTGTTTTCTGGGAAAAATAGGAAAAATATTTAAAAAAGTCAGGTTTACTGAAATTTTTGCCCAGCATGCTAAGCATAGGGAATCAGCCTCGGTGGCTCATTTGGATGCACCATCCGACTGGAGACCAGGAGGTCACGGGTTCAACCCCCGTCGAGGTCGGCAATATTCTTTCGTGGAGATTGATCATGAAATATTTTCTATGGTCATTCTCTCCCTTCCACTGATTCAAGAAGGGAGTTGTCAGTTTCTGGCAAAAGAATGTGCACAATACTGGTTAACCTCTTAGAAGATTAAGCCTGCCCAGCAAACATGTGGTTAGGTAAATTGACCGTGCTCGACATGACCCCATTGGGTTGACTGGGCTGTAAAACCTCAATACAAACAACAAGCATAGGGAAAATCATAATATGCACTGTTCACAGGATTGAAAAAGAATGCTAGTTATATACAGTCAGTCATTTAAGAAACCAGAAATAGGCAGACAGCTGAAAAACGTCTGCAATTTACTAACAAGATGAAAGCATTAGACATGATTTCATTACCACTACGCAAAAATAGGACCATGTTTAACAGCTAAATTTTCTGTCAGTTTCCATAATATTCATTATATGAATCATGGCAAAAAAAAATGTGTTTTCGGGGCAAATTGGAACAGAAAAGATCAAGATCAGGAAGTGAAGCCCCACACCCTGATAAGGACCTTTGTATATCTATAAATATATTCCACAGTATCCAATGATTCTGAAAGCAGGCAGTGAAGTCCTAGATCAGACTACCCAGATGCACAGGCTGGTCTGGGCCTTTGCTCTCCACACAGGTTCTGAAGACCCTAGGCATAGCGCTCATAACACACATTATGCATGTGCGTAATATGCGTAAGAAAAAATATTTATAATGAAGTGGTTTTAAAATAAAATATTTTGCTTCTATACTATTAACTTGCTCCCTCTTCCCTTTAAGAGTAGCCCTTGTTTTGGAAACGATTCCATGCATACTTTCAAGATTTTACATGGAAGTGCGTAAACACAATTGTTTGGGCTACGCCACTGAAGACAATTTGCATGAAATGACAAATCTTACTTTCTAGGAAAAAATAAGAAAAATATTTCAAAATGTCATCTGCTGAAATGTTTACCCAGCATGCTAATTGTAAAATTGCTGTTTCCTGACAGACAAATGTTCATTTTCTCCCACAGCCTCCTTGTTTGAAGGCCTCGAATCTGGCAAAAGCTCAACATCTTAGAGCAGATTTCTAAATATCAAAATAATTAAATGCTGGATTACATAAAACCTACAAAAATCTCAAGAACAAACAACAAATAAATCTTATTTCAGCAAACAAGAACCTAAACAGAAAAGCTAAAATCCAATAAAATTTTGCAAAACTGTCATAAAATGTTTTACTGTTTTGAAATCTGGCACCCAGCCTGGCCATCCAGTAACTTAAACTGCAAGGCTGGAGAATATTTGCCCTAAGTATCTGACACATTAACCCTTAAAGTGCCAATCACAACAATTGTCGTCTGCCTTGTCATCTGCTTGTGATTTTAAATGTCATTTTTGCAAACAGTGTGGACCCAGATCAGACTGCTCCTTTAGAAGCAGTCTGATCAGAGTCCACACTGTTTGCCTGTATGCAAAAATAGGTTTGAAAAGTCTGCAAGAATATTCAGCAGACAACATAAACAGACGACATTTTCAGATGCAGTTTTTCTTGGCGCTTTAAGGGTTAAGGTCCTCACTATACTTATCCCAAAATTTGCACAAGTCCATCTCAATTCCTAATAATGTGTTTGAAAAACTGCTGGATGAGTGGCAAACAGTGTAGACCCTGATCAGATGCCACATTCTGCTGCATCTGATCTGAGTCTATACAGTTTGCTCAGATATGTCTGTTCCAATACTTGGATAAATATGGTAATACCCTAACATACCTGTGTGAAATGTAACATCTTTAAACCATAGCTCTAGATAATCCACTTTTTAAACCAAAAATATGGAAATTTTTTTCTCATTTCAAAATCATATATCGTGGACAAACACATTAGAAGTGCCTCACAGAGGCATTTCTAATGAGTTCCCACAATATATGTTTCATGAAGAAATAAGAAAAAATACTTGTCTTGATACCCTTTTATAGAGCTATGACAGTCATGATATTTCACTATATAACATGGGGAATGAGGAAGACTTTTGGGTTATTAACACTTAGCATGCTGTGTAAAATTTCAGCAGACAACATTTTGAAATATATTTGTTATTTTTCTTGATAAATAAGATTTGATACTTCATGAAAATTTGCATGAAGTGTCAGATCTTATTTTATAGGAAAAAAAAAAAATCATGTCTGTTGTCAGCCAAATTTGCCCATAATATTTTAGGCACATTCATATGGTAAAAAACAAGGGTGCTTAACTCTAGTCATGCTGAACCCAGACATACTTGCCATTGCAACTGTGTAGATCCAGATCAGTTGGCTTCTGAAGAAGCCAACTGATCTGGATCTGTACTGTTTGTCATTAAGAACGTAAATTTATATCAACAATCCAGATCAAGTAATCTGACTGGCTGAAAATTAGAATTGGGTGGGTATCTTAATTTATTCAGCATGACAATGTTTAAAAGTAACCAACAAATTGAAAAGCTGGTTCAAATATTGCAAAATACTGCCTAATAATGTAGACCCCTGCATAATCATGTTTTCACTATATAGTATAAGAGAACATGGTGGTACAATTACAGATTTGTTTGTTAACCCTTGTCCTGCTGAACTCAGATAATTATGCCCTACCTTTGCAAACAGTGCAGATCCAGATCAGTTGGCTTCTAAACAGTGCAGATCCAGATCAGTTGGCTTCTAAAGAAGCCAACTGATCTGGATCTGCACTGTTTGTCATCAAGTATGTGAATTCGATTTAACAACCTTAATTAAACAATCTGATTGGCTGAAACTTAGAAGTGGGCGTGGCTTCTTAATTTATGGCAAGGGTTAACATCCTAATTCTCATTCTGGATGCCACACACAATATTTATTTCTTCTGGATTGCATACTGTATTTACCCTTAGCATTCAGACAGATATAATCCCGAGCAAACATTGTAGACCCTGATCAGTTGCTGCAGAATACACCCCCTGATCAGCATCTGCACTGTTTGCCATTTATTCAGCAATTCTTTAGACACATCAACAGGTACATGTAGTAAAATGGATTGGTTCAAATTTTAAGAGAACTATGGTTGGGAAGTGTGGGGACTGGATACACTTAGTAGATGAAACCTTTTGTGACTTCCTGACAAAATTGAGAGTTACCTCCCTTAATAGTGAATCGTCCAAACATTTAGGTTAAATATGGGATAGTGAATAGCTAAAACTGTATGACAAAACAAGCTGGTTTTAGTCTATGATTCTCTGCTCATTTGAGCTTGATAATAATTTATTCTTTATATTTGCTGATATGGGCTCCATTTTGAGTATTTATAAATGACATCAGAACATGAGACATAAGACAAATTTTATTTAAAGTCAGAGAGTATATAACAGTATAACATTAGCTAATAATGAGATTTAAAAAAAACCCCATAAAATCTTCTTTCTGGCAGAAATATTGCAGTTTCTAAGCAAAATAAAAAATAATACAGAGAAGAAGCCATATACACAATAAACAGGTAACACCCAGTAGTATATATTATTTACTTAGGGGTGGGGTGGGGGGGATATAATAAGGTAATCAAAGAAAAAATCGCTTTGTTGCATTCAACAACAGTAATAAGAACTTTAAAAAAATAGGTTTCAAACTACAGAACTTCCTCCAAGGATTTAATCCCAGCAATAACCTTGAACACTTGGTTTAAGTCAACCAAATTTTAACAGTTGTTTGTCCATCGTACTGCCATTGGCAGTATGGACAAACTGATAAACTTTGGCTGACCTAATCAGCAATACAATACATGTATAAATTATGTAAATTTTAAACGGTTCATCTGATGCCTATGGGGCCCAAAACAAATAAAAAATGTCCTTTCTCCTTGTGTGTGCATATGTTTATGAGTAAAGATTTAACCCTTAAAGCGCCAAGAAAATTTGCATCTGAAAATGTCGTCTGCTTATGTCTTCTGCTGCATCTTCTTGCAAACTTTTCAAACTTACATTTTGTATATAGGCAAACAGTGTGGACCCAGATCAGACTGCTCCTAAAGTCTGATCTGGGTTTACACTGTTTGCAACAATGACTTTTAAAGTAACAGGCAGAAGACAAAGCAGACGACAATTGTTGTGATTGGCGCTTTAAGGGTTAACATCACTGTCAACAATCTTTCAGTCATATCATGATGGTGTCTGAATGTAACGGTACAAACTGATGCCCTCTGATAATGCCGCCTCACTGCATTATCATACCCCAAACACACTGATATGATGTTATCATCAGTCATGTTACTGACGTCATAGCTCATCTTCCTTAAAGGGAAAGGCAACAATGTTAAGAATATTTATTATGGTAAATGTCCTAAAATCTCATACACCAAAGTTCCTAGGAAAATTGCATGTGCAAATAGTGCAGACCCAGACAGTCTGATCAGGGTCTACACTGTTTGCCATTCCACAAAGTATTTTAAAAAACAACTGGATAAAAAGCTAAGTTTAGGCAAAAAAAGTATGGAGTTAAGTGTTCAAAAGTTTAAGACATTCACCGTAGATGGCAGATCTTGAGAAACCACGCAGTTTCATGCAAATTTGATCAAAATGTGATAAGAACTAAGAAAGTAAATGACATTTAAAAATTTCAAACCTGTTCTCAATGGCGGCACCATTTTGGATATTTACCGAGATTCAAAACATCAAATAAAAGCTTTCTGGCAGAAATATTGCAGCTTCTAAGCAAAATCAAAAATAATATAAAGAATAAGCTGTATACACAAATAAAGAGGTACCATAATGTAATGTAGAATATACAGTCCACTCTCGTTATCTCGAATTCCAAGAGACTCTCTGAAATACTTTGAGATATCCGTAGTTCGACATATCAGGTTTGCAGAATTGAGGAAAAAATAATTTGATTAACCACATTTAACAAACTGATAGGTAATTGGACTTTTGAAGATAGAGATATATTGAAAATATTGTGGAAAAGAGGAGAAATTGCTCCTTAGGAGCAATTTCTCCTCTTTTCTACAATATTTTCCATCTGTTGTTAGGTTTTCATGTATAGGCAGGGACCAGATTTTCACTTCGAGATAAGCGGTTATTCGAGATAAGCGAGTTCGAGATAACGCGAGTCGACTGTATTATTTATTTAGGTTTTGCATATTTAGTCAGGACTTAATGATCTCATAAATTCTCATTAAATATTCATGGTGGCTCCCTAAAAAGCAACTGAAAAACCTTCAAACCCTGATAACTTTCTTATAATTTGTTCAATTTTGATCAAATTTACATCAAAATGAAAGGTTTGTTAAAATTGTTCATTTTAGATACAGTTGTTTTCATTGTTACTTTCCCTTTAATGTTGAGTGGCAAACAAAGCAGCAGCTAGTATCAGTTTTACTAGGTCACACCTGGTAATCTCGTAAGGGGTAGCCGCTGGTTATGCACTCAAAATCTTTATGCGAACTTCCGCCCCTGATTTACGAGACATCCAAATGTCAACAAATGGGTTCTCCTAATTTATTGATTTTTCGTAAATTTCATAGACATATTTTGAAAAATCGGACAATGCTATTCCCAGCAACTTACATTTCTACATCGGAAAAGATAGGTGTAGGCTTGGAAAAAACAAGGGGGTATTTTTTTATTTCAATTTCACCTAGAGATGGGTAGTCCGTTACTCCTGTTTTGACTTCTTTTTCAGTCCAATATGAAGGTATTTTCAGCTATCTGGACTATGAAATACTTATTTAACATATCAAATATGACACCCTACAACCTTCGTCTACGTTGAAATACATGAGATTCTAAATTTCCCAAGCATTTGTTCCCGGGACTGAAATATTTGTGCCGAATATGACTTACGAGACCAACTACCCCTTACAGGAACAAGTAAGCCAACTGTCAGGTGTCTGATTACAAGGCCTGATTATCCCTTATGGGAACATTAGTCATTATCAGAATGCCCCGCATTTAAAAACATGCATATTTTAGACCAAACCAGTTTCAAAATATACCATTTACCGGTACATATAAACAATCAAACATTATGAAGGGTTTTGCAAATGGGACAGCATATATCAACAGGGTTTTGATACTCCATCACGAAAACATGCCTATATAATTTTGACCCCCTTAAACCCCACTTTTATACAGTAAAACTGGGGTTTACAGGGGCATACATTATTTTCCTTATTTCTGATCAAAACATAGATTGTGGGTACTCATTAGAACTGCCTCGTCGAGGCGGTTCTAATGAGTACCCACAATCTATATATTGAGCAGAAATATGAAAAATATGAGATTTTTTTTATCTGATTTTTTTCATTTTTTGGTGGTAAAATTTTCAGTATATTTGAATAGGGATGTTTTCGTAATGCCACATTTGCATATATTTGAGGCTCTCAATTGAGCAAAATCATATAAAAGTTTATTATACTGCCATAAAAATCGCTTTGTGATGTATAGGCTTTCTTGTCCCCCATAAGGGTTAATGCCCCCATAAGGGGTAGTCAGCCTAGTAAGTCATATTCGGCCCAAATATGTCAGTCTCATACAACAAATGCTTGGGAAAATTAAGCAGCTTATGTATTTTAAAGTGACGTTGGTTGCAGTACGTCTTATTTGATATGTTAAATAAGTATTTCGTAGCCCAGATAGCTGAAAATATCTTCATTTGGCCTGGTAAAAAAGTCAAAACAGGAATATTGGACTACCCTTCTCCGGGTGAAATTGAAATAAAAATTAGCCGCTTGTTTTTTTTAAGCCCACTCCTATTTTTTCCAACGCAGAAAGTTGTTGGGAATAGCATTGTCCGATTTTTTCATGAATCAGGAGAATTTATCTGTTTGTTGACATTTGGACGTCTCGTAAGTCATGGTCGGAAGTTCGCGTGCATAACAAGCACCTACCCCTTACGAGACTACCAGGTGTGCAGGTCTCGTAACAATATGCAGAACTGGATTAAAATTAGTCATGTTGATGGTGACTTTTTACACGCAGAGCTGGGGTCCTTATGAGGTACAGCTATGCCTTCAAGGTACACTTTGGCTCAGGATCAAACCCACAATCTACCAGTCCAAAGGCAGATACTCTATAGACTGAATCACTTGGAGATATTTAAGTGTTAGCATGTGCATGCATGTACGCCCAGGTGTACCCGTGTATTCGTATAAGTGTGTGCATACATTAACCCTTAAAACGCCAATCACAACAATTGTTGTCTGCTTTGTCTTCTGCTTGTGATTTTAAAAGTCATTTCTGCAAACAGTGTGGACCCAGATCAGACTGCTCCTTAAGGAGCAGTCTGATCTGGGTCCACACTGTTTGCTGGTATGCAAAAAATAACTTTGAGAAGTTTGCAAGAATATTCAGCAGACGACATGAACAGACGACATTTTCAGATGCAGTTTTTCTTGGCACTTTAAGGGTTAATGTGTGCACATATATGTGCATATATGTACATATGCCCCTGCTACCCCTCTTATCAAGAGCTAAGGATATCTACCATATGACCAAATCATGATTTTTACTGAGCTGACTGAAATAGGCTTATATTAATATTAGACAAAATTGCATTAATTAATTTGATAAATGCCTTAAAGGTCTCACAATGGTATACAGAACTGGATTAAAATTGATCACAAAGATGGTGATCCCAATTCATTTATCTACACCAGCTGGTGTCCCTATTAGAGAAAATATGATAAATGTGTTATTGAGATAAAGGTTAACCCATGCCATGCTGAATAAATTAAGATGCCACACCCACTTCTAATTTTTAGCCTATCAGATTACTTGTTCTAGATTTTTTATATAAATTGGCATAATTAATGACAAACAGTGCAGATCCAGGTTGTAGCTGGCTTCTTCAGAAGCCAAATGATCTGGATCTACACTGTTTGCAAAGGCAGGGATATCAGAGTTCAGCAAGCCTAGGGTTAAGCTTTTTTTTACATACATATACAGCTTTCCTGAAAGAAAACTAATTACCAAATCCAATATCAATCAGATATATTATATTAACTTTATGGCTGGCGAAAAAAAACAAAAAAAACTGGGGCAGATTCAGAACAAAATCTAACTTATTCCACATTTAGAAAGTACCTTAAAATTTCTCATAAATGCCCATGCTCTAATAAATGCCCATCCCACACAATCTGGGCCTGAAAGTCTGTGATTTTTCACAATTTTCTCGGAAATACCGGTCTCTAATATTAACATGTTTTATCAATGCCAGTCTATAAGATAGTTTCCAATATCACCGCGTCCAACCGTAACACAGGATAACCGGTCATAATGCGGGATTTTCGGTCAAATAACACCGGATTATCGTATTTTTCATAGGATTCGCCACCATTTTAAGAACCACGTTTGACGGTGGGAAGACAAAACCATTTATTTGAAATATTATGATAGGTTCATCGAACATGAAAAGTAGCCTATCTGGATCTAATCTACATACATTCTTCTAACTGCCAAATCTTCAATTGATACATATTCTTTGCCGAAACTGTCAAACACTCAAAGAGAAAATGGTTGTGCAGGTTCGGCAATACGATAAAAAAGCATATTCTTACCAGAGGAGTTTGTACTTTTTTTTCATTTTTTTAAATTTCCTGACCAGCTGGTGGATGAAAATGCACTTGAAAATGACCTTGTATCATAAACTGGCCATTGCTGAGATTTTTTTACCCACGAAACAAAGACCGAGGCACAATCCACGAAATTTAAGGTAATGCCGGATAAAGCAGTATCTTCTTGATCTATAACTGGCCAGTATTCTCACAGACAAAACACACTTGTAAAGGTAAAATTTTACCTACACAGTCCAATACGCATTAATCGACACTATAAATTGTCTTAGTTTTAGTATATGAAGTATCTGAATGTATCGATCGCATGCAAGATCAAGCACCTCCATATACTTAAAAAATTATTTAGATCTATGTACTTTCATCCACAGCTTTTATCCAGTATTCTCACAGACAAACACATGTGAGAGCATTTATTAAAAAAGATGTAACAATTAGAGTGTGCAAAGAAGAGTTGAAAGTAATCGTTAAAAGTGATTAACTTGTTCAAGAAGTTTGCAGACTCCCTCTGGATTCTTTTGGAAAATGAGGTAATCATATCGATTATTTCATTTTTTATTATCCTGCCCTCAGTTTGATTCTTTTACATTTTCCTTTCATTTTAAGAAGCCTTAGATATTGTTATCATTGTATGGAGAGGCATGAATACATACCAGGGAGTAATTTATGCAATAAACGGTGATAGTTTTAGTAGTAATCTGTTTTATTTAAATTACTTTGTGGGACGCATGTACCCGGAGGCGTAGGTAATGTGTTAAACGCCCGATTGGACTGTACATAGTATTCGTATATTAAAGTGGCTATCATGGCAGGATGCAGTTGCAGTTATAAGAGTTCCTCTGAGTTGTCTTTTTCTAGGATAATTCCACATTCCCATTACTCTCCATATTAATCCGAGTCTTCTCTGATGTTTTAGTGGCTTTTCTTTGTATTGATATTTGCCACTAACATCAGAGTAACTCCTATTGTGAAAATCAGGAATTTTCCTGCCCTGTCTAAAATGAGGGTTTTCACCAAACCAGAGGCATGGAAGTTAATGTGTAAAGTAGACAGCCACTAAGGATTATCAAATTAATACTTTATGACTGAGAAAATGATAATACTTGAATTTTGCAATGAAAAATAGACATTTTAAGGTAACAAATTGTCTTTTACCATATACAGTCTAGGCAACGTGGGTAGACTTAGACAGGTATAGTGAAAATGCTGGTTATGCAAGTTTCCAATGAAACAAATTATTTAATTTTACTGGAAAATGGTTTCTTTTGTTTATTGTAAAATTTAATGTTGCTATCTGCTGGATGATATTCAGAATTTTCCTTTGAAAGTGCCCTCCTTTGAAAGTGCCCAGCCAAGACTGGCTGGGGAATTTCTGCATTTTCGATAGCTAAGTTGCTCTGAAGGTACATCTAAGTGGTAAGTATCAAAATAAAAAAAAGCCACTTAAACATCAAACAAGACTCAGACTGTCTCCATATATAACCTCAAGCCTTGCATCCGTTTTTGCTCAGGTAATACGGCAACGGTTTTGAATTGCTGTTGCACAGTTGTTGTGTGTGCGATGTGCACGCAGAACGTGTGTTTGTTTATGGATGACAGACTTGGATGGTGACAAATAATGTGCAAAAGAAAGTTCCACTAGACAAGGGAGGTAATTTAAAATCTCAACAAAATTTATTTGTTAAAATCTTTGCAGCACATTTTTGACTAAAGGACTATTAAACATGACTTAACAAATATTTGCAGGAGGATGGTTTATATCGTGGTAATGCACTTAAAATCTCGTTTTCGAAAGACGTAGTAGTGGGGCCCCATACCCTAATGGATAAGAGAGCTGACTGTTAATCCATTAGGTCACATGTGGGAAAGCCAAGTTCTGCTTATAGATGGTCCGGTGGTTTTCCCTGGGTTCTCTGGTTTTCGCCCAGCTTTGATTGATATTGGCTCAATATAAGTGAAATATTCTTAAAAGGGCTGTTAAACCCATAAAGAAACCCCCAAAAAACAAAAAAATCCAAAAAAAAAAAAAAACCCAAAAAAACAACAAGACAAAGTAAGGAGAGTAAATCAATAGCTACTGCTTAGCACTCTGGGTAAAATTTTCACCAGATAACATTGAAATATTTTTTTTCTTCTTCTTATTATTATCATTTATTTATTTTTTTTTTTCAGAAAACATGTTTTGACATTGTCTCGATTGCAGACAATTGGCATGAAATGTCATAGCCTGTTTTCTAGAGAAAAATAAAACGAAAAAAGAAAAACAACTGAAACAAAAAAACATCACCAGATTGTCGTCTACTGACTTGGCCTGGCAACAGAAACCTCCATGTCTGGTTGATCTGGCTTGTGAACTAGATTGACTCCACTTCTTCTTGAAGTCCTCATGTGAATGAAAAGCAATGTAAAAGTCTAAATATTTCTCGGGTGTAGAGGTCAGGCGTGTCAAATAACATAGGCTTTATCTTAAGTTTGTGAGCGAGTTATCGGAGTTAACACAGCGATGCACAAAAATTACCAGATCGTGCAGTTGTTGGTACGCCATGGCAAACTCACCGCGCCACTTTCATCACTAAGCAGATAGAAGTAAAAAATAATGTTGCTCTCGTACACTCTTACCATGTGAGGAAGGCGTTTGCCTTGTCGTTTTTCATTAATTCTGGCAAAATCTTCGAAAAATCAGTTTCACAACATATTACGATCACAGTAGAAGGAACTATATAATATATATTGAGGCGCAAGTCGGTGTAAGTACGTAATATTGAAAGGCAAGTGTGAAATTGGAGACATGAACCAAGTAACATTATAAAGTAGATACAGAAAACTGCACAATCTAGTTATTTTTATGCATTTTATCACTGTGTTAACTCCGGCGAATCGCTCACAAACTTAACCCTTAAAGCGCCAAGAAAATCTGCATCTGAAAATGTTGTCTGCTTATGTCGTCTGCTGCATCTTCTTGCAGACTTTTCAAACTTACATTTTGCATATAGGCAAACAGTGTGGACCCAGATCAGACTGCTTGGAGCAGTCTGATCTGGGTCCACACTGTTTGCAAAAATGACTTTTAAAATCACAAGCAGATGACAAAGCAGACGACAATAGTTGTGACTGGCGCTTTAAGGGTTAAGATAAAGATTATGTTATTTGACACACCTGACCTCTACACCCGAAAAATATTTATACTTTAATATTGTTTTTTCGTTTACATGAGGACTTCAAGAGAAGTGGAATCAATCCAGTTCACGAGCCGGATCAACCAGACATGGAGGTTTCTGTTGCTAGGTTAATTCAGCGGACGACAAACTGATGATATTTTTCTTTTCTTATTTTTCCCAAGAAAACAGGCTTAGACATTCCATGCAAATTGTCTCCAATCGAGACAATAACAATTGTCTCCAATCGAGACAATGTCAATACCTGTTTTCTGAAAAAAAAGAAAAAAAAGATAATAATAATAATAAAAATATTTCAAGGTCATCTGCTGAAAATCTACTCTCCTTACTACGTCTTTTGAAAACGTGGTTTCATGCTATGAACCATCCTCCTGCAAATATTTGTTAAGTCATATTTAGTAGTCCGTTAGTCAAAAATGTGCTGCAAAGAACTTGACAAATAAATTTAAATGAAATTTTAGATTACCTCCCTTGTCTAGTAGAACTTTCTTTTGTACATTATTTGTCACCATCAAAGCCTGTCATCCATAAACAAACACACGGTCTGCATGCACATTGCACACACAACTGTGCAATAGCGCTTCGAAACAGTTACCGTACTACCTGAGCAAAAAAGGATGCGAGGCTTGAGGTTATCTATGGAGAATGATTGGGATGTTGCAGGTACTCATGTTATGACATGTTATATACAGGGACTTCAAATACGAACTAATGAAATGCTTTACTAACCAGATTTAGACGATTACTGGTATTATTCTAGAAAAAGACAACTCAGAGGAACTCTTATAGCTGCAACTGCATCCTGCCACGACAGCGGTTTTAATATACAAATGCTATGTACAGTCGAATCGGGCGTTTAACACATTAGCCAGGCCTCCGAGTACATGCGTACCACAAAGAAATTTAAATAAAACAGATTACAACCAAAACTATCACCTTTTATTGCATAAATTACTCCCTGGTATGTATTCATGTCTCTCCATACTAATGATAACAATATCTAAGGCTTCTTAAAATGAAAGAGAAAATGTGATAGAATCAAATTACGGGTAGGATAATAAAAAATGAGGTAAACGATATGATCACCCCATCTTTTAAAGGAATCCAGAGGGAGTCTGCAAACTTCTTGAACAAGTTGTTCACTTTTAACAATTACTTTCAACTCTTCTTTGCATACTCTTATTGTTACATCTTTTTTAATAAATGCTCTCAAGTGTGTTTGTCTGTGAGGATACTGGATAAAGCTGTGAATGAAAGTATACATAGATCTAAATAATTTTTGAAGTATACGGAAGTGCTTGATCTTGTATGTGATTGATACATTCAGATACCTTCATATACTAATACTAAGATAATTTATAGTGTCCATTAATTGGTATTGGACTGTGTAGGTTAAGTGTTACCTTTACAAGTGTGTTCGACTGCGAGAATACTGGCCAGTTATAGAGGAAAAGATACCTTTTTATCCCACGTTACCTTAAATTTCGTGAATTTTGCCTCAGTCTTTATTTCGTCAGTAAAAAAAACATCTCTGGAACGGCCAGTTTATGATACAATGTCATTTTCAAATGCATTTTAATCCACAAGCTGGTCAGGAAATTTAAGAAAATGAAAAACGAACTCCTCTGGTAAGAATACTTTTTTATCATATGGCCGAACTGGCACAACCATTTTCTCTTTGAGTGTTTGACAATTTTGGCAAAGAATATGTATCAATTGAAGATTTGGCAGTAAGAAGAATTAATGTATGTAGATCCGGATAGGCTACCTTTCATGTTCGATGAACCTACCCTAAAATTTTAAATAAATGTTTCTCTCTACCCACCGTCAAACACAGTTCTTCAAATGGCGGCGAATCCTACAAAAAATACCGTAATATGGCGTTATTTGACAGAAAATCCCGTGTTACGACCGGTTATCTGGTGTTATGGTTGGACGTGGTGAATATCAATATGGCCACGTACTTAAACATGTCTTTTGCAATGCTAGTCTATACTTCCATACTCTAACATGTCTTATGCAACACTAATCTAATACAATAACTTCTATATTAACACATTTTTTGTAATGTAGTCTATACTTCTGTTTCTGGTATCAGTACTGCTGTCATTGGGAGGAAAATTTCAATATTTCCAAGTTTTTCCTACAGTTCCCAAACATTGTAGTATCTCTAATATTATAAATGCCCACCTCCCCATTAACAATAT
This sequence comes from Anodontia alba, assembly GCA_964016985.1. NCBI lineage: Eukaryota > Metazoa > Mollusca > Bivalvia > Lucinida > Lucinidae > Anodontia > Anodontia alba. Next base: position 43,813,910 of record OZ024826.1, read on the forward strand.
TCTAATAAATGCCCGCACAATAATTAGAATTTTTAAAGTAAGACCTAAAACACATCTCCAGTCTTGGCAGGTCCTTCTCTGACTGTACACATAAAGTTCTGCAATTAGGCATAGATCTGCAGTATTACATAACTCCAGATAAGAAGAGGTAGCCAAATAATATTTTTATTTCTCCACAAAAACATATATTGTGGGTACTCATTAGAGGTGCCTCATTGTTAACAATTTAAACATGTTGTGGGTACTCATAAGAAGTGCCTCAACAAGACACTTCTAATGAGTACCAACATGTTTCTGTGGAGAAGATTGTGGCACTTCTAATGAGTACCCACATGTTTTGTGGAGAGGCTGAGGCACTTCTAATGAGTACCCGCAACATGTTTTGTGGAGAAGACTGAGGCACTTCTAATGAGTACTCACAACATATGTTTTGTGGAGAAGACTGAGACACTTCTAATGGGTACCCACATGTTTTGTGGAGAGACTGAGAGACTTCTAACAAGTACCCACATTTTGTGGAGAGACTGAGACACTTCTAATGAGTATCCATATGTTTTGCGGAGACTGAGACACTTCTAATGAGTACCTACATGTTTTGTGGAGAAGACTGAGGCACTTCTAATGAGTACCTACATGTTTTGTGAACACTGAGACACTTCTAATGAGTACCCTCAACATGTTTGTGGAGAAGACTGAGACACTTCTAATGAGTACCCACAATGTTTTGTGGAGAAGACTGAGACATTTCTAATGAGTACCCACATGTTTTGTGGAGAAGACTGTGACACTTCTAATGAGTACCCACAACATTTTGTGGAGAAGACTGTGACACTTCTAATGAGTACCCATGTTCTGTGGAGAAGACTGAGACACTTCTAATGAGTACCCACATGTTTTGTGAAGACTGAGACACTTCTAATGAGTATCCACATTTTGTGGAGAAGACTGAGACACTTCTAATGAGTACCCACATTTTTTGTGGAGATATGCAGACACTTCTAATGAGTACCCACATTTTGTGGAGAAGACTGCAGCACTTCTAATGAGTACCCACAACATATGTTTTGTGAAGAAGACTGAGACACAATTTTAATGAGTTCCCACAACACCTTTTGTTGAGAAGACTCACTTCTAATGAGTACCCACATGTTCTGTGGAGAAGACTAAGGCACTTCTAATAAGTACCCACTGTAATGTTTTAGGTTCACCTCATTGTTTCCATATATGATTCCAGTATCTGTGTTCTAGATGAGTGGACTGTTGGGGTGTTTACTTTCTTTGCAGATGGGAATCTGGAGTGCTTTCAATGGGAATTTTTTGGGCATCCACTGGGAGGAATATAAAAGGCTCAGTCAGGAGTTTATTTGTCTGGAGCACTGACAAGGGCACATGGTTTTGTTTTAAAGCAAAGTTTGTTATCAATAATTTTATAAATAATTATTTTAATACCTACTTTGTATGATGCAGAATTTTTTCATGAATATGAATCCATTAATCTTGATTGCTGTCTCTCACTGAAGATGTATCTTTTCTTCTAAATTTACAGTCTTTGAAAAGTTTGTTTTAACAGCCATATTTGGCCCTGGAGTTTGTATGAGTGATTAATGGAATGGCAGAGCTGCTGTAGATGCTTCCAAAAATAGCTTGTCTAGTAGGTCACTTTTAGGTCAAGTCAAAAAGATCAATACTGAAGAAACATCAACAAAATTTAATATAAAATTATTCATCAATTAGAATTTTGGTGGAAAATCTATTCAGAAGTTTATTAAGATAAATTATCCTAGAATATTTTTCCATAAAAATATTTATAACATTAATTTAATTTTAAAGAGTTTTTGTACTTGAAAATTGAAAGGTGTAGCCTTCTCAGGTGAAAATGGCACATTCTCCCACAGTTTTGTTTGTGGGAAGCTGATGTAGGACTGTAGGAATAGGCTTGTGGGATAAATTCTGAGGGAAAATTGGGAACGTGGGAGGTTAGAACTGTGGTAAGTATAAAAGGAACCCCACAGAAATGATTGGTGGATTTCACATTTTGACTCTAAACATATCAGTTGTGTTTCAGGTGATTTTCATTTAAGTTTTCATATTTTTAAATGTTTCTTAGACACATTTGTTAGAAACTTTTAGCTACCATGAAATTGATTTGATTTTTGTTGTTATTTTCCTTATCTATTCTAGATCATTTTCTTTGCCAGAGCCTGTTTATTTTAACTTTATGCCAAATTGAAGAAGGGTCCTCCTGCAACTTTGTAAATACAAACAGATTGATACTTAAATTATGTGATATTCATCTTTGTTTTAGAAGGCTTAAGATAGAAATCCATTTAATATGGTGGTCATGACGTGTGAGCTCAGTCACATCACATGCATGTTATTGTCTGAATATTGATCTAGCTAGCAACTTTCAACAATCATCTTGAAATTGACCCACTGATCAAATCAAACAAAGTCTCCCCAGTTGTCAGCACCATAGGATTTAGAAAGGTGACACCCATCGTCCGGGTCCTGACCATAAGTCCCCGTAAGTCAGCAACTACATAACCATCAGTTGAGCTAACAGTACAGACTTTATATGAAGCAATTACAAAGTAGGAACACCAGGAGCTTGTGACTACCACAACATGTTTTGTGAAGAAGACTGTGGCACTTCTAATGAGTACCCGCAACATGTTTTGAGAAGGCTGAGGCTTTTCTAATGAGTACCCACAACATGTTTTTGTGGAGAACACTGAGGCACTTCTAATGAGTACCCACAACAAATGTTTTTGTGGAGAACACTGAGGCTCTTCTAATGAGTACACACAACATATATTTTTGTGGAGAAGACTGAGGCACTTCTAATGAGTAGCTACAACATATGTTTTGTGGAGAAGACTGAGGCACTTCTAATGAGTACCCACAACATGTTTTGTGGAGAAGACTGAGGCATTTCTAATGAGTACCCACAACATATGTTTTTGTGGAGCACACTGAGGCACTTCTAATGAGTACACACAACATATGTTTTTGTGGAGAACACTGAGGCACTTCTAATGAGTACACACAACATATATTTTTGTGGAGAACACTGAGGCACTTCGAATGAACACCCACAACATGTTTTGTGGTAAACACTGAGGCACTCCTAATGAAAAAAAAAAATAAATAAATAAAATTTCATTGGGGCATAGCTCTGCTGATATTTGGTGAACTGTAACCTAAGGGTCCAAGCTGGCCCAGAAATTAAGGGAAAAGTGACTTCTTCCTCCCAGGAAAATAGGGAGAAGTTTGCTGCATCTGGGGAGAAGTGCTTTTTCTGCCATGTATCACCAAACTGTGACCATCAAAAAAAATGTGATTCATTCAAGGTAATATATTACTGTCTACAAGCAGAGACAAAAAATTCATCAAACTGAATTACATGTATCAATCTGCATAAACAGGCTGATCAAAGCATGACATATATTGAAAAAGGGCAAAAGGTACGTTTTATGCATATTTGCTAACTGATAGGGGCCCAAAAGTATATAATAGCCATGAATGACAGATTAATGTTTCTTCTGAAAACAAACCATTGCAGATAGCTACTTTCACAGCATTTTACTGTTACCTTCTAAGCCAATGAACAGGCTTCAAAAGGTATTCTCACTAACCAGCTGGTCTCTTTGGTTATTGAGAGAGACTGGGTAGCCCTCTTCTTATATGCCACTTACGTACTTGATTCAGGTTGTTGATACAAATTTGAATACTTATTGACAAACAGTGCAGATCAGGTTGTTGATACAAATTTGAATACTTATTGACAAACAGTGCAGATCCAGATCAGTTGGCTTCTTCAGAAGCCAACTGATTTGGATCTACGCTTTTTGCAAAGGCAGGGTATATCTGGGTTCAGCAGGACCAGGATTATCAGCCCGGACCCCATAACATAGCAAGAAACAGATTAATAATGCAAAACAAATTTACGGATAAGTCTCAAAGCTTTCATCTTAAGCAAAAAAGTTTGGTTAAACTGCACCAACTAACCTTTTACAACAAATTCTGACACAGATCATAGAGTTGAAACAAACACCTCACCTCAATGTCATATGTCAGTTCTTCAAAATACAGATGAGAAGGATTGGCAGAAACATACAGCAGTATTGTTCAAAAGCAAACCACAAGGTACAACTTCTGCATAAACCATTATAATTTAATACAGAACAGTACAGAAAACCAATTAGCTCTCCGAACTAAATAACACCTATGAGCGTTTTATGGAATAACCCTTAATGTGCAGATGATACAGTTCAGATTACAAACAGGTGACATTTTCATATCTTTTATAGAAATTAGGGCTTAAAGCTTCATGCAAATCATCTTGATCTAATGTCATGCCCTATTCCTGGGAAAAGCAAAGAAAATTATTAAAAAATTTCTATGCTAATATTTAAATTTTGTAGGTTTAAGGATAATCTATAAAGCTTGTTTACACATATAAGTGCTTTTGAAGCAACAAATTGGTAGGCAAATTTGTTTATCGGTTAATCAGAAAAGTTAAGTCTGTAAGACATCAGAGGAAAATTAGAACAGCATAAATAAAATTCCAAATCATCACGCCACAATAATATATGAAGGTACTGAAATGAATTTATAACAATATAAATTTTAAGGGAGAAAAAAATTAGAAGTTTTTCTAACAAAAGTCTCTCCCCTTTGGAGTCATACTGCATTGTAAAGTCAGCTTCAAAAGGGAAATGACTAAAAAATACATATCCAAGAGTTACTGTCCTTGCACTCTGCAAGTCATTCAATCTTGATTAATATTTTTATGAGGTTTTATGAAGATTTCTCAAATGGGTTTAAAGCTATAGGGCAGATATAATTTTGTCACAGAAATGGCTTCTTACAAAGTTCAAAAGATTATCACTAAAAAAATACATATTCAAAGGTTACTGTTCTTGCATTCTGCAAATTATCCTATGTTGGTTAACCCCCTAAACTGCCAAACACAACAACTGTTGTTTGCTTTATCATCTGCTTGTGATTTTAGAAGTCATTTTTGCAAACAGTGTGGACCCAGATCAGACTGCTCCTCTAGGAGCAGTCTGATCAGGGTCCACACTGTTTGCCTGTAAGCAAAAATAGGTTTGAAAAGTTTTAAAGAATATTCAGCAGACGACTTAAACAGACATTTTCAGATGCAGGTTTTCTTGGCATTTTAAGGGTTGACATTTTCATGAAGTGTATTATTTTTTAAATTGACACAAATTGTCACAGAAACTACAAATCACAAAGTTCAAAGGGGCATAACTAAAATAAAAAAATATATACATGTATCCAAGAGCATGATGGCTCTTCTACTCTACATGCGTCCAGTGCTGGTTCATATTTTCTATGTAGCTTCATGAAGCTATTTTGAACGATTTCCAACTTAACCCTTAAACTGCCAGTCACAACAATTGTCGTCTGCTTTGTCATCTGCTTGTAATTTTTAAAAGTCATTTTTGCAAACAGTGTGGACCCAGATCAGACTGTAGTCTGATCAGGGTCCACACTGTTTGCCTGTATGCAAAAATAGGTTTGAAAAGTTTGCAAGAATATTCAGCAGACGACATAAACAGACGGCATTTTCAGATGCAGGTTTTCTTGGCGCTTTAAGGGTTAAAGAGTAGAAAAAATTTTGTGATGGACAAACAGAGGATGCATGGACAGACAGAGAACCCTGACAAAAACAGTATGTCTCCTGACTCTGAAGGGATGAGACCTTATAAGCCTAAGAAACACATATAAAAGTGCTGTGTTAGATACTAATTTTGGGGAAGTGGCTAGTTCAGATGAGGGCTAACACAGTGCCAGATAAGAAGAGGTAAACCTCATAATACATGTATTTTGTTTTTTATTTCCCCACATGAACATATGTTGTGGTACTCATTAGAAACAGCTCAGTAATACGCTACTAATATGTACCCACAATGTATCTTTTCGTGGAGAAAAAAAATAATATTGGTACTTTTTGGCTGAACAAAATGCTTTATCTGGAGCTATGGGGCTAACAACTGTCAATAAGTCATGTTGAGCCATCTCCAAGAAATAAGGAGAGAGAAAAAAAAAAGAAAAATAGGCTTGGGTAAAAGGTCCTGATCCCTAACCTTGTTTCAAGTGAGGCAAGAACCTTGTCTTGTTAAAGCTGGTGATGGCTGGGCCAACCCTCTAGAAGTTTCAGCAGGAGAGAGTACCGTCCAACCACCCAAGGTATGGTATTAACAGTGTCTGTTATCAGGCAGTGAAGCTCTGGAGCGCACTGCCTGATGATGCCAAGAAAATCACTGACAGACTGAATAGGGCTTCTGTCAAGGGATGGGGTGGTGTCTAGTGTAAGGAACTTTGTTCTTTGCCTACACAATATAGGAACCGTGTAGAAGATATAGGACTTACTCTGAGAGGACTTATAGCAAAGATCTTGACTTGACACTTGGATGTGCAAACTGGTCTTGGGCTTCACCATTCGTATATTCCAAAAGGGCCCTTTTGCCTGCTGGTGGTCCATATATACTGGTTTGAATCGCTAAGACAAAGGAGCACACATAGAGAACAATCAATCATTGATGACATAATTGGCAACTTTTTCATACAATGATGATCAATATGTTTGCGATAGTGTTGAGAGGTTTGTGCTGGGGTTTGTGACCCATAAACTAAGGGTTTACACCAATCAGCCGCAGAGGCACCATCACAGACAGAATATAACATAATTTCTTGCATACCAGATAAAGAAATCAAAGGTTTTCAATGGGGATAGAAATATTTTTATATTCTAACCACCCAATCCTACCCATAACTCCCATGATAATTAGTGGATTTTACCCTAAATTGAACTTGACATATTTTATGATAATGTACCCATGTATAAAATATGAATCCAATACACTAATCTTTTCAAAAGATATCAAACTGAAACCTTTAAGTTGAAAAAGGGCCGTAACTCCCATAATAATTGGTGAATTTTACCCTAAATCAAACTTGACCTACATTTTATGATTATGTACCTGTGTATAAAATTTGAATCCAATACACTAATCTTTTCAAAAGATATCTAACAGAAACCATTTTTGTTACATATGTATGGGACGGACAGCGGTGATACTTTATGCCCCCTCACCACCCACACACATTGAAAATGGAGGGGCATAATCGATATAAAGATTAATAAAGAGTGGAAAACCAAAGTTATGCAAGAAGAATCTATAAAACAGAAAATTCCATCACACACGATCTCTGTCTGGCATCACTTGGCAAAGCCTTGTGATTCCAGGCAATGACACCTTGGGAAGGATTTTTTTGTATGCTTGAATACCCATGAAAGTTTACCCTAACTATTGGGACATCTAAACTCCTCACCATGTTTGTCTTAAAATTTGAACAAGTCCATTTTACTACTGGTCAGTTTTAAAAAACTGCTGAAAGAGTGGCACACAGTGTAGCCCCTGATCAGATGCCACATGCAATAGCATCTCATCTGGGTCTACACTGTTTGATCAGACCTGTCTTTGCCAATACTTAGGGGTATTACAGTACAGTATTGTGTATATTCTTCAATATACAATATTCTGTAAAGCATGTACACCACAACCTCTTTATAACACTATTATTGGGGTCCAAAGCATAAACCATGTTAGTTAAACAACCGTGTTATATCCAAACAAAAATGTATAGAATATATTGAAAAATGACCATTTATGGTCATTTTTCAATATAATCTATATATTTTTGGGATCCATCTTTGAACCTGGTTGTATCCAAAACTGTGTTATAACGAACTGTGTTATAAAGAGGTTAAAATGTATTGTAAGGACTGACATGTGCATTCACTGTTCCCATATGTGCCCAAACCACCACAATATTTTTTCTCAAGGGAAAGCTCATAATTATGTACTTCTTTAGTCCATTGTAGACTGAATGAACTCCCCCACACTATATATTGGAAGAGTCCAATTTCAATTTTAGGTAGTAGGTGAGACTATGAGATTTAGATATTCCTAGAGAAAATGGCTGAAGTATTTGCAGACAGAGGAGACCCTGATCAGGCACCACATTCTGTGGCATCTGATCTGGGTCTGCAGTGTTTGCCAATTACCCTTTAAGGGGTCTCTTGACTACAATGGGTTAACTCTTGTCCTGCTGAACCTGTATATGCCCTGTCTTTGCAAACAGTATAGCCAAATGATCTGGATCTGCACTGTTTGTCATTCAGTATGTGTATTCATAGCAACAATCTGAGTTAAATAATCTTATTGGTTAACAATTAGAAATGGACGAATCATCTTAATTTATTCAACATGGCAAGGGTTAAAATAAACACTTTTACCATATGTACCCCAAAGATACATGAGCAAAAAGTGTAGACCCAGATCAAACTGCTCTTCATAAGTCTGAGGAGACAATTTGTATGAAATGTCAAAGGCTATTTTTTTCCAAGAAAACAAGCTTTGACATTTTCTGGGAAAAATATTTTAAAATGTCATCTGCTGAAATTTTTACCTTGCATGCACAACATTGTGTTTTTAATGGAGAAATGTAGAGGTGCTTCTATTGAGTACCCAGGCAAAAATATGAAAAGTATATTCCGGATACCCCCTCTTATCTAGAGCTATGATGTTTCTTTATCAGGTAAAAAACAAATGTACCCCTGGTGATACCTTACAGTTTATGCCAGTTGTCAGAATGTAGATGCATTTTCTATTACATACCTCTGATAAGGAAGGCTTGATATTGTTCTGTTTTCTCAGAACTTATAATAGAACTGCATTTTGATTTATTGGAAGAATAAGAGAATCAAGCATTAAACTGCTAATCATAACTGCAGTATGCAATAATTTGATTTTTTTTAAAATTATTTTTCAGAGAAAATAAGGCTTGCCCTTTCATGTGAATTGTATGCTAGGCAGACAATTCACAGAGAATGCAAGTCTTGTTTTCTCTGAAAAATAATGAAAAAAAAAAAAAATAAATAGAATAGCATCTGCTACAATTTTGCTTAGAGCTTTAGGGTTTATGTTAAGAACAAAATAAACAGAGAACAAAAGTAAGTTTCATTTCTCTTCTTTCACTCAAAATATGTACTACTTGACTTTCCACATTCAGGAGACTAGAAATACCTGGTATTTATTCTGCCATTTTTACAAGGGAGATAACTTTGTTACTTCTTGTTTGCTTTTCTGTACACCAATCCCCTTCTGAAAAGCGGTCTACACTAAAAGGAAATAAATTGCTCCCTTCTGTCTTTTAAGAATAAACCCCACTTCAGACAGGAGACACAAAACAATTCAGACAAAGTTGCCTCCCCTGAAAGAGTATTAATTCCTCTTTAATCTTAAACTGCCAATTACAACAATTGTAGCCTGCCTTGTCATATGCTTGTGATTTTAAAAGTCATTTTTGCAAACAGTGTTGATCCAGATCAGACTGCTCTTCTAGGAGCAGTCTGATCAGGGTCCACACTGTTTGCCTGTATGCAAAAATAGGTTTGAAAAGTTTGCAAGAATATTCAGCAGACGACATAAGCAGGCGACATTTTCAGATGCAGGTTTTCTTGGCATTTTAAGGGTTAATAAAATCTTGAGCCCTATTTTTCTGGGGAAAATGACACATATGATAATCTTAAAATTCAGCACTAGGGCTGACATGTCATGGTGAACTCATTCCAGAAATAAAAACTTTGTAAAATGAGAAATTGCGTCAGGTCAAAATATTCAACCACTTTGCTCATCAACACATCCTTGCAACAGGGCCAGGGTCTCAAACCATGTTATGCGAAATGATTGTTAATGGTCATTGTCAAAAACCCACAACAGCCTAGCTGCACATGGCTTACATTGTCAAGGTATAGAATCACTGGAAGCTATACAGAATACATCGATGAAATGCAAAGCTTTTATCACTCTGTGGGGAGACATAGGCTGATCCTTGTGGACTTAGATACCTGAAGGTGACTTAATATGCTTTGTAGGTTTCTGCATGTTTTACAAGGGAGACAACTTTTGTCAGTTTTCTTGTTTGCTTTCCTGCACAACAAGTCCATTCTGAAAAGAAGCCAATTCTTTCCTTTTTGAGTAGACCCCTTTAAAAAAGGGAGTCAGAACAATTTTGAAGAATTACCTCCCTTCCCCTCCCCCAACACACACCTTGAAAGTGAATTCATCTCTTAAGATTTTGATAATAGCATGGTTCATTTGGGTTTTGTACAGTCTGAATATTAATAGCAGAAGAACTTGGCATATATTTGCCTATAGAGACTGGCCATCTCTGGTACTACAATAGAATTCAAGAGGCAGTAGCTTCATTAAAGTTTGAATGCAATTACACTGGTAACAAATTCTGGCCAGCCGAATTTCAATAAAATTATTCCAGTGTCCGCTAGTGGAAATACAACAGAAAAAAAAAATAGAGCAGTGTATTATCAGAAAATTATCAGAGCTAGTAGAAATAAAATGAAATTATTCCACTGACTGTAGTTGCTGTGAAAAATAAAGACAAGTGAAATTCTAGAGAATACTGAACAAAATCAAAAATCAAGAGATAAATAAAATATCCCCAAAACAATATATAATTTTATGAAAAATAAATATCATTCTGATTATTGATTTTTTATTAACATCATGCTGGTTATTATTAACTGGTAGCTGGTAACTGCAGAATTTTAAGGATTCTTGAGGCATTCCAGTTGTATACCAGAGGTATTCCTGTCAAATGGAAGAGATGACATTATAATTCCAATGGAACATATACTCATTAAGATAAGGATTTAATTTAACCCAGAAAGTACCATTCAAAGTTATAGCAGACAGCATCTAAAAAGCTGCTTTTTTATATATAGTGAAGATTTATGCTTCATGTGAATCATTTCTCAAAAAAAAAAAAAAAAAAAAATACATAGAAATATAGAATATTGTTTGTGTGGTTGCAGCTTTAACCCTTGTCATGCTGAATAAAGTAAGAAGCCACATACATTGCTAAGTTTCAGCCAATCAGATCACTTGATCTCATTTGTTGAATCAAGTTCACATACCTGATGACAAACTGCAGATCCAGATCAGTTGGCTTCTTCAGAAGCCAACTGATCTGGATCTACACTGTTTGCAAAGGTAGGGCATATCTGGATTCAGCATGACAAGGGTTAAGGATTAACACTGGTCCTGCTGAACCCTGTTACGCCCTGTCTTTGCAAATAGTGTAGATCCAGATCAGGAGCCAACTGATCTAGCTCTGCACTGTCTGTCATTAAGAATGTGAATTTGTACCAACAACCTGGATCAAGTTATCTGATTGGCTGAAAATTAGATGTGGGTGTCACATCTTAATTTATTCAGCATGGCAAGAGTTAACCCTTGTCCTGCTGAATAAATTAAGATGCCATGCCTACTTCTAATTTTCAGCCAATCAGATTACTTGATCTGGATTGTTGCTATAAATTCACATACTTAATAGCAAACAGTGCAGATCCAGATCAGTTGGCTTCTGAAGAAGCCAACTGATCTGGATCTACACTGTTTGCAAAGGCAGGGTATATCCGGGTTCAGCAGGACAAGGGTTAAGATGTCCAAATATTTTGGCTAATTATAGTACTGCTTTACAAACACATCTTCCAGAATTCTGAAGTAAATTCATAAATGAAACCAATAGCCAAAGCTCCTTTTCAGAACATTATGTTTTTTTCTTTTTCTTTTTTTGGAGAAGGTAATGAAGTCAGTATTGTTTTCATATTTCACCACTGTTAAGTGCATTTATTACCTGTACACATTATTTCCACAGAAATATCATTCAAATGCTGCTTTTGCAAATCAATCTTCCACTTGAGATGTGCTGTATCATAAGAAAAACTACCGTTTACCACAGACGTTGCTCCGGATAAGGCAATATCCGAAGTGATAATTTGGGATAATTTCTGCTATTTTTGCACCAACACATACCTTGTGGGTAATCATTGGAATTGCCTTGGTGAGGCAATTCCAATGAGTACCCACAAGATATGTTTTGGTGCAAATTTGACTAAATGTCTTCTAAATATTATTTATCCAAACCTATTCGCAAGTAAACAGTGATGGCCCAGGCACAGCTCTATAATGATGCACATAACAGCATGCGGTTTAATCAGACCCTTGATTGTTTTCTTATAGGATTCACAGATGTCCAAATCTAGTGAAAGGTTTTGTCAGGACTGCAAAAAATTAATGTGCAAGCTAGCTTGTGTCTGTGCTAATTTTGCATATGCTCCAACACACATCAGACTTTCAGGATGACTGTTTCTTCAGCAGACATACCATGTGAACTTATTGGACTGTTCTTCAGAAAAAAAAAAAAAAAAAGAAAAGAAAAAAAGAGCATGGATACTTTTTTTATTTGTTGTTTTGCAGAGCTTGCTTGTTTATGCCAGCTCCAGTTTTAAAGGTTGACACCTTAACTAGTTTTTATATAACCTTGTTTAACCCTTAAAGTGCCAAGCAAAATTTGTAGCAGATGACTTCTAATTTTTCCCATGTATTTCACAAAGAAAATAAGCTTGGCAGACAATTCACATAAAATGTCTTTGAAAAAAAAAAAAATCAAAATGTTGTCTGCTGCAGTTGTGTTTGATGCTTTAAGGGTTAAACACTGTTTCCAGTTTAAATTCAGCTGCCCCTGGCTTGCTAAAATATTAATGCTACTGAGGACGAAAAAATAAAGAAGTATTATATATGGGAGAAAATATTTTATAAATATGTATAGTTTGCTAAATTAAAGTCAAGACTTGGAGAAAATATTGTATAAATGGGTAGTTTTCTAACTAGTCTAGGTAGCCAGTTTAAGTCAAAGGAAACAATTATGTTATTAACTTGGTTTAAATATATTTTATTCATCATCAAATATGTTACAATATATGCAATAACCTTAAAGTGCTCAGCAAAATTGCATAAGATGACATTTGAATTTTTTTTATTCATCATCAAATATGTAACAATATATGCAATAACCTTAAAGTGCTCAGCAAAATTGCATAAGACAACATTTGAAATTTTTTTCATTATGTTTCAGAGAAAATAAGACTTGGCATTTCATGTAAATCATCTGCAAGGCAGATGATTCACAAAATGTCAAGCCTTATTTTCTCTGAAAAAAACAACAACAAAACAATGTGCCATCTGCAATAGTTGTGATTAGACTAAGGGATAAGAGTGTGTCTGATTCCTCTACAGTTGTAATCGAAATACACTATTAACCTTAGTACTGGACAGACAAGCTTGAGCAAACAGGAGTAGATCCAGATCAGATGCTGCAGAATTCTGCATATGATCAATCTACACTGTTTACAGTTTTTTGACTGGAGACATCATCAGGTAATTAGACAAGACTTGTTCAAATTTTAAAAGCTGTAAATGGTTTGGAAGAACTTGGAGAAAAAAAGCATTCAGAAAATATAACCTGAATCATCCAAAACAGGATCAAATAATTCAAATTCCTATTGTAAGAAATAAATTTAAAGTTCTGATCACAAAGTACATATTTCAAATAAAAAGTACCTCCTAGGATAATTTTATACCCATACATGTGCCACCTACCATTTCTGCAGAGGTTACTATATAAAGTATAAGAAATGCGAGATTCATTTTACAATGTAATAAATAATAATATTATAATAATATTATTAAACTTATTATCATTCAATTTAACAAGAATAAGGATAAAAGAAGTAGTAGTAGTAGTAGTAGTAATAATAATAATAATAGGAACAATAAAATAATCATTATTATTAATTTCATCATTATATTTAAACATTATTATTATTATTAACACCATCTTTATAATAATTATTAATTATGGAAATAAAATATTTTGCAATATATAAACAATAAAGATCAGCATAAAAAATGATAATAAATATTACCTCATCTTTTTCTTTAGATATTCCATCATAGTATTTTCGAAGTTTACTTTGATAATATAATTAACAGGTAAAAGCCAAATACTATCAAATGCTTCAGCAGTATTTCATAAGTTTATTAAGAGCTTATAAAAGTTTAGTATAAGGTAAGGCAGACCTAGATACACAAAAGCAGGGCATTACCAAGTTTTCTGGGCCAGACTACCGGTAGTTATGGGCTTAAAATAAACAACAGGGCCCAGTTGTTCAAAGCTAACGATGTTGTTAGTTAACGATTCGTTAAAATTTAAATCGAGTTATACACAAATATGCTGAAATTTTTTGCTGAAAAAATGTGAGTAGCTTTTGCAATGCAAAAGCTACTCACATTTTTTCAGCAAAAAATACCAGAATATTGTGTATTGAATCCCCTAGAACAGTTAACGAAATGACCCTTAACGAGCTCGTTAAGCTAACGACGTTTTGAACAACCGGGCCCAGTCCTTTTTCTGATTTCCCGATCTACCATGCAAATTTAATAATATAATGTGACCACAATTTTTCTGCCTCCCGAAAAGAAAAAAATTGGTGACCAAACCTGTGACTGTACAGCAATGTTACTTTGTACTTGTGTCTTCCATTTGACCATTTTTAAGGAAATAAATTTTGGAAAGCTTCTTATTTTTTTCATTCGCACATTAATTCCCATATGACAGCATTGCAAGTTGCCATGCTCTGTTATGGACATTATGTTATTAGTTTACCATCAAGATTTATTTAACTCAGTCCCACTAACCCTTAGTTTTGTTTATCAATAACTGCAGATACATATGTATCAAAGGGTAAACTTTTTGATATCTAAAGGAAAAAAAAGAACAGACAAAAAACTACTGACTCCTTCAAATGAGTAAATAAAACAGGTAACAGTAATAATAATAATGAAAAATGTTCTAACCTGCCAACCCTCTGCTAAACTGTGGGTGAAATCAGAAATAAGACTAGTTTCTAGGCCTTAAGCCTCATTAGCTTCAAAATTCCTGGAATAGGTTCAATGATCACAAAGAACCAGAAAATATAAACTGGAAAACTGTCTGAAACAAAGAAATTTCTGTAAGCCAAGGAAACCAAGTTTTCAGTGTTTATCAGGGGCCATAACTCATGTCAATTTTGTCAGCTCCCTTACTGACCCAGTGTTCACTCATTAATAAGCCATCACATGAACAGTTTGAGCTGGATGAAAACCACTTAACCCTTGTCATTCTGAATAAATGAAGATGCCACGCCCACTTCTAATTGTCAGCCAATCAGATTCCTTGATCCAGATTGTTGATATAAATTCAATTGCTGAATGGCAAACAGTGCAGATTCAGATCAGTTGGCTTCTGAAGAAGCCAACTGATCTGGATCTACACTGTTTGCAAAGGCAGGATATATCTGGATTTAGTAGGACAAGGGTTAAGTTATGACATGGACACCAATTGGTAGCATTTATCAGGGACAATAACTCTGTGAAAATTAACAAAATGCTGTTTTATTTAGAATCTGTATTGACTGGTCATTGAGCAATCACATAAGTTTCATTTGAATCCTGTGAAAGACAAGTAATGTTGTGGAAACAAACTTATAATGTTTATCAAGGGCCATCACTGTATAAATCATTACTGAAATTTACACATTAATAATCACATATGAGAACTATGTAATTGATATCATTACATATATAAAATTTCAATGGAATCCTGGACACACAAATCAAGTTATCACACTGAAAAGAAATATGGATGACTGGATGAGCAACAGGCAGACATATGGACACATAATAGTGATGGGGTATTTTATGCAGGAGATCGATATAGGTCTGTAAGATACTTCCTTGTTAAATGTGACTTAACCCTTATCCTGGTGTTCACGACAACTCCTACCTTTGCAAACAGTGTAGATCCAGATCAGATGGCTTCTGAAGAAGAAGCCATCTGATCAGGAGCTACACTGTTTATCATTCAGTTTGTGAATTTGAACGAAAACATTATATGATGTAATCTGATTGGCTGATAATCAGAAATGGGTGTGGCTAATTAAATTATTCAGCAGGATAAGGGTTAAATGTGGTGGTGGCTAGTGATAAGCATGAATACAGTAAACAAAATTTTATGCATTATTAACTTAATTTTATGTGTTCTTTTGTAATTCTATTAATTTCTTTTGCTGTGCCATTTTACTCAAAGATTAAATGGCCCATTTCAGAATCTGACACCATTATCATTTATGTCAGTGAAGAACTTTTTTCCAAAATTTATGAAATACTGTTTGAATATCTCTGTATCGAACAATATCATACAAAATACAACAATATTTTGTTTACGACCTGCATTGATTGGCTCTCCCGATTCAATCAGTTTTATGATTATTAGTATGTATCATTTTTTTTTTTTTTTTTTTTGTTTGTTGATCTATTTGAAACTTAACCCACTGTAGTCTGGAGACCCCTAAAGGGTAATTGGCAAACAGTGCAGACCCAGGGTCTCCACTGTTTGCAAATGTTTAACCATTTTTCTCTAGGAATATGTCAATCACATACAATGTAGCCCAAAATACCTAAAATGGACTCTTCCAACAATATAGTGTTAGGGAGTCTATTCAGTATACAATGGGTTAAGGGTTATAATCACATCAACAGCCTGTAATATGGGCTTGTTCAAATTTTGGACAAATATGGTAAGGAGTTATGGTATCAGATTATTTAAGATAAAAATGGTAGCAAGAACCATCTCGATATTTATAAAGAGGAACAGTATACATAAACCCATATATTACATATCTGAAGCCATTTTTAGTAATTTCTGCAGTAGGGCACGGGGCCGATAGCGAAGTTTGTCTTATGACTAGCTACACACCTTTGCCGTGTAGGTTCGAGTCCAGCTGAGGACTTGATGACACAGTATGTGTGAATGGTTGCCAGTTCTCTCCCGGTTGCAGTGGTTTCACAGAGTATTTCCCAGTCCCTATACAACTGAAACTACCCGAGCTTTCCTCCACCATCTTGAAGTAATAGTCAGATGTGACTGTTTCAGAGTATAGGCAGGAAAAAAGAAAGCAAGGGATGGGGATGAGGAGGAATGGAACTTACCCCTTAGAAACATATCATATAAGTTGATATTGAGAAAAAAAAATAGCCTTGGCATTTCATTCTTATTTACCACCAAAGAGAATAATGTTAATGAAATGTCACATTTTCTCTTTGCTGCAGAAAATCTACAATCCAAATGCCTTTCCCAGCTCCAGCATCCCCAGATGCAGTAACAATGGCTACTATTACTTGTCAATGATGATGATGATTTGGTGTTTTACATCCCTTTCACTGATATTTAAGGGTGATTATGAAAGGCTCTATGCAATGAAGTACCATATTACTTGTAAAAGTCCAGCATATGTTCTTGTTGTTGTGCAGGGCCCAGTTGTTCAAAGCATCATTAGCTTAACGAGCTTGTTGGTGGTCAAAATGCTAATAACTATTCTAGTAAGTAAAATATCTAATTCACAGGAATTTTTGCTGAAAAAAATGTGAGAAACTTTTGCAACAATTTTTTCTGCAAAAATATTAGTGTATATGCCATATTTAATGATCAACGTTTTAACAATACGTTAACTGATGACATTGTTAGTTTTGAATAACTGGGCTCTGGATTTTAAAGGAGAATGCAATATAAGTTGTAAGTATATCTTGGAGTAAAGTGCTTAAAAAGCCATTCATGTTGATGCTAGAGTTTTCAAAATTGACCTAGAACTAAGGAAGTTATGGTGGTTTCAATACATTTAAAATGGCTGTCATGGATGCCGCTATATTGTAGACTTTGTGATGTCAAACAGCCCAAATTAAATATGCAAATCCAAATTATAAAGGGTTTTTAAGAATAATTTTGCTACAGATTTTTTATAACCTTTTGATTCTAGTGACAAGCAATAACTTCCCCCAAAATAAACCAACTTTATTAGAATAACTACCTTTATGAAACGAATTTTAATTTTTATGAAACCTCATCTAATATTCAAAATGGCGGCGCCTATTCCACCAATGTTAAAATATTCAATTATCTATAACTTGCTTAATTTTCCACAGATTTTGATTAAGTTTTTGTCAAAATTCATTGTTTGTAAAGTCCTTTACTTTAAAGCACAATACCTTTAAGGTTGTGTTCCCCTTTAATACTGCCAGGCACCCAAGGCACATGGCCCGGCAGCATGGAAAATATTATGTACATGCGTTTGTACAGCCTTACTTTCATGGATCTCTCATGCACACTTGGTGTTCCTGTCTGTTACAAACTGCCTTCCATTTTATCTCAACCCAAGGCATGTACAGTATAAGCTAGATGCACTAAGGGTCTGAAAATTTTCTTGACCCAAGCAGGATTCAAACCCAAAACCTTCTGCTTGCAAGTTGAGAGCACGGAAATCATTAGGCCATCAAGCCCACAACTGGTATTTTCAAACTAGACTACATTTATATACCCAAAATTGTGCTGAAAAAGGTTTTAACTCTAAGCATGCTGGGTAAGACAGTCTGCATGTAATTCAAACCCTATTTTCTGGGAAAAATAAGAAAAATATCATTAATTTGTTTTCCACGGAAACTCACTGCCAGCCCAGAGGCTGTTAAATGTAGGGACCTGGATACACTAGATTTTCTGCTATTTCTTATAAGGGAGCTAATTTTTCTGAGTTCCTGTTTGCTCTTCTGCACAATAATGGAAATAATTTGCTCCTACCTGCCCACCCACCTGCCACTTTTTGTCAGTCTAATAATCTGAATTGTCCACCAGAAAACAGGTTTAAATTTAATCATTTGCAAGCATTTGGAAAAAAAAGGGAAAATTTTTTCGAAATTTAGTCAACATTAAGCCATGCAAAGAAACCACATTGTACAAAAAAAAATACAATCACCTTTAAATTTAGTGGATTATTCCAGGTCACACCCCTTTGCATAAAAATTTCCAGCACTAAAATCACACAATCACCACCAAAAGTGTAACTTCTTCCTTCAATAACACATTAAAAGAAAAACAAATGAGTTCAAAGTTACAATCCTATCTTCATACCACAAAAGCTGAATATTGACTGATGTTAACTGTACCATCAGGGTCTGCTAAATTCATCAAGAAAGGCCATTTAACAAATACAGAAATGCCAACCTGTAACTGCAGATAAGATGTTCATTTTGATGATAAACGTAACTCCAGGTAAGAAGGGGTACCCTGATAATATTTTTCTCATTTTTCCATGAAAACATATGTTGTGGGTACTCATTAGAAGCACCTCAGCAAATTGCTTCTAATGAGTATCACAACATATGCTTTTGTTGAGAAATAAGAAAATTATAAATACTTTTTGGCTGAAGAAAGTGACAACTGGATCGAGCTATGAAAAATCATTTTTTTTTCTTGTTTCTCCATGAAAACATATGTTGTAAGTGCTCGTTAAAACTATTTTGCTGAGGCAATTCTAATAAGAAATCATAACATGTTTTCATGGAGAATAAATAAAATATTCATCTGCATACCCCTCTCATCAAAAGCAACGATGCTTGAAGCTTGAAGTGTTAAGATATCTTAACATCGATCCAAGGCACCATGGAATAGTATATCAACAGGTGGTTGCACAACTGCACTGAGCGTAGGTGGGGTGTTCTTGTTTAAGGTACACATTTTCCACGGTTCACTGAATACCATATACATGAGACAAATAAAGACTGACCTAACTGCACTTATGTGCAGGATCATTTCGAGCTTTGCTGGTCTCATTTGTCTTAAGGTAAATGGATGCATCACAAAGGGAGAGCAGTGTAAGCTGCAAGTGTTTGTATCCCTTTTCCAAGGGTGTCCACTCCAGCAGAAAAGGAATTTGCCTCCCTGGCAAATGAATCCTTTCTCAAAGAGGCTACACTTAAAGGAAAGAATTTCAGGTGAATCCACTCACCTTCAAGCATATATCATTGGCTGCAGGCCCAAATCACAGCATATGGTAGGTTTCTCATTTCAACTGCAGCTTAATTAAGTAATTAGAAATAATTGTAAACACCCAAAAAAACATTAATGCAAACGATGGGTGAAAGTGTTTTCCTGTTTTTTGTACTTAAAACAGAAAACAGTATGGCCATATATATATATATATATATATATATATATATATATATATATGTTTTTTCTCAGAAGTGAAATAGAAATAAATAAACTAGAAATGTATGACTTTAAAACACTATGCCTCCAACTATATGCTTGTTCCTACAAAATGCCAAAGTTAAAAAGGGGAATAACTCTCATAAAATTAATTGGATGTTTTTTGTTGTTGTTTATTTAAGGTTATCAGAAACATCAAAGCCCTAGCTCAAATACTTCCTGAGACACAATGTAAAGTGTGACGAAAAAACGGACAGACGAACAAAACAAAAGCAAGATGCCTCCCACCTCCCTCCAACTTTTTTTTCAAAGTTGGGGACATAAAAATGAATTTGAATAATTTTTGTTTTCATTTTCCCTGTAACTAATTTGGCATACTCAGGGTTAATTAATATTTCTACCTTGTCAATTTCTGTCTGGTTTCTTTCCAATATATAGTTCAGAGAATTAACCTTTACCACACTCTGGACAAATTCAGCAGATGACAAACTGATGAAATTTTTCTTATTTTCCCAGATATTAGGCTTTGGTATTTATGCAAATTGTCTAAAAAGGAAAGAATTTGCATGAATTGTCGCAGCCTATTTTCTGAAAAAAAAAAAGAAAAACAAAAGAAAACAAGGAAACTATATCAAAATGTCTTCTGCTGAAATTTTTACCAGAGTGCTAAGCACAAACTGCCAAAATAGTGCTAAAAGTTCAACTCTTCAAGCAAAATACTTATACTACTTCACTAACAACCAGTAAGTTATCTGGTTTTGTAGACTCAGATGTTGAAACTGAGGTGTTTGTGGTCTCAAAGACTATGGGGATCTTCAGTTTAATGTAGAATATTTGTCTCCCTCCTTATTGATGCAAATGACACTCATGGGTTGACATGCCTTTAAACTTAGCTGAACTCCTTCTTTATTGTAGCTGAATGTAAGATTATGTTGGGGTTAACCTTTACCACTCTGTAAGGCAAATTCAGCAGATAACAAATTAATGATTTTTTTCTAAATTTTCCCAGACTTTCTGGGAAAAAAACAACAACAACCTATTTCAAATTGTTGTCTGCTGAAATTTTACCCAGCATGCTATGTGTTAAAGAAGCATGAAAACATTCATATATATATGTTTTTTTTTTTTCATTGATTTATTTTTCACCTTACGAAAACACGCCTATTCAAATATATTGAAAATTTCACCACCAAAAACGGAGTTTTCAGATAAAAAATCTGATATTTATCATAGTTCTGCTAAAAGGGAGGGTTCTCACAAGTACCCACAATCTATGTTTTAGAGCAGATATAAGAAAAATAACGTATACCCCTGTAAACCCCAGTTTTACTATATATGTGGGGTTTAAGCAGTCAAAATTATTTTGACATGTTTTTGTGATGGGGGAAAATAAGTAGAAGACCCAGATCAAAGTGTTCTTACATGATTACCATATTAATCTAATTACTGGAAGAGACAGGCCTAAGCAGACAGTGTAGACAAAGATCAGATGCTGCAAAATGCTAATTTGATCAAGGTCTACTCTTTTTTTGCAAACTCCTACAGCAATTCTAAACAAGTCAAAAGGGTAGTAATATGGACTTGTTTAACCCTTGTCCTGCTGATCCCGGATCTACCCTGCCTTTGCAAACAGTGTAGATCCAGATCAGTTGGCTTCTGAAGAAGCCAACTGATCTGGATCTGCACTGTTTGCCATTAAGTATGTGAATGTATACCAACACCCTGGATCTAGTAATCTGTTTGGTTGAAAATTAGAAATGGGTGTGGCATCTTAATTTATTCAGCAGGACAAGGGTTAATCCTTATCCTGCAGATCATATACACTTTCATAGGGTAGCCTATTTAAGAGCATCTCAACACCTCAAGAAACAAGAGCTTGTCATTCTGGGATAGTCGATTTGGGCCATTTTAACATGCATTTCTGACTTACTTCAAGCTCCTGTATTTGCAATCAATGCCTAAGTTGCATGCTTTTTTTTTTTAACCTTTACCACTCTCTGGGCTAATTCAGGAGACAACAAATTGGTGATATTTTTCTTATTTTTCCCAGAAAACAGGATTTGACATTTCATGCAACTTGTCTCCAGTGGAGACAATTTGCATGGAATGTCAAAGCCTGGTTTCTGGGGAAAATAAGAAAAATATTTCAATATGTTGTCTACTGAAAATTTTACCCAGAGTGCTAAGCATTAAACATGCTGGGTAAAAATTTCAGCAGAAAACATTTTAAACTGTTTTGGCATTTCATGCAATTGTCCCTAACAGATAAAAAATAGAAAACTATCTGCTGGATTAGCCAATAGAGTCATAAAGATTAGTTAATTTTTTAAGTGCAAAGCAAAATTGCAGTAGAAAACAATTTAATTTGTTTTTTGGAGAAAATAAGGTTTGACATTTCATGTGACTCATCTACTAGGCAGATGATTTACATGAAATACCAAGTCTATCTTTCTCAGATAAATAATCAAACAAGAGAATCAGTGAAACCGAAGGATGCTCCCCAAAGATGCGCATTAGTGGGAGGGTTATGTTAGTGAAAGAGTAACATACTTTAAGGGATTTGCTATGGACAAGCTTATTATTGCAAAAATTAAGATGGGAAGTTACTCAGTAATTACTTGCAACAGAGTTACAGTTCTTGCACTCTGCACTATCTCTGATGGCCGGCACTCAATGTATCAAGTTTCCTTTGCTTCTATTTTATACTTTCAGAGATATGCACCAGACAAATTTAACATTGCAAAAATTAGGAAGGGAAATAACTCCATCAATACTGATGATAGGGTTATAATTCTTGCATTCTGCACTACCCCACAAAGTCCTCTATCAGTGTATCAAGTTTCATTTATTTATCTTCAATACTTTTAGAGACATGCTCTGGACAAGTTTACTATTGCAAAAATTAGGAAGGGAAATAACTCTGTAATTACATGTGATAGAGTTACAGTTCTTGCCTTCTGCACTTCCTCTGATGGCCGTCTATCAATGTATCAAGTGTCATTTAATTCCCTTCTATACTTTCAGAGACATGCTCCAGACAAGCTTTTTATTGCAAAAATTAAGGAGGGAAGTAACTCCATAACTACTGGTGACAGGGTTATGGTTCTTGCATTCTGTAGTTTCCTTCATGGCCCTCAATCAGTGTATCATTTCATTTATTCTCAAATACTTTTAGAGATATGCTCCGGACTAAAGTGTGATGGACAGATGGATGGAAAGATAAATGGAAGGACAGTCAGATGGACGGACAAAGCGGCCACTATATGCTCTCCCTTTGGGGAGCATAAAAATATCTGACTATTTTTAACTGACTTGTCACTCAAATTGTCTCCTACTGATGAAAATTTATAGAAAAGAATATCTCTTGAACTTGCCCAGAGAGGGTTAAAGGTTAATTTAATTTATCAAAAAGCAGAAACTTGCATGGAAGAGATTCTACTGTAATAACCCTAAATATTGGGACAGACAGGCCTGAGCAAACAGTGTAGACCCAGATCAGATGAGAATGCAGCATATGATCAGGGTCTACACTATTTGCCACTCATCCAGCAATATTTTAGACATATTAACAGGTAGTTTATTTTTGTATAAACTTTAGGACAAATATGCTAAGGAGTTAAGGTGTCCCAATATTTAGGGTATATACAATATTTTTTAGAATTTGTTTGAGAATAATTATGCCACAACATGAGAAAATAGTCCTTACCCTATATCTACAGAAGGCCCACATCGCTCTGCACATTTGCAGTCTTGTCAGAGCCTTTGTTGTTCTGTTTCAAAATCACTAGAAACTGTAGTATATACTAATGAATATGCAAGTCCCTGATCACCTGTCCTTATGGGCTGATCCCAACTTTTGGTGGGTGCAATGGTCTTAAGGAGTACTTTTCAAAATAGCACATAACTCAGATGAGATTTTGAACTTTACCACTCTCTGGGCTAATTCAGTAGACTACATTTTATTTTTTTCCAGAAACAGGATTTGACAAATCAAGCAAATTGTCTAAATTGTACAAAATGTCAAAACCTGTTTTCTGGGAGAAATAAGAAAAATATTTTCAAAATTTCATCTGCTGAAATTTTTACCCTGTGTGCTATCGGTTAATTGATGAGATTTTAATGAAACCTGACAACAGTAAACATGATCTTTAGACCGAAATGGAAACATTTCAAACTAATTTGACAAATTTTCATCTAAATCAGAGAGAATGTTACTATAAATATCTTACATGTTATAAAGAATCCAACAATTTAAGGAAGTGTGACACTGGTGTGATTTCTTCCAGTTTATCAACAGTTTGCTTGCTGGGTAAAAAAAATGTCAGCAGACGATATTTTGAAATACTTTTCTTATTTTTCCTAGAAAATAGGATCTGACACTTCATGCTAATTGTTTCCTAAGACAATTTGCATGAAGTGTCAGATCCTATTTTCTAGGAAATTAATGAATAATCTCCAGGAAAGAATAGTGCCTGACCTGATTTTTAGTCACATGTACAAGCTTGCTTCACAAATAGCAGTTTTTAGACAAACATAGGTAGTTAAATGGACATTCAAATTTTAGGACAGGTATGGTAAGGAGTTCAGGCCCCAAGGTTATAAACCTTTTTTCTTCATGCTCAACTCAGCTGAGCATGAAATTTTCTCTGCTATTAAATATGAAAATGCCAACTTTTGTTGGCATTTTCATATTTATCAGCTGAGAAAATTTCATGCTCAGCTATATTTAGCAAGAAACAATTTGCAATTGTTAGTAATTTGAGATTTATTTACAGGACAAAATTCATGCTCAGCTGAATTGAGCATGAGAAAAGTTTTATAATCTTGGGGCCAAGTGTCCAAACACTCAGGGTAAATATGTTAAGAATCTGTTGCTAAAAGCTTACTACTATGCCAGGGGTCTCAATCAGAGGAGGGAGCCAGGGATTTTGCCTTTCTACTTTATCAAAATCAGGCATAATCCCCCTGCAACTTTTGACATATTTGTTTGGGGCTAATAGAGGAAACATAGACAATCACCAGTGCCAAGAAAACTATTGAAAGCCCTGCTATGATGTAGAAGAGGTAGGTTTGATACCCATCTAGCTTCCTTTTCTTCATCGTAACACACTAAGTTCAGCTACCAACAATGGGTGTCACCAAAGGTGTAGACAATCTCACAGATCTGGGGTTACAAAAGGAGCAACACCTGTAGCCTTGAAACACAGTAGGAACAGTATGGAAACAGTTGCAAGCTTGCATGTTTTAGAATGGAACAGTCAACAGGCCATGACCAAACTATGGACTGCTTTTGACTACTCCTTAACCCTTGTCCTGCTGAACCCGGATATACCCTGCCTTTGCAAACAGGGTAGATCCAGATCAGTTGGCTTCTAAGAAGCCAACTGATCTGTATCTACATTGTTTGCCATTCAATATGTGAATTTATATCAACAATCTTGATCAAGTAATCTGATTGGCCGGAAATTTTGTAAAGGGCATGGCATCTTAATTTATTCAGCAGGACAAGGGTTAAGTTACCACAACTCTTCAAGTTTGGCAACAGTAATTGGTCTAAAACTTCCTACACCAAATTTTCAGACAATATGCATGTGCAAATACAGTCAAACTAGAGTTAAACAAGCAACTGAGGGAAAGACAAACAGTGGTTGCTTAAGACACCTGGTGATATAGTTAAGTTAAACACTTAAATGACTTTTAAGGGATCCAAAAAAATGGGCTCTTAACCTTGGTCCTGCTGAACCCAGACATAAACTGCCTTTGCAAACAGTGTAGATCAAGATCAGTTGGCTTCTAAGAAGCCAACTGATCTGGATCTGCACTGTTTGCCATTCAGTATGTGAATTTATATCAAAAATTTGGATCAAGTAATCTAATTTGCTGAAAATTTGAAAAGAGTGTGGCATCTTACTTTATTCAGCAAGACAAGGGTTAATAAATGGGATTGTTAAAAAAGGTGTCCTTTAATACAGGTTTGACTGTAGTGTAGACCATAATCAGACTGCATTCTGATGAGTTTTCCATTCCACCCAAGTTTTTTATAAAAAAAAAAACAAAGTTAGGCCCAAAAATAAGGAACACGGTGTTTGAAATTTTAGGACATTTAATGTAGGCTGTTATACAGATGCATCATTATGCATATACATGCAAATTAAAAACTAAGTCATACGAGGGATGTTCGAAATGAATTGCTTATTGTCCTCTAGCTCGATATCCACGTGGGGCACGATAAAAACCAATACATACCTGTATAGGGCTATTCAATATCTACACAATGGTATATAAATGTACATGTTAGACTAAGTGTAAGACATAAAATTTGCCATTTGAATACACGCAGTCATTGACCACTGCAGTAAAAATGGTTGGTAGACGCGTCGACAAAAAAGATGAAATACGGGCTTACATCAAAGCTCGCTCAAAACTTGGTTGTTCTTTGAAGAAGCTGATGACTGAAATTTCTACTGCTTTTGGACCTTCTTGTGTGTCTTATGACACAGTTCGGCGGTGGAAAAAGAAATTTGAATCTGGTGTAGAGTCCATCAAAAATGCACCGAAATCAGGTAGGCCAAAATCTGCATCTCGTAAAGAAATCGTTTCCAAAATAAAGGAAATCATTGAAGGAGATGCCAGATTTACAGTTCGTGGTATTGCACGAAAGGTAGGCATATCACTATCAATGGTTCACCTTATTTTGAAGAAGCATTTGAAAGTCAGAAAGATTTCTGCTAGATGGGTGCCACATCTGTTGACTGAAGAGCAAAAGAGGCAACGGGTTAAAGTGGCCAAACAGCTGCTTCAAATGTTTCCAAAATATGATAAAAAGCAGTTTGTCAATGTCGTCACAGGTGATGAAACCTGGGTCCATTATTTTGAGCCCGTCAGAAAGGTTAGCAATAAGATCTGGGCCACTAAACACAGCAAACGCCCAATAATTGCCAAACGTTTTTTGAGTACAAAGAAGGTTTTGTATGCAATCTTCTTCTCTGGTGAAGGAGTCGCAATAAAAGTGCCAGTGAAAAAGGGCAAAAGCATCACCGGAAAGTACTACAAAGACGTAGTACTGAAGAAACTGAAAAAGTATTATCAGAAACGACGCCCTGCCACTGGTTTTAAACATGTCCGTCTTCTACATGACAATGCCCCAGCTCATACCTCTGCAATAGTTACGGTGTTTTTGAAGAAAGAAAAAGTGACTGTTTTGCCTCACCCCCCTGTATTCCCCAGACTTTGCCCCATGTGATTTCTTTTTGTTTCCAAAATTGAAAGCATTCCTTGCTGGGCGGAAATACCAGTCCCGACAGACACTTGGATCTGCCATTCATCAGTACCTTATTACTGTGCCCAAATCAGCGTACCGTGACGCCTTCAAGAAGTGGATACATCGGCTGGAACTTTGCATTTCTAGCTACGGGGAGTACTTCGAGGGCATGAAATGAGTACTTTTGGGCTAACTTGAAATTTGAAGTCTCCAGATAGAAATAAGCAATTCATTTCGAACATCCCTCGTAATCAGCTGTTTTAACCCATTTATGCCAAGTGAACACTTCTACCTCAATACTTTGGACTGGTCCATTTCCAGTAGAAAGTGTGTCTGGTTAGTTTTATTATTACCATGTTTTATAAAAATCCCTATATTTAATGCAAACAGTGTAGACCCTGATCAGATGCCGTGTTCAGTGGCATCTGATCTGGGTCTGCACTGTTTGCCAGTCCTTGTTTTGGAAGTTAGGCATAAATGGGTTACGGTATTCAGTGTAGGAGTTGAAATGCCACCATTCCTCCTACTTCCACTGCTAAAACAAAACTTACATACATTCTTCAATTGCCTCTTCAAGAATCTTACGTATGTTTACTTTTTTTTCTAAGTTTTTTGGCACTGTTTCTAAAGATTGATATTGAATAGCAGCTGATGAAATACACAGATAATCTAACTAAATGGACCATCTCATGGGAAAAAGGGCCTTTTTTCACTGAGTTTCTGAAGTAGACCTTTCCATCTTTGAATTTGGACATACCAAAAGGATGTCATTCAAACATTAACCCTTAAAACGCCAAGAAAACCTGCATCTGAAAATGTCATCTGTTTATGTCGTCTGCTGAATATTCTTGCAAACTTTTCAAACCTATTTTTGCATACCGGCAAACAGTGTGAACCCAGATCAGACTGCTCCTAAAGAAGCAGATCTGATCTGGGTCCACACTGTTTGCAGAAATGACTATTAAAATCACAAGCAGGTGACAAAGCAGACGACAATTGTTGCGATTGGCAGTTTAAGGGTTAAAAATGGAATAGCAAAAAGTGTACATCCTGATGCAATGTTATATGTTTTGATCTGAAGGATTGAAAGCGTTAATGTCTTTGAGAACACCTAAAGCACTAAGCAATTTTTCTGTAGCAGATGACATTCTCAAACTGATTATTTTTA
This sequence comes from Anodontia alba, assembly GCA_964016985.1. Lineage (NCBI taxonomy): Eukaryota > Metazoa > Mollusca > Bivalvia > Lucinida > Lucinidae > Anodontia > Anodontia alba. The sequence continues at coordinate 43,842,370 of OZ024826.1, forward strand.
GCTAGGCAGACAATTCATATGAAATGTCAAAACTTAGTTTCTCTGAAAAATAAAAGAAAAGTTAAAGTATTGTCTGCTGTAGTTGTGATTAGCACTTTTAACCATAGACCTGCTGGAACCGGATATACCCTGCCTTCTTCAGAAGCCAACTGATCTTGATCTGCACTGTTTGCAATTAAGTATGTGAATTATATTAACAATCAGGATCAATCTTTTGATTGGTTTAAAATTAGAAGTGGGTGTGGCATCTTAATTTATTCAGCAAGACAAGGGTTAAGATTAATGATGACCAGAATGTAAAAAGCATCTTGTAGCCTTCTGGCCACAGGGGCAACAGCATATGAAAGTTGGACCAAAATTAATCCTGTTCTTCTGCTGCCTTCAATTGTCCCTCAGTGGGTACTCATTCACAGAATAGAAAGATTTTTAGTTGATGGTCTGAGATGGACTCGAACACACAACCTTCAGCACTGCAGTCAAATGCTCTAACCACTCAGCACTTCTCTCTAGTGTACATCTACAATCTACATGACCCTGACCAGAAGATCCAAAGCAGACCCTTATACCTTATGATAACTGAGCCTCATCAAGATTTTTGTTTTGTGTGTGTGGCAGTAGGGGAAGGGGTCGGGTCAATTTGCAAACAGCAAAAAGCCAAGATATGTGCCTGCACATTGGCATGTCTGACAAAAGCCATTGGAATAGCTTTGCCATTTAGTATTCCACTTAGTATGCAAGTTTTATTTGTACATAACTAATGAAAAAATAAAAATTTCCAGATAGCATTCTTTATAAATCTATATCAGGCTGTTATTGGCCCGTCAGCTACCCTGATGGACCCACAGCTGCCCACTATAGATTTATGCAGAATGTTTACTGGGAAAATAGAAAATGTGTTTATGAAACACTTTGACCACAACCATATCCTTATCCATAAGCCTAGGTCTTGGGATTCTTCAGATATTTTGTTTTCAAGCTTTCCCAATACCGACAATGCATGAGTTCAAAAAGAGTAAAATATTGACAAAATTTCACCAAAATTTAATCAGGTCATCTACAAAATTTTATGAGCCTAGCTCTAGGGATTCTTGAGATATTTTGTTAACAAGCTTTCCCAATACCTGCATTGCATGAGTCCAAAAAGAGCCATGATTTTGTAAAATACTGACAAAATTTCACCAAAATTTAATCTGGCCATCTACAAACTTTTATCAGCCTAGCTCTAGGGGTTCTTGAGGTATTTTGTGTACAAGCTTTCCCTATACCAATAATGTATAAGTTCCAAGAGGTCCATAATTTTGTCAAATATTTGCTGAATTTCAACAAAAGTTTATCAGGCCACCTCCAAAAGTTAATCAGCTCATCTACACATTTCTCCCAAACTGTAGGCAAAATTTCATGATCCCAGCTCAAGGGAGTCTTGAGATACCCTAGTCGACCTAATTACTGCACATACCCCTATAAGCACACAGCCAAGCAATTCCGCAGTCTTCAGATTACAGCCAGTGTATTTTTTGTCTACATCTTTATAAAGGTACATGTTGTGGGTACCCATTTGAATGGCACTGACTTGTCAACACAATTCAAACGGGTACTTACAATGAATGCTTTTATAAAGAAAATCAGGGAAAAAAACCCACAAAAACATCATTTGATAAGTCCTTCACTGATCTTTGTTTAAGTGTACCATCAGTGCATACATATTTTACAATTTTTCTCAGTTATTTTGAAAAAAGTGCACTGTGTGGTAATTAGATGGAATACAGTATTTTAACAGTTGAAACTTTCCCTATACCTACAATGCATGTCCAAAACGACCATAACTCCACCTTGGATAGCAATGAAAAACAATTAAGAGTAACCCTACTTTTTCATGCTTAATCCATGTATGCAAGTTTTAACCCTTGTTCTGTTAAACCTGGATATACCCTGCCTTTGCAAACAGTGTAGATCCAGACCAGTTGGCTTCTGAAGAAGCCAAATGATCTAGATCTGCACTGTTTGCCATTTAGTATGTGAATTTATAGCAACTCTTACGACATGATAACCATAACAAAGGAATGAAGCATAGCTGAAAAATTATTCCGTCTTTCCTGGGAATCAAACCCTGTCCTCCCAGTTAAAAATCCAATGCTCTAACCACTGAGCCAAAGAGTCGACTCCCTGACGCAGTTGTCAGAGATTGAATATATACTTAGAAGCTATGCGTAATCTGCCAAGGCAGATAATCGAAGGTAGGAGTGCTCGGTCGTAACACTCCCCCTCTTCAAGGAAGTCATCATTTATGATGACGTGAAGCCAATTTTGGCTAAGTAAAGTCCTATCCCAGACGAGCACCCATCTTACGACATGATAACCATAACAAAGGAATGAAGCATAGCTGAAAAATTATTCCGTCTTTCCTGGGAATTGAACCCAGTCCTCCCGGTTAAAACTCCAATGCTCTAACCACTGAGCCAAAGAGTCGACTCCCTGACGCAGTTGTCAGAGATTGAATATATACTTAGAAGCTATGCGTAATCTGCCAAGGAAGATAATCGAAGGTAGGAGTGCTCGGTCGTAACACTCCCCCTCTTCAAGGAAGTCATCATTTATGATGACGTGAAGCCAATTTCGGCTAAGTAAAGTCCTATCCCGGACGAGCCCCCATCTTACGACATGATATCCGTAACAAAGGAATGAAGCATAGCTGAAAAATTATTCCGTCTTTCCTGGGAATTGAACTCGGTCGTCCCGGTTAAAAATCCAATGCTCTTACCACTGAGCCAAAGAGTTGACTCCCTGACGCAGTTGTCAGAGATTGAATATATACTTAGAAGCTATGCGTAATCTGCCAAGGCAGATAATCGAAGGTAGGAGTGCTCGGTCGTAATACAACAATCTGGATCAAGTAATCCGACTGGCTGAAAATTAGAAGTGGGCGTGGCATTTTAATTTATTCAGCAGGACAAGGGTTAAGATTCTAGTTTTTACAGTTAATGAGCTACCCTGTAACAGGCGGACAGACAGGACCAGACCCCTCAAGTTCTAAAATCTTCTGAATACTTCTTTTATATAGGAGCTATGCATTTTTTTGTCTTGTTAAGACAATGTCATTCCATGGAGATTGGCTTTGCTCCCGAAGCACTCTATGAAAGGTCCATGGACTGGTCCAATGCTATTTTCCATGGACTGCTCAGCATTATTTGTAACCAAGTATTAGCTTTCACAAAAAGTTTGGTCTATGCTTAGCCACAATGTGTGCTAAGCATAGACCAAACTTTTTTGTGAAATCTAATACTTGTAGTGTTATAATGACTGAAAAGTTACAGTGCTGAATGGGCTTGCAGGCAGGTCTAACTTGGCCTTTGCTTTTACCCAGACAGCTCTTTTTCTCGAGTGAGCCATGCTATGCCATGTGACAAAGAAGCCAACTGATCTGGATCTGCACTGTTTGTCATTCAGTATGTGAATTTATATCAACAATCTGGATTAAGTAATATGATTGGCTGACAATTAGAAATGGATGTGGCATCTTAATTTATTCAGCATGACATGGGTTAAGAAACAACTGCAAAAAAAAACAAAAAAAAAACAATAAAAGTTAGCCCAAAATAGTATGAAATAAAGTATTCTAAATTTTAGGACATTATGTCGTATTTATGTTAAAATACGAGGGGGTAGCTCCTTTTAGAATTCTATGTGAAGAAGATACTTCACTGACACTTTAACCCCTAATCTGCCAATCACAACAATTGTCATCTGCTTAAACTATTAAAAGTCATTTTTGCAAACAGTGTGAACCCAGATCAGACTGCTCCTCTTCAGGGTCCACACTGTTTGCCTGTATGCAAAAATAGGTTTGAAAAGTTTGCAAGAATATTCAGGAGACAACATAAACAGAAGACATTTTCAGATGCAGGTTTTCTTGGCATTTTAAGGGTTTTAAATTAATACTGTTTTCAAATTGTTCTCAACCAATTAAATTGTACTAAATACAATGTAAGTGTAAGCCGGATGAGATGGCAATATATTGGAAATAACATACAACTGCAAAAAATATTGACAGATATTGAAAATCCAGGATATCATAATAGCAGTCAATCAAAACTGAAAAACAAAATCTAGTTCTGAAATAATTATCTAGTACAAGAAGCAGAAAATGAGCAAAAACCTGAGAGAAAATTAACCCATTTTAGTCTGGAGACCCCGCAAAAAGGGTAAGTGAAAAACAGTGCAAACCCAGATCAAATGCCACAGAATGCCACAGAAAGCAGCATCTGATCAGGGTCAACACTGTTTACATTAAATACAGGAATTTCTATCATGATATACAGTGCTAGCCTTGGTGGCTCAGTTGGATGCTCATCTGACTGGTGATCAAGAGGTTGCAGGTTCAATCCCTGCCAGGTTGGCAACATTCTTTCTCAGAGATTAATCATGAAATATTTTCTACAGTCAGTCTCTCCTTTCCGCTGATTCAAGAGGGGCAGTTGTCAGTTTCTGGTGAAAGAATATGCATAATACTGGTTAAGCGCATAGAGGACTAAGCCTGCCCAGTAAAAGTGTGGTTAGGTAAACTGACCACATTCCACAAGACCCCATTGGGTTGACTGGGCTGTAAAACCTCAACACAAACAAACATGATAACAAGAATTCCAGCAAAGGTTATGTCCCGCCTGCAAGGGAGTGAAGTCAGTGAATTGTGAAATATAGGTTGAGGTCAAATATGGATACTGCTGTCTGAGTTGTCATCCCTAAGTGCAAGCATTTATGAGGTATCATTACTGTAGCCTTTGTAGTTTTGATTTTTATTTATTTTTATTTTGTTTGATTCGGGTTTTACAGCCCTTTCAAGAATATTTCACTTATATAGAGCCGATCGTTTATCAAAGGTGGGTGCAAACGGGAGAACCTGGGGAAAAACCACCTGACCATCCATAAGCAGAACTTTGTTTTCCCAGGTGTGACCCAAGCGAGGCTTGAACCACAGCGGTGAGAAACCTAATAGATTAAGAGTCAGTTCTCTTACCCACTAGGCTATGGGGGACCACTATTGTAGTGCTTGAGAAATGAACTTGCACATTAAGGTCAAACCAGGGTTGATGCGAATTTACAAAGTCAGTGAGCCATGAAATACAGGTTGAGGTCAAATATGGATACTGCTGTCTGAGTTGTCACCCCTAAGTGTAAGCTTATACCAAGTATCATCACTGTAGCCTTTAAAGTTCTTGGGAAATGAACTTGAACATTAGAGTCAAAGTTAGGGTTGCTGCAAATACTGACAGACTGATGGACAAGTGAACAGACAAACGGATGGAAAACCAGATCCCTATATTGCGCCATACTAAAAAGAGGCAGAGGGGAGATGAAAGAGAGGGACAAGGGAGAAAGGAAAATGAATGAAAGTGAAGAAACAGAAGAAATAAGAACCATCTCCCTCTATCATTACCTGCCCAACTGTTAACCAATATCAGTCGGACGGCCCCCGTGACGTAAGATACACAACACCTTGCCTCACCCAACCACCCCGAAATTTGGTACTAAGTACTAAGTAAATATCCTGTTACAGATGAAAAATTAGGAACCCATTACCCTTGTCATGCTGAATAAATTAAGATGCCATGCCCACTTCTAACTGTCCACCACTCAGATTCCTTGAGCCAGGTTGGTGATACAAATTCAAATACAGGATGGCAAACAATACATCCAGATCAGCTGGCTTCTAAAAAAGCCATTTGATCTGCTCTACAGTTTGCAACGACGGCATATGCGGAACAAGCAGGACCAGGGTTAAAGTTCTAAGCAGACCCCACTGTATTTTTTTTTAATTATTTTTGATAGAAAATAAGACTTGACATTTCTTGTGAATCATCTGCTGGACACCTAATTAATATGAAATGGCAAACCTTATATATTTTCTCTTAAAAATACACACACACACAAATCAAAATGTCATCTGCTGTAATTGTGATTAGCCCTTTATGGGTTAGAAAAAACAAACAAATAAAAAGTTGTCAATCCAATTTTCATAATAAAATTAAGAAGCCAATCATTGTCCTCTAGGGTTTGATCCTTAACCCTTGTCATACTGAACCTGGATAAATCCTGTCTTTGCAAACAGTGTAGAAGAAGCCAACTGATCTGGATCTGCACTGTTTGCCATTAAGTAATTGAATTTATAGCAACAATTTGGATCAAGTAATCTGATTGGCTGAAAATTAGAAGTGGGCATGGCATTTTAATATATTCAGCATAACAAGGGTTAAAGTTCTGGTTTAACTACAGCAGATTTCTGATTTTTTTTTTTTTTTTTTTTTTGTAACTATTTTGATTATTCTTTTTTTTGTCCAACCTTATTTTCTATGAAAAATAATGAAAAATGTCATCTGCTACAATTTTGCTTGGTGCTTTAAAGGTAAAGAATATTTTCAGTACCAGTATTCATTACAAAATATGCCTATTAAAATATACTGAAAACTTTACCACCAAAAAACGAAAATTTTTAGATAAAAAATCTGAATTTTTTCAAATTTCTGTTCAAAAACAAAGATAGTGGGTATTTGTTAGAACAGCCTCATTAAGGCGGTTCTAATGAGTACCCACAAGCTATGTTTTTGAGCAGAAATAAGAAAAATAATGTATACCTCTGTAAACCCCAGTTTTACTGTATAAAATAGAGGTTTAAGGGGGACAAAATTATATAGGTATACTTTAGTTGTTTGCTGGGAATCAGGGCCCATTTGTTCAAAACTTAAAGTTATTAGCTTAAACATGAAGTTAAAAAATTCCTATCCTGAAATATGGCAATTGCATTGATCCTTTTTGCTATTGCTACTCACAAGCGCTACTCACATTTTTTTGTAGCAAAAATATCAATGCACATCGTGTATTTGAAAATACCTTAGCTGCACCAGTTGAAGAGTTTTTTGTTAACAAGCTTGTTAAGCTAACAGTGCTTTGAACAACTGAGCCCAGATTATTTGTGCTTAGCATGCTGGGGAAAAATTTCAGCAAACAACATTTAAAATTCTTTTTCTTATTTTTCCCAGAAAACAGGGTTTAACATTTCAGGTAAAATGTCTCCACAGTTGAAGACAGGATTTATATTTCATATGTCATACTGTTTTCTGGGAGTAATTAGAAAAAAAAAAAAATATTTTAATCCTTGTCCAGCTGAACCCGGATATACTCTGTTTTGCAAACAGTGTAGATCCAGATCAGTTAGCTTCTTCAGAAGCACTGTTTGTCATCAGGTATGCAAATTTATAGCAACAATCTGGATCAAGTAACCTGATTGGCTGAAAATTAGAAGTGGGTGTGGCATCTTAATTTATTCAGCAGGACAAGGGTTAAAATGTTGCCTGCTGAATGTTCCCATTGAGTGGTAAAAGTTAATCATACAATGGGAAAATAATATGGACTATCAAAAATCTGAAGATGAGATAACAACTACAGTTGTATATATAACTGTGAGAACATGATCATTATGGTGTATGACAGAACAATTAGGACACCCCAGATCAGCCTGTGCATTCATGGTATGATTAGCGCTTTCATAGTCCACTTACAGAAGAATTGGCTAGTCCATAGTTCCAAAAGGCAACATTTCGTTAAACAAAAAGTACTGGTAGGGATATTTTTTCTTATTTCTCACAAAAACATACCATATTTGACCTAATTACTGCACTGTGGGCTTAGGGTTTTCAAAATTATGTATACTGAAAGTACGCTTAACTCTTTAGGTGCCAAATTTCAGACGACGTTTGTCGTCTGCTTTTTTATTTTAACAAACCATATCTTGGAAAGACATTTATATGTAAAGTTGAAAGACTGAATGTCAAACAGCGTAGATCCAGATGAGATGGCTCATTGAGCCATCTCATCTGGATGTATGCTGTTTGCAAGAGCCTATTATTATCGCCTGTGGCAGTAAAAGAGTTAAACAAAATCAGCAAAAGACTTAATTTAATGGTGTTTATGCAATGTTTTTGTGTTGTTGTTTTTCTGATTTTCTTTATAAAAGCATATGTTGTGGGTACTCAATGCAATTCAAATGGGTACCCATAACATATGCCTTTATAAAGAAGTAGACAAAAAGTATACACTGGCTATTACATCTGAAGATAACAGAATTGCTTGACTGTGCACTTACAGGGGTATGTGTTGTAATTAGGTTGAATATGGTATGCATTATAAAAACACACTTATTCAAATGTATAGGAAATTTCACCTCCAAAAACTGAAAATTTCAGATAACAAGAGCTCCGCCAAGCGGGGCATTATACGCCCGTGGTAAGTAATAAGATGCAGTACATTCTGGCTCCTGTATAATTCAGTGCTCCGGATATAAACTGTAAGTGGAATTACAAAAAAAAAAAAAAAATAAAAAAAAATTAATTGGGGCATAATCTCTGCTGATATTTGGTGAACTGTAAGCTAAGGGTCCAAGCTGGACAAGAAATTAAGGATGAAGTTTGCTGCTTCTAGGGAGAAGTGCTTTCTGACAGAGGACACACCACAGAAGCATGGCTATATTATAAGCCCATATGAGCCTTTGGCACACTATTACCTCTAAACAATATGCTGTGAAAAGTTTACAAAAACTTTCAAAGGGGCATAAATCTGCAAATATTTGGTGCACTGTAACCTAAAAATAATATGTGCTGCTCCACATCATCATGTTAGTATTTATGAAGTTTCAGCTTGGTCGGATGTAAACTGTAGGAGGATTTAGCCGGAAACAAAAAATTAATAGAAATATTCAAAGGGGTTTAACTCTGCTAATATTTGGTGGACTGTAACCTTGAAACAATATGCACTACTCCACATCATGGTCTTACTACAAATCAAGTTTCAGCTTGATCGGATGTAAACTGTAGGAGGATTTAGCCGGAAACAAAAAATTAATAGACATTTTCGAAGGGGTTTAACTCTGCTAATATTTGGTGGACTGTAACCTCAAAACAATACGCGCTGCTCCACATCATGGTCTAACTGTACATGAAGTTTCAGCTTGATTGGATGTAAACTGTAGGAGGATTTAGCCATAAACTAAAAATTAATCAAAATTTTCAAAGAAGTATAACTCTGCTAATATTTGGTGGACTGTAACCTCGAAACAATATGCGCTGCTCCACATCATGGTCTAACTATACACGAAGTTTCAGCTTGATAGGATGTAAACTGTAGGAGGAGTTAGCCGGAAACAAAAAGTCTACTGAAATTTTCAAAGAGGCATAATTCTGCTAATATTTGGTGGACTGTAACCTTGAAACAATATGCGCTGCTCCACATCATGGTCTAACTATACATGAAGTTTCAGCTTGATTGGATGTAAAATGTAGGAGTTAACCGGAAATGAAAAGTTTACAGAAATTTTCTAAGGGGCACAACTCTGCAAACATTTGGTGGACTGTAACCACGAAACAATATGCGCTGCGCCACATCATGGTCTAACTATATACCAAGTTTCAGCCTGATCGGATGTAAACTGCAGGAGGAGTTAGCCGGAAACAAAAAGTCTACTGAAATTTTCAAAGGGGCATAACTCTGCTAGTATTTGGTGGACTGTAACCTCGAAATAATATGCATTGCTCCACATCATGGTCTCACTAAAATGAAGTTTCAGCTTGATCGGATGTAAAATGTAGGAGGAGTTAACCGGAAATGAAAAGTTTACAGAAATTTTCTAAGGGGCATAACTCTGCAAACATTTGGTAGACTGTAACCCTGAAACAATATGCGCTGCGCCACATCATGGTCTAACTATATACCAAGTTTCAGCTTGATCGGATGTAAACTGTAGGAGAAGTTAGCCAGAAACGAAAAAGTTTACGGATGGACGGACGCCATACCCCGTAACATAATACGTCCCGTTTTTCAAACGGGTGTATAAAAACTCTGATATTTTCATATTTCTGCTCAAAACATAGATTGTGGCTACTTGTTAGAACTGCCTCAGTGAGGCAGTTCTAATGAGTACCCACAATCATTGTTTTTTCTCAGAAATAAGAAAAATAATTTATACTCCTGTAAACCCCAGTTTTACTATATAAAAGTGGGGTTTAAGGGTGTTAAAAACATATAGGCATGTTTTCGTGATGTTACATATTTCTCCATGGAAATACATGTTGTGGATACTCATTAGAAGCACCTCAGTCATGTGCTTCCAATTTGTAACCACAACATATGTTTCTCATGGAGAAATAGAAGGAAAATAAATTTTTGTAAAACTCATCTGGAGTAAAAAATATCACTGATCAGAGAAGGCCCAGATGTAACAAGTGTTCCTGTCTTTGCAGTTCATATATGGTGTAATGGCATTTTTTGCATGATAAACATCCTATTTGCTTGTTATGTGTTAAAGCTTTTAGGATGAGATTTTATTATAATATTTTTACCACCTTATTATATAACATTACTATATTTTCACTCAAAATACTGGGACACCTTAACCTCTTGTCATACTTGTCCTAAATTTGAACAAGTCCATTTGACTATTTGTTGATGTATCTAAATATTGCTCGATCTTGTAACAAAAACAGTGTAGACCCTGATCAGATGCAATGTTCTTTGGTTGTCTGACCTGGGTTTAAACTGTTTTACTTTGTCTGGTCTATCCCAATATTTATGATAAATACTGTAATATTATCTTAATTCTAAGTGCCCATCAACAGAAGGGCTATTCTTGAAATGAGTTTGACCCTTAGCTTTTTCGTGTCAAAATCCTAAGTGACAGACCAAATCATAGTTTTAAATAGCACACTCTAAAAAAAGCAGTTCAATTTAATGTTAGTGTCAAGCAAAGGGTTGACATAAAACATCAAGACTTATTTTCTATATATATATGAAAAACAAAGTAAAGCACAACGCAGGAAATAATATATATACGAGAAACAAAGTAAAGCACAATGCAGGAAATAATATATATACGAGAAACAAAGTAAAGCACAATGCAGGAAATAATATATATATGAGAAACAAAGTAAAGCACAATGCAGGAAATAATATATATATGAGAAACAAAGTAAAGCACAATGCAGGAAATAATATATATATGAGAAACAAAGTAAAGCACAATGCAGGAAATAATATATATGCGAGAAACAAAGTAAAGCACAATGCAGGAAATAATATATATACGAGAAACAAAGTAAAGCACAATGCAGGAAATAATAAATTAGCGTTCAAAAATCGGTCGATTTTTGAACACCAATTTCTGTTTCTTTATATATATATATATTAAAAATGTTGTCTGCTGCAGTTGTGATTGGTGCTTTAAAGGTTAACATAAGCACTTTTTCTGTGACATGTATTTCCACTTGACTTATGGTTAAAGTAATCAATTATAACAGCATATTAATTTGTTATGATTAGCACTTTACTTTTGGACAAAGTTCACCTGAAAACAAAGCATATTTATCTAATTTTAACCATGTTTACAAATAAACGCATTGGTAAGTGGATACAGGCAGGTTAAAAGCCATTCTAAACAGTTTATAATACACATCCATTATAAATTAAAAGCTGACCAAGCATTTCTGTATTGGCTGCCTGGGAATTTGGCCATTTGAACAAACAGACCGAATTTAAACTGGGGAGGAGTTGCAAAAGGCTAATGCAACAGAGCACTTTCAGGCAAATGGCTATTCAAGGGCATGCTGCTAAAAAGTGCTTGTTGATATTATTACATGGAGTATTCAGAGCTGCCTCACAACATTTTCTAAACAACCATGTTGTTTTTAACATCATTATGATGCAGTGAAGTCAGAAACTTTGTCTGTAATGTTACAAAGGCCCGCCATAATCAGCTGCATTTTCTGCAACCTGTTTCAATAAATTTCTAACAAGAGCTCCATACATCCTGTTTTTTTGGGGGGGTTCATTTTGTCATCTGGGCATTTAGTGGTTCATCATGAAAACATACCTATATAATTTTGGCCCTCTTAAACCCCACTTTTATATAGTAAAACTGGGATTTACAGGGTATACATTATTTTTTATATTTCTGCTCAAAACATAGACTGTGTGTACTCATTAGAACTGCCTCATCAAGGCAGTTCTAACGAGTACCCACAATCTCTGTTTTGAGCAGAAATGAAAAATATCAGAATTTTTATCTGAAACTTTCAGTTTTTGGTGGTGAAATTTTGAATAGATGTGTTTTCGTAATGACTAAAAAGCATTGGAAAAACCTAATTGGCTCTTGTCCTGCTGGGCCCAGGTATGCACTGCCTTCACAAACAGCATAGAAGCCAAGTGATCTGGATCTGCACTGTTTGTCAATTTTGTATATGAATCTATATTGACAACCTGGATCAAGGAACTTGATTGGCTGACAATAAGAAGTCGGCACAGCTAGGATCTTAATTTATTCAGCATAACAAAGGCTAGTAGTTGAATTGGTAAAATCTCTGTAAAAATAATCCCAAATTTTTGCAAAAGAAAACTGAAAATTTCTTTGTATTTGCACCAGTTTGCAAGACATTGCAGGTTAAAATGCAAAGATTTTATAGTATTTTACTAATTTTGCATTTTTAGGCACATGGATAGATTAGTAAAACAGACTTATTCAAATTACAGGACAAATGGTAAGAAGTCAAGGTGTCCCAATATTTGGGGTATAAATATGTTAATTGGTTTAAACAATATTCTATTTTTAACCCTTAAAGCACCAAGAAAACCTGCATCTGAAAATGTCGTCTGTTTATGTCGTCTGCTGAATATTTTTGCAGCCTTTTCAAATTTATTTTTGCATACAGGCAAACAGTGTGGACCCAGATCAGACTGCTCCTGATCCGGGTCCACACTGTTTGCAAAAATGACTTTTAAAATCACAAGCAGATGATAAAGCAGACAACAATTGTTGTGATTGGCAGTTTAAGGGTTAAAGCAAAATATAAGTGCATCCACACAACAGATATGTTGAATAGGATGAACTGTAAGCTGTAATGCTTATGAATGTCATCTAGAAATATGTTACTATTTACATGTACAGTCAAACCTGTGTTAAGCAAGCACCTATGGGAAAGCCAATAACTGATTGCTTAAGACAGGTGCTTGCTTAATACAGGTGGATTTCCACTTCTTTGCCTTTAATGGGATCTGAAATAGTGGCCTTTAAAGGCTGGTGATTGCTTAATACAGGTGGCCTTTAGGACAGATTTGATGGTACAATCATTGTTCCAGATAATTTCAGAAGATAATTTTTGTTATTTTTCTGCACCAAAAGTAGTCGAACTTCAATGGCTCGAACCCCGATGGCTCGTTTACCATGGATGAGTCGAACACATTCTTGAGTCCGCACGGGATTTCCTCCAAATACGAAATACGGATAATTTAGGGAGATTTTCTTTTTTTATCTTGTAAATGTATGTTGTGTGTACTCATTAGAATTGCCTCTAAAAGGCAATTCTAATGTGTACACACAACATACAGGCAATTCTAATGAGTACACACAACATACATTTAATGTAGAACACCGAACAGATATCCCACAATTATCTCCATTGTGCCTCCTGGTGTGGCACTAATAGTAACCTTCCAAGGCTCAAACTACCGCTGTCTCGAACAAATTTTCATGGTCCCAAAGGGGTTTGAGCCATCGAAGTTCGACTGTATCTGAAATTGGCTCATAGTCAGCAAAGCAGTTCTGCTATGTTCCCACAAAATTATTTTTTGGTGCACAAAAGTAACAAAATTTAGCTTTAATTTGACATTTACCACTCTCAGGGCTAATTCAGCAGACAACACACTGATGGTATTTTTCTTACCTTTTCAAGAAAACAGGTTGTGATATTTCATGCAAATTGTCTCCACTGGAGACAATTTGCATGAAATGTCAAATCCTGTTTCCTGGGAAAAATACAAAAATATTTCAAAATGTCGTCTGCTGAAAATTTTAACCAGAGTGCTAAGTGTTAATTTAATTACTTCCTACCTGAACACCTTCACAATCCAAGGTTGCAGCCTACTTCCTCACTTTCCTCCACTGCAGATAAGAAACAGAAAATTATTTTTAATCCGCTGAAAATGTAAGGAGAAAAAAAAACGATAAAAAACTAGATGCATAGCCAATTTCTTACTTTCACTTTAGGCATATGTTACTATCAACTAAATGTTAAAGCAACAATTAACACCTGCCACAGGAAAATTGTCTTTTTTGCCAAGAGCAAGCAGTGAAGCCTACACTATAGATTCAGATTAGGTGATAAGTGATAATTTGGGATATAAGAGTGGATTCAGAATGGGGGTCATGGGGAGGACCCCACTTTGACTCAAAATTTCATTTCTTAGAAAATTTGGTAAATTTGGGATAGTTTTGAGATTTGAATATTCACAACCCTTTCTCTTAACCATATACATGTACTTCTCTCCAACAAGTCAATTTTACTTCCTATGAATGAGTGTGAAATTGCTGGATGAGTGGCAGTGTGCAGACCCTGATCAGATGCACTGCTTTGTGGCATCTGATTTAGGTCTACACTGATCAAGCCTGTGTTTTGGAATACATAGAGTAAGTATGGTAATTTGATATCATCACAAAATATACCTATATATTTTGACCCCCTTAAACCCCTCTTTTATATAGAAAAACTGGAGTTTACAGGGGTATAAATTATTTTTCTTATTACTGAGTAGAAATATGAAAAATATCAGAATTTTTATTTGAAAGCTTTCAGTTTTTGGTGGTAAAATTTTCAATATATTTCAATAGGTGTGTGTTTTCATAATGCATTGTGGGTACTCATTGGAACTGCCTAAATGAGCCAATACCCTGGTCAGAGTGCACAAATATGCATTACATAGTCTTTTGTGGGTACACGTTGAGGCAAAATAACAAAAAAATATGTTCAGAATAATAGGTAATGCATATTTGTACAATCTGGCTAAGATCTGAGCAAGCAATTCTTTGCCTCATTATATTACATAATGTTGTTATTCTATTCTATTGTAAAAACCTGTGAAAATATTGTTATTCAATGATTAACACACAATGAATACCTGAAAATCTTATTACATATGCAGTTAAAAATTTAGGCTGTGTCCTGAAGAAATGAACACTTACATAAGATTGATTCCAAGACAGATGTGAGGTAGGTATATAGGCTTGTTTAATGCTTAGCGTGCTGGGTAAAAAATTCAGCAGATGACATCCTGAAATATTTTTTTCTTTTTTCCCAGAAAATATGCTTGTCATTTTATGCAAATTGTGTCCCAAGGGGGTAATTTTCATGCAATGTCAGAACCTATTTTCTGGAAAAAAAGAAAAAATATAGGTAATTTAATTGTTGTTTGCTGAATTTGCCCAGAGAGTGGTAAAAAGTTAATATTCATTGCAGTTGGCAGTTGTCACAAAGTTGTTGCATAAGATTACCATAGTATGCATTTATCTTTTGATAGCATCTTATACATATATTTAACCAAAAATCCCTCAGGAGGGCATATGGTATAAATTACCATTGAACTGTATTGTAACATCACTTTTGCAAATTTGGTTGGAAAATAGTTTGACACTTGATTTTTTTTATTACTATTATTCAATATAGTTCATTACAAAAACATGTCTATTCAAATATATAGAAAATTTCACCTCCAAAAGTTTTCATATTTCTGCTCAAAACATAGATTGTGGGTACTCATTAGAACCGCCTTGGTGAGGTGGTTCTAATGAGTACCCACAATTTATGTTTTTGAGCAAAAATAAGAAAAATAATGTATACCCCTGTAAACCCCAGTTTTACTATATAAAAGTGGGGTTTAAGGGGGTCAACATTATATAGACATGTTTTCGTGATGTTGTGTTGATAATTATTGAACTGGAAATACTAAAGTGAAATGCTCTATTAATAACATCTCTGTTTATATACATAAATAAATATATAAAAAGGAACAGATCCTCGATCTTTTTTGCTTTCAATGACCAGAGTTAAAAAAAAATGATTTTATCTGATTTCATAAAACTT
Organism: Anodontia alba; assembly: GCA_964016985.1. Taxonomy (NCBI): domain Eukaryota; kingdom Metazoa; phylum Mollusca; class Bivalvia; order Lucinida; family Lucinidae; genus Anodontia; species Anodontia alba. Next base: position 43,858,317 of record OZ024826.1, read on the forward strand.
TATAGGAACAGCAATCTATCTGAAGTAAGGACTGCCACTCAAAATTTCCAATGGAGACAATTTGCATGAAATGTCAAATCCTATTTTCTTGGGAAAAATAAGAAAAATACCATCAATTTGTCATCTGCTCAATTACTTGATTAATCAAGTGTTGATTTTAATTGAAAAAAAAACAACAACAAAAAAACGTGATGAAACTGATTTTTCAGCAGAAATAAAGAAAATATCTGAAAATATATACCACTTTAATAAGTCCTACCTTTATATGGTAAAACTGGGGTATACAGGGGTATATACGAGTTTTTCTTATTTCTATTCTAAAACATTGACTGTGTGTACTTCAAGTTGGAAATCAAAATATATGTTTTCCAGCAGAAATAAGGAAAATATCAGTTTTTCATCTGAAAATGTCCTTTCAATTTTTATGGCTATCACGAAAACACACCTATATAATTTTGACCCCCTTAAACCCACTTTTATGTAGTAAAACTGGGGTTTCCAGGGTTTGAATAGGCATTTTCAAAATGGTAAAATTTACATTATATTTGCATACGATTGTTAACATAATGTTTTGTATGAATTGAGTCCTCCGTGAAATCACCTGACCAGTAAATGACACCAAAACCTGACCAACCAAAATAGCTTACCAGTTAATGGTTAATGTTATTGCTTAGACAAACAATATTACCTATGTACTTTTTCATTGATAAATACAGGTACACATGCAGTTTTCATTGACAAATACAGGTATCACGAAATTGTTTGTCTAAGGATTTACGCATGGGCGTGGTTATAGCCTTCTGACGGAGGAGTCCAACAACCTGTTGGTAAATGTACTAAATGTTCTAAGATTAAAGTGCTAATTGGTATTGAGTGTGCTTAGAAATTCTTTATGTCTGCTCTTATTTATCTTTTAATAAAATTATTATTAAACTTTTGTGTTGCTCATTGTTTAATTACACAGTGAACTCTAGATGAACAAGGCACATTCAGAAAGTCAGAATTGATTTCAAAACTGTTTAGAAATGTGACTATGGTGCAAAAATGAAACAAGCCTTTCCTGGAATCACTCTACTTCTATCAGCCATCCTTTTGAGTTGCATTTCTGACTGAAATAAAGATCTACAATACATCATGAAAACATGCCTATAAAATTTTGACCCCCTTAAACTCCACTCTTACATAGTAAAACTGGGGTTTACAGGGGTATACATTATTTTTCTTATTTCTGCATAGATTGTGGGTACTCGTCGAGGCGGTTCTAACGAGTACCACAATCTATGTTTTGAGCAGAAATATGAAATTTATCGGAGTTTTTTATTTGAAAATTTTCAGTTTTTGGAGGTGAAATTTTCTATATATGAATAGGCGTGTTTTCGTAATGAGGTATAACCTGGTGATAAAGGGGATATATCTTTTTTTTAATAATTAGTGTAACAACTAAGTCGTTTTCACCACCTGTTTAAAGTTATAAGATATAATTTGAAAAAAAAAACAAAACAAAAAAAAACACATTTATCTTTCTAAACTTCCTTTTTAAAATATTATCTACAAAAAAGTATTAACTTTTGTTGGCATTTTCATATTTATTAGCAGAGAAAATTTCATGCTCAGCTGAGTTGAGCATGAAAAAAGTTTTATAATTTGTGACCAGAACCTTCATTGTTTGTTCACCTAAGCTGTAGGACATGGGGAATATTTAGTCAAAGAACAAAAGTTCTTGACCTGCTAAGGGGCTGAGCATGCACACTGAAATATTGACGGTACAGACTGTCCAAATGGCCCTTATTTCTACAATGTGGCTCATACTATATTTTTCTTATATCCACTCTGTAAGATAGTCTGAGGGAACTATGTAACCCGCTTTAATAACTGAGCCTCGTTGAGAAAACCTGTAAACTGCATGTGCAGATCAACCTGCACATCTGCGCAGTCTGATCAATGCTTTTGTTGTTCGCTACTTGGAAATAATAATTACTTAGGCTGCTGTTTGCCAAAATTTTTTTTTTCGGACTGAGCAAGACAGCTTTTGTCTAACCTGATCGGAACACCCGAAGACTGGTTTTCTCGTGACAAAGTCCATATAGTAAAACAGATGGTTTCCAGGGCCCAGTTGTTCAAAGCTAACGACGTCGTTAGTTAACGATTCGTTAAAATTTACATCAAGTGATATGCAAATATGCTGAAATTTTTTGCAGAAAAAATGTGAGTAGATTTTGCAATGCAAAAGCTACTCACATTTTTTCAGCAAAAAATATCTGAATATTGTGTATTGAATCTGTTAAAACAGTTAACGAAATGACCCTTAACGAGCTTGTTAAGCTAACGATGCTTTGAACAACAAGGCCCAGGAGTATATTTTGTTTCTGCTATAAATGATAGATTGTAATAGCTTGGTAGAATTGCTATATCACAGTCTATGTTTTGAGCAGAATGTACAGAAATAACAATATAACATTTTATCATCTGAAAAGTTACATTTTGGGGTCGACTGTTTATCAGTTCAGTCAACCAAAAGTTACTAACTACAGAAATTTCCTGCCTGCTACTGTCCACATGACTATTGTTGACCATGTACAAAATCCAGGTAGCGGTTATTTATATTTATAGCAGTGCTTTTCAACCTGTGAGCATTGTGTGAAAAGGGTTGGTAACTAGGCGCATGTACTGGGATGCGGCTTCTGATCAGAGTCTACACTGTTTGCTTAAAGTACACATATTTAAGGGTTAAACAAAACAGTCTAAGTCTCTGTTCAGGACCATTTTTCCAGGATACAGTTAGAGACAATCAACCTGCCAGTGCTGTCAGTGCTTTGATTACAGCCATAATTAGATCTACTGAATCTGCATTATACAGAATATAAAGAATGTCGGGAAATAGTGTACGAATTGGACCAGCCCAGCATCATCTTCTCTGTTTACAGGGCTGTTAAACAACACATTTCCAAAACCATTGTCCTACAATGTACATGAGGATTATACATAAAGATATTTATTCTGAAAAAAATATGTATCTATTTTTTTTATTATTTTTAAAATCAGGGTCATTGCCCAATTAGGGTCAAGGATTGGCAACATAATGGCAAACTTTTGTCTTCTCCCTGATGTCGAAAGTTTGATGCAAAAGATGAAATAAATATTAATTCCATTTTTATAAAATTTAACATTTGCTTTTACCAGCTAAGCATGACATTTACACTAAAAATATTTGCCACCTTCAAGTTAAAATGATCAAAGTTCAAAGGTAACCTTTAATTGGTTATTTGTAATGGTGGAGTAAAGTATTCAAATTATCATCATCATATCATAATCGGATTTTTGATTAACGTGCAGGTACTGGGGCAACATCCACATCAGTGGGCACCCTTCCAGATAGCTAGCTTGCTACACGCATGGCAGATCTCACACCAGATCTCCAGGTATGTCTATCACGAGGGTTGATAGCCAAGAACTTCTGTTCTCTGCAATCCCTCTCTGCCAGCTGCTTCCATGTCATCTTTGGTCTCCCAGGCCCATGCTTTCCCTGAATCTGTATGTGAAAGGCTGTCTTGACTGCACCACTGGAGCGTTCCACATGTCCATATCAGCTGAGCCTTCTCTCCTTCGGAATGAGTTCCAGATCCTCAATCCCAAGCCGCGCAAGTAGCTCATTGGACCTAGTGGTGACAATGTCTTGCGGCCTGACATTGCAGATCTGTCTGATCATTGCCCTGTCATTCCACTGCAGATGCTGGAGGTTTGGCTTTGTCAATGGCCAAGTCTCACTGTCATGGAGTATTGCGCTCTGCACACAAGAGCTGTACACACGCCACGTGTCTTACAAGAAAGGTGGCATGAAGAGAGGACTGGTAGCAGCTCTTTGAACTTTTTCCAGGCAGTTTTCACACGTGTTGTGGTTGAAAGTTCACAGCCACCTGCTGCTGAGAGCATGTCTCCTAGGTAGCAAAAGGAAGCTACCATCTTCAGCTTGTCAGGACCGACCTGGACTTCCTTCTGTGGTCTGCCATCCAAGGGGCGTGCAGTTCCCTGGCACAACATAACAATAGATAATTGGACTAATCATTTAATTATGAGCCGAGTCATGTGAGTTGTACATGCTGAGTTAGTTATCTGTCGAGTTTGCTATATACCGAGTTTGCTATGTGCCAAATTATGTGCTAAGTTTCTCTTGTGGGGACTTTGCTATGCGCCAAGTCGTCCCACAATAAAGGGTATAGCTAAAAAGAGAAATCAACTTGATTTCGCAGAATCAAGTTTTTTTTGACGAAATCAGCCTATAAAAATAAAAATTCGGGGCATATGCATAATTTCCTCTTACTATATGTTTATAACTGTATGACAATGTAAAAAATATTGTGTTTTGGGGTTGATTATAAGCAAAATGTTGAATTTTTGCCAAGTCCGTATACCGCAAAATCAATTTCTCTTAAGAAATCAGCCTATAAAAATAAAGTTTCTGGACACACGCATAATTTCATTTTACAATATTACTCAGTATGTATTTATATACTACTGAGCAAAATTTCATGAAAAAATATTGTATTTAGGGGGTGATTTTAAGCAAAATGTCGACTTCCTGCCAAGTCCATATGCTGCGAAATCAATTTCTTTGCACAAAAAATCAGCCTATAAAAATAAATTTTCGGGGCACCTGCATAATTTTTTTCTTCCAATATGACTGAATATATATATACACTACTGATCAAAATTTCATGAAAAAATATTGTGTTGGGGTAGATTTTAAGCAAAATATCAACCTTTTGCCAAGTCTGTATACCGCGAAATCAATGGCTTTGAAGAAATCCGCCCCTAAAATATAAATCCGCAAAGCACATGAAAACTTCTTTCAATATATGTACTTATGGAAGTGTGCAAAATTTCTTTTTCATTTATTTATTTATTATTTTTTTTTGGGGGGGGGGGGGGGGGGGGATGGGTGTGGAAGGGAGGTCGTGTGGGGGTGCAGATTCTGAGGGTGATTTCAAACAAAAGATGCAAATTGTGTATTGATTTTGTCAAGTCCGTGTTCCGTGAAATCAACTGTCATTGGTGAAATCAGATTATAAAATTATTATGTATTATGACAAACTAAAACTTCTGTTTCATAATAGATGATTATTGATCAACAAACAAAATTTGGAATAAAATTATTATTTTATGTTAAAAAGCATAATAGAAAAATGAAGTTTTTTAAAAGTAAAACATATTTTAACGAGTAATACTTAACCTATAGATAATGTGCTATTCTCTTCTGTTTTCACACCTTCCACAGAAAAAGCGACCTTTCAGTCGTTAATTAAAGTCTTAAACCAGAAGGTCCCTTAGGCAGTTACCTGTGTGCGTAACTCTTCCCGCTCAATTGACCACATGTCAGTTTCTTTTATGTGTAAAACAATAGACACAATTAGGAGAGATAAGCGAGGGTGGGTGGAGGGAGATAATTGATTATCTATAGGTTAAGTATTACTCGTTAAAATATGTTTTACTTTTAAAAACTTCATTTTAACTTCATAATACATTAACCTGTAGATAATGTGCTAGAATTTGCAGAATAGGAGGGAGGTGCTCTCCTAATTCTAACACCAATAATATCTCACCACTTCTGGTTAAGACTCAGGAAACTCAAAGGAATCAGATACATTCTAATTCTATATTTAATAGAAAGAATGATCTAGATTCACAAAATAGCATATCTTTAAGGTGTTATGATCTAACAACCTTATATATAATAGTAGACTCTAGAGGAAGCCAGTTCTTAAGTCTCAGAGACCTAACATTGGCCCCCCTCCCCCCCTCCCCACCCCCCCCCCCCCCCCCCCACACACACACACTTTTTTTTTCTTTTTGGGAAACAACAACTGGCTTCAAAAAGAAAAAGGAGTCATTGAGACATAACATAAATATTCCATCGCAAAGTAAGCTAGGAATATAGAAATATTTTCAAAACAAAATTTGTAAAACAAAAAGCCAAGACCATTCACTGTAAGTAGTCTATGTAGGGTCTTGAATAAATAAGGAAAAGTCTACTCGGTGGAGTTTCCTATAGATAACTGACATATGTAGATATTTTGGATAAAATTCTAGATATGTGAAGCTATGTAATTGTAATAGTCTAAGCTATTAGAATTATAAACTAATTAGATTCTGTTAATTGGAGCGACAGAACAGTTTCCGATGAACAGACATAGACTTAAAATAACCATAATGTATAATTATTTCCCTTTGATCAAATTAAAGAAGGGGAGATAATAAAAGTAGATGGAGTTAACTTAACTATAACTAAGTTATCCATCAGAAGAAAAAGGTATAGACAAACATAATGGTTAAAACTATTGCTAGACTAATTGTATTACGAATTTTTAGTCAAGCAATAAAATAATACTGAGTTTGCATAAAACTGCTGGGAAGAAAAAACAACCTAAACCATTGATAATTAGTTTTGTCATAGACATATAAAAGCGTTTGATGTCCTGACAAAATAATAAAGAAGAAACTGTCAACATCATAACTTAAGAGTTTGACAGAGAATAAGAGAGATAAGAATAAGGTTGATCGCAGCTAACTGTAAGACAGTCATAGTTTGGCTAAATCTTACCGTATTGATAAGATTAGGCAATAATAAATAAGCTGGATAGAATCTTTCTATACCAGAAGATTGCCATGAAAAGTACTCCTGAGTAAATAATCATGGAAATCAAGAAATGTTAAAAAATCCACTTTGAAATGACGAATCAAAATGTTCATAAAAAGAGAAGGACTCAGAGAAAAAGTAATAATGTGATAATCTCTGAAGAAAGATTATACAATAATACTGATTAATAATCTCAAAAACACTTAATTTATAAGTTAAGAGATAGTATTACTATTCTATAGGCATATTTAAGAATAGTAAGAAATATATGAATACCAAATTAAAATTATACTACGGAACAAAATTCCTGCTATAAATAAAAGGTTAAGCATAACTATTTATTAAGCAAGGAATTATTAAACATATAACTCGCTATAAAATTACTGCCCAGAAATTTTATAGATAAATATTCAATCAAATTTTTAGAATTGAATATTAATAGAATAATATCTATGTCTGCATAATTGGTAATTCCTGAAATATCAAATTATGTACTCGCAAATGAATTCAGGAAGAAAATATATATACATATATATATATACATATATATATATATATATATATATATATATATATATATACTCTCGAGATCTATGCGTAAACCATAGAGAGTAATAAAATATTATTATTACCACGATCCCTGACCGAAGGGTAAAAAACATGTATATGAAAGAGATAATAATTAATTTAAAGTCATATAGGTTTATGATAAAATTTGTTTAATCTTTAACCAATATGCAGCAACAGTGACTTGATATTCTGTATTTGTACGTAGAAAAAGAGTACTTAGTCATTAGAAAATTGTATGATTGAAATAGAGATAATGGGATCTAAAAGGATGTATCTCCATGAACTGAATCGAAGGATAATATCCATTCTAAAAAAACTAGGGCTTGTTTTAGGCTTAGTTTAACAAGTGTAGAATTGAATTATTTCCAAGTATTCATGAAGCCGTTATGCTCTGAATACTGAGAAAAATGTTAAAATATTGTTTAGGAAATAAAAAAGTGACTGGTCCACAATGTTAGCTAGATTTAAACCTGGAACGTAGCGAGAAGGTCAATCTAACTTAAAAGTAAGATGAGAAAGATAAATAATGAAGATAGATATATAAATATCGGTATAATATATTATCTCCAACTATTATCAAATAATCTGAATGTTTAAAAGCATAAATGCTACTCGAAAGTTTATTTACCGAATGTATAATCGGAGAAACTTTCAGTATGTTCAAAAACGTATCACAAAAGTAAGATCTGACCAGGAACGTAGGTGCAGCACTTACTAAGTTGTGAAGTTCATATAAACATATTCTATATTATAAATTGAAGCAGTGCATTTCAAAATCATAAGTTAATTTAAAATATTAATGGAATTACACTCCTATGTCAGTCAATGGAATATTAAAGATTCTAGTCTGATTTGGGAAAGACTGTACAGAATTTTATGTATGAAAAGTTACTATGTATTTCACTTAATAACCTATATCCATTGACTTAAACGTGAATGGAGCTCTACGAACGATAATAGATTGTTCGGGAATTAGTGATCACTATTTTGACACTAGTTACCCGACATAATGACCGAACACTAGTATTCGTAACTGTTGCCCGGTAAAGTTACAAGTAATTTGACAAATTGATCAGATAGTAGTATTCGTAACTCTAGTCCGATGAAAAAGGGAGATTATATATGAAAACTGAGCGGGCACAAGTATTCAAAACTTTTTCCGGATGATAATTAATTATTAGGCAAAAATTGACCAGACACTTTCTGTAAAAGTTTGCCTGGTGAAAAATCAGAAATAATATAATAATATGACCGGGTATAAGTATCAGAACTATTACTGATACTTTGCCCGGTGAAAAATTTTTAATAATTAGACATAATGACCGGAAGTTAGTATACGTGACTATTTTGTCCGGTGAAATATGTCAAAAACTGGAGACTAGTTGACTGGTGCCTGGTTGACTGGTGACTGGTTGACTGGCACCTGGATGACTGGTGACTGGTGCCTGGTTGACTGGCACCTGGTTGACTGGTGACTGGTTAAGCTGATTGACTGGTGCCTGGTTGACTGGTGACTGGATGACTGGTGGACTTAAACTTTATCGGATACTAAGTACCCAAAGATGCCACCTTGATGGGTCTTACCCCGGCAGTATAGCCATATGGGGTGGGGCTCCCATCAGTAAAGAATTGTCTTATAACCCATCAAGGGTTGATAAGTTCTTTACAATCAGCTTCTCCACCATGAGAATCTTTAGCCAACTGAAGATCTCTGCAAATAAAAGTCCAGGAAAAACATATCGTAATTGCTGAATAACCTGGAACAAAAAGAACAAAAATATTCTGCATATATAAACACGACTATCGAACCGATCGCGCACGAGCGTTGTGCCGAATAGCGAGAGTCGCGAAAACGCATGTGGAAAAAGACCAGTCAAAAAATACATGAAATCGAAAATTGAAAATTTTAAATAATAACACAGAAAGTGAAAGGAATGATAAATAAACAAAAGAAACACAAGGATACAGAAATTTATCCTTGAGGAAAGAAATAATCCAAATTTCTATCACAGGTAAATAATCCTTGTTGAATTTCTTTGTCCACAGAAAAGAAACTGACACGTGGTCAATTGAGTGGGAAGAGTTACGCACACAGGTAACTGCCTAAGGGACCTTCTGGTTTAAGACTTTAATTAACGACTGAAAGGTCGTTTTTTTCTGTGGAAGGTGTGAAAACAGAAGAGAATAGCACATTATCTATAGGTTAATGTATTATGAAGTTAAAATTGATAATGGCTGTTGATTTCGCGAAAACCAGCCTTGTGTTAAGTATGTCAATATGGTTATAAATAATCATTGTTTTGAACTAAATGAAAATGCAAACGTATCTCCATATTTGGTATATGTAAGTGAAATTATACATTTTTGCTAAAGATTATTATTATTATTATTAATGGGTAAGTTAATTTCAAAGATATTGATTTCACAGCATATGAAGCTGGCATATATTCGACATCCCCAAAACACATTTTTTTTTGAAATTTTGCATTGTAAAAAGAGATTACGCATTTGAAATGTATATTTATAGGCTGGTTTTGTCAAAGACATTGATTTCGCAGCGGAGGACTTGGCAGAAAGTGGACATTTGGATTACAATCAACCCAAAACACAATATATTTTTTTTTTCATGAAATTTTGGAAATTAGTGTTTAAATACATACTGAGTAATATAGTAAAAGGAAATTATGCGTGTATCTTTATTTTTTATTTTTACAGGCAGATTATTTGGCAAAGAAATTGATTTTGCAGCATATGGACTTGGCAGGAAGTCGACAGTTTGCTTAAAATCAACCCCTAAATACATGTATAATATTTTTTCCTGAAACTTTGCACAGTAGTATATAAATACATACTGAGAAATAAAGTAAAAAGAAATTATGTGTATGTCCAGAAACTTTATTTTTATAGGCTGATTTGTTCAAAGAAATTGATTTCGCGATATATGGACTTGCCAAAAATTCAAAATTTCAGAAAGTCGTTTTTTGCTTGGTGCTTTACATAGGAAGAGTGAAGGGGCAGTGTCAATAAGGCCTGGTTTCTGACAAAGGCCAATTTTCTTTTTAATCCTCTTAAATGAGCCGTTATATATTGGCTTTGTGTATGCAAACTATTTAGTGGAATGGAGCAATCATTTGGAAGATATATTCAAATTAAACGGGTGGGATGACTCCCCCCCCCCCCCCCAACACCCCACCCCACCCCACCCCACTAACCTTACTGGTGATAAATGCATATACAGCTTTACAGCTTGGCATTTTATTTTAAATGAAAATATTTTAGTCTGATTGACCATATCTTTTCAAAAATAATTTGTCTTTTCTGTTTCTGTTTTGTTCTCAAATATTCACTCTAAAATCAAATTAACTGCCAAATGGTCTGACCTATGCAATTTCTATAGTTAAGAGATACTTTTGAATTTTTGTCTAAGAAAATATTTCCTACTATTCTTTGCTGAATTTCAATTACTAATGTTTCACAACAAGATTGTGAAAATTTCAGAAATATTGACCAATTAACTTGTTGAAAATCTGCCTCCACGTTACCTATCCTACAGATTTCTGCATAATTTGCATTTATTTTTACTATGGGGAAAAAGTGAAAATATTTGTTGTTTTAAAAACCAAGGACTAGAATTAAACTTTTTGTTCATAGGTAGTTGTGACAAATGGCTTTGCATTAAATCATGACAAAAGTTTGCAAATTTACTCTTTTTGTGTAAAGCTTTGTGTTGAGATTTTACGGCCCAGTCAACCCAATGGGTTAGTGTTGATCGCCGTCAATTTATCCAACCACACTTTTACTGGACAGGTTTAGTCCTCTAAGCAGTTACGTAACCAGTATTGTGCACATTCTTTCGCCAGAAGCTGACAACTGCCCTTTTTAAATCAGTGAGAGGGAGAGAATGACAGTAAAAAATATTTCATGATCAATCTCAACAGAAGAATGTTGGCGACCCAGGGGTGGTGGTGGGGTCAAACCTGCAACCTCCTAATCAACAGTGAGAAGCATATCCAATTAAGCCACCAAGGCTGTAAAGCGCCAAGCAAAACACAACTTTCTGGAAGATGTTGAAAGCACAGTAATCTCCTAATCATGTCGTCTGTTTGTGTCGTCTGCTGAATATTCTTGCAAACTTTTCAAACCTATTTTTGCATATAGAGGAGCAGTCTGATCTGGTTCCACACTGTTTGCAAAAATGACTTTTAAAATTACAAGCAGATGACAAAGCAGACAATTCTTGTAATTGGCAGTTTAAGGGTTAAAACAGTTGAGTGGGAAAAAGTGTAGGCCCTTTTAGCAGCATCTGATGATTCGGATCTGTGTCTACACTGTTTGCTCAGGCCTGTATGTCAGAATACTTAGGATAAATTCAGTAAAAGATAAAAAGACATAGCGGTACTGTAGATTTTATTTTCATTTCAAGAGCATGAGGCCTTCAACAGCATACCCTTTTTCTTCCAACTCTTACACCTGCAAAAATGTTTTTGCTTTGCATTTTATTCTGAATGAAATTTTTTAGATGTGATTGACAAAGCCAAATGAAAAAATATCTTTCTCTGACAACTGGTGGCAAAACTTTTATGTGTTGATGTATTCATTCAACTTATATTTAACCCTTGTCATGCTGAATAAATTAAGATGCCATGCCCACTTATAATTTCCAGCCAATCAGATTACTTGATCCTGGTTTTTGACAGAAATTCACATATTTAATGACAAACAGTGCAGATCCAGATCAGTTCAGAAGCCAACTGATCTGGATCTACACTGTTTGCTAAGACAGGACATGTCGTGTTCAGCAAGAGAAGGGTTAACATTTACTCTAAAACAAGTTGTCAGACTAAGCCTGTGTAAAATGTCCAAAATGCCATATACATACATGCCATATCTCATACTGTGAGATAAAATCTCACAGAATTTGGCTCATCTGGAAGGCTAATCCCATGAAAAAATTCATATCTCACGGAATTTTCAGACCATTTTACAACACATCTTATGAAGAAATAAACATAAATCACATACTGTTGTTGTTTTCACAAGCTTCTTACATGAAAAACAAAGACTAGACTATATTGGGGGAGCTCCAAAGTGATGTTTAAGAAAATCTCACAGAATTTTGTCAAATCTCCTTTAAAATTTTGACCTATCTCACAGATTTTAGTCCACAGCTTATGGCATGTATGCATAAACAAGAAACAACTAAAGCCCAGACCAGTCAGCAAATCTATACAGCACAATCAGGAGCTTTGCTGTTAACTGTATTGATGAAGATGACGATGATTCGGTGTTTTACATCTTTATTAATATTATTTGTCATATCCAGATGATATCAACAGGCGATAATGAAAGGCTCTGTGCATGAGGCGCCATACAGTCACCAGCGGAATTCTGCTTGTAGCAGGATTCGAACTTGAGACTTCAATATCTGAAGTCAGGAGTGCTAACCGTCCGGCCACATGGGTCCTTCGTCTTGATGTAGCTGAATTACAGTTAACGTCCTAAAATTTCGTAAAACAAAGTTCCCAAGAAAATGGCATGTGCAAACAGTGTAGACCCTGATCAGACTGCTCCTGAAGGAGCAGTCTGATCAGGGTCTACACTGTTTGCAATTCCACAAACTATTCTAAGAAACAACTGTATAAAAAGCAAAATTTTTGGACATTTAACGGCATTATTATAGGAACCACAACATGAAAAAGGTACCTTTCAACATGTACGCCTAGCAAAGACTCAGATCAGCAAGTGCAATAGGAGTGATCAAATTTAGCTGCTCGTTCTGAGGATAATAAAATGGCCAATACTTCATCAGACAGACTTTAATCAGACTGTACAGATGCACAGGCTGGTCCAAGTATTTGCTGGACACATGATATATGTTACATTTTCTCATGTCCCAGTTCTTATTTTACGGTTTGTACTCCTAAGGTGAATTTAGGAACCAACAAACACAAACAGTATTTGACCTAATAACCATACATACTCCTTATAAGGGTACAGTCAAGCAAATTCGGAGACTTTAGATTACAGCCAGTCTATTTTTATCCACTTCTTTATCAGGGGAGCAAATTCATTCCTTTAAGAGACAATTTGTATGAAGTATTTTTGAGAAGGGAGACAAATAATTCCTGGTCATTGTGAGCTCCCTTAGTAACCACATTCAATTTCACCCAAGCAATCCACGAACAGACGAGAGTTGCTATGGGAAACCAAACTTAATGCATGGATACAAATCATGATGCTTTGAATCAGCTCACACTTCTACCACGCAATTTGGTTGATCTCTCCTCTTTAGCAAAAATAACAAAATAACCTCTCAGACTGTCTATGACAATCAAAATGGACTGACCAGACAGCAAAACTTTGCATGCTGGTTTAGGATAGCGCTGTACATGTAGGAAATGTGTAGTCACAGCCCTAACAAGATGCTTTTTTTTTTCAACCAAAAAGTACAGTCGACTCTCGTTATCTCGAATTCCAAGGGACTCTATTAAATACTTCAAGATATCCGTACCTCGACATATACGATTTGCAGAATTGAGGAAAAAATTATTCGAACAACCACATTTAACAAATACAATGTATATATGTAACTGGAATCTTGAAGTTAGATATACTAAAAATATAGTGGAAAAAAGGAGAAATTGCTCCTAAGGAGCAATTTCTCCTCTTTTCCACAATATTTTTTTTGCCTGTTGTTAGATGTTCATGTTTCGGCAGGGACCAGATTTTCACTTCGAGATAAGCGGTTATTCGAGATAAGCGAGTTCGAGAAAACGAGAGTCAACTGTATTTGTATTTTTCTTATTTCTCCACAAAAACATATGCTGTGGTAATCATTAGAAGCGCCTCGCAGTAGCGCTTCTAATGAGTACCACAGCATATGTCTTTGTGGAGAAATAAGAAAAAATATTTATCTGGACACTCTTATCTGAAGCTATGGACAGTCAATTCTCTTTTCTATTGTGTATCAATAATCACTGAGCTAGTCACTATAAAAACTGTGTCATCTTCTGGCTGCGGATGTGTCCGCAAGTCCTTGGTCAATTAAGTTTAAGTCTTTTGTGTCTTCCTTCACAATGTCTATGAGGTGTTGTAAACCTTCTTGCTGCTGGTTTAACAGCTGAAAATATTCAAGAAAATGATTCAGTGATCTAAGTATTTTCTCATTAACGCTTTGCATGCTGGGTAAAAGTTTCAGCAGACGACATTTTGATTTTTTTTTTCTTATATCCAATTTTCTAGGAAATGACTTCATTTACAAATAAGGAGACAATTTGTATGAAGTATTATATCCAATTTTCTAGGAAAAATAAGGAAAATATCATCAGTTTGTCACCTGCCTAATCTCCCCATAGCATGATAAGTGTTAAGCACCTAGAGAAAGTGTGTGTAAAATAAGAACTATAACAGGATTGCATGGCTCGCCTGAATCACACTTTGCCTTTAAAAACTTAAAAGACAATTTGCATGAAGTGTCAAATCTTATTTTCTAGGCAAAATAAGAAAAATATTTCAAAACATCATCTGCTGAAATTTTTACCCAGCATGCAAAGTGTTAAGTGCTCTGCGGCAGCTATCGTCTCCCAATAATTCATAATAGTGCAGTTTTTATTTTTATTATTCTCTGGAATCATTATCTGATATCTAGTATCTTGGAAAAATGAGTTCCGCTTAACTCATTCAACGCCAAATTTCAGACAACATTTGTCGTCTGTTTTTTTTTTTTTTTTTTTTTTTGGGACAAATTATTGATTGGAAATATGTTTATATGTAAAGTTGAAAGACTGAATGTCAAACAACATAGATCCTGATGAGACTGGATCTACGCTGTTTGCAAAAGCCTATTGTTATCTTCTTTGGCAATGAAAGAGTTGAGCTGATGGGGGCATATACAGGCCTGCAGACTATACTGCTGCCATAAGAAGAAAGCAGACTACACCGCTAACAAGTATCAATAAAACGGAGACTCCAATATTTTTTTTTTTATGTGTTCTTTTGTTTCAATAGCCGACCTTTATAGATATTATTTGTTAAGAACTGTTTTGATCCAAAAACATTCTAAACTATAATCTGGTCCCGGCACTTTCTCTTAAGGTTGTGCCTTTTAATTCAGTTCCTTTTATCTACAGCTGCTACAAAATGATTTTGAGTATTGATATCACAGTTTCAAAAATTTACTTTTTAGCACATTTCTAAAGTGAAGTTCTGGAAACATTTTTTGTTTTAGTATCAGTATGAGACCACTGTTACAGAAAGATGCAATGTTTGGAATTACCTAAAACATTACACATTTTGCTGATTTTTCAAACAACAATAATTATTTTGCAAACATTTGAATGGGTTACCACGTCAGAAAAATTGCCCGAAAGGATTCCGATGCAATGTTGTGTTTGTGTTTGGGTTGTCAGATATTGCCGGCTTTACATAGAGGCAGGACCTAACAAGACTGCAAGACTTAAGGGAAATGAGTACACTTTCCAGGGAGGCAACTCTGTCAAACTGTTTTTGTCTCCCTTCTGAAAAGGGATCTACTCAAAAAGGAAAGAATTTGCTCCCTCTGGGAGCAAATTCTTTTCTTTCAGAGAAGGCCCCTTTACAGAAGGGGCTTGTTCTGCAAGAGACAAAAAGTTGTCTTCCTTTGCAATAATGGCAGATATTCCGCTAAGAGTATCAAATATTCTTAATAAGAATAGGCCATAACTTGAGTTGACTTGAGTTGGTGTTTTATGGCCCAGTCAACATTATTAAGGTCATGTCAATCTAGTCAGTTAACCTATGTACACTTTTCCTGGGCAGGCTTAGTCCTCTAAGCGGCTTACTAGTATTTTAAGCACATACTTTTGCCAATAACTGACAAATGCCTTTCTTCCTAGGTTCTGGCAAAGAATGTGCAAAAGTACTGGTTAACTGCTTAGAGGACTAAGCCTGCCCGTGAAAAGTGTGGTTAGATAAACTGACCAGCTCGACATAATAGTGTTGTGGAGTTGTTAAACTCCAAATCAACCTTAACCAGTGGTCTTGCTCTGTTGCCATGGCAACTTTCAAGGTGTTCTTTGTTTCCAAGGGCAACCTTTATAGAATAGTAACTTTCTGTTTTCTGTCCTGCATTTGAAACCCTTTTAGAGCACACCTTTTCAAGAGGGGCAAAAATCAATTTTGAAAGAAATGTCTCCCCTGAAAATGTACCATCAATTCACAATTTTTTGTTGAGTGAACTATCACGTAAAACAATTTTTTGTAGTGTGAACTATCATGTATAACATTTTTTTTCTTGTAGTGTGAACTATCATGTATAACATTTTTTTTCTGTAGTGTGAACTATCATGTACAACATTTAGTGTGAACTATCACGTATAACATTTTTTTGTAGTGTGTACTATTATGTACAATAATTTTTTGTAGCATGAACTATCTTGTACAACAATTTCTTTGAGGTGTGAACTATCATACATAACATCTTTTTGTAATGTGTACTATAGTCAAGGGACATAATTATTTGCCAGTCTAATTGTAATTGGCTAATTGAGTAGTTCACACTGGGACTTTGTTTAAGCCTGGCTATTTATAGAGAGAGTGACCCAAAGCAATATTTATATATATCTGTCAGTTTAATGGTCTGGATGTGTTACAATGGTGTTAAATATCTTTAGCAAAGAAACAAACATTTTGTGCAATATTCAAACATTTTGTGCAATATTTTGTGCAATATTCATTACTATGCAAACATTCACGCGCATCCATGCAGACTGGCACCTTTCTTGTTCGCTGCTTGATGTGGCTCTTTTCATATACAGTCGAACCTCAGTAGCTCGAACACTGATGGCTTGTTTACCATGGCTAATTCGAACTCATTTTTGAGTCCCTACGAAATTCTTCCAATAGCTCAAGAAAATAAATATTTAAGGAAATTTTCTTACTATATCATAAAATTGTATGTTGTGTGTACTCATTAGAATCGCCTCTTTGAGGCCATTCTAATGAGTACACTCAACATACAATTATTGTCCAGAAGCTCGAAAAATTCACTAAATTGTCCCCATTTGCTTCCTGACCTGGCGTCATGATTAACCCTCAGTGGCTCGAATTACAAATTTCCATAGTCCCAAAGGGGTTCGAGCCATTGAAGTTCGACTGTACTCGGGTTTGCATGTTCTGGTAAAATAGTGTTGCGTTATGTTATTTGCTGCGTAACGTCGCATTAGGTTTTCACAAATGGACGTGACGTTAAAATATTTTTCAAAATGTAGTTTAGTTCTGAAGAAGATGTGAAGTCGAAACATTAAAAAAGCTGTGTTTTGTCTTATTTCTTTGACCATTTTTTACAATGGTGTTGGAACTTTAACTCCTGTTGAAGGCAAAGAAATATTTCAACATTATTGACAATAACTTGTGGCCAGTGATTGCACATCATTTCCCGGATGACAACTATACCTTCATGGATGACAATGGTCCCATACATAGAGCCTGTACTGTTTATCAATACAAGGAAAATAATACCATCCATCATACAGACTGGCCAGCACAGTCCCCTGATATAAACCCCATAAAGAATGTTTGGTTAAAATTTAAAATAGGCATAGAACCCAAAGCTGTAAACATACATACTCAAAATGACTTACTAGCTGCTGTGCGCCTTAGCTGGGAAAACAACTTGTTAGCTGCTGTGCGCCTTAGCTGGGAAAACAACTTGTTAGCTGCTGTGCACCTTGGCTGGGAAAACAACTTGTTAGCTGTTGTGCACCTAAGCTGGGAAAACAACTTGTTAGCTGCTGTGCACCTTAGCTGGGAAAACAAACAACTTGTTAGCTGTTGTGCTCCTTAGCTGGGAAAACAACTTGTTAGCTGCTGTGTGCCTTAGCTGGGAAAACAACTTGTTAGCAAGACTTAGTGTGCACCTTAGCTGGTAAAACAACTTGTTAGCTGTTGTGTGCCTTAGCTGGGAAAACAACTTGTTATTTGCCGTGCACCTTAGCTGGGAAAACAACTTGTTAGCTGCTGTGCACCTTAGCTGGGAAAACAACTTGTTAGCAGCTATGCACCTTAGCTGGGAAAACAACTTGTTAGCTGCTGTGCACCTTAGCTGGGAAAACAACTTGTTAGCAAGTGTGCACCTTAGCTGGTAAAACAACTTGTTAGTTGCTGTGCACCTTAGCTGGGAAAACAACTTGTTAGCTGCTGTGCACCTTAGCTGGGAAAACAACTTGTTAGTTGCTGTGCACCTTAGCTGGGAAAACAACTTGTTAGCTGCTGTGTGCCTCAGCTGGGAAAACAACTTGTTAGCTGCTGTGCGCCTTAGCTGGGAAAACTACTTGTTAGCTGCTGTGCGCTTTAGCTGGGAAAACATCCAGCCAGCCTATATTCAGGAATTGTACAATACAATTCCAGCCAGGTTAAAAGAAGTGACAAGGATATTAATGAAGGGCAATTTGACCAAGTTTAGATAAACTTCAATGGCTCGAACAGCTTTGAGACCATGGAAATTTGTTCGAGATATGGGTAGTTCTAGCCACTGAGGGTTAATCATGACACCAGATCAGGAAGCAAATAGCGATAATTTAGGGAAATCTTTTCGATTTTCTACAAAATAATTGTATGTTGAGTGTACTCATTAGAACTGCCTTGATGAGGCGATTCTAATGAGTGCACACAACATACAATTTCGTGATATAATGGGAAAATTTCCCTTAATATTTGTTTTCTTTAGCTGTCGGAAGAATTTCGTAGGGACTCAAAAACGAGTTCGAATAGTAAACTAGCCATCGGTGTTCGAGCTATCGAGGTTTTACTGTATTAAGGTAAGACAATAACTAGTTAATCAGTTACGCTAGTTTAAATTCTCACCTTAGTTTACTATTACTGAGTATAACAATTTATTGTAGTGTGAAAAATAATGTAGTGTGAAAAATAATGTACAAATGTACAACAGACCTGTTTTAATTCTGATTGTACAGATGGCTCCATTTGGTAGTTAACATCTGACCGTGATGACGCCAGGTGGTTTTGCATCCGTATCTGTGACATCAGCTCGTTCAGACGACCCTGCAATGGTAAGTATTTACATATTATTTACCCTAAATAGAGGGCAAACTTAATACTCTGCATGCTACGACAAAAATACAGCAGACAGCACTTTGTCATATTTCATGCAAACTGTCTTTTTAGGAGACTATTTGCATGAAATATCAAAGCCTATTTTTCTAAGAAAAATTATCATTGATTTGTCATCTGCAGAATTAGCCCAGAGAGTGAAAATTGTTTGTGTTGAGGTTTTATGGCTCAGTCAACCCAATGGGGTCATGCCGAGAGCGGTCAGTTTACTTAACCACACTTTTACTGGGCAGGCTTAGTCCTCTGAGCAGTTAAACAGTATTGTGCACATTCTTTTGCCAGAAACTGACAACTGCCCTTCTTGAAACAGCCGAAGGGAGAGACTGACCATAGAAAATATTTCATGATCAAATCTCCATGAAAGAATGTTGGCGACCTGGTGGGGGTCATACCCGCAACCTCCTGATCATGTCAGACGCGCATCCAACTGGGCCACCGAGGCCAGCTATCAGAGAGTGAAGTTTAAATTTTGTCATTAAGTTTGCCACACCCGACCACCCCCCCCCCCCCCCCCCACACACACACACACAACCAGTTATAAAAAGAGTTTTACAGTGTCATTATCACCAAGTGGTCAATCCTACCTTAAACTGTGTAGGGTAGTTCAGTTCAACCAGTAATATTAAGTGTTTTACAGAATGCTGTTATCCCAAAGTAGTCAATCCTACCTTAAACTGTGTAGGGTGGTTCAGTTCAACCATTAAGTGTTTTACAGTATGCTGTTATCCCCAAGTAGTCAATCCTACCTTAAACTGTGTTGGGTGGTTCAGTTCAACCAGTTATATTAAGTGTTTTACAGTATGCTGTTATCCCCAAGTAGTCAATCCTACCTTAAACTGTGTTGGGTGGTACAGTTCAACCAGTTATATTAAGTGTTTTACAGTATGCTGTTATCCCCAAGTAGTCAATCCTACCTTAAACTGTCTTGGGTGGTTCAGTTCAACCAGATCCCCAAGTAGTCAATCCTACCTGTAACTGTGTTGGGTGGTTCAGTTCAACCAGTTATATCAAGTGTCTTACAGTACGCTTTTATCCCCAGGTGGTCAGTCCCATCTTAAACTGTGTTGGATGGTTCAGTCCAACAATTTATATTACGTATTTTACAATACGCTGTTATCCCCAGGTGGTCAATCCCATCTTAAAATGTGTTGGGTGGTTCACTTCAACCAGTAATTTGTTATCAGAAAGTGGTTAATCCTACCTGAAACTGTAGTGTGGTTCAGTTCAACCATTTTATGTTAAGTGTTTTACAGTATGCTGTTATCAACAAGTGGTCAAATATACCATCAACTGGGTTGGATGGTTCAGTTCAACCAGTTATATTGTGTTTTACAGTATGCTGATATCCCCAAGT
This sequence comes from Anodontia alba, assembly GCA_964016985.1. Classification (NCBI taxonomy): domain Eukaryota; kingdom Metazoa; phylum Mollusca; class Bivalvia; order Lucinida; family Lucinidae; genus Anodontia; species Anodontia alba. The sequence continues at coordinate 43,878,980 of OZ024826.1, forward strand.
AGTCAATCCTACCTTAAACTGTGTTAGGTGGTTCATTTCAACCAGTTAAATTAAGTGTTTTACAGTATGCTGTTATCTCCAAGTAGTCAATCCTGCCTTAAACTGTGTTGAGTGGTTCAGCTCAGCTAGTTATATTGTTTTACAGTATGCTGTTATCTGCAGGGTGGTCAATCCTACCTTAAACTGTATTGGGTGGTTCACTTCAACCAATTATATTAAGTGTTTTACAGTATGCTGTTATACACAGGGTGGTCAATCTTACCTTAAACTGTGTTGAGTGGTTCACTTCAACCAGTTATATTAAGTGTTTTACAGAATGCTGTTATACACAGGGTGGTCAATCCTACCTTAAACTGTGTTGGGTGGTTTAATTCAACTTGGAGAGTTTCAAGCTGTACCCTCAACTGTTCTTCATCAGCTTGTATGGCAAAACCTTGCTTCCTTAATATCTCCTGTTTCACTATCACCTGTAAGTACAGAAAAACTTCAAATACTGATGGCCCTTTTACCATGGCTGATTTGAACTGGTTGTTGAGTCCTTAGGAAATTCTTCCAATACCACAAAAACAAACAAACAAACTTATATCTAGGGATACATAGTTCTAGATAAGAGGGAGTAACTACATAATGACAATATTTTTCTTATTTCTCTATCAAAACATTTGATGTTGGTACGTTTCTAAAGCATATGTTTTCATGATGAAATAAGACAAATATCAGTATTTTCTGTTGTTGTAAAACATGCCTTAACTGAAGTTATGTCCAATGCCTCATTTACCAAGGCTGATCGGAACTCGTTTTTGAGTCCTTAGGAAATTCTTCCAATAGCTCAAAAACAAACAAACATTTTAGGGAAATTTTCATATTTTATCACATTAATGTATGTTGTGTGTATTCCGTAGAATTGCCTTGATGAGGTAATTCTAATGAATATTTTCCACATATACCATTATCTTATAGAAGATCCAAAAGACATCCCTAAATTATCCCCACTTGCCTCCCTACACGTCTAGAACAAATTTCCATGGTGCTAAAGATGTTTGAGCCATTGAAGTTTGACAATAGAAAATAAAAGCACTGCAAGCACCATAACTTCAAAAGTAGGTTAAGCAGAGTTAGGGTTCTTATGTTCTGCACCTTGTATCATGATGCTTTCTTTATACCTGTGTGAACTTTTGTCAAAATATCTGAAATGATTTCCAACTTACAGAGCTGACACGAGTACATGGGAGAAATTGCCAGTTTCAATATTTACTATGTTCAAAGGGTGGTAACTCCAAAAGTAGGTTAATCAGAGCTAGGGTTCTTGTGTTCTGCACATCCTCTTATGGTGCTTTACATTTGTGAGAAATTTCATGAAAATATCTACAACTGTTTTCAACTTACAAAGTGGACACAAGTATATGGTAGAAATGGCTATGTTCAATGTTCAAGGGGAAATATCTCCAGAAGTAGGCAAATCAGAGTTACAGTTCATGAGTCCTGCATGTCCTCTCATGCAGCTTTAGATTTATGTGAAGTTTCATCAACTTAGAGCCGACACTAGTACATGGTAGAAATGGCGATTTTCAATACTTATAATGTTCAAAGGGCTGTAACCCCAAAGGTAGGATGACCAGAGTTATGGTTCTTATGTTCTGCATGATGTCTCATCGTGCTTTACATTGATTGATTGTGTTGGGGTTTAACGACACGTCAACCCTTGAGGGTCATTTTGTGTCGTCTCCCAGAGAAAGGGAGAAAAGAGGTAGAAGAGAGTAGAGGAGATGAAAGAGAGGGACAGGGAAGAAAGAGGAACAGGAATGAAAGTGAAGAAACAGAAGAAATAAAAACATTCCCCCTCTACCCTTACCCACTACAAGGATAGCAGGCCTTGCCCAACTGTAAGCCAATATCAGTTGGACGCCCCAGTGATGTAAGATACACAGCACCTTCGCACCACCCGACCACCCCATCGTGCTTTACATTTGTGAAAGATTTCATGATTATTTCGAGCGGTTTTCAACTTACAGAGCAGACACGAGGACATGGTGGAAATGGCTATGTTCAATGTTCAAAGGATAATAACTCCAAAAGTAGACAAATCAGAGTTTATGGTTCATGTGTTCTGCACATCGTCTCATGGTGCTTTACATTTGTGTGAAGTTTCGTGAAAATATCACGAATAGTATCAGAGTTATGGAGCAGACACGAGTACATAGTAGAAATGGCTATTTTCAATATGACATTCAAAGGGCTGTAACTCTAAAAGTAGGTTAACCAGAGTTACCGTTTTTATGTTTTGCGCGTCTTCTCATGGCGCTTTACATTTGCGAGATAGTTCATGAAAATATCTTAAACAGTTTTCAACTTACAAAGTGGACATGAGTACATGGTGGAAATGACAATGTTCAAAGGGCAATAACTCCAAAAGTAGGCAAACCAGACTTAGAGTTCATGTGTTCTGCACGTCGTCTCATTGTGCTTTGTATTTGTGTGAAGTTTTGTGAAAATAGCACAAATGGTATCAGAGTTATGGAGCAGACACGAGTACATGGTAGAAATGGCTGTGTTCAATGGTCAAAGCATAATACCTCCGTAAGTAGGCAAACCAGAGTTACAGTTCATATGTTCTGCACATCGTCACATTGGTGTAAAGTTTTGTGAAAATATCTCAAACGGTTTCAGAGTTATGGAGGGGACATGAAATTATGACGTGCTGATGGATGGATGGACATCTAAATTTCGGATGGTACAACATAATACCTCGCCAAGGGGCATAAATATATATATGTAAGCCACAAGTTGAAAAAAATTTACTTTCTGATATGTACTCCCAGAGAAGATCTGATCAGCCTGTGCATTTGTGCTCTCTAATCAGTTTTTCATCTTGGCGCAAAGGAGATTTTGTTCAGGGTCTAAACTGTCTATCATTCTACCATTATTTTATGGGCACATCACAAGGTACTTAACTGAACTTGTTCAAATTCCAGAATCTGTTTTAAAGGCCATCTGTATTAAGCAATCATCTGTCTTAAAAGACTTCCTTTTCCATTTCCATTTAAGGTACAATAGTGGAAATTTGCATGTATTAACTCTTTCCTCCCTAAGTTTCTGAAATAGATTCTTCCATCTTTGCATTTGGACACATCCATTTCTGCCTAAAGGGTGACTGTTGTAAATCAATAACAAAATAGCAAAGTAGATCCCGAATAAGACTGCTCATGATGAGCTGTCTCATCAGGATCTACACTGCACAGGTATTTGGTTTGGTTTGCAGGACTGAAAGCAAGCATCTGTCATAATCCATTTATGCCGAATGGATTCTTCTATCTTCACCCTTTGGGCCAGTCCATTTGCAATGTCTGGTTAGTTTTTATTATTACCATGTTTTATAGGAATTCTTGTATTTAATGCAAATAGTGCAGACCCTGATCAGATGCCACATTGTTTGCCAAAGTCCTTTTTATGGGAGAGAGAGCTTAAACAGGTTAAAAAAGCACTTCTTGGCTTTCCTTCAGATTCCTGCTTAACCCAGGTTTTGAGTGTACAGTATGCATGAACTAACCTGTAACAATCTGTGGCTCAATTCTAGATGTTTCCGTTTACACTCTTCTTGTTTGGCTAACATGTTGCTCTGCTTGGTCTGAAACTCACTCAGGTCCTGGGCTATCAGCTGAAAATATTTAAAATGTTATGAGTAGAAAAGATATTAGCAAATACTCATCTACACACATAGAGCTGATAAAGTATCATATTATCAGAATATTAAGTATCTGTTGATGTTGAATATTATACTGTATTATGATACTTTAACGCTGTTGGTTTTTCTACATTTGTCACAAAATATACCAGTATTGTTTTAAAAGAGTTGCTTCTAGGAATTTTCAAAATGGGGCCAATGCCCGCATCGCATCTCTGAAAAAGCACCAACTCATTTCCAATGTGCATAAAGATTTTTGCCTTCAGAAAATTGCCAAACTTGTAAACTAATGGGGAGTCGCAAAAACTGGTTCAACTAGCTACGAATATTTGTACAGCCCCTTATAGCTTTAACGATGTAGTTATCTTTGACTGCAAAGCAAGTTAGCAAAATTCGCTTTTTGTCCGCCATTATTATCCCTGCGCGTTTCTGAGAAAAAGCGGGGATGTTGTTAATACACCCCACCCCCCCTCTGTCTGTCTGTCTGTCCGTCTGTAATGTCACACCATTGCTCCTAGACCATTTAAGCTAGATTATCAAAACTTTCACAGGCGATAGCCCTATGGATGAGGACTGGAGGAACACATTCGGAATTTTGATGTGACCCCTTGGGGCAGGGTCAGGGGTGTGTGGCCCCGAATGGTCCAAAATTCATTTTATACAAACAAAGCCATGTTGCATATTAAATCGAAGGTTATGAAGAGAAGAATATAGTGGTGCAAAAATTTTGCCCCGGGGGCATGTCTGGGGGTCACTAGAGGTCAAAAAGTAGGATTTTGGTTCCTTTTTTTTTTTGACTGTCACCAAACTCCTCTTAGGCTTTTCTAGCTAGAACCTTGAAACTGTCACAGGTAATAGCCCTATGGATGAGGAGTGGAAGAACACATTCAGAATTTTGATGTGACCCCTGGGGCAGGGCCAGGAGGGTGTGGCCTTGAAGGGCCCAAAATCCATTTTGTACAAACAAAGCCATGTTGCATATCAAATCGAATGTTATGAAGAGTAGAATACAGTGGTGTAAATATTTTGCCCCAGGGGCATCTGGGGATCATTAGGTCAAAAAAAGGCTTTTAGGTCCTTTTTTTTTTATTGTCACCCAACTCCTCTTAGGATTTTTAGCTAGAACCTTGAAACTGTCACAGGTAATAGCCCTATGGATGAGGAGTGGAAGAACACATTTGGAATTTTGATGTGACCCCTGGGGGCAGGGCCAGGAAGGTGTGGCCTCGAAGGGCCCAAAATCCATTTTGTACTCACATAGTCATGTTGCATATCAAATTGAAGGTTATGAAGAGTAGAATACAGTGGTGCAAAAATTTTGCCCTGGGGGCATCTGGGGGTCATTAGAGGTCAAACAGTAGGATTTTGGGTCCTGTTTTTTTATTGTTACCCAACTCCTCTTAGGCTTTTTTAGCTAGAACCTTGAAACTGTCACGGGTAATAGCCCTATGGATGAAGACTGGAGGAACACATTCAGAATTTTGATGTGACCCCGGGGGGCAGGGCCAGAGGTGTGTGGCCCCGATGGGTCAAAATCCATTTTGTACAAACATAATCATGTTGCGTATCAAATCGAAGGTAATGAAGAGCAGAATACAGTGGTGCAAACATTTTGCCCTGGGGGCATGTCTGGGGGTCACCTGAGGTCAAACAGTAGGATTCTGGGTCCTTTTCTTTGATTGTCACCCAACTCCTCTTAGGCTTTTTTTTAGCTAGAACCATGAAACTGTCATAGGTAATAGCCCTATGAATGAGGACTGGAGGAGTGCATTTGGAATTTTGATGTGCAGGGAAATATGCGATGGCGCTGGCATGGGGATATGCGATGGCGCCCCATCGACTTGCTCTAGTTCTAACATGTGGCTGAGATCAAGTATTCTCAGTACCGTTTTCATGAGAGTTCAGCAAGAATATGATGTAAACTTTCTCTGTACAAATCATCATCCAATCAACTGGCTTTCTTGCATCGTAAATGGTCCGGAAAAGACTAAATTTCATCGATATTCAACAAAAGACAAAGCCAGAAAACGAAGGTTTTACAAACCAAAATATGCATTGAATGAACCAAAATGCACTGCACTTCGCCAGAATGCATATCGTACTAAGCTTTAGGAATGCAGATTTAGGGGCCAATGCCTTAAAAAGCGTGGAAATCCTGCAATTCCACACTCTAGAATCAACTCTGTTTTAATGCTTAGTATGCTGGGTAGAAAATTTCAGCAGATGACAATTTAAAATACTTTCCTTATTTTTCCCAGAAAATAGGCTCTGACATTTCATGCAAATTGTCTCCTGAGGAGACAACTTGCATGAAATGTCAGAGCCTCTTTTCTTGGAAAAAATCAGAAAAATATCATAAATCTGTTGTTAAAAGCATTTTAATATATCAAAAATGCATTATGCAGGTACCATGAAGTAATGATACTAACCATTAATATTGTGATATAGTATCATCATAAAAAATATCACACAAACTTTGAGTCATGATAAAAAAAGAAAGTTTACTATTATCAGAATACTGAATTATACACAGCTGAAGTCAAGGGCATAGCTGTTCAATGCCATTAAGCCAACATTTTAATTTAACATTTTTACACACAAAAAAATGAAATCAGTATTTTATTCCCTGAATTTGCCTTTACAAAATTACAAAACTCTTTAAATGATGGGTTATCAGGTAAATATTTTTTATTTCTCCACAAAAACATAAGTAATGGGCACTTCTAATAAGTACTCCCAACACACATTTACATGGAGAAATAAAAGCGCTGCAAGCACTGCACCATACACTTACATCAAGGCAGTGCCATAACTCTGTCAAATATAAAGTGTATACATTATCTTATGTTGCTTACCATTTTTGCAAGGCTTCAAGAAAATCTCTGGAACTGTTTTGAAGCTATAGAAAGGACAAGGATATGACTTGGATCACTATTAACAATGGTCAAAGGGTGGTAACTCCAAAAGCAGGTTATTCAGAGTTATGGTTCTTGTGTTTTGCACACTGTATCATGGTGATATACATTTGCATAGTTTCTCAAACAGTTTTGAAGTTACAGAGTGGACAAAAATATGTTACAGAAATCACTATTTTTTAAAGTTCAAAGGGCCATTACTCCAAAAGTAGGTTAACCAGAGTTACAGTTCTTGTGTTCTGCATCTCATCCAATGATGATTTACATTTGTGTGAAGTTTCGTCAAAATATCTGGAATGATTTTCAAATTACAGAGCGGACACAAGTACATAGTAGAAATGGCTATTTTCAATACCTACTATGTTCAAAGGGCCACAATTCCTAAAGTAGGTTAACCAGAGTTACATTTGTTTTTGTTCTGCATGTTGTCTTATAGCGCCTTACATTTGTGACAAATTTCATAATGATATCTCCAAAGGTTTTCAACTTACAGAGTAGACATGAGTACATGGTAGAAATGGCTACAATGTTCAAAGGGCAATAACTCCAAAAGTAGGCAACCAAATTTACGGTTTATGTGTTCTGCATGTCGTCTAATAGTGCTTTACATCTAGGAAGTTTTGTGATAATATCTCAAACAGTATCAGAGTTATGGAGCGGACACAAATAATGGAAGCGCAGATGGATGGACGGACACTAAAAATTTCGGAGGTATAACATAATACCCTCGCCACTTTTTGTGGAAGGGGATAATGTCAATATACTACTTGGCTGAAAAAAGTTACCTTATCTGGAGCTATGAAATTACAAATGTATCTACTCTCCTCAAGGAATCCTTTCTGCTTTCCTTCTTGAAATTAAGGGTCTACTATCTGATTTTTTTAAGAAAAAAATAATAATCATACATACATCAAGCCTTTGTTGGTGAAGCTTAGTCTGTTGTTCTTGATGTTTCAGTCTTGTGTGAAGTTCTTTAAAACCAATCATTGGTACTGGGATGAGTCTCTCTGGATCAGGGTTGTCCAATATAGCCTGCTGCCACAGCAATTGATTTATACCTGAAAAATGTGTAAGAAATATGTACATATCCTATATATCTCGGCCCAGTTGTTCAAAGCATTGTTAGCTTAACAAGCTTGTTAGTGGTCAAAATGTTAACTGTTCCAGTAAGTACAATATCTAATTCACAGGTTTTTGCTGAAAAAATGTGAGTAGCTTTTGCAAATGCAAAAGCTACTCACATTTTTTCAGCAAAAATATTATTATATATGCCATATTTAATGGTCAAAGTTTTAACAATACGTTAACTAACATCGTTAGTTTTGACAACTGGGCCCTGGATAGGTATGCCAGAGCAAACAGAGTAGACCCAGATCAAACAGCTCCTTAAACGATTCAGGATTATCCTAATGAATATTTTTCTTACTTCACGAAGAAAACATTTTGTGGGAACTCTAATCCACTAGAGTGAGTACTTCTTATCAGTACCTACAACATATATCCTCTTCGAAGATGATGATCTGGTGTTTTACATCTCTTTTGAGAGTAGTTAGGTCATATCACGATGATGACTGGGTGATAATGAAAGGCTCTGTGCAGTGAAGTGCCATACAGCACAGCTCACAGCTAAGAGGGGGTATCCACATAATACTTTCTTATTTCTCCATGAAAACATATGTTGTGGGTACTCATTAGAAGCGCCTCGGCAAGGCGCTTCTAATGAGTACCCACAACATATGTTTTCATAGAGAAATAAGAAAGATATCACATTTTTCGGATGAAAACAGTGCCTTATCTGTTCCTATGCGTACAGCACAAAGCGAATTGAACCAGGGATTTGATCCTGGTACCTCATGATCTCAAGTCGGGAGCATCAATCACTCCCCCATGTGAGTGCTTCACATGAAAGAAAAATATCAATACTTTTGATAAAAAAGTGTCTTATTTGGAGCTATGGAAGCAGGCATATCCTAAGGTAGTCTAAACTTGTCCAAACTTTACGAGATGTACATTATTGAGTTACAGTGTCCGAATATCTAGGGTAATAAGTTGTTATTTTACACTTAAAATATTGATTTTTTTTTTCCTTCTTCTTCTTTTTTTTCCACATAAAAATTAGTTTTGGGTAAGTTGTTACTTATTAAAGAAAATACTTACCGTAATATACCTAAGTATTGGGACACCTAAAGTATTGGGACACCCTTACAATTCGTAAAAATAATTATTTTTCGTCACCCTAAGAATTGGGACATATCAAAAATCGCTAAAATTTTCAGTAATTTTTTGTACCATATGAATTGGGACAGTGCATTTGGGTGAAAAAATGATCTAGTTAACAGGGTAAAACTGTTTTCTCGGTTTGTGTTTTGTTTTGTTTACAAGTAATGTTAAGCAATATTTTACGTCTAAGCATACAACAGGGGGTTCCTACGGCAGGCTGGTTAGAAAGTAGAAAATAAATAAAACCTTTCTTTGAGAATATTAATATGAAATTTATTCAAGAAATCTGCAAAAACTAAAACGCACATGCGTTTGCATCAGTCTGGATGCGGCGCCATTTTGTGGTTGTCACGTGACACGTCACGTTTTAATTTGCAACTCGAATGCATCAATAAAGTTCTACAAAAAAAAAAACAACAAAAAACAAACACAACAAAAAAAAAAACTATGAATAAATAATAATAATAAAAAGAAATTCGACAGAATTGTTTACCGATAACGTTTTATGCAAAACAGCATTGGGAGAACCCTAAAACACTGTTGAGATAAACCCCAAAACATTGTTGAGACGAACCCCAATAATAACGTCATCGCCCGATGTAATGGCAGTATTTTTAGAACAGGTAGATTGTTCCCCGCATTCGCGGTATCGGTTATGCGCAATTAACCTTTAAAGCGGGGAAGCAGAATATGATTATTTTTTTTCACTTGGACGCTTTCAACACATGGTAGATTAACGAGGGGATTATAAATCAAATGCCAATCTGTTTATTCAATATTAACAATAGATTAGGGTAACGAGACGCTGGTCTGAAAATACACAAAACAATGAACACAAATATGACACATTTTTCATCATTAATCGGTGCCATTTTCAACTACGAGACGTAAGTATTGGGACACCTAAAAAAATAATTAATTTTCGTGTTTCTAAGTATTGGGACAGCCAGAAATTTAATTATTTTTTCCCGTCCCAATACTTACGTATATTACGGTAAGTGCTTACTTCTTTTTGATTATAAATATGCTTTGGGTAGGCGTGGTTTTGACAGGAAAATATTTTTTTTATTTCTCCATAAACATGTTTTGATTTTTCCTCATAAAAATATGCTTAGAAATCTCAACGAAATCATATCAGCAAAAAAACTCTTAAGAGATCAGATACTTAAACATAACATTCCACATAATTAAGAAATTCTTGCAGTTGCATACCTCCAGATAAGAACAGTATCCAAAGTGACTAGAGTGTCACCTATACTGCAACCTCACTCCCCCTCCCCCAATGCACACAAACACACCCACACACACCCACCCACACACACACACACACAGAGTACCAATCCATAAACAGGCCCAGGCCTTAATATTACAGTGTCTTAAGAACTTACATGCACACTCTTTGACACAGATGTCTTCTGATGCTACTGAAGCAGTGAAGGACAAACGAACAAACATAAGAACTAAAAACTAAATAAAAAACTATAACCCCATCAGCATACATTGGCAGCAAATTCTGTCCTTTAATAGAAGGCCCCTTTTCAGAAAGAGTGTGCTGGGAAGCAAAGAAACAAAAATTGTCTCCTTTGTACAAAATAGTGAAAAATATACAGTAAATGTCCTAAAATGAAGTTTTTTAAAAAGTAAAACATATTTTAACGAGTAATACTTAACCTATAGATAATGTGCTATTCTCTTCTGTTTTCACACCTTCCACAGAAAAAACGACCTTTCAGTCGTTAATTAAAGTCTTAAACCAGAAGGTCCCTTAGGCAGTTACCTGTGTGACGTAACTCTTCCCGCTCAATTGACCACGTGTCAGTTTCTTTTATGTGTAAAACAATAGACACAATTAGGAGAGATAAGCGAGGGTGGGCGGAGGGAGATAATTGATTATCTATAGGTTAAGTATTACTCGTTAAAATATGTTTTACTTTTTAAAAAACTTCATTTTAACTTCATAATACATTAACCTATAGATAATGTGCTAGAATTTGCAGAATAGGAGGGAGGTGCTCTCCTAATACTAACACCAATAATATCTCACCACTTCTGGTTAAGACTCAGGAAACTCTAAGGAATCAGATACATTCTAATTCTATATTTAATAGAAAGAATGATCTAGATTCACAAAATAGCATATCTTTGAGGTGTTATGATCTAACAACCTTATATATAATAGTAGACTCTAGAGGAAGCCAGTTCTTAAGTCTCAGAGACCTAACATTGCCCCCCCCCCCCCCACCCCCCCTTTTTTCTTTTTGGGAAACAACAATTGGCTTCAAAAAGAAAAAGGAGTCATTGAGACATAACATAAATATTCCATCGTAAAGTAAGCTAGGAATATAGAAATATTTTCAAAACAAAATTTGTAAAACAAAAAGCCAAGACCATACACTGTAAGTAGTCTATGTAGGGTCTTGAATAAATAAGGAAAAATCTACTCGGCGGAGTTTCCTATAGATAACTGACATATGTAGATATTTAGGATAAAATTCTAGATACATGTATGTGAAGCTATGTAATTGTAATAGTCTAAGCTATTAGAATTATAAACTAATTAGATCCTGTTAATTGGAGCGACAGGACAGTTTCCGATGAACAGACACAGACTTAAAATAACCATAATGTATAATTATTTCCCTTTGATCAAATTAAAGAAGGGGAGATAATAAAAGTAGATGGAATTAACTTAACTATAACTAAGTTATCCATCAGAAGAAAAAGGTATAGACAAACATAATGGTTAAAACTATTGCTAGACTAATTGTATTACGAATTTTTAGTCAAGCAATAAAATAATACAGTTTGCATAAAACTGCTGGGAAGAAAAAAAATAACCTAAACCATTGATAATTAGTTTTGTCATAGACATATAAAAGCGTTTGATGTCCTGACAAAATAATAAAGAAGAAACTGTCAACATCATAACTTAAGAATTTGACAGAGAATAAGAGAGATAAGAATAAGGTTGATCGCAGCTAACTTTAAGACGGTCATAGTTTGGCTAAATCTTACGGTATTGATAAGATTAAGCAATAATAAATAAGCTGGATAGAATCTTTCTATACCAGAAGAATGCCATGAAAAGTACTCCTGAGTAAATAATCATGGAAATCAAGAAATGTTAAAAAATCCACTTTGAAATGACGAATCAAAATGTTCATAAAAAGAGAAGGACTAAAAAAAAAAGTAATAGTGTGATAACCTCTGAAGAAAGATTATACAATAATACTGATTAATAATCTCAAAAAACACTTAATTTATAAGTTAAGAGATAGTATTACTATTCTATACGCATATTTAAGAATAGTAAGAAATATATGAATACTAAATTAAAATTATACTACGGAACAAAATTCCTGCTATAAATAAAAGGTTAAGCGTAACTATTTATTAAGCAAGGAATTATTAAACATATAACTCGCTATAAAATTACTGCCCAGAAATTTTATAGATAAATATTCAATCAAATTTTTAGAATTGAATATTAATAGAATAAAATCTATGTCTGCATAATTGGTAATTCCTGAAATATCAAATTACATACTCGCAAATGAATTCAGGAAGAAAATATATATACATATATATATACTCTCGAGATCTATGCGTAAACCATAAAGAGTAATAAAATAATATTATTACCACGATCCCTGACGGAAGGGTAAAAACATGTATATGAAAGAGATAATAACTAATTTAAAGTCATATAGGTTTAAGATAAAATTTGTTTAATCTTTAACCAATATGCAGCAACAGTGACTCGATATTCTGTATTCGTACGTAGAAAAAGAGTACTTAGTCATTAGAATTTTGTATGATTGAAATAGAGATAATGGGATCTAAAAGGATGTATCTCCATGAACTGAATCGAAGGATAATATCCATTCTAAAAAATCTAGGGCTTGTTTTAGGCTTAGTTTAACAAGCGTAGAATTGAATTATTTCCAAGTATTCATGAAGTCGTTATGCTCTGAATACTGAGAAAAATGTTAAAATATTGTTTAGGAAATAAACAAGTAACCGGTCCACAATGTTAGCTAGATTTAAACCTGGAACGTAGCGAGAAGGTCAATCTAACTTAAAAGTAAGATGAGAAAGATAAATAATGAAGATAGATATATAAATATCGGTAAAATATATTATCTCCAACTATTATCAAATAATCTGAATGTTTAAAAGCATAAATACTACTCGAAAGTTTATTTACCGAATGTATAATCGGAGAAACTTTCAGTATGTTCAAAAATGTATCACAAAAGTAAAATCTGACCAGGAACGTAGGTGCAGCACTTACTAAGTTGTGAAGTTAATATAAACATATTCTATATTATAAATTGAAGCAGTGCATTTCAAAATCATCGAAACGTCTTGAAATGACTTATTGTGTGGAAAAATAAATAAATATCCAGTTTCGGAAAAGATATTTATCTATAATATATATAGACCATTTTTGATGCGGACTGGAAATCAAGATATTAATCTTTGCATTATTCGCAAACTGAACTTGAACTCTTAGCGAGAATTACTATGATCTCTTTAACGAATGTAAACATAAAGAAGGGGTAAAGAGATAATTAAGTGTGTCTTAATTCTTTACCGGCTCGTAATTAAGGATGTTTTCCCTTTTGTCTAAGCCTAGACTATAGATTGATTAATATGAATATAATAATATCTGCTATTATGAGGTAAACTCTCGTTAATTAACCTCTAAGCATATATCAAAATTATATATCAACATAATCTAGAGCTTCGGTAAGTTTAGAGGAAGGAAATGATTGACTTTGGCAGTTTCTGAATAGTTACAAAGTCAATAAAAAAAATATCAATAGGAAAGTATTGTATATAATATCTAATTTAGGCAATAATAATCTGTCACTTACTGAATAATTAATGCCTTTACTAAATATGTATCCATTGTCAATACCAAAGTGCAAGAAAATTTTGACTGACATGGACTCTAGTTACAAATAAAATATTAGAGGTATAGAGCTAGTCGAAGCAAAACTATTCCTCAATAAGATAAAGTAGACCTATAATATACGAGGATTAATTGGGTCTAGAAATTATAATCATAATAAAATTATTATTCCAATATGAAGAATCTTCGGCGTAATGGATTCTTACTGAGGCAAAATATCTGGTATATTGCTATCGTAGTCTTAAATGATCCAGAAGAAAAAATAAAACAGGCAAAGTAAAGAACGTATCGAATTATATCTATGCCTAAATATAAGATTTTTTTCTTATTTATTATTTTATAGCAGAGTTTAGACAGAGCACGACTGACCTAGACTCTTATATAATCAATCAAAAGATAGTATAAAATAGAATAATAGCTTATCGGATCAACTATTTTCCATGTAGAAAAGGCAAAAGGAAAATATGTACCTCAACTAGAATTTTAAATCGTAGTAATCTAGAGAGGTAGCGAATAAATAAATAAAACTGTTAATTTATTTATCTGGTTGGTGTAAATTTCCGATACCTTAAGAATGAAAAATTAATAGAAAGTAGAAAAGATCGATTGCTACTTTCTTGTCAATTTACTCCTTAGATTACATGCTGATTACATATCGGAGCATGTAGAAGAAAACAAGGGAGGAAAGAAGAAAAATTTTTTAGATTTCGTGTATATTTTTCTTCTTATAAATAACGATAGTTTTATAGTTCACCTTTGCCCTAGAGCCGAATAAGGTGAATATGTAAGAAGTTAATCTCTTTGTAGCGAATAAAAGAGATATAATTATAGCTGGAAGTATCTTCTACACTTAGTGAATGAATTGCGAATTTGATCGTAACCGATAATTCTTAATTCATTTTCAATAATAAATATATATATATAGAATTTAAGTCAAGTTCAAAAGTGACTGGACAGAATTCAACAATATAAGTGGCTACTAGGTATGAGAACCCATCACTGTCATTCAATAACCTATAACCCAAGACTATACATGTCTATAGTGGTTAATAAATAAATATATGTTGAGCGACTACTAGTGACTACTACTCGGACACTAGTAATCCGACACAAAGTCTACGAAACTACTGCCCGGTGGAATTTCGTTAGAATGACCTGGCACTACTCTACGAAGTGCCTCCCGATGAAATTTTCGTTAGAGCTGGAATTCGCTTTCTAGCGAATGAAAGAGATAAAACATAATTTGAATGACCTGGCACTAATTTTCGTTACAGCCGGAATTTAACCGCTTTCTAGCGAATGAAAGAGATAAAACATAATTTGAATGACCTGGCACTAGTCTACGAACTGCTGCCCGGTAAAAATTTTGTTATAGTTGGAAGTTTAACTCTTTCTAGCGGATAAAAGAGATAAAACATATAAGTTAATTTAAAATATAAATGGAATTACACTCCTATAATAAGTCAATGGAATATTAAAGATTCTAGTCTGATTCGGGAAAGACTGTACAGAATTTTATGTATGAAAAGTTACTATGTATTTCACTTAATAACCTATATCCATTGACTTAAACATGAATGGAGCTCTATGAACGATAATAGATTGTTCGGGAATTAGTGATCACTATTTTGACACTAGTTACCCGACATAATGACCGGACACTAGTATTTGTAACTGTTGCCCGGTAAAGTTACAAGTAATTTGACAAATTGATCGGATAGTAGTATTCGTAACTCTAGTCCGATGAAAAAGGGAGATTATATATGAAAAACTGAGCGGGCACAAGTATTCGAAACTTTTTCCCGATGATAATTAATTATTAGGCAAAAATTGACCAGACACTTTCTGTAAAAGTTTGCCTGGTGAAAAATCAGAAATAATATAATAATATGACCGGGTATAAGTATCAGAAATATTACTGATACTTTGCCCGGTGAAAAATTTTTAATAATCAGACATAATGACCGGAAGTTAGTATAAGTGACTATTTTGTCCGGTGGAATATGTAAAAAACTAAGTCTTTCCAGAAAATAATTAAATTATTGACTGGAGACTAGGTGACTGGTGACTGGTTGACTGGTGCCTGGTTGACTGGCACCTGGATGACTGGTGACTGGTTGACTGGCACCTGGTTGACTGGTGACTGGTGAAGCTGATTGACTGGTGCCTGGTTGACTGGTGACTGGATGACTGGTGACTGGATGACTGGTGACTGGTGGACTTAGACTTTATCGGATACTAAGTACCGAAAGATGCCACCTTGATGGGTCTTACCCCGGCAGTATAGCCATATGGGGTGGGGCTCCCATCAGTAAAGAATTGTCTTATAACCCATCAAGGGTTGACAAGTTCTTTACAATCAGCTTCTCCACCATGAGAATCTTTAGCCAACTGAAGATCTCTGCAAATAAAAGTCCAGGAAAAACATATCGTAATTGCTGAATAACCTGGAACGAAAAGAACAAAAAAAAATTCTGCATATATAAACACGACTATCGAACCGATCGCGCACGAGCGTTGTGCCGAACAGCAAGAGTCGCAAAAACGCATGTGGAAAAAGACCAGTCAAAAAATACATGAAATCGAAAATTGAAAATTTTAAATAATAACACAGAAAGTGAAAGGAGTGATAAATAAACAAAAGAAACACAAGGATACAGAAATTTATTCGTGAGGAAAGAAATAATCCAAATTTCTATCACAGGTAAATAATCCTTGTTGAATTTCTTTGTCCACAGAAAAGAAACTGACACGTGGTCAATTGAGCGGGAAGAGTTACGTCACACAGGTAACTGCCTAAGGGACCTTCTGGTTTAAGACTTTAATTAACGACTGAGAGGTCGTTTTTTCTGTGGAAGGTGTGAAAACAGAAGAGAATAGCACATTATCTATAGGTTAATGTATTATGAAGTTAAAATTTCATACACCAAAACTGCTGTCAAAATGGCATATGCAAACTGTGCAGACCCAGATCAGACTGCTCCTGGTATTTTCAGAAACAACTGCATAAAAAGCAAACTTTAGGGTAAAACAGTATGGAATAAAGTGTTTAAAATTTTAGGACATCTACTGTAGCCCACGTATCCAGTTTCCTTCATGTATGGAATCCTAACTTACTTGAAAACAGTCTCCTCGTAAAACCATCTGCTTGAAAACATGCACGCACGCACACATGCACATCAAAGAAAAATATCAATACTTTTGATAAAAAAGTGTCTTATTTGGAGCTATAGCTCCAAATAAGACACTTTTTTATCAAACGTATTGATATTTTTCTTTCATGTGCATGTGTGTATATCCTAAGGCAGTCTAATCAACTTATCCAAACTTTATGACACACACACACACACGCACACACACAAAAATTTTAAACTGTACCTGCCGGAGGTGCATCTAGATACTGTTTCAACTGATCTTTTGATAATGCCTTTGTGGCGAGGTTCTCTGCCGACAGCTGAGCTAGCACCTGTGGTTTCATTGTCGGAGATGAAAGTGCTGTGAACAGTTCTGTTGCTGGGCATCTCTTGGCCGGACCCATTGCTGGCCTTTCCACAACATACACCACCAACTCTGTCCTGTCAAACAAAGCAATAAAATATTAAAATTACAGTTCATGGCTCTATATCAGGCTTCTTTTCTTTTTTTTTTACCAAAACAATATTTTCCTTGCCACATTTTACCTTCACCATACCGTGCAGTTAGGTTTTTTTTTTTTATATCACTGGAAACAATGCTAACATATCAGCCTAATAAGGGCACAATTTGAAGTAAGATCAGCAAAAGGGAATATGTAATGAAATGATGCTTACGCTATATTTTCCAACTTCTTAAAAAAATAGCCATCAGAAGAGATGGCAGATCTCCAGACCCAAAGCCAGTATGGCCTCCAGAAGGTTGAACATACACAGAAATATCACTAGAAATACAACATATGCTCTAATCCTCAATTACATTCTGCAAAGTATCAGCAAGACATCTGGGCCCAGTTGTTCAAAGCTAACGACATCGTTAGTTAACGATTCGTTAAAATTTACATCCAGTAATACGCAAATATGCTGAAATTTTTTGCTGAAAAAATGTGAGTAGCTTTTGCAGTATCATAATATTGTGTATTGAATCCACTAAAATAGTTAACGAAATGACCCTTAACGAGCTCGTAAGCTAACGACGCTTTGAACAACCGGGCCCTGTAAAGCTATAGATCACAAAGGGTGTTGGAGTTATAGTGATCACAAGGTTTCTATTGCCAAATACTGTCAGTTGAGATAACTAAAAAACTGCAGCATCCAGAGCTGTGGTTCTGTACGCAACATCACTTCTCAAACTCTTGTACAGTGAACCCTCATTATAATGACAGCATTTGTTCCCAAAGACATTGCCATTAAAATGAATTTACTGTTGTAAAGAATGCTCAATGAGGAGATTGATATGTAAGAAAGGTCTTGTTTTGTTCTTATTTCCTCACAGAACATATGTTTTGGATATTTGTTAGAATTGCCTCATTATAGTGATTCTAACAAATATCCAAAACATAAGTTTCTTTAAAGTATTGAATACAACTGTCTTGCATAATTTGTGACTAACTGCTACCTCTTAAGTGAAGGGTTTGTGACAGTCAAATCATCATTTTAACGCATTTTGTCGTTGTATCGAATGTCGGTACAACCGGATTGTCTGTACAATTCTACCAAGTATTGGACTGCCTCATTAAGGTTGAGGAGATTTGATTAATTTGGATTTTACCACCCATTCAACATTGTCAAGGTCATATTAAACCATCCAGTTAACTTACTCATACTTTTTGAGGTCCTCTAATTGATTAACAAGTACTTTATGTACAGTCAAGTTCAGGAACATTGTGTGGCCGTTAACATTGCACACCCTGTATCCATATGCTGCCTTTCAGAATGTCTCAGCTATTAGTATTAGCAGTTCAAAAACATGTATATATCAGTTATTCAAAAAAAACAATCATGGAATCTTTTTCATTTTTTTTTTCCAGAAAATACAGACCGACACTCAATACAACAACAAAATTTGTTATAATGACAATTTCACTGCCACAAAACCATGGTTTAAGAGGTAACAATTGGTCACAAATTATGCAAGAATATTGTATTAAATACTTCAAAGTTACATGTTCTGGATATTTGTTAGAATCGCCTCAGCGAGGCGATTCTAACAAATATCCAAAACATATGTTCTGTGAGTAAATAAGAACAAAACAATACCTTTCTTACATATCATTCTGTCCATTAAGGATTCTTTCTTTACAACAACAAATTCACTATAATGGCAACATCTTTGGGAACAAATTCTGTCGTTGTAACGAGGGTTCACTGTAGGGTTTAACATTTCATGCAAACCATCTCCATTATAGACTTGTTCAAATTTTAGTAAGAAGTTACAGTGTCTAAATATTTAGGATAACTGTTATAGGATATATGTTACTACGGTAACTATATATCACAATATATATCATCCTGTCCAAATCTTTAGAGTTTTACATCAATCTTACTTGTTATCTGGAATTGGGTTGACAGCCTCGGCACAAACTGTGTGTTGTGGTTTGTTGCCCAGTAGTTTATGCAGTGTGTCTAGGGCTAACTGCTGGTGTGATTTTACCATGTCCACAGGTTGTTTGATGATAATAGATACCAAACCATCTTCATTCTTTCCTGAAGGCATACAGTTGTACCCAACTGCCTGTAATAAAATTGCTGTACAGTATATGTCTTAAAGTTTTGTACACCAAAATTTCTGACAAGATGACATATGCAAACAGTGCCGATCCCAATCAGACAGCTCATTCAGGAGCAGTTTGATCTTGGTCTACATTATTTGCCATTCCACTAAGTATTTTAAGAAACAACTACATAAGAAGCAGAGTCCAGTTAAAAAAGGAATGGAATAAGTGTTCAAAATTTTAGGACATTTACCATAATGTGATTGATTGACTGTGTTGGGGTTTTACGACACATCAACCATTGTGGGTCATTTTGTTTCATCTCCCAGAGAAAGGGAGAAGAGAGATAGAAGAGATAGTAGAGGAGATAAAAGAGAGGGACAGGGGAGAAAGAGGAAAATGAATGAAAGCGAAGAAACAGAAGAAATAAAAACTTCCCCCCCTTACCTGCTGCAAGGCCTTGCCCAACTGCATCAGTTGGACTCCCCGGTGATGCAAGATACACGACACCTTTTTAACATAATGTGAAAAGATGCCCAAAATCATCACCCAGTTCAGTTTCTGATCAGTGCAATATGTTATGACCCAACAGACTTTCCAACAGATTAAGCAAAGAAGAATTCTGTGGAAGATGGTGTTGCACCTGCTGGTGCCTGTTGATATTTTTAACTCTTAAAGTCTTTCATCCCTGAGTTTCTGAAGTGGACTCTTCGATCTTTGAATCTGGTCAGAACAATTTTTCCAAACAGGAGTCTCAGTAAAAAATGAAAACAGAATGTTAAACAGGGTTGATCCTTCTCATCAGGATCTACACTGTTTGCAAAAACATTGTTTTTGTCTGCAGCTCTGGAAGGGTTAACCAGTTAAATGCTAAATGACAAAATTATTGGATTGCAATATGAAGGTCATGGTCACAAAATGATACTACAGTATTTGAGTCCCTGTTAGGGAGGAAGTCTATGCCAGGTTTGATGACTAGGGATTATACGATTCATTAGAATTGGACCTAAATGCTAAGGTTGATGCAAAAAACGAATACCGTATTCGACCTAATTACCGCACATGCTCCTATAAGCGCACAGTAAAGCAATTAAGCAGCTTTTAGATTACAGTCAGTGTACTTTTATCTACTTCTTTATAAAAACGTATGTTGTGGGAACTCATTTGAATTGCCTTGACAAGTTAAGGCAATTCAAACGAGTACCCACAACATATGTTTTTATAAAGAGAGTCAGAAAATAATATTGCAAAAGCATCATTTAATACGCTCTCTGCTGATCTTTCTTTAAAGTGTGCCCTTATTAGGTTGATATTTTACCACAAGTTTGTTCAGTAATTTTGAAAAATCTAAGCGCACAGTGCGGTAATTAGGTCAAATACGGTAAGTCATTAGGCCATGAAATATAGGTCAGGGTCATAAAATGATACATTAGTGTTTGAGTCCCTTTTAAGGAGAAAGCACATGCCATGTTAGATGATTGTATGTGTTATAGTTAATCATAGAGCTAAATGCTAGGGTTGATGTAAAAAAGGCAAAGTGGTTTGACCATTGAAAACAAATCAAGGTCATGAGATGCCACTTTGTTCAAGTCCTTTTTACGGGGGAAAGTGTGTCAGGTTAGATGAATGTTGATGTAAAAGTTATTCAGAAAAGGACTTGAATGCCAGGGTGGTCACAGATGTTGATAGCAAGACTATTGGACTGATGGGCAAATGAAAAACTGAACATATATCTCACATACCAATGCATATGGGGGGGAGGGAAAAAATCTGTGTTTTCTTGTCAGCGGCAAAATCGATCCCATATCTGTGCCTATGTGGGATAAGCATTCCTATGTAGGGGGCAGCTCACATGCGACGTTGATGGACATTCCAAAATATAATCAGATGAAGTCAGGTTTTTTATGTTTCCAGCATTTATTTGTGAAACTGCGATTCAAATTTTCAAACCCTTGTAACTTTATTTGTGAACAAAAACATCAAGAGTGAGCATCCATTGTCTTAGTTGAAATCCAAGGAACATTTTGCTAAAAAGATTAGTTGGTTTTGTTATAATTTTTATTTTTCGACATTTTTTTCTGGCATTTTCCAGAGAGAAATGAGAGAAAGAGCACTGTTTTCTTGATGGCATATGAGAAAAAGAACCGATCACTGATTTTCAGTGATGACAGGAAAATGCCAATCATTGACTCCAATGCTCCATGCAGAAACTTGGCAAGCCTCATTTCCCACTGGAACATTGGACCTTTGAATTCATATTTTCCTGTCTCAACTGAACATCAGTGATGGCTCTATTTATCTCAGATGTGACAAAATTCCATCTGCAGTGGTAACCATAGATGATAGCTTCATTTCTTGCACTGTTATAGAAAGGCCAAATCTTGAATATTAGCAAATAGTATTTTTTCTTGAGCTTCAACAAATAGAGCCTTACATACAATGTAAATCATGTCCCATTCCCACGACTGACTGTGTTGGGGTTAAATGACACATCAACCCTTTTGTGTCATTTTGAGTCATCTTCCAGAGAGAGGAAGAAAAGAGATAGAAGAGATAGTAGGAGATGAAAGAGAGGGACAGGGAAGAAAGAGGATCAGGAATGAACAGAAAGAAACAGAAGGAATAAAAACATTCCCCTCTACCCTTACCTTCTACAAGGATAGCAAGCCTTGCCCTACTGTATGTTAATATCAGTTGGAGGCCCCAGATCGGAGAAGTTCAATTAGGTCTACTGTTTGCCATTCTGTCAGTACATTTTAGACACATCAAAGGGTAGTCAAAGAGACTTGGTAAAATTCTGTGTGAATTACTGTGCAGAGTCCAACTGTTTTTTGTTATTTAGAAAATAATTCTATATAAAAAATGTCAAAAAACATCTCTACCTACTCTACCTATTTTTTTTTCTAACATATTACCCTATACACACATATTTTTATTTGGCCTTTGCAAATGACAAATTTAAGATACTCTGCTTATTTTTCTGAGAACATAAAGAGCTTGATTTTTCCTGGGAATAGGAGGAGGGTGGTTGGGGTGGCGAAGGTGTTGTGTATCTTACGTCACCTGGTCTACACTGTTTGCTCAGACCTACTTTGCTACTTGTCCAAATATTTAGCATAAATTGGTAGCATAAATATTTTATCCCAGTATCACCAAATGTTTTTTTTTTTGTTTGTTGTTGTTGGTTTCACCAGGAAAATTAGGTAGGGTTAGGTTACCTAAGCACACATTTCTTTTTGTACTAAGGGTTAACTCTTAAACTGCCAAGAAAACCTGCATTTGAAAATGTCATCTGTTTATGTCGTCTGCTGAAAATATTCTTGCAAACTTTTCAAACCTACCAGGGTGAGTCAATAAGTAACCAGCCTAACTTATTTCCGGTTGAGATCCACCTCTTCTTTTTCGATGTAATTGCCCTCTAGTGTGATGCACTTAGACCAACGGTGTTCAAGTGCCATCAGCCCAGAACTGAAAAAGTCAGCGTCCTTTCCATTGACCCACTCCTCAACTACCGTTACGACTTCTTCATCAGACTGGAAATGAAGTCCACGGATATCCTTTTACAAGTTTGGGAATAGGAAGAAGTCGCTAGGAGCTAGGTCAGGCGAATAGGCAGGATATGGTATTAATTAATACCCGTTTCGCTCTAACAGCATCCATTGCAACTTTGCAAGCTTGGACTCTCGCGTTGTCCTGTTGCAGCAAAACACCTTTAGAGAGTTTACCTCGGCATTTTTCACAGATGGCGGTTCTCAGCTGGTCTAACAAGTTTGCACTTATTGTACTTCTTTTGGGTAAAAAGTCCAACATAATAACGCCTTTTGTGTCCCAAAATACTGTGGCCATCACCTTGCCAGCAGGTTGCGTCTTTAACTTCTTTGGCCTCGGGGACCAAGGCCCTACCCACTGACAACTCTGAGCTTTATTCTCTGGCTCATAATAATGAACCCAAGTCTCATCTACAGTCACCAGACGCAAAAGAAAATCATCTTTTGACCTACACTTCAATAAGGTGCTGCATACTGATGCTCTGGTTGCCATTTGCTCATCGCTAAGGGATTTGGGGACCCAACGGGCTGTTAGCTTGCGCATACCTAAATGCCTAATGCCTGCGCTATTTCTTCCCCCTGAATTCGCCTATCAGAGTATACCAGATCCCGAACTTACACATTTCCTCCTCGTTGGCATCCAGTGGGCGTCCAGACCTGGCTTCATCTTCTAAAGACGTTTGAATTCCCCTACCCAGAATTTAACCTGAGCATAAGATGGTGCAGAAGACCCATAAACATTGGCTAACTCGCCGTGTATTTTCTTGCCTGTTTTACCGTTTAAATACAAGTACCGAATTACAGCACAGTACTCAACTTTAGATGAAAAGCATGCCTTTGACATTCAATATCTTATTAAAGAATGACTCGATACGTGTGCAATTTTGTACCCATGTATAAAACATAAATTGAAACAAAGCATGAAATTTGTGACCTTCTCGGTCCATCAGAAATGGGATAGGCTGGTTGTTTATTGACACGCCCTCATAATTTTGCATACAGGTAAAGAGTGTGGACCCTGATCCGACTGCTCCTAGATCTGGGCCCACACTGTTTGCAAAAATGACTTAAAATCACAAGCAGATGACAAAGCAGACAACAATTGTTATGATTGGCAGTTTAAGGGTTAAAAAGTCTGTCAATTCTTACCTTAAACCTACAGAAAGGGTTTGTTGGCTTAAATTCTACAAACTGGTTCTGATAGTAGTAGCCCTTGCCAGTTCCCCACAGTGCCTGGATCTGGTTCCACTTTGCAATTACAGCATCCCTTTCATCACCAAATATCTGCGGCAGGGAAACAGCCTGTGCAATTTTGGAAAGTTCTTCAGCTGATTGGTCTTGTATTTGTTGTTGCTGGGGTTGGGTACCTGCAATGGTATAAAAGTATCAATAGCTCAATATCTGAGGTAGGGAAAGAGCCTGTGAAATCTTGGAAAGCTCCTTGGCTGATTGGTCTGGTATTGTTGCTACTTGGGTTGGGTCCCTGCAATGGTATAAAACTATTTATAATACTGGTCCATACATGTACATCTGAGGCAGGGATACAGTCTGTGAAGTCTTGGAAAACCAACACTGCCTGGGAATGAAATCCAGCAAAGATATACCATATTTTACTTAAGTATTGGGACAGAAAGATCTGAACAAACAGCATAGATCCAGATCAGACACCAAAATACAGTGTTCAATCAGGATCTACACTGTTTGCCACTCATCTAGCAGTTTTTAGACATGACAACAGGCATAAATTGATTGTTCTTTTAGGGCAAGTATGGTAAAGAGTTCATGTGTACAACTACTTAAGATAACTAGAGTAAGTTCCAGTATCCTTCTACTAAATATATGGGGCAGAACATTACCTTGTTTTGTTTGATTCCTGTTTAACCCATTGTTGTTTTTAATGTTTTGCAGGAATGTTTATCGACAAACCATAGTCTTTCAAAATTTTGTGTAGAAAATCATATTCAGCTTTTGAACTAAAAGGGTAATTGGCAAACAGTGCAGACACAGATCAGACACCACAGAACACGGCAACGATCAGGGTCTCCGCTTTGCAAATAGTTTAGCAATTTTTCTCTAGGCATGCCTAAATCTCATAGCCAGATGTACCCAAAATTGAAATTGGACTCTTCCAATATATAGTGTTGGGGGAGTCTATTCATTCTACAATGGATTAACAAAACATCAACCCTTTTGTGTCATCTCACATCAAAACAGGAAAAAAGGAAGATAAGAGACAGGGCTTTGGAAATACCATGCTTGACTTGTCCAGTCCAAACTGTCCAATTTCTCTGAGGACAAGTAAGAAATTTCAATTTACTTGTCCTGGGAGAAGGACTTCATAGCTCTAGCTAAGAAGAGTATCCAGATTATGAGATACATGTTTTTGTTATTTTTTGAAGAAGACATATATTATGGGTACTCATTATAAGCACCTTTGTGAAAGTCAATATTTTTCGGGCAAGTAAATCTCGACTGGACAAGTGGATTTTGACCATTAACTTGTCTGTGGACAAGTAATAAAATTTGATAATTCCGCAACTCTGAGAAGTGCTAAGAAACACAGAGTAGCCCCATATGAGAAGGGATGTATTTTTTCCATATTTATTTCCCTTGAATGTGTGTCCGTTCCCCTTAAGGAGGAGTTAACCCTAGTCCTGCAGAACTCAGATATGTCCTGCCTTTGCAAACAGTGTAGATCCAGATCAGCTGGCTTCTGAAGAAGCCAGCTGATCTGGATCTGCACTGTTTGCCATTAAGTATATCAACAATCCGGATCAAGTAATCTGGTTGGCTGAAAGTTAGAAATGGGTGTGGCATCTTAATTTATTCAGCAGGACAAGGGTTAAATTATCTGAATAATTATGGATCACATCAGGTATCATCTCTTTCAAACTAAACTGATTCTGTCTTTATTTGATTTAAAGTTTTACAGCCAGTCAACACAGTTAAAGTCTTGACATGTTGAGCCCGTCAGGATATCTTACACTTCCCTTGGGCAGGCTTAGTCCTCTAAGTGGTTAACCAGTACTTTATTAACATACGTCTGGCTTTAAACTAACCTGTGACAGTTGTGGCGCCAAAGGGTTTACTGAACAATCCTGTCCCTCCTGTGGACAGTCCTGTTGTCCCTCCAGTTCCAAATCCACCAAATCCTCCAAACCCAGAGGGAGCACTTGTGGTTGTTCCAAATCCTCCAAATCCACCAAACCCAGTGGCAGTTGTAGTCGTTGCGGTTGATCCAAAACCACCGAATCCTCCAAACCCTGGAACAAAAGGGAGTGATGATGATTTGGTGTTTTATGGCCCTTCCAACATTATTTAAGTCATACTGACAGGGGTGAGAATAGTTATTTATAATCAATCCTGAAATCTAAAATTCAGTCAAAAACTACTAATATTTTACTTATTTCTCAATAAAAACATGTGTTGTGGGTACTCATTTGAAGTGCCTCGGGGAGGCACTTCTAATGAGTACTCACAGCATATGTTTTATTGAGCAATGAGACAGTTATTATGTGGATACTCCCGCTTATCTGGAGCTATACAACTAATAATTAGTTTAATTAGTTTTTTAAAGTTATTTCAGGCATATATTAATCCAAAAAACTACTTTTGATACAAACAAGTGGCGAACAAGTGTAAAAATAAAATTTCAAGCCTAAAATGAAAGTTCTCAATCTTGAAATCAGGGTTATTCCTGAACTTTCCTATCCCTATATTGAGTCGATGACGCGTCTAATGAATACTTGCAACATTTGTTTTTATGGAGAAATAACAAAAATTATCCTAGAATTATCACCAAATACTCCTACTTAACAAGTCCTCTTCTTCTGGGATAGTTTTCTCCAGTTTTCCAATACAACATGTTGTAGGTACTCATTCGAAGCACCTCAATGATGTACTTCTAATGAGTACCCACATGGCAAACAGGGTAGATCCAGATCAAACTGCTCCAAAAGGACATGTGTCATCTGTGTCTACCCTGTTTGCGTAGGACTGTCTGTCAGAAAATTTTGGAAAAATACAGTCAGTCATGTATATATGTCCTATGCATCTACCTGACTGGCTGTGTAAATTCTATAAAATACAAATAATGATATTTTGAAGGCTTTTTCATGTTAAAGCTCCCATTCATAGTATTTGGTGACTGGGTGTTTCACATGGCTTTCAACAATTTAACTCCTATTGAGGTAATGAAGGGGAGATAATGAAAGGCTCTGTGCACTGAAGGGCCATACAGGAATAAGCAGAATCCCACCTCCAGCGGGAATCAAATGCAGGGCCTGCTTCCCATACTATTTGAGTCATGGGGTGACATTAAATTACATAGGTCTATATAAGAGTGGATATCAGGTCAACATTTTTCTTATTTCTCCACAAAAACATACGTTGTGGGTACTCAGCTTCTAATGAGTACCCACAACATATGTTTTCATGGAGAAATAAGAAAAATATGAATACTTTTAGACTGAAAGAAACGACTTAACTAGAGCTATATCATACAAGCAGAATCAAAGCAAAGGAAAACATACAATATTGAGACGATTTCTGTCCCAGAGAAGATTTGAATCCATGACAACCAGAACAGTTTGTTTGTTTTGAGGTTTTACGACCCAGTCAACCCAATGGGGTCATGTCGAGCGCGGTCAGTTTACCTAACCACATGTTTACTGGGCAGGCTTAGTCCTCTAAGTGGTTAACCAGTACTGTGCACATTCTTTCGCCAGAAACTGACAACTGCCCTTCTTGAATCAGCGGAAGGGAGAGAATGACCGTAGAAAATATTTCATGATCAATCTCCATGAAAGAATGTTGCCGACCTCGGCGGGGGTTGAACCCGCGACCTCCTGGTCTCCATTCGGACGGGGCATCCAACTGAGCCACCGAGGCCGGCCAACCAGAACAGTAGACCAGCACTTAATCTAATGCACTATCAGCATATTCAGCATGTACTTACCAGTGCTAGATGTAGTTGGATTGGTGCCAAAACCAAACCCTGTGAAAAGATGTGTACAGAATTATTTTCCAGTTATACTATCATGACAGATTAGGGCTCGGGTTATGACCTGAGACCGAGCTGTATTTGTTTGTGTTGAGGTTTTACGGCCCAGTCAACCCAATGGGGTCATGTCGAGGGCAGTTAGTTTACCTAACCACACGTTTACTGGGCAGGCTTAGTCCTCTAAGCGGTTAACCAGTATTGTGCACATTCTTTCGCCAGAAACTGACAACTGCCCTTCTTCAATCAGCAAAAGGATAACGTGTACAAAATAAGCAGGTACTCTAATGCACATGCTGATAAGGACCTGCACAGTTCATATACAAGCTCAGTTTCCATCTTTTATATTCACAACTACATGTTGGCTGCCTACCATATTACAGTCAACCCTCTTTATAAGACACTCGATACAACGACAAAATTCCTTATACTGACAATTTGACTAGCATGGAAACCCTCTCTCAAGAGGTGACAGTTAATCAGAAATTATACAGGAATGTTATTATTCAATACTTCAAGCAATGTATGTTTTGGAGATTTGTTAGAATTGCCTCACTGAGGCGATTCTAACAAATGCCTTTGTTTGTGTTGAAGTTTTACGGCCCAGTCAACCCAATGGGGTCATGTCGAGCGCGGTCAGTTTACCTAACCACACGTTTACTGGGCAGGCTTTGTCCTCTAAGCGGTTAACCAGTATTGTGCACATTCTTTCGCCAGAAACTGACAACTGCCCTTCTTGAATCAGCGGAAGGGAGAGAATGACCGTAGAAAATATTTCATGATCAATCTCCACGAAAGAATGTTGCCGACCTCGGCGGGGGTCAAACCCGCGAATTCCTGGTCTCCAGTCGGACGCGCATCCAACTGAGCCACCGAGTCTAACAAATGTCCAAAACATACATTCTATGAAGAAATGAGAATAAAACATGGCATTTATTGCATATCATTCTGATCATTAAGAATTCTTTACAACAGCAAATTCATTTTAATGGCAATATCTTTGTGAACAAATGATGTCGTTTTAACGAGGGTTCACTGTAACACTGCATAATATTGACACTACTGTATTTACCCTTAATACTGGGACACTCTTATGCCTTACTTTATTTCACCTAAAATTTGAACAAGTCCATTTGACAATATGTCTGTTTCTATAAATAGCTGGATGAGTGACAAACAGTGTAGACTCTGATCAGACACCACATTCTGCAGCATCTGATCTGGGTCTACACTCTTTGCTCAGGCCTGTCTGTCCCAATACTTAGGATTATTACGGTATAACTTCTTTTTACAGTACTTCTCCTAAAATTTTAACAAGACCATCTAATTACCTGGTGATGCACATAAAAAATGCAATGGCTGAATGGCAAACAGAATGCAGCATCTGATCAGGTTCTACATTGTTTGCTCCGGCATAATATCAAAATGTTTACCTAAAATACGACAATATGTTAAGAAGGTATTGTATTATTTTTTTTACTTCTTTAATAAGTTACTGCACATTAGGCCAGAGAAAATTAATTATTAGATTCTCATCCCCACCCACTTCTAATAAAAGCACCGCAAGCATAATACCCCGCCACAGCAATTATTTGTTTATGTATTAAAGTTATTGTTGCAAAAATGTGTGGACGGACAGACAGACACGGACGTCCAACAAGAAACCATAATACCCGGCCTTTATTGTGTGGCGGGGTATAAAAATTCTGACCAAATAATAAATTTTGAGATGGAAAACTTTGTCAGAGGCTGCTGGACTTATGCTGAAAACAGATTTTATAAGACTTTTATGAATTGCAAATGAATTATTTGCTATGAAAAGGGTATTAAAAAATGTTTTCTTCTTTTTGCACATGGCAGTTAATGTAGGTTATTGTTCACTTTACTGTATGGCCCAGGAATAAGAAAAACAAGAGGCCCACGGGCCACGGGTCGCTCACCTGAGTGACACAGTCACTGCAGATATGCAGATGTTATGCAACATTTTTCCAATCCTGTCATCGCAACTAATGAAAAGATCATCATTTAAGCAGTTCTTTATTTTGAAGAAGATATATGGCATGCCAGTCAATTGAGGGTGATCATTTGAACAAACTCTAAATGGCAGCCAGCTTGGAATTACAATCGGCACGATTTTAGCTATTTTTGATCTACGAGTCACCCCAATGCTTCCTACCAAGTTTCGAGTCAACTGGCCTTTCAGTTCAGGAGAAGAGGCGAAAAATAGATTTTCAAGATGGCTGCCATGGCGGCCATCTTGGATATCCTATTGGCACAATTTTAGCTATTTTTGATCTACAAGTCACCCCAATGTCTCCTACGATGTTTGGAGCCAATTGGCCTTTCGGTGCAGGAGAAGAAGCTAAATATAGATTTTCAAGATGGCGGCCATGGTGGCCATCTGGGATTTCTGATCAGAACGATTTTAGCTACATTTGACCTACAAGTCAACCTGATGCTTCCTACTAAGTTTCGAGTCAAGTGACTTTTGGGTTTAGGAGAAGAAGCGAAAAATAGATTTTCAAGATAGACGCCATGGCGGCCATCTTGGTTTTACGATCGGCATGATTTTAGCTTTTTTTGATCTACAAGTCACCCAAATGCTTCCTACCAAGTGTGGAGTCAACTGGCCTTTCGGTTCAGGAGAATCAGTGAAAAATAGATTTTCAAGATGGCTGCCATGGCGCCCATCCTGGTTTTACGATCGGCATGATTTTAGCTATTTTTGATATACAAGTCACCCCGATGCTTCCTACGAAGTTTGGAGTCAACTGGCCTTTCGGTTCAGGAGAAGAAGCGAAAAATAGATTTTCAAGATGGCTGCCATGGCAGCCATCTTGGATTTCCGATAGGCACGAGTTTTGCTATTTTTGATCTATAAGTCACCCCAATGCCTCCTACCAAGTTTGGGGTCAATTGGCTTTTGGGTTTAGGAGTTTAAGCGAAAAATAGATTTTCAAGATGGCGGCCATGGCGGCCATCTTGGATTTCCGATCTGCACGATTTAAGCTATTTTTGATCTACAAGTTATCCTGATGCTTCCAAGCAAGTTTGGAGTCAATTGGCCTTTCGGTTCAGGAGAAGAAGCAAAAAATAGATTTTCAAGATGGCCACCATGGCGGCCATCTTGGATTTCCGATCGGCACGATTTTAGCTACTTTTGATCTACAAGTCACCCTGATGCTTCCTAGCAAGTTTGGAGTCAACTGGCCTTTCGGTTCAGGAGAAGAAGCGAAAAATAGATTTTCAAGATGGCGGCCATGGCGGCCATCTTGGATTTCCGATCGGCACGATTTTAGCTATTTTTGATCTACAAGTCACCCTGATGCTTCCTAGCAAGTTTGGAGTCAACTGGCCTTTCGGTTCAGGAGAAGAAGCGAAAAATAGATTTTCAAGATGGCGGCCATGGCGGCCATCTTGGATTTCCGATCGGCACGATTTTAGCTATTTTTGATCTACAAGTCACCCTGATGCTTTCTAGCAAGTTTGGAGTCAATTGGCCTTTCGGTTCAGGAGAAGAAGCGAAAAATAGATTTTCAAGATGGCGGCCATGGCGGCCATCTTGGATTTCCGATCGGAACGATTTTAGCTATTTTTGATCTACAAGTCACCCCGATGCTTCCTACCAAGTATCAAGTCAATTGGCCCAGGGGTGTAGGAGGAGTAGGCTTTTAAAGCAATTGTTGACGCCGCACGACGGACGACGGACGACGCACGACGGACGACGGACGACGGACGACGGACATTGACTGACCACAATAGCTCACCATGAGCACTTCGTGCTCAGGTGAGCTAATAAAATTCACCTGCCCACACTTCGTTTTTTTCTAAAATCTGGATGAGAACCAGAATTTAATTTTCTCTGGCCTTATTAGGACAGTTCTGGCATGGTTCTTTAGAAATGCAACAACGTATGAACCTCCCAGTTAAAAGCAACCTATGGCATACACAACTAGCTAAGCCTGCACGTGAGTAGTCTTATCAGTGTCTGCACTGTTTGCTCTTATATACACATCATGTAGCTGACTGGTTTAGATTTTGATCAGACTGCACATGTACTCCAGCTGATTTGAGTCAATGACATTTGTACATGCCATAAGGTCCTTTTCTATTTGGAGTGGCTCACTTTTGTGCAGACACTTTCTTATACAGAACTTTGTCATAGCTCCAGATTTGAGAGGGTGTCCACCCAATATTTTTCTTATTTCTCCACAGTGATTGTGTTGGGGCTTAATGACACATCAACCCTTGTGGGTCATTTTGTGTTGTCTCCCAGAGAAAGGGAGAAAAGAGATAGAAGAGATAGTAGAGGAGATGAAAGAGAGGGACAGGTAAGAAAGAGGAAAAGGAATGAAAATGAAGAAACAGAAGAAATAAAACATTTCCCCTCTACCTTTACCTGCTACAAGGATAGCAGGCCTTGCTGAACTGTAAGCCAGTATCAGCTGGACGCCCCAGTAATGTAAGATACAGTATACTTTTGCCACACCCGACCACCCCAATTTCTCTACAAAAACATATGTTGTGGGTACTCATTAGAAGCGCTTTGACATATGTTGTGGGTACTCATTAGAAGTGCTTTCTCAAAGTGCTTCTAATGGGTACCTACAACATATGTTTTTGTGGAGAAATAAGTAAAATATCAGTACTTTTCAGCTGAAAATATAAAAAAAAAAAAAAAATAAAAATAATAATCATTATGCCTTATCTGGAGTATTCGTGTAATGCTGCAGTTTAGCTATTCAAATTCTGTTTACCTGTCGGTGCAGCTGACGTTTGTCCAAACCCACCAAATCCTCCAAAACCTGCAAAATAAAATCCATGTTTTGCCCTTAATAATAGGTCCAGATAAAGTGCTTTTTTTTGTAAACCTAAAAAGTATTTACACTTTTTTTTATTTCTCCACAAAAACATGTGGGATACTCGTAAGAAGCACCTTGCCGTGGCTGCACAACACACAAACCCACAACTGACATTTTCATGGTGAAATAAGAAAAATATCAATACCTTTTGGATGGATATTATATAAAACACCTTTTCCAGAACTATGTGTTAAGTATACATTTTTAATGAGTGAACCTATATCAAACCAAAAATCTGGGTCCAGTTGTTCAAAACTTAACAAAGTTGTTAGCTAACATGACGTAAAAAATTCTATCTTGAAATATGGCAAATACATTGACATTTTTTGCTGAAAAATGTGAGTAGCAAAGCTTCTCACATTTTTGCTATATTTTTTGCTGAAAAAAATGTGAGTAGCTTTTGCATTGCAAAAGCTACTCACATTTTTGCAGCAAAAATATCAATGTCAATTAATGAGTTTGTCATTAACGAGCTCATTAAGCTAATGATGCTTTGAACAACTGGGCCCTGGTGATATTTGCATAAAGGAAAACAGAATTTTTGTCTGGTCCACAGAATCTGATAAAGATGACTTTGCATTGTATGTCTCTATTGAATATATTTCAGTTATAACGAGACAGTAGAAGGATGGGTGATTATGAAAGAGTCTGTGCATTGAAGCAGCATACAGTCATGTGCTGAATTCTGCCTCCAGAGAGAATCAAACCGGGAAATTTGTGGTAACTGCTCAGCTACTTGGATGCTGCAGTCCCAATCAGATATGTGCCGGTGTGCGAAGGACAGAACCTACAACAAGACTGGTGCGACCGGTGAAGACTCAGGTCAGCCTGTGCATCTGCACAGTCTGATCAGTGTCTTTGCTGATCGTATGTGCCTTCTACAGCCTCCAGACTATCCAAAGGGGGATAAACGAGAATCCTTGCTATACTTGGTTGAAGTACAGGCTGATCTGAGTCTTAGCTGGTCACACAGGTCTTATTGTAAGTTTTGTCATGAGTTGACTCATATATCATCATAGCCAAAACATGAAAATAGTCATAGCTCCACATAAGGCACTTATTTCAACTGGAATGCACTGATATTTTTCTTATTTCTCCCCAACAAAACATATTTTGTGGGTACTTGTCAGAAGCGCCTTGCTGAGGTATTTCTATTGGGTACCCACAACAATTTCACAGAGAAATAAAATATCGTATTCGACCTAATTACCGCACATGCTCCTATAAGCGCACAGTCAAGCAACTCCGTAGTCTTCAGCTTACAGCCAGTGTAATTTTTTGCCTACTTCTTTATAAAAGCATATGTTGTGAGTACCCATTTGAATGGCATCGACTTGTCGATGCAATTCAAATGAGTACCCACAACATATGCTTTATAAAAAAAATCAGAATAATAATAAAAAACAACAACACAAAAACATCGCATAAGAAACACTAGATAACTCCTTCACTCAGCTTTTTATAAGTGTACCCTTAGTATAGGTGGATACAGATTTTACCACAAGTTTGCCCAGTAATTGTGAGAAACCTGAGCGCATGGTGTGGTAATTAGGTCGAATACGGTATTATCTGGTTTGGAGCTATGATGGTCTGGTGTGGTAAAAGCTGGAATATGCTTTGTCCCCTTAGGCCTGCTATATGGCATTAGTAGACAAAATACTAGAAACAAGTAGTTTTCTCACTGTTCAAAGAAAAATGTACTTGATGTGTATTCTAAGATGATTTTCTTTGTTTGAGTTGAGGTTTTACGGCCCAGTCAACCCAACGGGATCATGTCGAGCGCAGTCAGTTTACGTAACCACATGTTTACTGGGCAGGCTTAGTCCTCTAAGCGGTTAACCAGTATTGTGCACATTCTTTCGCCAGAAACTGACAAATGCCCTTCTTGATTCAGTGGAAGGGAGAGAATGACCGTAGAAAATATTTCATGATCAATCTCCACCGTAGAAAATATTTCATGATCAATCTCCACGAAAGAATGTTGCATTTTCTTTAATTCTCTATCACAACATATGTTGTGGTAAATATCAGAAGTGCCTGGATAAGGCACTTCAAATGAGTACTCACAAGTAATTTTTTTTTTTTTTTTTTTGTTTTTATATAGAAATAAGAAATCCCAGAACTATCACCAAATACCCCACTAACCTTTGCCTTTGTGTTTTAATTGATTTGCCTGTTTTGTCAGCAAATGTGGCTTGGAAACAGTTTAAATGAAATGCCAAATCTATTTTCCAGAAAAAAAAAACAAAAAACAAACAAACAAAAACAACAGGAAAATTATTACAGAGCTACCTGCCAATGACTATGCCATCAGCATGCTGAAAGTCAAAGAAAATATTTTGAAAATTACCTGTAGTAGCTGTACTAGCAGGGGCACCAAATCCACCAAATCCTGAAGAAAAGAGAGTCTCCTAGAGCAATCAGAGATCTTAAAGGCTCCATATTCCTCAAAAACAGACATTTTTTCTTTTAATCCAAGAAGGGTTCAATAAGTTGATATATGGTATAAATACAATCATAAAATGAGGCATCTGACAGCCTGTATAATTTCAGTTAGTCTCTCATTTTTGAACTGGATCAAAAATGAAATTATTTTTTATTGTATCTCTGAATTAATGTTGGCATCATTTCATTTCACATCATGGTCTAACTATAAATCAAGTTTCAGCTTGATCAAATGTTATATAATGTTATCTATAGGAGAATTTAGCCAGAAAGAAATGCTTACAAAAATTTTCAAAGAGACATAACTCTTTTAATATTTGGTGGACTGTAATCTCAAGACACTATGCGCTGCTCCACATCATGATCTAACTATATATCAGGTTTCAACTTGATTGAATGTTAACTGTGCCGGAAACGAAATGTTTACAAAAATTTTCAAAGGGGCACAGCACTGTTATTTGGTGGACTGTAACCGCGAAACATTATGCACAGCTCCACATCATGGTCTAATATCAGGGTTCGCGTTACTGATCGTCATTGTCGCCATTTGCGCAGAAAAATAAAATTTGGCACAAAAAATCATAAATTGGCAAAAACAAGTGGCGAAAAAAATATCGCCTGAATTACCCGCTACTGAGCCATATAATTGTCGCGCGTGTCTATCGCACCTTCCTTGATTGTATAATTCGCCAATTAACAACTCAATTATCGATCAGAAAACGGTAGTTGATCAAATTAACCTGAATTTGATGAAAGCGATAGAAGGATACATGCCGTGATGAGCAGTTTGACGGTAGCACCACTTTCCACGCCTTTCGTCCTCAGTATTCATGACACTCTGCCGAAACTACCAATCAGGAATTAATGTCAAAGTCGCATCGCCTATGTCACGGAAATTTACCCAAAATGTAATCACGTGGAACCCTATGTCAAACACAAAGATGGAAAACAAATTTACACGAGAAATAATTATTGTCATTCATCGGTTCAGCTTATTAAAGCGGTAAGTACACTTTGACAGTGCCGACTTTAATTAAGCATGTTTTGGTACCTTCTTATGAGCCTTAATTTTATTTGGCGATCAACGAACATCGTCCCGAAAAAAAAACAACAAAAAAAAATAAAAAAAACAACAACACATGAATAATGCCTCGGAGGCGGACACATTAGTCTCAGATGGACCGGATCGCGCATTCCATCCCCACAGATTGTAGCGATTTGTCATGAAACACATGTATTTGCTACGGTCATTCGCGCCTTCCACTGCTTCAAGATTGGCAGTTACAAGTTTCTTGCGGAAGGGTGTGCAATGTACTGGTTAACCGATTGTATAAGCATGCCCCCTCTTTTTTATTGGCTTGATTCGTTAAAAAATGCTGTTCCCCATTCCATTTCGCATAGACCCGACTTGTAAAGCAATTGCAGTAAACTCCCTTTAAAGTCAGTTGCAGTTAGCTCCCTTAAAACAGTAAAACCTGCAGTGTAAGAAACTAACCCCGCATTTATCAGGGTACAAATGAATATTGTTACGTTATTCTCTTACAGTATAATACATTAATAACATTATATTTATTGGCTTATACAGCACTTTTCAGAACTTTCGTTTCCATGTAAAGTGTTCTATTTTTGTGCCTTCAACATTCGATATGCAAAACAAAGACGTTATTAATTCAGGACACTGATTTTTAAACTTCTGCTGTAATTAATTAATTACAACAGAAGTTTTAAAAATCAGTGCGAGAATTAATTTTAAGTCCCCCACACCTTTCACACTATACTGAATCTTGAATCTACTGCTGCAATTAAAGGAATCAGTAAATGAACACCTTTTTTCTGACAAGATAATTCTTTGGCGAAAAATGGCCAAAATTTGGCTCAAATCTGGCTCAAAGTTAAAGAAAATGGCAAAAAAAAAAATAAAATTGGCGAAAATGGTGGCGAAAGAGAAAAAAAATCCTAGTGCGAACCCTGAATATATATCAAGTTTCAGCTTGATCGGATGCAAACTGCCGGAGGAGTTATTTGGAAACAAAACGTTTACAGACGCATAGCTACAGATAAGACATAATATTTTTCTTATTTCTCCATGAAAGCATATGTTGTGGGTACTCATTAGAAGCGCCTCAGCGAGATCCTTCTAATGAGTACCCACAACATATTTTTTCATGGAGAAATAAGAAAGATATCAGCATTTTTCGGATGAAAAAAGCACTTTATCTGTTGCTATGCAGATGGACTGACAGACGGACGTAATACATCCCGTTTTTCGAAACAAGCATATAAAAAAGAAGAAAAGTTATCCCAAAATTCTCACCAATTAGTCTCCATAGCAAGCCCTCTGGTAAGGTAAAAAGTTAAATTGTCCACATATTTAGGGTATTTACCCTTTATACAAGCTACAACATTTCTTTCTGTAAACAACGGAAATTTAGCTTGTATGAGCAATGGCACCTAAATTTGCATTGTTTACAAAGGGATTTTTGTTTGGTCAAATATAGGTTTTCTGGTGAATTTTTCAACAAAATAAACAGCAAAAAGAGGTTAATTTTCTCTCCGCACTTTCAGATTCCATGACGTTAAATCGTGCCATCATGGCAAACACTGCCATGAATTCACCAGTTTACTTTCTGTTTTCTTCACAATTAGATCATCCCCGTTGTCTCAGATTGCTGTTTTGTCAATTGCAGACATCAATAATTTACAGGATAGCAAACTATAATGATCCTCTTTTCTGAATGTGACACAGCACAAATAAATGGCTTAAAATAAAGGTTTTCTTCAAAAAATACATGTTTTTATAGGGTTTTCAGGTAAATTGAAGTTTTTAATGGATTTCAAGTAAATTAAAGGTTTTTAACCTTTAAAGCGCCAGTCACAACTATTGTCGTCTGCTTTGTCTTCTGCCAGTTACTTTAAAAGCAGTCTGTATGCAAAAAACAGGTTTGAAAAGTTTCCAAGAATATTCAAGAATAGTCAAGAATATAAACAGACGACATTTCAGACGCAAGTTTTCTTGGCGTTTTAAGGGTTAAAGGTTTTTAAGGCTCCACTAGAGGCCTGTAAATACTGAGACAGACAGCCCTGAGCAAACAAAAGAGAGCTAGTCAGACCCAGATCAAATGCCAGAGAATGTGGTGTTTGTTCAGGGTCTAAACATTTTGCCACACATGCATCTGTTTTAGACACATCAGCAGATAGTAAAATGGACTTGTTCAAGTCGAAGGTTGATCACAAGACTGTAGCAAGTCAGATGGTTGTTTTTCTCAATACTTCATCTCCTCACCATGAAGGCATTATGAAGATTACAACATTTCTTTCTGCAAAAAATGGAAATTTAGGTGCCATTGCTCGTATGAGCAATGGCACCTAAATTTGCATTGTTTACAAAGGGATCAAAGTTGCCCTTAAACAAGGGTTTCAAAAATATGTTTGAGTTACTACAGTCTTGCGCTCAACCCTCGAAGTATTAGATTTTGTTCACGTATAAGATAAAGTATGATTATTGGTAATGCATTAAGATATCCCAATATTAACCCTTAAAGCTCTGATTACAACTGCAGCAGATGACATTTAATGAATTTTTTTATTTTATTTTTTTTTTTTTTCTGAGAAAATAAGGCTTGACATTATATGTGAATCATCTGCCTGGCAGATGATTCACATGAAATGCCAAGTCTTACTTTCTCTGAAAAAAATAAAAATTCTGCTACTTGCTCAACCCTTTCAGCCCTGTAGACCAAGACAGATACTTTTGCAAACAGTGTAGATCCTGATGAGACGGCTCATAATAAGCCATCTCATTTGGATTTACACTGTTTGCCATCATGCTTGATTTACAATTCTCACCCTTTTGGCAGCAATGGATTTGTCTAAATACTGATATGGAAGAGGCTATCTCAGAAATTCAAGACTGAGAGGGTTAACAGTAAATATGATAGTACTACATACCTGCGGCAGGAGCAGATGAAGTTCCTGTACCAAAACCAAATCCTGTAACAAAAGACATAGCCAGTTGACTTGTTAACTTTTACCACTCTTCTTGGCTTAATCAGCAGACAACAAATTGGAGACACTTTTCTTATTTTTCCTAGAAAATTGGATCTGACATTTCATACCAACTGTCTCCATCTGCATGAAATATCAAGCCCTGTTCTCTCAGAAAAAATAAGAAAAATATTTCAATATGTTGTCTGCTAAAATGTTTACCCAGAGTGCTAAGTATGTTGTAGGTACTCATTAGAAGGGCCTTACCGAGGAGCTTCTAATGAGTACGCACAACATATGTTAAAATGGAGAAACTGAAAAAAATTACTCCAGAATTATCACAGAATTATCACCAAATACGCCTCCTTAACAAGTCTTCTGTGAAGCTTAAGATATGAGAGAGTATCTGGTAAATATATTTCACATAAAACACTAGAGCAAATGCCCATAGGGTCACGAATACCCTCCCGCCTGGCGCCATTTCTTAATTATAAAATATTTTAAAGTTAATGACAATGAAGGCAAGATGTTGTTTACAATGTCAGTCTCTCAGTGACACTGATCTTTCATCCCAAGTACAACTTTCCTGGAGTAAATAGTCTTCAGGACATGAAGCAAATTTGCTGGGCCATAAAATAAAGGTCACTGACCTACACATACGTGAGAAACAAGGCAAAATCATTGGACCATAAAAAGGAGGTCACAGTGATCCAAATGTCTTATCAGGTTATTTTTCATGTTGAATTTAACTTATATCCAAAGTTTCATGCAAATCCATCATGTAGCAGTAAAGAAACAAGGCAAAATCACTGGACCATGAAAAATAGGCCAAAGTGACCCACCTGTCTTATTAAGTTATTTTTCATGTTGAACTGAACTTATATCCAAAGTTTCATGCAAATGCATCAAGTAGAAGTACAGATTTAAGGCAAAATCATTGGAACATGAAAAGTAGGTCACAGTGACTCCCATGTCCCATCATGCTAAACAGAACTCATGTTCAACATTTCATACAAATCAACCAAGTAATAGCAAATTCTGCAAACCTTGAATGAAATCAATGCATCCCTTCAAAGGTTATTGAGGGGTAACATTATCTTTACCTTGTATTTTATCTCAGCAACAAAAACTAAGTCAAAAAAGGGCCATAACTTGGCCAAAATTTTGCTGATGATTACCAATATCTAACCTGACCTGTATTTTACAAAGATATATCCTTCTGTAAACTTTCAATAAAATCAATGCATCCCTGCAAAGTTATTGTGAGGAAACCACAGAGATACATATGTATAAAGTTCTGCAAAGTCAGAATGAAATCAATGCAGCCCTTCAAAAGTTATTGAGCAGAAACGAACAAAAAAACTAAGTCGATAAAGGGTGATAACTCAGCCAAAATTTGGCAGATGTTTACCAATATCGAACTTAACCTGAATTTTATAGTGATTTAAAGTTCTGCAAAGTTGGAATGAAATCAATACCTCCCTTCAAAAGTTATTGAGTGGAAACGAAAACTGTTACAACGACACCAACGAATACGATGCGGATAGACAACATGATCCTTATGTGTCTGCCATGCGGCAAGTTTGGTTGAATTCCACTCAGTGATTTAGGAGGAGATAGCGTGATTGACAGATGAACGGACGTACCAAAAAATAACATTGCTCTCGCACAACCTTACCACGAGGGGAAGTGATGTAGCAAGTTTGGTTGAATTCCACCAAGTGGTTTAGGAATAGATAGCGTGACAGACAGATGGACAGACAATGAATGGAAAAATGAAGTTTTTTAAAAGTAACACATATTTTAACAAGTAATACTTAACCTATAGATAAGGTGCTATTCTATTCGGTCATTCACCCCTTCCACAGAAAAAACGACCTTTCAGTCGTGATAAAGTCTTAATTCAGAAGGTCCCTTTAAACAGTTACCTGTATGACGTAGTTCCTCCCGCTCAAATGATCACGTGTCAGTTTCTTTTATGTGTAAAACAATACACAATTAGGAGAAAGGAGCGAGGGAAGGGAGGTGGGACGATAAATACTTATCTATAGGTTAAGTATTACTCATTAAAATATGTTTTACTTTTAAAAAACTTCATTTTAACTTCGTAATACATTAACCTATAGATAATGTGCTAGAATTTGTAGAATAGGAGGGAGGATTTCTCCTAATAAGTTAGTCCCAACTTCTGAATTAAGACTTAGTAAAAAGATTTATTTTTATATATATACAAGAATTCCGCGGAAGGCGTCATCGCACCTGCTGGCGCAAAAGTCACAGGAGCCACAATCAGAATGTGGTTATTAAATAAGTTTATTTCATTCTTAGCAGTGCTTACTTGGAAAACTGGGTTGAAAAAAATGTAGACAAAGTGCCTAGTGGGGCACATATATTCCAGGCCAGTCCCATTCCCTCTAATGGCTATATCTTCAGCACTGACTTTTCGTATCATACAGCCCAATGATAATGGAACGTTGACGTAAAATGTGTAAAAGTCACTGGAGCATGAAATATAGGTCAAGGCAGGGCCTGACAAATCAAAAAAAAATCCACTTGCCCACTGGGCAAGTAAATTTTTTTTTCACTTGCCCAGCTCAAATTCCTACTTGCCCAGGATTTGTGCGGCTCAAATTCCTATATGCCCAAGATTTGCAAACAGAAATAGAAGTCCCACTTTTAACATTGCGTTAACAAGTCTATGAAAGCAATACTCTTGTAAATCCCAGTTAATATACAGAAAAGCGAGGTTTTAAATGGTGTACATAAGTTTACTCCTTTTTTTTGGCTCAAAAACATAGATAATGGGCACTCAGTGAGGTAGTTTCAGACCCTACAATCTAAGTTTGCAATGGAAATAAGAAAAGTATCATAATTTCACATCAGAAAATACCAAAGGGATGAAAAGAGAGCATATTGAAAAAGAATTTTATTTGTATTTACTTGAAGCCTTGAATAAATACTCATGTGTTTGTAAAAAAAAAAAAAAAAAAAAAAAAATTCTTAAGGTAAATGTATACACCTGCAAGGAAATTAACTTGATTGAAGAACTGCCTACAAACTATAGGACAATTCATAATTAAAAGACTTCATTTTTTATCAAAGAAGCCATTTTGAAAATGGTGTATTCATTTATCCCAAGAACAGAGAACAACCTCCAAGAAATTGGAAAGAACTGAATATTATTCTGTGTGGTATTGTATATCAGTGCTCATCAAGTCTTTCTGGTTTTAGGAGCACATAAGTCATCAAGCACTAGTCAGTTGTGTAAGCCATCAGTGTTCATATTTTGTTTTTCATCCTAACACGTTATCAGTAATATCAACAGAGATTAAATTTTTCATAAATGACTTTGACACACAGTATTTTTAGTCTTACAAATTCATTATTATTTGATGAACACTAAGTAAATCCAGATTTCGAGAGGGAAATAACAAAGGTTTTGCAAACAGGCGAGATCGTAACGGTATCACGCTTTTTTTTTCTTTTTTTTTTCCAAACAAAAACTCAATTTCTTACCTGTGTTTTTATATTGTGTCATTTTGTACTTTCGTTTTCATAGCCAAACACGTCGTAAGCAACGACTTATTTCATTGGTGTATGCCCAGTCGCATAGCCAATGAAATACGAGAATATCAAAAACCAATAATTGCCGACCTTACTTGGTTCATACTACACAGAAGCCATGTTTAGATACAATTATTGATCAGCTGTTACGACGGAAGATTAAAGGCACGCGCCGGAAGGTAAACAACTGATCAATTGGATTAACGGTAGTGTGATAATGAAAACCGTTATACATGGGTTGTCTGCATTAATCAGGACAGCTGGGCAATTAATTATCAATATTTATTGACATCTTTTGATCAGACTTTTTTACCGTAAATACTCGCACTTTTAACTGTCCTGGCGATTTTTTGACACTTGCCCGACCGGGCGTCGTAAAGACGGAACAGACTTGCCCGGCGGGATTTAGGACTTGTCCCGGGCGGCCGGGCAATGGATTTGTCAGGCCCTGGTCAAGGTCACGGGTCAAGGTACCTGCTAATTCAATACATCAAGGAGAAGCACAATGCAAGGTATGGTGGTTGTAGGCCTTATAGTTGAGGAGTTATCAAACATCAATGTAAAATGTGTCAAATATAGGTCAAGGTACCTGCCAAGCCAGGGCAATGAGGTGAAGCACTATGCAAGGTTTAGTGGTTGTAGGTCTTATATTTGAGGAGATACCGAACATCAACATAAAATGTGTCAAAGTCACTGGA
The DNA here is from genome assembly GCA_964016985.1 of Anodontia alba. Classification (NCBI taxonomy): domain Eukaryota; kingdom Metazoa; phylum Mollusca; class Bivalvia; order Lucinida; family Lucinidae; genus Anodontia; species Anodontia alba. The sequence continues at coordinate 43,922,501 of OZ024826.1, forward strand.
GTGCACAATATAGGTCAAGGTCACCAGGCCATGGTACCTGTCGAGTCAGTACATCGAGAAGAAGTGCTATATAAGGTTTGGTAGTTGAAGGCCTTACAGTTGAGGACATATGGAAGGGTGACATAAAAGGTGTAAAAGTCAACGGAGCGTGAAATATAGGTCAAGGTCACCCAGTCAAGGTACCTGCAGAGTCCGTACATTGAGGAGAAGCACTATGCAAGGTTTGATGGTTGTAGGCCTTATAGTTGAGGAGATATTGAACGTTGAGGTAAAATGTGTAAAAGGCACTGGAGGGCAAAATATAGGTCAAGGTCACCGGTTCAAGATACCTGCCAAGTCAGTACATATAGGAGAAGCACTATGCAAGGTTTGGTGGCTAGAGGTCTTACACTTGAGGAGATCTGGAACATTGATGTAAATTATGTCAAAGTCACTGCAGCCAAAATATAGGTCAAGGTCACCAGGTCAAGGTATCTGCTGTCAGTACATTGAGGAGAAGCACTTTGCAAGGTTTGATGGTTGTAGGCCTTATAGTTGAGGAGATATCGAACGTCGACGCAAAATATGTCAAAGTCACTGGAGCGCAAAATATAGGTCAAGGTCACCGGGTCAAGGTACCTGCCAAGTCTGTACATCTAGGAGAAGCACTATGCCAGGTTTGGTAGTTGTACGCTCTATAGTTGAGAAGATCTGGAACTTCAACGTAAATTGTGTCAAAGTCAATGGAGCGCAAAATCTAGGTCAAGGTCACTGGGTCAACATATCTGCCAAGTCAGGAGGTCAGGGAGATGTGTCATGCAAGGAATGATGGTTGTTGTAGAATTGTAGTTGATCAGAATACTAACTTTGACGTAAATGTCGAACTTCGACATAACAGAACTGTTAAGAGACAGACGGACGGACGAACGGACAGACGAATGGAAAAGCGGTCACCTATGTCGAAAAGTCAGGAGGTCAGGGAGATATTTCATACAAGGTTTGATGGTTGTTTTGTCTTGTAGTTGATTAGAATACTAACTTTGACATAAATGTCGAACTTCGACATAACAGAACTGTTAAGAGACGGACAGACGAACAGACAGACGAATGGAAAAGTGGGCACCTATGTCGCAAAGTCGGGAGGTCAGGGAGATGTTTCATGCAAGGTTTGATGGTTGTTTAGTCTTGTAGTTGATTAAAATACTAATTTTGACATAAATGTCGAACTTCGACATAAATGTTGACAGACGGACGGACGAATGGACAGACATACAGAAAAGCGGATGCCTATGTTGCAAAGTCAGGAGGTCAGGAAGATGTTTCATGCAAGGTTTGATGGTTGTTTAGTCTTGTAGTTGATTAGAATACTAACTTTGACATAAATGTCGAACGTCGACATAAATGTTGACAGAGGGACGGACGGACAGAAAATCGGACGCCTATATCGCACCCTGCTACAAGCAGGTGCAATAATAATGAGGACATAATTAGTGCTTAAGGCAATAATAAGGTCCTTTAACCAAGGATAAAGTAATCCAGGGTTAAGATATATATCATAAAGGTATAATATAATATAATTAGTACCTTTCTAGTATAGCATCAGGTCTAGCGGGGCTGTTGACGTTGTCTACACATCCATAGCTGATTGCTGTTGGCCCCCCACCACTTTTTGGGCCACTACAATGGGGCCCAAACTTTGGAGATTCTGTGCTTGTTGAGACATGTCTCTGAGATAGAATTTGGCAAAAGCTGATGAACTATTCCAAACCGCTGCTTGAAGTATATCATTGAGAGGAACTTTGTCGAAGAAAGCCCAAGAAGAGGAAAGAGCTCTAACTTCATGAGCTTTGATTTTAAGGAAAGAGATGTCTCGTTTAGTGAGTTTCCTATTGGCAAGTGTAACAGTGTAAGATATCCATCTCGAGATAGTATCTTTAGAAATATCCTTATTGCCTTTAATAGGAAGAAAGAGTCTAGTTCTATTCCGGCGATAAGAGCTAGTCATTTTGAGATAGAATTTCAGAGCCCTAACGGGGCAAAGAAATCTGTCAGTATGTTCCCATTTACATATTCGAGCAAGACTAGGAACAACAATAGGATCTGGTTTAACAGAAGGAAGCTGATTTTTTGCTAAAAAGCCAGACTTAAGAATCAAGGAAACTGAACCATCAGATTGATTAAATCTTAAATGTTGTGAATCCATAGCTAGAGCATGTATTTCACTACACCTTTTAGCAGTGGCAAGAGCTAAGAGAAAGGCTGTCTTAATAGTAACATGAAATTTAGAAGCCTTATCAAGAGGTTCAAAAGGTTCAAAAGGTGGTTTTTGTAGACATACTAAAACCCACGATAAGTCCCATTTAGGTGTAAGAGATCTTTGTACTGGTCGTTGAAGTTCAAAAGATCTGATAAGTTCAGATAAAACTGGATTAGATCCGATTCTATTACCAGTTTTAAATTTTAGAGTGTTAGAGATCATAGATCTATAACCTTTAATAGTACTAATCTGACATTTCTTTTCCGAAAAGAGAAAGATTAAGAAATTGGCTATAACTGTAATAGGGGCCGAGATCGGATTAACCTTTTTTGTATGACACCAATTAGAGAAGATGGTCCATTTTGCATCATAGACTTTTTGTGTAGATGCTCTTCTTGATCTGGAGACAAAATCTGCAACATTTTGTGAAAATTTCTTATCTCTGATTGATTGTTTGATAACTCCCAAGCATGAAGGTCAAGAATTGGAAGGTTTTGATGGACAAATCTTCCTTTGGATTGAGTTAGTAGTCTTGGAATTAGTGACAGGCGAATCGGAGCTGACACTAATAGAAGAAGTTCTGAGAACCACTGTTGTTGTGGCCAGAACGGAGCTATGAGAACTATTCTGCACTGATGTTGTCGGATTTTCTCTAGAACAGCAGGTATCAGAATAAAAGGAGGAAAAGCATAAGCATGAAGATGATTCCAGTCCATGGCCAGGGCATCTATCGCTAGTGCTTTGTAGTCTTGTACTGGAGAGACATATAATGGGAGTCTGTGGTTGAATCTTGTTGCAAACAGATCCACATTTGGGAAGTTGAGCATCTGGAATACTGAATTCGCAACTGTTTGATCCAGAGCCCATTCTGTCTTGATAGGTTTGACTCGTCTTGAGAGGCGGTCTGCAAGAATGTTGAATTTGCCTGGGATGTGACGTACTCTGATAACTATGTCTTGTTCCAGGCACCAATTGAGTATTTTCCAAACTTCTACGCAAAGATTGGGGGAATGAGTGCCACCCTGTTTGTTGATATATGAGACCACCGTTGTGTTGTCTGTGGATATCATGATGCAAGAATGGTGAATAAATGTTTTGGCTTGTTTCAGTGCTAATCTTATGGCCATCATTTCTAACATATTGATATGGAGCTGGGATTGGTTTTCTGTCCAGCGACCATGAAAGGACAGTGTTGTCGGCTCTAAATGAGCTCCCCATCCGTAATGACTGGCATCCGTATAAAGGAAGAATTCGGGGTCTGGAGGATGGATAGAAGTCCCTGTCTTGAATCAAATGGGGTTTATCCACCATTGTAAGTGAGATCGAATCATACCGTTTATCGAGATCGGGTGATCGAGAGGAAGAATATGAGGTTTCCAGACAGACAGCAGGCACATCTGAAGAGGACGTTAGTGCAGTCTGCCTAGGAGAACAAGGTCTGCTGCAGCACTGAGTTTGCCCAAAAGAGAAAGCAAAGTTCGTGCCGATACGTGTTTGGCTGACATTATTTTCTTGATTGTTAGAATTAGGTTCTGTACTTGATCCGCTGGAACCCTGACTAAATTTTGATGCGTCAGAAATTCCATACCTATGAAGGTGAATTTCTGAGCAGGAAAGAGATCTGACTTCTTGAGATTTGGCAGAAAACCTAGGCTTTGGATAGTTTGAATGCAAAATTTTGTCTAAGTAATCAGTCGGTTGTGAATCAGATTTTTTATCAGCCAATCATCTAGGTATGGAAAAACTGATATGGCACATTGGCGTAGAAAAGCTGCTATAACGTCCATCAGTTTAAAAAAAAATTAACGGACTTAGGGACATTCCGAACGGTAGGGCCGAAAAGTGATATACTTGATCTTCGTGTACGAAGCGAAGATACTTCCTGGATTGATGATGTATAGGCATGTGTAGGTATGCATCTGTTAAATCTATGGAGACAGCCCAATCGTCGAGTCTCATCGCTTGTCTTACCAATTTGACTGTTTCCATTTTGATTGCTTGTTTCTCTATGTAACGGTTTAATAAAGACAGGTCTATTATTAAACGAAACTTTCCGTTCTTTTTTGGCACAAGGAATATCCAGGAATAAAAGCCGGGAGTTCCCGGATTCTGTACCCTTTCCACTGCCTGTTTGTTGAGAAGGTTTTCGATCTCTTCTCTGAGAAACGGGGAGGAAGACTGACTCATTCTGATCGGAACAGATGACAAAGGAGGAATTTTGATGAATGGTATCCTGAATCCGTTTCTTATGATAGAGAGGACCCATTTGTTGTCTGTTATTTCCTCCCATTTTTCCACAAAATGGGCCAATCGCCCTCCCACTGGAATGTCCGCGAGCGGAAGAGCAGGCAGTGGAAAGGGCGGGCCTTCATAATCTTGCGGAGGAAGAGGCAGGTTTAGAGGAGGGGAACTGACGGATGTTACCAGTCCTCTTGATATTATCTTTCTTAGTGTGAGAAGATGAGCTTTGAGGAATATTTTTGGACCTATACGATTGCGTAGGTTTAGGTCTGGATGTTGTTTGTTTAGCAGGATATTTAGGTATCTTGAAAGCTCTGCTCTGCGAAGGAGGCTTAAAAGAAGATTGTGACTGAATGGATGTAGAAGCTAGAAACCTTTGCTGTTGAGCTTCAAAGTTTGATTTAGCTATTTCTTTTATCCTGCCATCAAATAAGGATTTCGAGTTAATAGGAGCGTTCTTAACTCGTATGTGGAATTGTCGAGAAGTAGTTTAGACGAAGCTAGGGCTGGGTCCCTCCTAGCTTGGAATAATTCAGTAGTTAAAAGTGTAGACATGGCAGTAGCATGTTTAATCGAGTTGGCTATGGCCTCCAGAAGTCTGGAAAGGGCTGCAACCGACATCGATTCCTGTTGTAATGAAAGGAAGGCAGCTGAAGAAAACAGATCAGCATGAGAATTAATGGAGACTAGTTTTCTAGCCTTCCTTTCCCATGCTTCCAGATTCTTCAGCGGAATGGAAGCTCTTCCTTTATTAGAAATGTCTAGGAGAGATGCATCCGCTTCTAATTGAGGGATATTGTCAGTTGGCAAATATTGGTTTTGGCTCTTGTAGAATTTAGTCGGAGCAAGAGCCGAAACCAAGCTTTGCGGGCAAATCCAATCTCTTGAACATTTGTCCGAGTCTAGTCTATTTTGAATATATTTTGTTGTATTTTCTACTAATTTGGATTGTGGGAGTACAAGTAATGGAGTGGAACGAGACTCCATTAATTGTTCGATCCCAGAGAGAGGTTTTAATGGAGCTTGATCCTGCTGAGTTTTGGGGCATAACTCAAGAGGAAGAAGCCGGTAGACCTCGTTAATCGCATGATCAAATGACCAGACTTCAGATTCAGTTTCCGAATCTGACTCCTTGTTCTGTTGAGTGAGATTCGGTTGAAACTGATCATAATTAATAGGTTGATTAGTGATTGAACTAAAATTAGTCTCCTCAGGTTGTATTGGAGTTGGCGTTTGAACAACCTGGGGAGATTTATGAGCCATTGTGTATCTACCAATGTCAAGTTGAGATTGGGAGGAATTTGATGAAGAAGAAGGCGTCATCGATCATCTTCTTCTCTTTTTATGAGAGTGCTTAGATCTCTTTGAATTTTTCTTTCGCCGAGAAGAACTCAAAGAGTCTGATCTAGAAGTAGAGATAGAAGAAGAGGACGATCAATGTCTTCTTCTCTTTTTAGATTTATGCTCTCTTTTTGACTGATCCTTCCTTGAAGGTCTGGAGATAGATAAATCATTTGAATTAGGAGGCTCAATCATTACACTCGGATCTGAGACCTGCCAAAAATCAGGTTCGAGTGGAATTATCTGTCTAGAAGAAGAATGTTCATATCCAGGAATTAAAACATTGGACAATCTGTGGACACTACCATGTGAAATATGGCTACTTATGGACTGAGCGTAGCTTTGTACAGGCACATTTATAGGTATATAACCAGGCGGAATTTGTGTTTGTAGGTCATATGCGAATGACTGTAAACCAATGGCTGGTTGACTGGCGCCTAGTTGACTGGTGCCTGGTTGACCAGTGACTGGATGACCCATGATGGATGACCGGAGATAAGTTGCCCAGTGACTGGATGACCGGTGACTGGTGGGCTTAGTGCCCGGTCACTCTAAGTCTGCCGGGCTGCCACCTTGATGGGTCCTGCCCCGAGCAGTATAGCTATGAGGGGCGGTGCTCCCATCAACTGTCCCATTGTCAGACATGTCTGACTGGGACTTCTTGGATTTCTTGGATTTCTTCTGTTTTCTCTTCTGCATTATAACTGATTTTCTAATGGCATGAAGACGTCTTCTTTCTGCTAGGTTCCAAACTTTTTCTGTCCAGGAACTGCAAATATAACACAGAGAGATACGTGTGCAAGAATTACAAGTTAAACAAGATAAATGTGTATCCCATTTAGCTTTTAAATGGCCACAGTTGCCGTGGGCGAAATGCATCGACTGACGTGGAAACAAAGGAAAAAATTTAACATTGAGAAAACAAGAAATCTAAAATCGATATTTTGAAAATAAGTACATAGATAGTAGAAGGAGTGAATATAGAACCAGAGAAAGTCAAGGATATAAAAATTTTAACCGTGTAGAATAATTTTAATCCATTTTTTCTAACACAGAATAATAATCCTTGAACAATTCACAGTCCACAGAAAAGAAACTGACATGTGATCATTTGAGCGGGAGGAACTACGTCATACAGGTAACTGTTTAAAGGGACCTTCTGAATTAAGACTTTATCACGACTGAAAGGTCATTTTTTCTGTGGAGGGGTGAATAACAGAATAGAATAGCACATTATCTATAGGTTAATGTATTATGAAGTTAAAATAATGTTGCTCTCGCACAACCTTATCATGAGGGGAAATGATGTATCAAGTTTGGTTGAATTCTACTCGGTGGTTTAAGAAGAGATACAGTACAGCTCATGTGGTTTTTCAAAATCCCCTCTGAGCCGGTGGGGAGTGGATTCGGATGAAAAGGATTAAATTTTAGTATCCCACGGTGGTTTCACCCGGGCCGGTGGATCCGCTGCGTTCCCGTGGTAAAAATCGCCGGATAAAATTACTTTCGAAAAGGTAAAATTCGATGTGATTATGACAGGTAATTGAAACAGCCGCGGGGGCCACGCGGTGTTTCCGCGATGAAGTGAGAAAGCTGTTTCCAAAGGGGCGTGGCTAAAGCCAGTCGTACTTTTTCGGCATGCACGGTTGAATAGGACCAAACTGCCGACCTGATCAAATCAGCCTTTTCAACTCATTGTGTGACAGCAATTAACGAATTTTGATTGTACGCATTCCCATTCGCCATGAGCGCACAGGATTGTTGGTATCTGCGTACACAAAACCTACCGCAAATTCGGCGCATAAATTGCAATATTCGTACGTCTTGCTTGAGTCAGTTTTGCTCATCAGCATCCTTTAGAATATTAATAAAGCATCGAAACACTGCGACTGCCGACAGACAATAACGAATGCGTATGGCCAATGCATAGAAAAGGATGAATTTTCCAAATTGCCACTTTCTGATCCCCCAAAATTAGGTTTATTCCCTTGTTCTCTTGAAATATTAACCAATGCTGCCCTGTTCCTTTAAATGTATTTTGGTGTTCCCTTGGTCTATAGAAAACCCCGGTAGCCCCATTCACTGTTCGAGCAGGTAACATGGGCCGCAACAAAGCTCTGTATGAAAAAGTACCAGATTCTGTGGCTTAGTTTGGTCCGGCCAACAAGTGGGCATGGCATGGTCATTTTTACTTAATGTGCCATAAAAAAACAAAACAAACACTCAAAAATCTCAAAGAGAATCAAATATCTGCCTCGAATCCACGAATTACGTACAGTACAGTCAGCGCAACCTTACTACGTGTCGTTTTCACTAGCGAACGAGGAAAGGATTAATTTCCTCGCAAGTTCCGCGCTCTTTCCACGTTCTTTCCACGCTCTCTCCACGATAATTTCGCTCTTATCACACGCAACAAACCCGACCGCAACGCGGAACGTGAAATTTGCGTGTCACTCGATAGTTCCACGATCGTCACGCGCTACAGGTAAGGTCGCTTCACGCTTCACTCTACAACCCATTGCAACCTGTCTGCATTTTATTTTAGATCAGTACCGCATCCGTTCTTCTGATCCCACTGTGTTTACACGTGTACGGTAGTACATGATTTCTATTTGTAATAACGATAATATTCTTGTATCATTGTTTGCCTTAATTGTTATTAAGTTCTTGTGCTTTATACCGTGATCACACTGTTCAGAAAGAAACGAGGATTATTTTTTTTTTCGTCAGTGTCTAACGTCTAAGTAAATAGCAAATAAAATGTCAAGCAGAGCACTAACCAGAGAGTCAGGGACTAGTTACCTTGTTCAGTTTTTTTTTAGGACAATGAGTATTTAGTGGTAAATAGAAGCAGCATATTCAGAGAGGGCAGGCTAGTGACCGACGACGTTGCAAACATTCAGTGGGGTGTAAATCCTAAGCAAACTAGTAACTAGTCACATGTAACGTAACGCTTAATTTACAAAAAAAAAAAAATGGCGTCTACTAATATGCTAAGCGCTTCGAGGGTAAAAGTAGCGATACATTTCAATTGACAAGGGAGACAGAAACGGACACGCTGGAATGTATCTACACTGCTCGGATCGAGGCCTGGACATGGTTGGACATGGGTTAGGACTGCCCATTCAAATCACCACTTAATGATGACGGTGACTTGGTGTCTTATGTCTCTTTCAACAAAAAAAAAAAAAAAATATTTAAGTCATATTGAGATGATAGAACGGGGCGTCTGGTCAGGGTATTTACTGTTTGCCGTTTTTCTCTAGGAATATCTAAATCTCATAGCCGGATGTATCTAAAATGGACGAGCCAGAAGCTTACAAGTTTTGCAAACTCTCTCTCTCTCTCTCTCTCTCTCTCTCTCGAAAGCTCTTTCTTTTTACCCTCATGCAAATATGACGGGTCTCCTTTCGAGCTAGAAGTTGTTTGCACTGACTTTATTGGAAAAATGGTATTGCACCGGCGGGAATCGAACGTGATTCGATCCCCACTTATCATGAAACACATGTATTTGCTACGGTCATTCGCTCCTTCCACTGCTTCAAGATTGACAGTTACAAGTTTCTGGCGGAAGGGGGTTCGGTGTACTGGTTAACCGCTTATTGTATAAGCATATACAATTTACAGGCGCGATTCATAAAAAATGTTGTTCCCAATCCCATTTCGCATGGGCCCGACTCGTTAAAGCAATTGCAGTTAACTCCCTTTTGATAGTCAGTTGCAGTTAGCTCCCTTAAAAGAGTAAACACCTGCAGTGTGAGGACGTTACCCCGCATTTATCAGGGTACAAATGAATATTATGTTATGTTATTCTCTTACAGTATACATTAATAGCATTATCTTTACTGGTTAATAGAGCAATCTTCAAAACTTTCGTTTCCATGTAAAGTGTTCTGTTTTTGTGTCTTCAAAATTTATGCAAAACCAAGACCGTAATTTATTAAACCAGTAAAAGAGACGCATGTATAAACCTAGCATCGGCGGGAAAGAATCTTCTAAATGACATTTGTCCATAATATTATCATATGCCCTCGCGGACATTCTAAGCAGAGTCTTCCTGGTTAGAAACCAATACTAAGTTACGAGGACAAAGTGTCTTGCTCAAAGACACAACACATGGTGCTCGCAGGTATCGAATTACCACTATCTGGGCTAATTCAGCAGACGACAAAAAAAAAGAAAAAAAAAAAAAAAAAAAAAATCGTTATTTTTTTTTATTACCAAGAAAACAGGATTTGACATTCATGCAATGGAGACAATTTGAATGAAACGCAAATCTTGTTTTCTTGGAAGAATGAGAAAAATATTTCAAAATGTCGTCTGTTGAAAATTTTAGCCAGACACAGGCGTTATGGTTTGCACAAACAAATCGCGCATGGGTCTGTGCATGGCGAAACCTACGATGTCATGTACGAAGAGACGGATCAGCCCGCACACTCTGAGCCTGCACATCAGTACTCTGATCAGAGCCTTCGCTAATCGTATGTACCTCTGCAATCTCTGGTTTTAACAAAATGTCTTGTGCGACGAGCGAAGACTCGGGTCAATCTGCGCAGCTGCACATTCTGATAAAAGCATTCGCTGATCGTATTTACCTTCGATAGCTGGGCTGTCCAAAGCGGGATAAACAGTGCGACTGCAACAGCACATTCCGATCAGACCCTTCGCTGATTGTACAATATGCACCTTCTTCGGAATCCGGGCTATTCAAGAAGCTTGCTTTATATAGTGGGTCGATGCACTGACCTGAGTCTTTGCTGGTCGCACGTACATTGTACTATTGTACGTTTTGATGTCCGGTTCATTGTACGTACGTTGTAAATCATACTTCAGACATGAGAACTTTATACCGACGTAATTTTGATTTGAACTGGAGTTAAACGGCCCAGTCTACACTATTTCGGTCTTGTCAAGCACGCACACTTTTCCGGGTTGGGCTTATTCATAAGCTATTAATCATTTCAGCAGAAACTAATAACTGCCCTTCTTTTCTTTCATATACCTTACTTTTGGAGTTACGGCCCTTTGAACACTGAAAATATTTTAGTGATTTCTGTTTTTTTTTTTTTTTTTTTTTTTCTGTCCGCTCTGTAACTTGAAAACTATTTGAGATATTTTCTTGAAACTTATTAGAGTCATGGTACTTGCTTGATGTAAGTGCAGTGGCGGGGCATGGGGAAATGTCTGCAGCCCTTTTATTAGATATTTAACAGTATGAAATATTGGGAAATGGTGCCTCGGTGGTGCAGTGGTAAAGCTTCTCGTCTTGTCAACCGGGGTCATGAGTTCGATCCCAGGCTTCTCAAGCCTTTCATATTGGACTTTAAACCAAGGTCCATATCTCCGTATGTCCTAGCTGTTAGTAGGACGTAAAAAACTCACTCGTTTTAATTGTCATTAGCCTCTATTGTCCCTTGTGCGCGTAAAGTGTGTTTTTGTGTGACAGACACCCTTTTCACAAATCCTGTCTTGTTGATTCAATGTCTCTTTGATAGCAGAAGCACCCCTTTAAGTAAATTCCTATTGACACGTGCGGTTGCTGCACATAAGTGAGAATTTCCCGGTCTTTTACCACAGTACGTCATTTATACTGAGCGCGTGCGGTTGTTGCATGGGAAAAAGCAGTTACAGGAATACCAAATATAAAATACGTAATTCGTAATTCGTCGACTGGGGGCAGATGTTTGATTCTCTTTGTGACTTTTGTGTGTTTGTAAAAACGACCATGCCTGACCCACTTTTGTGGCCGGACTAGACTAAGCCAAAGAATCCGGTACTTTTTCGTATGGAGCTTTGTCGAGGCCCATGCTACCTTGATAACTTTTGCATGATTTTTCTAATCGAAATTCAAAGAGCAAGCTTTGATATTCGCACGTTCTATTCAATAATAATCAATAATTAATGTGTGGCCTGTGTCACGGTTCATGACTCTGGAAAGAAATGAAAACAATCAGAACGCATTAGAGAATTTTTATCTTTTCACACTTTAAAAGACGTACATGTACTGCAATCAGAGTAGTGCATGGACAGTAGATTTTGTTTTTACAGGTAACGGTAAAGTTGAGCGTGCACTAATCTTTTCCACGCCCGGGTTTCCACGCCTATAATCCGTTACACGCTCGATCACACGCTTGTAGCGAGAATTTCCACGCTTGTCTTCCACGCTAAACGTTGAACTCGCGTTACTTTCTCGCTAATCCCGCGCAACTTCCACCATAAAAAGTCACGTGACTTGCGTGTTTCCACGCTTGATATCGCGACACGTAGTAAGGTCGCGCTGCCTGTTCTGTATTTATGTTTGGTATTCCTGTAACTGCCTTTTCCCATGCAACAACTGCACGCGCTCAATATAAATGACGTAATGTGATAAAAGACTGGGAAATTCTCACTCGCGTGCAGCAACCACACGTGTCAATATAAATTTACTTAAAGGAGCGCTTCTGCTATCAAAGAGACATTGAATCAATAAGACAGCCCAAGCAAAAATGGTGTCTGTCATACAAACAACACACGTAACGAACAAGGGGCCACAGAAGTTAATGACAATTCAATTGAGTGAGTTTTTTAACATCCCACTAATAGCTAGTTCATACGGAGGTGTGGACCTTGGTTTAAAGTCCCATATGAAAGAAGCCTGGGATCAACATGACCCCTGGGTGACAAGGCGCGCAGCTTTACCACTACACCACCGAGGCACCCTTTCCCAATATTTCAACCTGTTAAATATCTAATAAAAGGGCTGCAGACATTTCACCATGCCCCACCACTGCACTTACATCAAACAAGTACCATAACTTTGTTAATAAATTAATTAAGTTTCAAGAAAATATCGTAAACAGTTTTCAAGTTACAGAGCTGACACAAATATATTACAGAAATCACTAAAATAGTTTCGGTGTTCAAAGGGCCGTCAAAGTATATGAAATAAAAGAAGGGCAGTTGTCAGTTTCTGCTGTAATAGCTTATGAATAAGCCCGCCCGGAAAAGTGTGCGGGCTCGATGAATAGTATTGACTGGGCAGTTTAACTCCAGTTCAAACAAAAATTACATCGTTACAAAGTTCTCATGTCTGAAGTATGATTTACAATGTACGAACTTTGAACCGGATAAAACGTACAATACTACAATGTACGTGCGACCAGCAAAGACTCAGATTAGTCTGTGCATCGACCCACTAGATAAAGCAAGCTTCTTGCATACTGTACGATCAGTGAAGGGTCTGAACAGAATGTGCTGTTGCAGTCGCACTGTTTATTCTGCTTTGGACAGCCCGGCTATCAATGGTAAATACGATCAGCGAATGCTCTTATCAGAACGTGCAGGCGCGTACTGACCCGAGTCTTCGCTCGACACACAAGACGTTTTGTTACACCCAGTAATCACAGGGGGTACTTACGATTAGCGAAGGCTCTGATCAGACTACTGAGATCTGCTGATAAGCAGTCTCAGAGTGTGCAGGCTGATCCGTCTCTTCGTACAAGTTTTATTGTAGGTTTTGCCATGCACAGACTCATGCGCAAATTGTTTGTGCAAACCTTAGGGCTGAGCACCCTGGGTACAATTTTCAGAAGACAACATTTTGAAATATTTTCTCATTCTTCCCAAGAGAACATTATTGGCACTTCATGCAAATTGTCTCCACTGCATGAAATGTCAAATCCTGTTTTCTTGGTAATGAAAAGAAAAAAAAAGAAAACGAATTCAATCTGTCGTCTGCTGAATTAGCCCAGAAGACGCTTTCCCGCCGATGCCCTAGGTTTATACAATGCGTCTCTTTTACTCGTTAAATAAATTATGGTCCTGGTTTTGCATATCGCATATATTGAAGACACAAAAACAGAACACTTTACACGGAAACGAAAGTTCTGAAGATTGCTGTTTAAGCCAATAAATATAATGTTATTAATGTATTATACTGTAAGAGAATAACGTAACAAAGTATTCATTTGTAGTTTGTACCCTGATAAATGCTGGGTAAGGTACTCACACTGCAGGTTTTACTTATTTAAGGGAGTTAAACTGTAACTGATTTAAAAGGGAGAACTGCAATTGCTTTACGCGTCTGATCTGTGCAAAATGGAATGTTTGTTTGTGTTGAGGTTTTACGGCTCAGTCAACCCAATGGGGTCTTGTCGAGTGCGGTCAGTTTACCTAACCACAGGTTTACGGACAAGCTTAGTCCTCTAAGCGGTTAACCAGTATTGCACACATTCTTTCGCCAAAAACTGACAATTGCCCTTCTTGAATCAGCGGAAGGGAGAGAATGACCGTAGACAATATTTCATGATCAATCTCCACTAAAGAATGTTGCCGACCTTGGCGGGGGTTGAACCCGCGACCTCCTGGTCTCCAGTCGGACGGCGCATCTTACTGCGAAATGGAATGGGGAAGAGCATTTTTTATGAATCACGCCAATACAGAGGGGGGCATGCTTATACAATAAGTGGTGAACTAGTACACTGAACTCCCTTTCGCCAGATACTTGTAACTGCCAATCTTGAAGCAGTGGAAGGAGCGAATGACCGTAGCAAATACATGTGTTTCATGATAAATTGCTCAATCTGTGAGGATCGAATGCACGATCATGACCACCGGAGATTAATGTGTCCGCCTACATGGCATTATTCGTATTTTTTTTTTTCCGGGACGATGCTCGTTGGTCTCCAAATAAAAGCCTCTAAGATAGCAGAAGCGCCCCTTTAAGTACCCGGGTACAAGGTAAGAAATAGACAAACAGAAATATGTTATTTTTTATTTCTTATTTTATTCATTAATTCTGTAACAGGGTTTTCTCTTACTTTGTTTTATAAATTAAAGTAAGTCTACATCACCATCTCTTATATTTATTTTTTTATGTTCCTCTATGTACAATTTATCTATTCACAACATATAAACTATATATTGCAACTTTAAGATGACAGGGGCCAGAGCCCCTGCAAAATGTTAATATATTATCTGGTCACATTATGTGTGTTTCTACACAGTCAGTCAAAGTATAGATGTTGACCCTTTGAAGGCTAACCTAAAACTGATTTTGTTGATCAAACTATGTTTTTGATGATTTCCCTAAATGTTTAATTAGCCTATCAAATTTTAGAGTTGTTTATAAATTGTCCAATCAACATGACTTTCAATTTAATTTTTAATTCTTTTTGATATTATCTAAACATTGACAGCAATTGATCTCTGCCATCTTAATGCATAAGTTGGAGGAAGTAAAATTAACAAAATATACATCAATGTAATAAAATGAACATTAAACTGTTAAGTAAATGCAGTAGAGTGTAAACCAGTTCCTTGAGAAAACTTTAGGCTATTGAAAAACATTAACACAATGAAATTATTGATAAATATTGATAAAGATATGAAATAATTATAATTTAATTGTCTATGTAACAAAACTCTAAAGGATCCAAAAATTCCTTATTACAATTCTTTTTAATCTCTAGGTAGAAATAGTTCTGTATTTATTCAGCGGAAAATCAGCCAATTGATGCGTAAGCAAAATAAAGGTTCCGATTTCCTCCCCATGCAAACTCGGAAAAATTCGGAGCTGTCAATCATTCTGACGTCACTAATCTTTCATTGCGAGCTCGCCAGGATAAACTTTTGCCCACCGCGGAGTTCTACAGATAAGTGGGTGGTTTTGCGGAGGGAACTCGGCAGAAACGCGGTGGACGAAAAATCTGTCGCGGTGGGAATTGGAGCGGGGTATCAGGAAGATCCGCAATGGGCTAAAAAATCAACCCCACCGATTCAGGGGGGATTTTGAAAAACCACCTGAGCTGTACTGTAGCCTGACAGACAAATGGATAGATGACGGTCGCACAGATGAATGCACAGAAAAATAATGTTGCTCTTACACACTCTTACCATGAGGGAAAGGGATGTAGCAAGTTTGGAAGAATTTTGACCAGTTGTTTAGGAGCTAGTGTGACGGACAGACAGATGGACGGGTGCCGGCATTAACAATATCAACATGGCTTTTTTAAAAAAGCTTGGGGATAACAACAAAAAACAATCTGCTGCTGATGTGATCTGGTTAACAAAATAAAAAAGAAAGGGCATGCAAAAGAAACTAAACCTGTACTTGGAGCGCTTGTCGTTGTTGTTGTACCAAATCCAAAACCTGAAAGAATCAACACAATATAGTCAGGGTTGTGGACTTATCAAATTTTATAACTTGTCTAGGGCCAGGGACAAGTAAATGATCAAAATCCACTTTTCCAACCAAGATTTACTTGCCCTAAAATACATTTTTCTTATTTCTCAAAGAAAAACATGTTGTGGGTACTCATTAGAAGTGCTTAAATGAGGTGTTTCTTATGAATATTAACAACATAGGTTTTCTTCAAGAAAAAAAAATATTAGTGCATAATCTGGTTACTCTTTTTAGGTATTAACTGGAGCTAGCTCAAGGACAAGTAAATTGGGACTTCTTACTTGTTCTCAAGGAAACTGGACAGGTCAGGCATAGCACTAATATAGTGGTTTTCCTTTATTATACATATATATCATAGCTACAGATAAGAGGGGGTATCCACATAATAGTTTTCTTATTTCTTGACGAAAACATATGTTGTGGGTACTCATTAGAAGTGCATCATCGATAACATAATACTCACCTGTTTCATTGTTGTTTACAAGTATATACATAATTTTGCCATTACAAGTATTTCCTACTCCTAAACACTATATAAGTTGTCCGTCTTTTTGTCTATGCATTAACTAAAAAAAAAAAAAAGGGAACGTTTTGACGTGGGGCCGTCTTGATCTTCATTTTTTGGATGTGGGGCCGATTTGACCATTTTTTGGGGCCGTTTTGACCAAATGGAGGCCGTTTTGACTGTAATTCATGGTAAACACCCATAAAGTCAATGCATACAAATGCATAATAGGGTAATTGTGTTATATAATAAACAGAAATATAATGTTAGAAAATATGAACCAGATTGAATTAAATGAAATTAATACATGTATTACTAATAATAATAGAAATTATTGGGCAGATTAGGATTTTTTTAATTAAACAAGAAAAACGCCTAACAGCATTATGGACAGGTTTTTCCAAATGGTTAACCTGAAAAGGCAAATCTCGGGACATCCCCCAACACCTGCCCGCCTTATGCCCATTGCTATTTTAAAGGCTTCATAGTCCTCAAAAAAACATGTTTTATCCACAGAAGATTTAATAAATTGATATATAGACCATTTTAATGTTGTTTTCATCCAGGTTACTGACCATGTGATTACAATGTTATGCCACATGACTAAAACTGTGGATGGCAAAAACATTTCCAGTTCCATTGATACCAACTGATTCAAGCCAACTTTTACTTGGATAATCAATTCTTTTTGGTTAATATTCAATCATAAATTTTATCTAGAAATTTAAATTACAGCTTTAAGAAGCAATTTGACTGCTTTTCCTAAAATAAATATGACTGTTTCAATGATATTTTCCAGTATCAGCAGGCACGCTCTCATTATTAGCTATATTTGATCTAGAGGTCATCCTGTTGCTACAATGCAAGTTTCAACTCAAATCGGCCTACGGTTTTGGAGAAGTCGAAAATTGGTTTTCAAGTTATTATTATCAATAATAAGT
This sequence comes from Anodontia alba, assembly GCA_964016985.1. Classification (NCBI taxonomy): domain Eukaryota; kingdom Metazoa; phylum Mollusca; class Bivalvia; order Lucinida; family Lucinidae; genus Anodontia; species Anodontia alba. The sequence goes on from OZ024826.1 coordinate 43,939,927, forward strand.
TAGCACTGTTGCATACAGAGTACTAACTTAGGTTTATATATACAATAAAAATAGTAATAATGAAGAAAAAAATCATACATGTAAGTGTGCAGCCAAACTCCACAGATGCACAGGCTTGTCTATTTCTAAGTTAAACCTATTTACTGCAGCAAATAACAAAGGTCCATATCACAGTGCGCGAATGTGCATCATGATCCATATCTTTGTTATCAGCCCAAAACACAGATGCGCAGGATTGTCTATTTTTTAGCTAAATCTATTTATTGTAGCAAACAACAAAGGTCCATATCATAGTGCGCGAATGTGCATGCTGATCCGTATCTTTGTTATCAGCCAAACCCCACACATGTGCAGGCTTTTCTATTTCTTTATTCTTATTACATGCCAAACGTAACATATAGATGATGATGATGATAATAATAATTTCTATTATTATTAGTATTATTAATTTTATTTAATTCAACCTAGTTCGTATTTTCTAACATTATTGTTCTGTATATTATATAACACAATTAGCCTGTTATGCATTTGTATGGATTGACTGTATGGGTGTTTACCATTCGGTACATTTCTGTAGACTGGGGACATTGTGGTTATTATCAAATTTTCTACTTGTTCTATTTTTAGAAACATAATAAATATATGAAAATCGTAAAATTTAACACTTTAACGTTTCTGTTATAGCTTCAGCTAGCCATATATAATTTATTTCTGTATTTGAAAGACCTGTGTAACAAAGAAATTGGTTGTTTATTGAAGATTATAGAAAAAACTTAAAAAAACTGGAAAATGGATGGTCTGTGGGTGTCATACCTCTTGAAACGATAAATATGAGTTTAAAAAATAACTACTGGTCCGATAATGGGATAATGTATATATATAATACCTCATAATATAAACTCAAAATGAACAAAGTTAAAAACATTTGTCTTGCAATCCAGGATAGAAATTTTGATCACAGTGCCGGGTCTCGGTCATGGGGTTCGGGCCATATTTGTCAACGACTCAATGAGGCTACTCGAAATGAAACTCTTTCAAGAACAGACTGGACAAGTAAATATCATCTAGACATGGGACACAAGAGGCATTGCCTATTATAATCCCCCATTAGCCTAATGTAATGTAATGCAATGTAATGAAGGACTGACGAAATAATGTTCTGTCCAAATAAAATTTTGCAAGTAGAATACTTCGTTTGATTCACTTACCGGAAGATGCAGGCGCAGCTGAACCGAAACCTGAAAATCCTGAAACAGTGGTTGTAGCTGTGCCAAATCCAGCAGGTTGAGACGGATTACCAAACATTTTGTTGAGCTATTTCGAAACTAGAATATTGCCGGAAGTAGATTTCGCGCGAACGTGAAGTTTGTAGGGCCACATCGACCAAAATGAACCGAATGGTGCATTGAATAACCAGACGGAGCAAATTATGCAGAATGGATCCGCGGTAAATTGTTGGCATATTTCCTTTGGTTTCCTTCGTACAAAGACGTATGTATTATAGTATTATTTACGTCCTTGCTTCGTAGAAACTTGACTTTTGCATCGAAGGAAACCAAGTCTGTTGAAAACAAAACTGGTCCGGCCCAAACGTGAATATGCAGCGCCAGTTGGATGCTCTATCACCAAGTAGATATAGGAAAGGCAGTGCCGGTACCGGCACCCTAGACTCTGAGGCTAGAGTGCCGGTACGGCATACTAGCCAATAGGTCTACAGTGCCGGTACCAGCACTCTAGCCAAGTCTAATAGGGCTGGCTAGAGTGCCGGTAATATATTAATTCTTTGTTATTTCCATCATCTGCCACCTAGAATCGACATAAATGACTTACAGTAACCATTCCGTTCCATCATCTGCCACCTAGAATCGAGATAAATGACCCAAAGTAACCATTCCGTTTGTTTTCCGTTCCTTCCGTACTCAGACGCCATTTTGTAAGGCTATAATATGTAGAAATGTAACTAATACTAATGCGGGACACTTTAGTATTGGCTTATTATTATCAAAACAACAATAATGGAAATAAATTTATTATTATGAAAAACGAGAGCTCTTTGTTTCCACCCTTTAATTTATTTAACGTAATAACGAATGAAATAAAATGCAGCTTTGAACTAAGTCTGCAGGTACTATACTCATATGTTTCGTATATATTATTTTCTTGCAATGCGCACCGTTTAAGTGTCGTTGGCTGATCTCCCGCGACCTCGCATTCGGGTGCGTCTGCTGTTTTAGGTCTTTTCTGTTTGCATGCGGCATATTGCACGTTTTACATGTTTGAGAGTCTTGATGGGCTGTGGGTTGGAGATGGGGGGAGGGAGTTAGGACAACTCTAAAATTCTCTAATCAAACAAATACCCCCATTGTAAGTCTCTTTCTTTAACCTTTACCACTCTCTGGGCTAATTCAGCAGACGACAAATTGGCAATCTTTTTTTTCTTATTTCCCAGAAAACAGGATTTGCCTTTTCATGCAAATTGTCGCCAAAACAGGATTTGATATTTCCATTGTCAAATCCTGTTTGCTAGGGCAAAATGTGAAAAAAATATTTCAAAATGTCGTCTGCTGAAAAAAAAAAAGAAAAGAAAAAGAAAATAATACCAAGACTGCTACCCATTAAAGTTTTAGCTTTTTTTTTTTAATCTATATATATAATGAAAAGCCCCCATTCTTTAAAATGTCATTTTTTAACACTATACAAGCATGAGCTTTTTTACAAATAATATTGCCATGTCCGAGTGTTCGCATGCGGCATATTGCACGTTTTACATGTTTGAGAGTCTTGATGGGCTGTGGGTTGGAGGTGGGGGGAGGGTGTGAGGACAACTCTGAAATTCTCTAATCAAACGAATACCCCATTGTAATAGTCTCTTTCTTTAACCTTTACCACTCTCTGGGCTAATTCAGCAGACGACAAATTGGCGATATTTTTTTCTTGTTTTACCCAGAAAACAGGATTTACCTTTTCATGCAAATTGTCGCCAAACAGGATTTGATATTTCAAATGTCAAATCCTGTTTGCTGGGGGAAAATGTGAAAAAATATTTCAAAATGTCGTCTGCTGAAAAAAAAAAAAAAAAAAAAAAAAAAAAAAAGAGAAAAGAAAAAGAAAATAATACCAAGACTGCTACGCATTAAAGTTTTAGCTTTTTCTATCTATATATATAATGAAAATCCCTCATTCTTTAAAATGTCAAAAAAATGTCATTTTTAACATTTTACATGTTTGAGAGTCTTGATGGGCTGTGGGTTAAAGGTGGGGGGAGGGAGTGAGGACAACTCTGAAATTCTCAAATCAAACAAATACCCCTTTGTAATAGTCTCTTTCTTTAACCTTTACCACTCTCTGGGCTAATTCAGCAGACGACAAATTGGCGTTAATATTTTTCTTATTTTTCCCAGAAAACAGGATTTGCCTTTTAGACAGATGAACAGACGAAAAAACATACATACCTCTGTTCTCTCATTCCCGTGCTCTTAGATTTGAAGGGCTTCCCGCCTTGGATGCAGTGGTAACGGATCTCATAGTATTTCAATCTAGGGTTCAGCGACTTTTTTTCGGTAATCGAGACTGAGCTGCAGATATTGTTCTGCTGTCGCGCTTCCAGAACTGAACATATTCTGCATTCTGATAGCGCTCAATGGCGCTTTCGAAGGCAGAAAAGTCTTCGAATTTTTGACCTATGTGAAATCGTGAGACAATGACAAAGTCTACAGCAGAACTTTTTAGGGACAGCATTAAATAATTTTAAATAATTGCTTTGTTTGTTTTGAGTAGAAAACTACAAAGACTTCTGAAGTGTGTGATGTATTTGCGGCCATAATGTAAGACAATATGATCTTTAAACTTTAAGATGTCTTTGAGGTCGTTTGACCGCTCAATCAGATTGTTTGTAGCACACCATAATTATTTTTACATTAGTAGTCGTTACATTTCTACGTATTACCGCCTTACAAGATGGCGTCTAAGTACGGAAGGAAAGGAAAACAACTAACGGAATGGTTACTTTAAGTCATTTATTGCGATTCTAGGTGGCAGATGATGGAAATAACAAAGAATTAATCTATTACCGGCACTCTAGCCAGCCTATTAGACTTGGCTAGAGTGCCGGTACCGGCACTCTAGACCTATTGGCTAGAATGCCGGTACCGGCACTCTAGCCTCTGAGTCTAGGGTACCGGTACCGGCAATCTAGACACTGCCTATAGGAAAAGTACAGAGGACTGCTGCCCGTTGGACCTGTAGGCGCTGGCACAATCAGAGTCACGTTAGAACTTCAATGGCCAGATCTGCAGGAAAGACGACAGCAGGTTCTCTGTCTCTACTCTACAAAACGATAACAATCTTGCTATTGTAAATAAGAATCAGTACCTGTCGGTGGAGGGATCAGGAGAACCAGGTCTCACCCCTTTCAGTATCACTGTCCAAACGCTTAGACTGACGGTTTTAAGAACTCCTTCCGCCTCCACCCCACCCAAGCAATTAAAAACTGGAAGGGTCTCATAACCGAAGCTGTCTCTTCAGAGAGTGGATGGGTTTAAGGCCAAACTATAATATCCTAGGTTTAGGCAGGGGCTATGTATGGATTACCTGCCCTGTGGACTTCTTGTAAACAGTTTTAATCTGCTGGTGGCTTTGTCACAAATTTATTATTACTATTTTTTTGTTTTTATTTTATTTTTGTGATAACTTATGTGACAAACCACAAACCTGTGGCATCATGGACATAGTTGACCGAGAGCAGTATCGAGAGAAAAAAGAAAGTTTGATTGTATTAACTCATTAGGTGTTGATTTCAGAATATTTTGGTAAAACCTGAGCATTTTGACAAGTTATTTGACAGCCTTACATGTTTCATAGTAAGCTGCCAGACGACAGAGCTGTTCATTTTATGCATTTCAATATCCATTTAATAGACTTTGGTGCGGACGTGACACACGACAGCTGTGTAACGGCACTGCGGCCAATTTCAGAAGCGTTGCCACATACTTTGATCAGAAACCGTCCACAAAAAAAAAAAAAACAACAAAAAAAAAAAAAAAAAACAAAAAAAAAAAAACAAACATCAAATTAGTCGCTAGGCGGTCATTCAACATTAAATAAAAAAAGGTACCTTACCAATTACAAAAAAGTATCAAAAAAAAAAAAACGATAGGGTAGCAGGCTGTCGCGTCCGCTTATTCCGATCAGGACCTACAGTTTGCTTGACAGCGTAAACACGACATAGAAACATTTTTATGCACAGGCTGGTCTAGGTCATCGTATCTTGCCCAAGAAGTAAGTAACTATATTACAGTTCACGAGTCTACCGGTTAATACCATAGTGTTCCGAATAGCAAAAAGCGTACCTTATTGCAAACGCGAAAATTGCTGATCTAGACAAGTCTGCGTGGTCCGATAAGGGTCCATTTCATTTATAGTGCATACTTACAAGGCCGGACATTCTTTACGCGCAATGTTAGCAGTTTTATTATTTTGAGTAGCCTGCGCAGCCGATCGGGTCGCGAGTAATTCGTGTAAGATGCACAAATAAAATCCTCCAGTATTTCACAACAGCTGTATACCTGGAGAATGATCATGAAATATTTTCTACGGTCATTCTCTCCCTTCCGCTGATTCAAGAAGGGCAGTTGTCACTGGCGAAAGAATGTGCACAATACTGGTCAACAGCTTACAGGACTAAGCCTGCCCAGTAAACGTGTGGTCAGGTACACTGACCGCGCTCGACATGACCCCATCACAACCGCAACACAAACAAACAAAATCTATCTATTTGTCTACCTATCTATCTATCTATCTATCTATCTATCTATCTGGGTATCTATCTATCTATCTATACTGCCTGGCGACCTCACGGACATTTTAGGCAGGTGCGTGCTGTCGAGCAAGACAAGGTAGAAATTACCCAAGAAAAAATGACAAAAGCAAGATAGTGCAGGGGATAAAAGATGATAGATCTACGGTCATTCTCTCCTTTCCGCTGATTCATGAACCATGCCCATCTCTGAGCAACATGCCCTTTATAAAAGCCAACACTTACTCAGCGCTTGATTGGTTCTCTGCTCAAATGTGTGCTTATAGAAGCCGGAAGTAAAGATCGGGAGTCGGGACCAAAAGTCGGGAGTAAATTTCATTTAAAAACGTGTCACAAATCAGAAAAAAATATAAAAATAAAGTTATTTAATTGCACCGTGTAGTAAATAATTGACCCGGGAGTAGGTCGGGACTAAATTTCTGCTTGTAATCGACTCAGATTTGCCTTCTTGCTAATGTCACATACATTGTATTTCCCGGGTCAATTATTTACTACACGATGCAATGAAATTACTTTATTTATTTTTTTTTTTATATATATATTTTAGGGATAGTGACATGTTTTTAAAATGAAATTGCACAAAATAATTCTCGTGGCAACCCGCAGCTGACCATTATTTGCAAAATGCTCGACATCTTCAATACCGCAAAAGCCGAAATTTAGTCCCCACCTACTCCCGGGTCAATTAATTACTAAACGGTGCGATGAAATAACTTTATTTTTGCATTTTTTCTAATCTGTGACATGTTTTTAATTGATAATGTATAAAATAATTCGTGTGGAATCCCCAAACTCACTATAATTTGCAAAATGCTTGACAACGTCAATACCGCAAAAGTTGGTCCCGACCTCAAAATGTGCAACGTAGTCATACTTTTTCATGTTATAATATGAAATATATTATAACATGAAAAATATTTGGTAATAATATAAAATCTTAAATGTATGTTAAAGAAGAATCTATATTCTACTTATGTTCCAAATTTCATCCCGACAGGTGCAAGTTTAGTGTTGTTTTTTGATTGTCCAAATTTACTCCCGACTTTTGGTCTCGACTTTCGACCTTTACCACGCCTGGTAAACTATCACAGGTACCTCCGCGGAGGTACCGATTAAATGGTTGTGACAGATATCCGGAGCTACCTGTGATGGTAAAAAACTAGACATAAAAAGACAGGTGTTCGTCTTTTCTGATAAAATACACAATAACCAGAGAGTTTACTGAAAATCACAGAGTGCTATTCGACCCTTATAGGCATAAAGTTTTGTCACACGTCATATCCCCCAGAACTTACCATATTTACCAAATATACAATCTTTGAAGTGGCTTAGAAGTAAGCCCGACGTACTCGAAACAGAAAAAGACCGATCGTTTTTGGTTCTAAATGCGGATGTCTTGCATACAAATCTGTTTATCTTGGTACACTGATGTAAAATAAACCTGTTTGCCTGAATATAGATCTCGATAAATTCCAAATAAGGCTGGATTCTTCAAAAAACAGCTGGAGGTGCTGTGACGTCGTGGAGGTGCCTGTGATGTAAAGAAATATAGTGAAAATCTGAAGAGCTACGGCAGCTGCAAATATTGATATAATTCTTCTCTAGATCACTGCCTGGAAAGAATCATTCATCCAGCGTCGCAATAAGCTATCATAATGTGTATGTCATGAATTTCCATGTTTAAGTTATAAAACATAATCTCAAAGAATTATTAATTGGTGCTTTTGAGTTAGATTGTCATAGAATGTTCACTGAAGTAAGACTTTTTTATTCTTGAATGGTGGTGACTATAATCGAAAGGTACTGCCTGTTCGTCACTCCAACTCGTAGAAAATTGTCTTTGCTAAATATATCACACGCCACGCCAGCTACACATATGGTGTACCAAAATTATAAAAAATGCCGATGCCTGTCACCGTAAATAATGACGCAATTTGAGCATTACTGGAACACCTAAAATAACCTACGATGTTGACCCTTTTGGTAACTCGTATGCGTATCGCTCGCATAAGCCTATGTCGTATGACGCTCGCTGTATGTGTTGTTGTAGTTTTGTTTCTTTACGTCCTCTGTAAATAATTAAAATCATGGCGGGACTATCAGTTAACCTTACCCTACTATTTCTGGGCAGGCTTAGACCTCCTAAGGGGTTAACCGGTAATAAGTGAACATACTTTCGTCAGTAACTGACAACTGCCCTTCTTGAATCAGCGGAAGGAGAAAGAAAAGTAAGTGGGGACCTCTGGCTCTTGAGTTAGACGCTCTACCGACTGCGCTACGCGGCCTGGCTCGCCGTTTATGTTAACTTTGTGGTGAGTGGACTCGAAGGTGTTGCAAGTGATTCACTCTTGCTGTTTTATATTGCCATTTGGAAACTGAATTTCAGATGGTTTACAGTAAAATTCCGATCACGAGTTACCAAAAGGGTCAACAACGTAGTTATTTTAGATGTTCCGGTAATGCTCAAATTGCGTCATAATTTACGATGACAGGCATCGGCATTTTTTATACGTTTGGTACATCATATGTGTAGATGGCATGGCGTGTGATATATTGAACAAAGACAATCTTTTTACGAGTTCGAATGACGAGCAGGCAACACCTCCCGATTATAGTCATCACAGTAGTATAGGGCGGTATACTACTCATCACCATTCAAGAAAAAAAAAAAAAGTCTTACTTCATTGAGCATTCTATGACAATCTAACTCAAAAGCAACAATAATTCTTTGAGATTATGTTTTATAACTTAAACATGGAAATTCATGACATACACATTATGATAGCTTATTGCGACGCTGAATGAATGATTCTTTCCAGGCAGTAATCTATAGAAGAATTATATCAATATTTGCAGCTGCAATAACTCTTCAGATTTTCACTATATTCCTTTACATCACAGGCACCTCCACGACGTCACAGGCTCCTCCAGCTGTTTTTTGAAGAATCCAGCCTTATTTGGAGTTTATCGACATCTGTATTCAGGCAAACAGGTTTACTTTATATCAGTGTACCAAGATAAACAGATTTGTATGCAAGATATCCGCATTTAGAACCAAAAACGATCGATCTTTTTCTGTTTCGAGTACTTCGGGCTGACTTCGAAGCCACTTCAAAGGTCGTGCCTTTGGTAAATATGGAAAGTTCTGGGGGATATGACGTGTGACAAAACTTTATGCCTATAAGGGTCGAACAGCACTCTGTGATTTTCAGTAAACTCTCTGGTTATTGTGTATTTTGTCAGAAAAGACGAACACCTATCTTTTTATGTCTAGTTTTTGACCATCACAGGTAGCTCCGGATATCTGTCACAACCATTTAATCGGTACCTCCGCGGAGGTACCTGTGATAGTTTCCCAGGCGTGTTTACTCCCGGCTTTTATAATCACCCTAATTCTTTTTTTTTTATTATATGTTTTGACGTCAAATATGACGTCACTAAAGTTTGATGACGTCGCTTAATGTGAACGTCTTCCATAATGACGTTGCTGACGCTGCAGATAGAAAAATTACAAAACCGAAAAGTTTGGGTGCCCAATTTGTCCTTTTGGACTGTTTTAAATGGGTATGCATACTTCTGCAAATATAAAGTCTTACATTTTCACTGGTGAAAATGTAAATTTTATATTTTATATTTTCACTAGTGAAAATGTAAAATATACGTTATATGTCATTGATAATCTTCTATATTTCATTGATTTCCATATAATAAAATACAAAATGAATTTGTTTTTCTATCATGAGTCTTGAATCTCCAAACCACTTATGAATTCAACTTTTATCATCATTTACAATTCAATAATGTGTGTATGTGGATGGATGAAAGTGTGAGAATGTTAATGTTCATGTATTTATATTCGATGTAATTGTGTATATTGCACGTCATTTGCCTTTAACCCACTTGCTGGGTATAACTGTGCAATTCAATAAATTCTATTCTATTCTATTCCCTGCTCAAATGAAAAATGTGCAACCGGAAATCATCCGTATTGACAACCGATAGACTCTAGACAACCGATAGACTGCTCCACATGACCTCGTAGAACGAGGACTGTAGAAAACCAATATTTATCAAGGCAAATACACCCTTGTAATCCAGATCACTCGAGCGCTTGCTAATCCAAGCGTTTGCTTCAGGTCTCTAAATAGACGGGCTTCCCTGATTACATTCATTTTTTGTGGCCGACATTTTTTTTTTTTTTTAATTTTAAAAAAGAAACAAGTCGTTCATGCAAATCCTCTGCAGCAGACGATTCACATGAAAATATCAAGACTTTTCTTTGAAAAAAGAATCAAACTGTCGTCTGCTGCAGTTGTGATTGGCGATTTAAGGGTGAGTGACTTAATTGATGATAAATTATGACAATCTAATCTGTAACGACTGAAAATGTTATAGCTATTGTTTAAATCATCAACCTGTAAACATACTTGTGTATTGTGATGTTTGTTTAAAAAACAAACAAATAAACGCTGAGCGATGGTATTCTTTCTGCTATTCTATAAATAAACAGGGAGATTTCGATACACATTTGTTTACAGCATGACGTGTTGTTATCGGCCAATGCCAGCAGCGGAATAAAACACGTGACTAACGGTTCACTACAGTCGTCAATTTTTACGATAGTAAATTTGTCGAACTGTGTGAAGCAGTCTAGACAACCGACGGACTGACAAATTAACTGGTTTCCTGTGTTCTATATGCGAAGTATTGAGCTATAGGGTGAGGGAACCAGTCAAACTGACAAACGGCTACTAGATCTGCGCCTGAAGGTTTTACGAAGGAGATTTGAACCACGAAGCTAAGGTTTATTTCCGCTTTCTTTATTTGAAAACTCGACTCTGTCTAACATGTAAATATTATTGCTACTTTAGTCATTTAACCTGGCCTTTTTTTTTTTTTTTTTTGCGTGATTCATATCCTCGGGCAATCATTAGCCAAGGTTATAAATGGTAACGATGATCATTGGTGTTTTGTAAACAAAGCTAATGTCAGATCAGATTGTTCACAGTGTCCAGCCATATAATGCAGAATGGGTTAGGGAAATGGATGCTAAATCAATAGATTTAAAAGCGTACATGACCTTTGTCAGAGATGCAGAAATTCCAGCTTGATGACATAACCCTTTTACATCCAGTGGACTTCTACCACAAATTTTTAGACTGGTCCATTTCCATAGCTGGGTCTGGTTAGTTTTTCTTATTAATATGTTTTATGGAAATTCCTGTAGTTAATGCAAACAGTGTAGAACTTGATCAGATGCAGCATCAGCTCTGGGTCTGCATTATGTCAATTATGCACATTTGAACCCCACCCCACCCCAAGGGGATAGAGAGGACAAAATGAGGCATACATTCCATGATTTAACATCCAATGAGTTTTGGCTGTGCCGTAGATGTGTCGGGCTTTCAATTTCCCACTAAAATGGGCAGAAGAAATAGCAGGGCTTTGAGTTTGACTCAGATTTTAATGTAGTATGGCCTCTTCTCATAGCTCTGTTCACTCTCATCTCCGTTCACCCTCTTATTTGAAAAATGTGAATAGGAAATTTTCTTAAATTTATTTCACATTAATATTAATAGAAAATAACTAACATTACAGCTGAAAATGAAGAAAACCAGTTGACTTTCAATTTTATGCATAAAAATAAGAAAGTCTCCCAAAGTGCTAAATATTTAGTGGGTACCCTAAAAGAATCACTAACCACTGACAAGCATGTGATTTAATGTAAACAGATTCAACAATTTAGAACAGTTGTAATCTAAGTAAAATGCTCATCATGTAAAATATGCATAGAATGTACCTGGTTGCTTTTGATAATCAAAGAAATTTGAGTGAACAGAGTTATGAGAATGTGTCCTAAACACCTCATTCATTTCCAGGAGGTTGCAGAAGTTAAAGATGTGATTTTTATTTTCTTTAGTTTTGAGATCCTATTAGGCATTTAGTCAATTATTCAAAAAATATATACAGAAAATCATTCTGGCAACAAAAGATTGAAAGCAGAATTGCTTAACCTCAGGTGAACGGAGTTATGTGTTTCCAGGCTACGTTGCATTTGCTGGAAATACAATTTATGTAGGTTTCCTGTGTGTGTATGTGTTTAGCTACTTGAAATAGCTGGGACAATAACTTTTTGTCCATTACAGCCCTACACGACAGGGAGCTGTTGACAGTCATAGCCCCACACTTAATAATATTAAATTCACTGGGGTCTGCAGGGATTTTGCTTAGGACTAAACCACAACTGGTCCTGAGGACCATCTTTCACATGTTTTAACTGGTCCTATCTGTGTTTTCGCTACTTTTAATTATCACCTGTTTGCGATAAACAAAAACATTAGTTGGTCTGGAGGACAGGTTACTATAAAATCAACTGGACCTGCCAAAAATATATGGTCCGGGACCAATTGACAGGCAGTTAAGTAAACCCCTGGGTATAATTGAGCAATAACACAAGCCAGGCATTTACAGGGCACTGCGGGGAACTCAGAATTTTATTGGCCTGCACATTATCCCCACTATCCCTTGTACGCCCCATAGGTGGGGTAGGGAGGCAGTGGATACAATTAGTAAAGTCTTTGTTGTCTGTCGTCCACACACTTCAAAGATATTCTCCTCAGAAACCACTGGCCCAATCAAAGCCAAATTTTATAAAGAGTCTCAATGGGTAGTGGGAACAAAAATTTGTTCGCCGCATCTGGGTCACATGACCAAGATGCCCGCCATGCCCATATAACAGTAAAAAAATATAAAACCCATTAAAAATCATCTTCTCTGATACTCTAAGGCCCACTTGGCCAATCAAAGCCAAATTTCATATGGAGCCTCCATGGGCCGGGAAACGAAATTTTGTTTGCCACATCTGGTTCATATAATCAAGATGGCTGCCATGCCCATATATGGTAAAAACACCTTAAAAATCTACTTTAGAACCAAAAGGCCAGTGGCCCTGGGGCTTAGTATGCAGCATTGGGGACATAGGCCAAGAAATTTAAAAAAAAAATGATAATTTTTTTTACAACAAGGTCTTTTTTTTACATGGACTTCTTCTGGAAAAACTTTAAAAATCTTCTTGTGTGAAACTAGAAGGCCCAGGCCATGTCCCAGGGGTCATTGTTTACATAGACCCATATTGGGGAAAACTTAAAAAAAATCTTCTTACACTTGAAATTAGAAGACCCAGGCCTTTGACATTTGGTATGTACCTGTAGCTTCATGTAGTCGGTCTTAACCAAGATTGTTCAAATGATAGCCCTGGGGTCAAAATGGCCCGCCCCAAGGGTCACTTGTTTACATGGACCCATATAGGGAAAAACTTAAAAAAGTTTCTTGTTTGAAACTAGAAGGCCCAGGCCTTTGATATTTTCTACATGTATGTAGCTTCATCTAGTAGTCCCTAACCAAGATTGTTCAAATTCTAGCCCTGGGGTCAGAAATGGCTCTTCCCAGGGGGTCACTTGTTTTACATAGACACGTATAGGGAAGTCATTCTCTCCTTGTAGTAATGTAAACTGACCACGCTCGAAATGACCCCTTTGGGTTGACTGCTATAAAATCTCAACACAAACAAAAACATATAAGGAAAAACTTAAAAAAAAATCATCTAGACTGAAACTAGAGGACCCAGACCTTTGACATACATGCCATATCTCGAGGGTTTTCATTAAAATTGCTGAGAACAGAATTTGAGGTGGTCAAAATAGCTTCTGCTTACATTACTGTGATGCAACAAAAAAAATTTTAGAGCGGTCAGAAAATACTTTGAGATAGTCATTTTGGCCTCCAGTCGCCTCTCAATGAAAACCCTGTATCTCACATTGTGAGATAAAATCACATAGAATTTTGCCCATCTGGAAGTCAATTCCCATAAAAAAAATTCAAGTCTCACAGACTTTCCAGACCATTATTCAGCAGATTTTATGAAGAAATAAACATAAATCACAGACTGTTGTGGTTCTCATAAGCTCCTTACATGAATTAAAAGACTTTAGGCTATATTGGGGGAGCTCCAAAGTGATGTTAAAGAAAACCTCACAGAATTTTGTCAAATCTCATGTAAGATTTTACTTTATCTCACAGATTTTAGTCCACAGCTAATGGCATGTATGCTTTGATATTTGTATGAAGCTTCATCTAGTGGACCTACAAAAGCTGTTCAAATTATAGCCCTGGAGTCAAAAATGGTCCCAACCCAGGGGTCACTTGGTTTTACATAATCTCATTTAAGTACCTTTTTCTGGGTCACACGAATCACTGAAATACTGGAATACTACCAAAATACTGGAATACCCGTGAAAAATATAGGTATACCTGTGAAAGACACCTATTAAAGACACCAATATTGGCTTTAATTAATCAATTAAGTAATATTATGTCAACCTAATGGAAAAGGGATAATACTTTAACCTAAAAAATAATTTGCAAATTGTCTTTGAAGTGTTTTTTTTTTTATTTGAAAACATTGTTGATAGTCCGCTAAATCAGATCCGGAATACCCGTGAAAAACGTGAATTACCTACACTTCAAACGAAAAGTACATGCAGTACAGCTCAGGTAAACGAACAAAAAAAACAAAAAAACAAAAAAAAAAAACAAAACAAAAAAAAAAAACTCTTTACCCCGAATATCGGCGTTTTGCGGACTTCCTCCAAACACTCGGAATCAAACTGAGTAAACGTAATATTCGGCGGACAACACTCGCAAGTCCGCGCAAAGTGTGTGTTATGCAAAGTTGTGCGAAGTTACTCGGAATCGTAATGTTGTACCCGGAGACATTTTTCCACCATATAGAACAGTCTGTATGAGGGTTATATCGTCCATGCTCATGCGGATGCGCAGGTTGATCTGAATCTGCGCTGGTCGCAAAGGTCTTATTATCCCAAAAGTGTTTTCCAAATTTCTGCATTCTGATCCACCAAAATTAGGTCAATTCCCTTGTTTTCTTAAAATATTTACCAATGCTGCCTTGTTTCCTGAATATATTTGGGTGCTCCCTAGGTCCAAAGAAAACCCCGGTAGCCCCATTCACTGTTCGAGCACGTAACATGGGCCTCAACAACGCTCCATATGAAAAAGTACCGGATTCTTCGGCTCAGTCTACTCCGGCCACATAAGTGGGTCCGGCATGGTCGTTTTTACTTAATATGCTGTAGAAAACAAAACAAACACATGAAAATCACAAAAATCACAAAGAGAATCAAACATCTGCCCCCAATCGACGAATAACATATTTATATTTTGTATTCCTGTAACTGCCTTTTCCCATGCAACAACCGCGCACGCTCAATATAAATGACGTACTATGGTAAAAGACCGGGAAATTCTCACTCGCGTGCAGCAACCGCACGTGTCAATATTAATCAACTTAAAGGGGCGCTTCTGCTATCAAAGAGGCATTGAATCAATAAGACAGCCCATGTGAAAAGGGTGTCTGTCACACAAAAACATTCTCTTTACGCACACAAGAGGCAAGAGAGGCTAATGACAATTCAAATGAGTGAGTTTTTTTTTTACGTCCCAGTAACAGCTAGGTCATATAGTATCTCATAAAAAATATATATCTCAAATAGTTTTCAAGTTATAGAGTGGACAAAAATATATTACAGAAATCACTAAAATATTTTCGGTGTTCAAAGGGCCATAACTCCAAAAGTAGGCTCTATCGTCAAAGTATATGAACTGTTGAAATGATTAATAGCTTATGAATAAGCCCACACCGGAAAAGTGTGCGGGCTCGACAAGACCTACATAGTGTTGACTGGACCGTTTTTAACTCCAGTTTAAACCAAAATTACGTCGGTACAAAAGTATGATTTACAATATTCTTTCTTTTCTTGTCGTCTGCTGAATTAGCCCAGACAGTGGTAATTCGATACCCGCGAGCACCAAGTGTTGTGTCTTTGAGCAAGACACTTTATCCTCGTATCTTAGTATTGGTTTCTACCCAGGAAGACGCTGCCTAGAATGTCTGCGAAGACATATGACAATATTATGTGAAGATGCCTTCCCGCCGATGCTAGGTTTATACGTGCGTCTCTTTTACTCGTTCAATAAATTACGGTCTTGGTTATGCATATCGAATGTTGAAGACACAAAAACAGAACACTTTACTTGGAAACGAAAGTTTTGAAGACTGCTCTATAAGCCATTAAAGATAATGTTATTAATGTATATACCGTAAGAGAATAACATAATATTCATTTCTACCCTGGTAAATGCGGGGTAACATCCTCACACTGCAGGGTTTTTACTCTTTTAAGGGAGCTAACTGCAACTGACTATTAAAAGGGAGTTAACTGCAATTGCTTTACGAGTCTGGCCCATGCGAAACGGGATGGGGAACAGCGCTTTTTTTACGAATCGCACCAATTAAGCTTATAAAATAAGCGTTTAACCAGTACACTGAACCCTTTTCCTCCAGAAACTTGTAACTGTCAATCTTGAAGCAGTGGAAGAAGCGAATGACCGCGGCAAATACATGTGTTCCATAAGTGGGGATCGAATCACGTTCGATTCCCGCCGGTGTGATATCATTTTTCCAATGAAGTCAGTGCAAACAACTTATAGCTCGAAAGCATCGTGTTATATTTATATGAGGGTATAACGAAAGAGCTTTCCAGAGAGAGAGAGAGAGAGAGGGAGGGAGGGAGGGAGGGAGAGAGAGAGAGAGAGTTTGCAAAACTTGTAAGATTCTGGCTGGTCCACGGCTATGAGATTTGGTTATTCCTAGAAAAATGGCTAAACTGTTTTTGCAAACAGTGAAATCTGACCAGACGCCGCATTCTATCATCTCAATATGACTTTTTTTTTTTTTTTTTGTGCTGTTGTTGTTGTTGAAAGAGGCATAAGACATCAAGTCACGGTGATTTAAATGGACAGTCGTATCCCTGGTCCAATCATCAACCGTCCAGGCCTCGATCCGAGCAATGTAGATACATTCCAGCGTGTCCGTTTCTGTCTCCCTTGTCAAATGAAATGTATCCATACTTTAACCCTTGAAGCGCTTAACATATTCAGCAGACGGCATTTAAATTTTTTTTCTTATTTTCCTGTGTAAATTAAGCGTGACATTACATGTGAATCATCCGCTGGGGCAGACGATTCAAAAGAAATGTTCATCCTAATTTTCACCGTAAAATACTAAAACAGTAAGATCGACATCTCCTCTAGAACTTTCAGCAGTGCTTCAGGGGTTCAAACTATTTTCTTGGCAGCAGCAGCACCTGAAAAGTACTTTTTTTTTTTTTTTTTGCGGGGAGAGCGCTATATACATGTATAAAATTTCGCGATGTATTCGAGGTAATATTTACACAGATTGATGCAACGATTCTCATATTTATAAAGGCGGAACACATTATTTATATTAATATATTTATATATATTTATATTATATTTAAAATAATATCCATACAAGCTCCATGAATGTAAGGATGACGTTTCTCATCATGATTGCATTGGTTGTTTAATCTGCGTAACTTTCAAACATGCGTAGGCCTAAATGATTAACTTTCGGTGTGTCGTGTTTGAGACTTACTTCTGACCATATATTTTTTATATAAAATTATTCACTCAACTGATAAATATTTTATACAAAAAGTCGTATGTACTTTTCGTTTGAAGTGTAGGTAATTCACGTTTTCACGGCTATTCGGTTTTTCACGGGTATTCCGGTCGTATTCCGGCTCTGATTTAGCGGACTATCAACAATGTTTTCAAATAAAAAAAATAAAAAAAACACTTCAAAGAAAATTTGCAAATTATTTCAGGTTAAAATATTATCCCTTTTCTGTTAGGTTGACATAATATTACTTAATAGATTAATTAAAGCCAATATTGGTGTCTTTAATAGGTGTCTTTCACAAGTATACCTATATTTTTCACGGGTATTCCGGTATTTCGGTAGTATTCCGGTATTTCGGTGATTCGTGTGACCACCTTTTTCTTGTCTGAAAACTAGAAGGCCCAGACCTTTACTATTTGGTATGTAGCTTCAGCTAGAGGACTTATACCAAAGTTTTTTAAATTATGGCCCCGGGATCAAAATGGCTCTTACATAAACTTGTATGGGGAAACAATTTGAAAATCTTGTGTGAAACTAGAAGGCCTAGGCCTTTGACATTCGGTACTTAGTTTTATTTAGTGGACCTTTACCAGGATTGTTCAGATTATAGCCCAGGGGTCTGGAATGGTCAACTGATCTGGATCTACACTGTTTGCAAAGGCAGGGTATATCCAGGTTCAGCAGGACAAGGGTTAGTAGGAAATCTTTTGGAAATGAATTCCATTTTTTGACTATTCTCTCCAAGAATGAGCTTTGACATACAGATTTATGGCATCTTTGTTTAAAAAACTTTAACTTATGACCTCTTATTGAAAAGTCTTTGATCTCAAACAAATCCTCAAAGGGAATATTATCAGTCCCTTTCATTATTTTAAATACTTGTATCATATGATATCAGCATGTTTACTTCTATATTAGAGTGTAGGTAAGTTTAATTCTTTTAGCCTATCACTGAAAGATATGAGTCTCAATTCAGGGAGAAGTCTAGTGTCTTGAACGTTTTCAACCATACGTATATGTTTCTTCAAAACAGGAAATCGGATCTTGACCAATAGGGATGTTCAAGGTCTTAGCTAGATGGGTACTCATAATGTTGATCAAAGATCAGAAGAAGAGCAGGCCCCCCCACCCCCCACCCCCCATCTCTCTATGAAGAGGACCCTCAGGAATTTATGCATCGTTGTAACCCAAGATGAAACTTGTGTCCATCATTTTGATTGTGAGGCCAAAAAGCAGAGTATGCAATGGAAGAACCTTGGCTCATCCCCTCCAAAGAAATTTAAGAGAAGTCTCCTCGGCAGGGAAGGTGATGGCCTCTATCTTTTGGGATAGGCATTGTGTTATCATGGTGGATTATCTTGAGGAAGGGTGCATGATAAATGGTGCATATTATACAGAAGTACAAAGAAGGCTGTGTGACAGTGTCAGGAGATAATGAAGAAAAGAAGAGGAAAGTTGACTTGATGTGTTCTGCTCTTGTAGAATAATGCACCAGCCCACATCTCTCAAGCTGCTATGGCTGCTGCAACTAAATGCAGCTTTGAGGTCCTTCCTCATTCCCTGTATTTTCCAAATTTAGCCCCTTTGGACCTATCTATATAAAAATTTGGGCCCAGTTGTTCAAAGCATTGTTAGCTTAATGAGCTCGTTAGTGGTCAAAGTGTTAACTGTTCTACTAAGTACAATATCTAATTCACAGGTATTTTTGCAGAAAAAATGTGAGTAGCTTTTGCAAATGCAAAATCTACTCACATTTTTTCAGCAAAAATATAAGTGTATATGCCATATGTAATGATCAAAGTTTTAACGATACGTTAGCTAACGAAATCATGTTTTGAACAACTGGGCCCTGAAAACTTACCTTTGTGGTAGGAATTTTGGAAGCAATGAAGGCGTCATAGATGCTGTTGATGAGTACTTGTGGGGGCCAGGAAGAAGGCTTCCATTTTGAAGGGACAAGCAAACTGGAACAGCATTGTAGAAAGTGCTTCGAGGCAATGGGAGATTATATTGAGAAAGTACAGGGACCGGGAACTTTTTATCGTCCCTCGTGTACAAAGTCACACTGTTTTTTTAGACAGGAAAATAATAGTCTGACTTATGTTGTTTGAACAGCAATATAAAAATATAAAAAAAATAAAGGATAAAAAAAAAAGCAAAATATCAGATTTGGACCTAATTGCTCTACTGACCTAAAATGTCTGTTTTTAATCCAAAGAATTCTTTTCATTATATTCAAAGAAGAATCTTCACTTACTGTGACAGTTTCTGTTCCCGTCAAGAACCATCATCAGACTGTGACCTTGACCTTGTGTTGTCACAGGACATGGACTGCTCACCACTAGACTGCTTGCTTACTAGTGGTAAACAAAAGCCTGTATATACATTGTATTGCTCAGGTTATATGCTCCCAGGTCCTGGTTCATGATGTGTGGAGACTGGTTGATCCTGATAGCTTCTTTGACTTGTCTGAGTCTCTGATTATTTTCCCCTGTCAACTACATATGCCCCTCTCCAAATCGATAACATGGTTTGCCCAAGTGACGTGATCCATCACCTAGTTTTGGGGATTGGCCAGAATTTCATAGTCGATCATTTGTTTTGTAAAACCAACTGATCATCGATTAATAATCAGCTTGTAGAAAATATATTCACTCTTAATGTAGCTCTATTTCAGGTACTTATTCATTGCTGCAGATCAATAAGAGGGCTATCCAGATAATATTTTTCTTATTTCTCCATGAAAATATGTTGCAGGTACTCATTAGAAGCACCTCTGTGAGGTGCTTCTAATGAGTACCTCAACATGTTTTCATGGAGAAATAAGAAAAATATCTGTTATTCACTACTTTTATGTTGACTTTCAGTGCTCCAGCTAGGATTTTAAGGCAGAGGGATGCCAGGTAGGGCATTTTCTGCACGGTCATACAAGATTGAGGGCACTGTGTGTCATGCGATATGCTAAGTATTGATCATGACATGTTACAAAATATAATCCCATTCCACAATAAATGCCCCAGACTAGAATGCACATAAAACTGACCTTTACAAATTGATAACTTCTTTAATTTTTTTCAACAAAATGTAGGGTTTCACCTATGGAGTTAACATAAGGCAGAGGGCAGCTTCAGATGGGCAGAGGGGCGGCAGGAGAGCGGCCCGCCCCTCTACATAGGGCATGCTGGAGCACTGACTTTTTATGGCTTTTTTTTTTTTCATTTTTATTGATCACAAATCTAGAATGACTGAAATAGACAGCTTTGGATTTCATTTCTTTATAACTTGCCTATAAAAATAGAGAGAAAAATATGTTTCTAAAAATAGAATTTTTTTATTTTCTTACTATAAAATTTTTTTCGGATCGCAAAAGTGACTAATAATTGATCATCAGTGGCAACACTATCATCACCGCACCCCTGCCAAAACACACCCAGAAGGCTGTTGCTCTGACCTGTTTTTGAGGTCATAAAGAAAGGACAATAGGGCAGTCTTGCATGGCACCTGGATTTGGCTGATGCTATTGAAGGAGTCAGATTCTCATATGAGGGGGAGGAAGAGGTAGGTACCTTTCCTAGATGCACAGGTTATAGGGAGAGGGGGAGGGTGGGATGGTGGGATTGTTGATGTGCCGTGGGTCAGGTGGCACAGGCTGATATCTCCAGTTTGGTTTGCACTGGCTTGATGTGGTTGGCGAATTGCTGGATGGGTGTTTTTAGCTCACCTGAGCCAAAGGCTCAAGGAAAGCTTTTGTGATCACTCACCGTCCGGCGTCGTCCGTCTGTCCGTCCATTCACAATCTTTAAACAACATCTCCTTCTAAACCACTGATTGGATTTTGACCAAACTTCACAGGAATGATCCTTGGTTGGTCCTCTTTCAAAGTTATTCAAATGGTTCCGGTCCATTGCATATCTAGGTCACAAGAGCTAAAAATAGATTTTTTAACTAAAAACTTAAAAAATCTTCTTGTCAGAAACCACTGGACCGAATAAAATATAATTTTGCAGAAATGTTCCTTTGGTGATTCTCTACCAAGATTGTTCAAGCCATTTGGATTTGTGAAAAAACATGGCCGCCAGGGGGCGGGGCTTATTTTCACTATATATCTACATAGAAAATTTTAAAAATCTTCTTGTCAGAAACCACTGGACCGATTCAATATAATTTTGCAGAAATGTTCCTTTGCTGATCCTCCACCAAGATTGTTCAAGTCATTTGGATTCGTCAAAAAACATGGCCACCAGGGGGCAGGGCTTATTTTCCCTATATAATCTATATAGAAAACTTTCAAAATCTTGTCAGAAACCACTGAACTGATTTCCACATAATTTTGCAGAAATGTTCCTTTGGTGATCCTTTACTAAGATTGTTCAAGCCATTTGGATTCGTCAAAAAACATTGCCGCAAGGAGGCAGGGCTTATTTTCCCTATATATCTATATACAATATTACTTGGCAGGAATGTTGCTTTGGTGACCCTCTACCAAGATTGTTCAAGCAATCATGATGTCAAAAAACATGGTTGCTGGAGGTGGGGCTTATTTTCCCTATATATCTAAATAGAAAACTTTTAAAAATCTTCTTGTCAGAAACCACTGAACCGATTTCAATATAACTTGGCAGGATTTTTCCTTTGGTGACCCTCTACCAAGTTTGTTCAAGCTGTCATGATTTGTTAAAAAACATGGCCGTTAGGGGGTGTGGCTTAATTTCCCTATATATCTACATAAGACATTTTAAAAATCTTTTTGTCAGAAACCACTGGACCAATTTCAATATAACGACAAAATTGTTCCTTTTGTGACCCTTTTTCAATATTCAGTTCAAGCCATCATGATGCATGAAAAAAACATGGCCGCTGGGGTGCAGGGCTATAAAATTTATACAAAAATCTTAGAGCAGTGAACTTGGCTGAAACTTCAACAGTAAGTATGCAAAGCTGTTTGCTCAGGTGAGCAGTATAGGACCATCATGGTCCTCTTGTTTAGTGATTGTGTGGGTGGCTGTGGTGGGGGGTGTAGATGGCATCTGCACTTAGAACATGTTGGTCGATTTAGGGGGTGGTAAGTCTGGGAAGAAAGACTGGAAGGAAGTTAAAGAAGGTATAAGGATCAGTCAGTCTCCACATATCATGAACCGGGATTGTGGGGGGGGGGTGGGGAATAATTAATGCACCAGTCATTTGCAACTATGGTCCCTTTGGGGCAGGGTGCTTAAGTACCATGCATTTACCTAAGAGATGTCCCGGCAGTGTCATGGATATGCCAGGCTTTTGAGTCCCACCAAAACAAATGGGAAAATATATAAAGGAATGTCATGACCCTGTCAGCATCAAGGCCATGTTGAGCAGGCTGTTTATTCTACTATATTAGACATCTAAGGAGATTAATTATTGAAAATTTATTTCTTGCATCAGTTCATATTGAATTTTATCTGATAGGATTGGATATAACCCCTGGGGGTGGGAACCTGTACCAGGGATTTGACATAAAAAATGTCCCCACAGTGCAAGGCATATACCAGGGCTTTGCAGAGTGAAAAGTCAGTATCCCTGCTATTCCCCATCACCGTGGGCAGGGGGAGTGGGGGCGCTTGTTGCAAATGGCTGGTGCATATTATAAAAGGCCTTTGATTACGACTAGTAGCCCCAAGTCCATTGACATCACAAGGTCAAGGTCTGATAATGTTTCTTGATGAGAACCCAAACTGTCACAGTAAGTGAAAGTTCTTCTTTGGATAAATTGATCAAAAGAATTCTTTAGTTTAAGGTGAGATTCTATCCTGATGAACCTATTTAGTAAATCAGTGGATTTGTTCAGATCCGTCTGTTAGAATTCTTAGGGTACATGCGGTAGGTATAGGGCATGTGATATAAAACATATTTTTATCTTAAAGTTTCAGAAAATAACTTCATTGAGCTCCTAGACTCTTCCTGAGAAACCAAGATGAGTGAGAAAGAGGTTGCCCTCCCACCCTGTGAAGGCGACACAATGGATGAACCAAAGCCTGAGCCAAAAGGTCCAAAAGTATATCGACTGATGGGCTCTGTAAAGACGGCCTTGTTTATCTTGAGTACAGCATTGTTGGTCTTTGCGGCTGCCAGAAACTCATTTCACTGGTAAGGCCAAATACGAAAAATACACCACAACCTCTTTATAACACTATTGTTGGGGTCCATAGCATAAACCATGTTACTTAAACAACCGTGTTATATCCAAACAAAAATGTATAGATTATATTGAAAAATGACCATTTATGGTCATTTTTCAATATAATCTATACATTTTTGGGATCCATCTTTGAACCGTGATATATCCAAAACCGTGTTATAACGAATCGTGTTATAAAGAGGTTGAAGTGTATGTGTTTTTAGGGTAATCCTACCCTATCTTTTTTTTATCTGCTGAAACCTAGCAATTCTTTTTCATGTTTTCTCAAAAAAAAAAAAAAAAAAAAAAAAAAAAAAGAAATAAATATGCTAAATAGTTAGACAAGTAGGTCTGAGCAAACAGTGTAGACCTAGATCAGACAATGTGATCAGAGTCTACACTGTTTGCTATTCTATCAGTACTTTTAGACATCGAAGGGTAGTCAAACAGATGCGGTAAAATGTTAATGTGAATTATGGTGCTAAGTCTATGTATATATTTGGTAATTATGGTATAATTCTACGTAAAAAATGTAAAAAAAATATAAAAAAATTAAGAATCCCTGCTTACCCTTCCTAATTTTTTCTAACATACCTAAACACTGATTTTTTTATTTTTTTTTTTTTTTTTTTTGGCCTAATGTCTTTTAACGCTTAGCATTCTGGGTAAAAATTTCAGTGGACAGCATTTTGAAATATTTTTTCTTATTTTTCTTGGAAAATAGGTTTTTTTCATGCAGATTGTCTTTTTAGATTATCAAGTGCTGTATAATATTTTCATCAAGATCCTTGTTCAGTTCAAAGAGGGGCACAACCCTAACAAGGATTGTCTGATAAACTTTTTGTACCATTTGTTTACAAAATGATTTCATTTATTATTTATAAACAGATAAAAGATAAAATATAACTTGATTAAGTATAATTTACCTTTATCACTCTCTGGGCAAATTCAGCAGACAGTATTCAGTTTTGATGGTACTTTTCTGATTTTTAACTGAAAAAAGTTTAACATTTCATTCAGGTGTCTTAAACAGAAAACATGTAATGTCAAACCTTATTATCTGGGAAAAATAGAAAAAAAAATCAAAATGTTGTCTGCCTTTTTTTTTTACAAAGCATTAGGTATATAAAAACATATCTTGATTTCTGACATCATCTGTGTTTGTTATCAAAATTTTGTTTGTTTGTTATGACATTGCAATTTACCAAGCTCTTTGGCTGTATATTTTAGAAAATTTCTAAAAAGGGTGTACTAAATTTACCTGAAGATTTTTGAGAGACAGACCAAGCAAACAGAGTACACCCGGATCGGGCACCATCAGGGTCCACACTGTTTGCCACTCATCCAGCAGTTTATTAGCTCACCTGAGCTCTGCTCAGGATGAGCTATTGTGATCACTTGTCATCCGTCCGTCCGTGCGTCCGTCCATGTGTCAGTCCGTTAACATTTTCAAACGACTTCTCCTCTGAAGCCACTGAGCCAGTTTTGCTTGAATTTCATATGAAGCCTCCTTAGGGTGGGGGAACGAAAAATTGCTAAAATGGTCGCGGTCCATTGACCAAGATGGCCGCCATGTACATATATGGTAAAAACCTTTAAAAATCTTCTTCTCTAGAACCGAGGATGCTTTGGGGCTGAATGTTTGCATAAATCATTGGGGGCAGGGGGTCTACCAAAGTTGCTAAAATAATGGTCATACATTGACATTTGACATTTGCTTCCTTTTGCATTTGTATGGGAAAAAACATTTAAAAATCTTATTCTCCAAAACCGAAGATGGCTTGTGGCTGAATCTTTGCATGTATCATCTGGAACAGGCGGTCTACCAAAGTTGCTAAAATAATTGTCATACATTGACATTTAACCTTTTTACGGCGAGGTCAAGTTTGCTTCTGTATGCATTTGTATGGGCCCCATACATTTGTATGGAAAAAATGTTGATAATTACAAATGGCTTTTCCTCTGAAGCCTCCGGGCCAGTGTTGCTCAAATTTCATGCGGAGCCTCCGTGGGCAGGAGAATGAAAGATTGCTAAAATGGGTATGGTCCATTGATCAAAGTGGCTGCCATGCCCATATATGGTAAAAACCTTTAAAAATCATCTCCTCCAGAACCGAGAATGCCTTGGGGCTGAACCTTTGCAGGAATCATCGGGGATGGGAGATCTACCAAAATTGCTAAAAGAATTGTCATACGTTGACGTTTGACCTTTTTACGACAAGGTAAAGTTTGCTTCCCTATGCATTTGTATGGGAAAAACCTTTAAAAATCTTCTTCTCCAAAACCAAGCATGCCTTATGGCTGAATCTTTGCGTATATCATCGGGAACTGGAGGGCTACCATAATTGCTAAAATAATGGTTGTACATTGACATTTGACCTTTTTACGGTAAGGTCAATTTTGCTTCCTTATGCATTTGTATGGGAAAAATGGTCAGAATTTCAAACAACTTCTCCTCTGGAGCCTCTGGGCCAATTTTGCTCAAATTTCATATGGAGCCTTCTTAGGTAGGGGAACAAAAGATTGCTAAAATGGTCAAGATTCGTTGACCAAGATGGCCGCCATGCCTATATATGGTAAAAACCTTTAAAAATCTTCTTCTCTAGAACCGAGGATGCTTTGGGGCTGAATGTTTGCATAAATCATTGGGGACAGGGGGTCTACCAAAGTTGCTAAAATAATGGTCATACATTGACATTTGACATTTGCTTCCTTAAGCATTTGTATGGGAAAAAACATTTAAAAATCTTATTCTCCAAAACTGAAGATGGCTTGTGGCTGAATCTTTGCATGTATCATCTGGAACAGGCGGTCTACCAAAGTTGCTAAAATAATTGTCATACATTGACATTTAACCTTTTTACGGCGAGGTCAAGTTTGCTTCTGTATGCATTTGTATGGGCCCCATACATTTGTGTGGAAAAAATGTTGATAATTACAAATGGCTTTTCCTCTGAAGCCTCCGGGCCAGTGTTGCTCAAATTTCATGCGGAGCCTCCGTGGGCAGGAGAATGAAAGATTGCTAAAATGGGTATGGTCCATTGATCAAAGTGGCTGCCATGCCCATATATGGTAAAAACCTTTAAAAATCTTCTTCTTCATAACCAAATAAGCCCTGGGTCCTTATCTTTGCACAAATTATGGGGGACAGGAGATCTACCCAAATTGCTAAAATGATGGTTCTATGTTGACATTTGACCTTTTTACCTCCAAGGTCAAATTTGCTTCCCCATTTGTATGGGCCATATACATTTCTATTGAAAGTATCGAAGTGACTTGTAGATCAACAGTAGTTAAAATTGTTCTGATTAGAAATCTAAGATGGCCATCATCTGGTTTATATTTATAATATTTCCCTGCCACTGTGCTGTTTACATGTATAAAATCATGATTCTTCAGAAACCACTTAGCCAATTTCCACCAAATTTCACATTGATCCTTCTGTTGAAATGTGATTGATAGTTTATTCAAATGATCATGCTCCATTGACTGTCAGGCCCATATATTCTTCTTCAAAGTTAAGAACTGCTCAAATGATGATATTTTCATTAGTTGGGATGATAGGATTGGAAAAATGTTGCATAACATCTGCATGTCTGCAGTGGCTATGTCACTCAGGTGAGCGAACTGTGGCCCGTGGGCCTCTTGTTTACACACCTACAGGTAAATTGGACTTGTTCAAAATTTAAGGCATGTATAGTAAGGAAGGTGCCCCTTTATTTAGAGTAAATGGGTCAAGATTACAGTATCCACAAAAATAACTCTTGGGTACTTATTAGATGTGCCTCATTGAGGCACTGCTGAGATGCTTCTAATGAGTACCCACAACATTATGTTTTCATGGATAAATAATAAACATATCAGCACTTTTTTGTTGAAAAAAGCACCTTATGGTAAATTTCCAAAAATTTCATACACTAAAGTGCATATGCAAACAGAGTAGAACAAATCCGGTCTGATCAAGGTCTACACTGTTTGCCATTCCACTAAGCATTTTAAGAACCAACTGCATAAAAAGCAAAATTTAGGCCAAAATTAAGTTTTCTAACTCCAGGTAGGATTATAATTTAGGCTTTGATTTGGAATAATTGCCTTGCCTCGCCAATGTATTTCCACTGGATGACCAATGTGTGACAAAGGCCTTTATGCATACATACGAACAGATGAGTGTGTGCATCCATGCCGTCTGATCTGAACATTGTTCATCTACATAAACTACAGTATCCATTGATTCTATAGGCAGACAACAAAGACCCAGATCAGCATGTGCAAAGGTGCAGGCTAATCAGGGCCTGCATTGTCTGCAAATTGCTCAGGGCCCATTTCCTGCATTGTGCATCATTGTGTAACCACATTGGATAGGAATACTTTTTAGTCTTTCACATTTTTTCAGGTTTGCTGTTACTTACATTGGGTATTTTCTTGTAACCTTTAAAGCAACAACAACTGCAGCAAATGACATTTTGAAATAGTTTTTTCTTTTTCTTTTTCAGGGAAAATAAAAAAACAAAAATAATTTTTGCTACAGTTTTGCTTAGCTAAATGTGTATCAGTTATATGCCCTTGAATTATCCATATGACCCTGCTTATTTCACCTTAAGTCAGAGGCGGTGATCGATTTAATTTTGGAATTTCTATGTTCTAAGCAACATCATGTTGGTCATTTTCAGAGATGGGGTAATTGTAATGAGTAATGATAATGCATTACAATGCATTACTTTTTTCAAAGTAATGCTAAGTAATGAGTAATGAAGGATTTTTTCATTACATTATTAATGTAGTTATAGATAGGTTGGAGAAACCAATAAGTTTCTGCCTAGTGGAATACTGTAAAGCTGATGAATTCTGACAAGCAGGATTCCAACTTGATTAGTTTGGTTTGATTGGGTATGACATTAATTGCCATTTCATATGCTGACACCGTCATCAGAAGTTTTAAGATAAGAAGGCTGTCTGTATGAATCATTGTCTTGTTTTTTCTGGATGAAAATGTTTGTATACCCATAACAGTTCTAGATATATTGCTTTTTTATTTATTTTTTTTTTTAACTCACCTGAGCACATCGTGCTCAATGGAGCACATCATGCTCAAGGTGAGCTATTGTGTTAGGCCTATGGTCCGGCATCCATCTTTCATTATCACCCATTTGTCAACATAAGACATCTCTGCTTGAACTACTGAGCTGTGTTTATACGCCCGTTTGGACAAATGGGACGTATTATGTTACGGGGTATGGCGTCCGCCCGTCTGTCCGTCCGTAAACTTTTTCGTTTCCGGCTAACTCCTCCTACAGTTTACATCTGATCAAGCTGAAACTTGGTATATAGTTAGACCATGATGTGGCGCAGTGCATATTGTTTCGGGGTTACAGTCCACCAAATATTTGCAGAGTTATGCCCCTTATAAAATTTCTGTAAACTTTTCATTTCCGGTTAACTCCTCCTACATTTTACATCCAATCAAGCTGAAACCTCATATATAGTTAGACCATGATGTGGAGCAGTGCATATTATTTCTAGGTTACAATCCACCAAATATTAGCAGAGTTATGCCCCTTTGAAAATTTCAGTAAACTTTTCATTTCCGGTTAACTCCTCCTACATTTTACATTCGATCAAGCTGAAACTTCATGTATAGTTAGACCATGATGTGGAGCAGCGCGTATTGTTTCGAGGTTACAGTCCACCAAATATTAGCAGAGTTATGCCTCTTTGAAAATTTCAGTAGACTTTTCGTTTCCCGCTAACTCCTCCTACAGTTTACATCCGATCAAGCTGAAACTTCATGTATAGTTAGACCATGATGTGGAGCAGCGCATATTATTAGTGGTTACAGTCCACCAAATGTTAGCAGAGTTATACTTCTTTGAAAATTTCGATTAATTTTTAGTTTATGGATATATCCTCCTACAGTTTACATCCAATCAAGCTGAAACTTCATGTACAGTTAGACCATGATGTGGAGCAGCGCGTATTGTTTCGAGGTTACAGTCCACCAAATATTAGCAGAGTTAAACCCCTTCGAAAATGTCTGTTAATTTTTTGTTTCCGGCTAAATCCTCCTACAGTTTACATCCGATCATGCTGAAACTTGATTTGTAGTAAGACCATGATGTGGAGCAGTGCATATTGTTTCAAGGTTACAGTCCACCAAATATTAGCAGAGTTAAACCCCTTTGAAAATTTCTATTTATTTTTTGTTTCCGGCTAAATCCTCCTACAGTTTACATCCGATCAAGCTGAAACTTCATAAATACTTACATGATGATATGGAGCAGCACATATTATTTTTAGGTTACAGTGCACCAAATATTTGCAGATTTATGCCCCTTTGAAAGTTTTTGTAAACTTTTCACAGCATATTGTTTAGAGGTAATAGTGTGCCAAAGGCTCATATGAGCTCATAATATAGCCATGCTTCTGTGGTATGTCCTCCGTCAGAAAGCACTTCTCCCTAGAAGCAGCAAACTTCTCCCTTAATTTATTGGCCAGCTTGGACCCTTAGGTTACAGTTCACCAAATATCAGCAGAGATAATGCCCCAATGAATTTTTTTTAATTTTTTTTTTTTTTTTTTTGTAATTCCACTTAGTTTATATCTGAAGCACTGAATTATACAGGAGCCAGTTAATGTGCTGCATCTTATAACTTGCCACGGGCGTATAATGCCCCACTTGGCGGAGCTCTTGTTATCCATATCCAGAGGAATGGTCCATTGGTGATACTGATTGGCAATTGTGGCATCCAAGCAGAAATCCAGTTGCTGTGGCAACCAAATGGATTTTTTTTTTTATCTTGGTGTCAAAAACCCATGGCCCAATTTAAAAAACAATATGGTGAAATGTTTTTTGGTAATGCATTGCAAAACTTGTTTGGGCCATATGGTTTCATAAAAGCATAGATGCCAGGGGCAGGAGTGGTGGGGCGGGCCCATTTTCCATATATGTCTATATATAAAACTTTAAAAACCTTCTTGTCAAAAACCAGGTTGTATTTTTAAATTACTTTGCAAGAATGTGATCTTCTGTAAAAGATGTTCAAGCCCTATGTTTATTTTCATTGCCTCTTGCAATACATTTAAGCTTCATTGGGAGAAAGTGTACCTTTGAACATGTACACTCAGCAAAAGACTTTTTTTTTGATCAGCCTGCACATCCATCCATTCAGCCTGCACATGATTATTAAATACCAGGGCCCAGTTGCACCACAACCTCTTGATATCACTATTGTTGGGGTCCATAATATAAACCGTGTTAGTTGAACCCCCACTTGTTCTATAAAAGGATGTAGGCAGGGCTTATTTCAAAATGGTGCCTGACTTTTACACTTTGTTACTTGCAGAAGTTTTATCAATGAAAATAAAAGAATTAGAAAACCTTCATATACAAAATTTGTTTTGCTAGAAGGCATGCCTATACTTTATGCATTAACACTAAAATATTGTGTTATAAAAGATTATTAACTGAGCAAGCTGAATGAAATCACTGGAAAGTGCTGAGAAATTCAAACTAGATATAACCTTTAACCTGTGTCATGTGATGTAAACATAGCAACCTGGAGTGTAGAGTACAAACACTGTCCACTTGTAAGATGGCTATCACAGCAAAAGCAGATAAATTTACCTGTGTTAAGATTCTTTCAAAGACAATTGCACTCATATTCAATGATTCAAACAGAAAAATTGTTAAAACCATTATTTATAGGCATTAATAAGAGCTTATGAAATCTGAATACATGGAGGGAGATATTTTAACAAGTCAGTTACAGTTTCATTCCAGCAATGGAAATTGCATTAATACATTGTGAATCCTGTTTCTAAACTAACTGAAATTTAGTAAACAAATTGTGTCATTTAACCACTGTTTGCTGGGTACTATTTATTAAAAGTCACAACCATTTGTGCTCCATGTAATCCAGGAATGTAAGGCACAAATTTAAATCTTATTTGACATATTCATACCTAGTAGTGAGTATATACATTATTTTGTAGCCTCTTGAGCTAGCAGACCCCAGGTAAACAATAACAGCTGACCAGTAATCAATAAGCCCCGCCTACATTTTCTGGTGGTAGCTGCTACCGCAAATGCAAGTTTAAACAACCGTGTTATATCCAAACAATAATGTATAGATTATATTGAAAAATGACCATTTATGGTCATTTTTCAATATAATCTATACATTTTTGGGATCCATCTTTGAACCGTGTTATATCCAAAACCGTGTTATAACGAACCGTGTTATAAAGAGGTTGTAGTGTATATCATATATATTAGAAAGTGTACATTTTATATGTATGCACTGTGTTTAAAACTTGTTTACATGGGCTATGTTTCTTTGCTATTAAAGGAGAGTTGTTAAAGAAAAGAACATTTTAATCTTTCCCCTTTAGTGGCAACTCTTGTCTTCGTGCTGATAACCTTTGCAAACAGTTTGGACCCAGATCAGGCCAGACAAAACATCAGGCCTGATCTGGATCAAAACTGTTTGACACTTGGATGTTATTCCTGAAAGATTTTTTTGAAAAAGTTAATGTTAAAAAAAAATCCATGGATGGTAAAAAAAAAAAACATGCAAAATTACCCAGCATGCAAAGTATTTGGAAAAAAAAACAACAAAAACTCAGCAGCTATGCCATATTTTCTTTGTCACGTGTTAAAGTTTATTGGACTAAGCCACAATGTCAGAAAATATACCTCCAGGCGTGCACCCAGCGAAGATTCTGATCAGCCTAATGTGCATAGTCTGATCAGAATCTTCACTGGGTGCATTTTCGAATAGCCAAGGATTCAAAATTTAATGATGCATAGCTACAGATAAGAGGGGGTATCCACATAATATTTTTCTTATTTCTCCACAAAAACATATGTTGTGGTACTCGTTAGAAGCACCTCGCTGAGGCACTTCTAATGAGTACCCACAACACAAAAATAAAAAAAATATATGTTGTGGTACTCATTAGAAGCACTTTGCTGACGTGCTTCTAATGAGTACCCACAATATATGTTTTTGTGGAGAAATAAGAAAAATATTAACCTGATACCCTCTCTTATCTAGGCCTATGTTTTATGTAGCAAGGAACCTTTTCTTTGGTAAACAAGGCTTAGATTAAGTACATCTAGATGCTTCCAAATTCTATTGAAAATGTAACAAATTTATCCGAGTGAACACTGTTACGTACCTTTTACACCCATGAATTACTGGCATTTGCCTGTATAATGATATTCTGCTATCAACTTCAAGACTACTCGAACTTTAGACTACTCCATTAATAAGAGCAGCTTTTACCAGTCCAGAGTGGTTTCTTTCTTATTATTCTATATTTATTAGTATAAGACCACTTTAGGCAGTCCCAAAAATTGGTCTTGATAGTGGAATTTTACCGGTACTGTATATGTTTAGGAAATAAGGGACCCAAATGACCATTTAAGATATGAATTGTTATTAATTATTTATTGTTAAAATTAGTACTGTATTTGACCTAATTACCTCACATACTCCTATAAGCGCACACAAGCGATTTTGTAGTCTTAAGATTACAGGCAGTGTACTTTTTGTCTACTTCTTTATAAAGGCATATGTTGTGGGTACTCATTTGAATTGCATTGACTTGTCGATGCAATTAGAAAAATTGCATAATCATCATCAAATAAGTCCTTTTCTGATCTTTTTTTATAGTGTACCCTTAGTAGGTACATATTTTACCACGAATGAGTGTTCCCAGTAAGTTTGAAAAACCTAAGTGCACAGTGCGGTAATTAGGTCGAATACAGTATTTTAAATAATTATTTGGGTTACATGTAGTGTAAGGGACCTGTTCAAATTTTAGTACAAGTATGCACTGTTTATAATCGAACAGTGCTCTGTATTGGAAGCGACATTCTCTGTAGGAACAATTATCAGTTAGACGGTGACACGATAATTCATTGGCAGATAAGAGAAAAATGACAGAACTGATTAAAATGCAGTTTTCAACATCATTAAGTCCACCAAACATTCTATCTTTGTGTCAAATAGGATTTCTCCTCCTAGGAAATCTGGTTTTTAATTGGTGAATCAGTGATTTTTTTTTTCATTTTGCTGGTCGATGTGATGAATCCAGGGTCATCTTGTGTGTGTTTGGTGTTTGTTTCCATGTGAATAAATTTTAATAACCCATTTAAACCTAGCATCCCATAAAAGGGACATTGACAAACAATATAGACCCTGATCAG
Source organism: Anodontia alba (assembly GCA_964016985.1). Lineage (NCBI taxonomy): Eukaryota > Metazoa > Mollusca > Bivalvia > Lucinida > Lucinidae > Anodontia > Anodontia alba. The sequence continues at coordinate 43,973,660 of OZ024826.1, forward strand.
ATGCCGCAGAATGTAGCATCCGATCAGGGTCAACACTGTTTGCATTAAGTTCAGAAATTTCTACTAAACATAACAGTAATAAAAACTTACCAGGCACCCCTTATACAGGAAATGGACCAGTCCAAAGAGTCCAAAGAGTTTAGGTAGAAGAGTTCATTTGGCATAAATGGGTTAATGTTCTTCATAACCAAATTTCCTAATTTTTGTCGCACCTGCTTTAGCATGGGCGACTTAGGCGTGCAAGTTTCGTCCGTCCGTCCGTTCATCTTTCCATCAACATTTACCCAGGGTATCTTGTGAGCGCAACTCCTCTTACAGTTTTGTACCGATCATTTTGAAACTTTGCATGTGTTTTCATCATGGTATGAAGATATGTATATGATTTGGATATAATTGTCAGATTATTTTTTGTCACTTTTTCCACATTTTGAACTTGAGTCATTTTTCACCTCAATATATAGACAATGGGTACCTCTTGTGAGTGCAACTCCTCTTACAGTTTTATACTGATTGTTTTGAAACTTTGCATGTGTTTTCTTCATGGTATGAGGATAAGCATGTGGTTTGAGTAAAATTGTTAGATTATTTTTTGTCACTTTTTCCACATTGTGAACTTAGTCATTTTTCACCCTTTATATGTAAACAGTTAGTACCTCTTGTGAGAGCAACTCCTCTTACAGTTTTGTACGGATTATTATGAAACTTTGCATGCATTTTCTTTCTCAGTATGAGGATGTGCATGTGGTTTGGATGTAATTGTTAAATTATTTTTTTTTTTTACTATTTTCCACATTGTGAACTTAGTCATTTTTCACCCTCAATATATAGAAATTGGGTACCTCGTGAGCACAACTCCTCATACAATTTTATACTAATCTTTTTGGAACTTTGCACATGTTTTCTCCATAGTCTGAAGATGTGCACATGCTTTTCATATAATCCTTGCTGTATGTTTTGTCACTTTTTTGTTCTTTTTGAACTTTGTCATTTACTGACCTCAGATGTATAGACAGTCGGTACCATGTCATTGCAAAACTCATACAATTTTAAACCGGTCTTTTTGAAACTTTGCACATGTTTTCACCTGGGTCTGCAGAAGTGCACGTGGGTTGGATATGATTTTATTTTTATTTTTGTCACTATTTCCACTTTAACTTTGTCATTTTCTTAACCTCAGATTTTTTTCCGAATTGTGAACTTAGTCATTTTTCACCCTCAGTATATATACAGTGGGTACCTCGTGAGCACAACTTCTCATACAATTTTATAGTAATCTTTTTAAAACTTTGGACATGTTTTCTCCATAGTCTGAAGATGTGCATCTGCTTTTCATATAATCCTTGTCTTAATTTTTGTCACTTTTCCAAACTAACACTACTAAGAATGAAATAAACTTATTTAATAACCACATTCTGATTGTGGCTCCAGTGACTTTTGCCCCAGCAGGTTCGACGCCACCTTCCGCGGAATTCTGGTATTCATATTATATGGTGAAGAATACCATGACTTCTAAGCTCTAGAAAAGTGGGGTATCTAGGTAACTGTTGTATTATTTCTCCATGAAAACATACATTATTGTCCACTGGAAAATAAGATATTAGGCACAGCTGTGGCTGCTATTTGAATAATTAATTAACCTGAAAACACCAAGAAATGTGTAGCAAACGGCATCTTTAAATAGTTTTTTATTCATTTTTCTGATAAAAGCAGGCTTGTCATTTCATGTGATCATGATTCACATGAAATATCAAACCTTATTTTCTCTGAAAAATAAAAAAGAAGATGTATTTTGAATGTCATCTGTCGCTGTTGTGATTAGCGCTTAAAGGGACATATGGATAATTAAACCACCAAGCAATGTGTAGCAGACAACATTCTAAAATATTTTTTTGTTTCATTTTGTTTATTAAATAAGGCTTGACATTTCATGTGAATCAGATGATTCACATGAAATGTCTAACCTTGTTTTCTCTGAAAAATGATATATGTATATATATATATATATATATATATATATATATATATATATATATATATATATATATATATATATATATATATATATATATATATATATATATATATATATATATATAGTATGTTTAAGAATATAGTCAGCTGCTATTGTGATTAGTACTGAAGGGATTACTTATATTCTTGCAGGCATATACATCGTTTCTGGGGTGCTACTGGAAGTCTGTGGCAGAGTATCTGGGATTACACCTACGTTGAGCTGTTCAATAGGAATGATTTCTTATTTGGTGTTGTAGGTAGGTATCGGGTAATAGCATTTGGGTTTGGGTGGTAATTATCTGACACAGGTAAAGTGATAATTTTGGCACAGGCAGTTTTACAAAAATTGTTGAAATGTATTGATTCCAAAATTGCAAATAATTACTCTCCCAGACTGTACATATTTATTACTATAAGATAATATTTCTTTATTCCAACACGATAACTCCTCGCTCATTTTCAGAGCAGTTTGATTTACCAGCCATGCTCCTCTAGATATTTCTATTTTAATCTTAACCCTTATCATGCCCACATCTAATTGTCAGCCAATCAGATTACTTGATATTCACATACTGAATGACAAACAGTGTAGATCCAGATCAGTTGGCTTCTGAAGAAGCCAACTGATCTGGATCTACACTGTTTGCAAAGGCAGGGCATATACCTGTTCAGCAGCACCAGGGTTAAGCATGCATATTGCCGTATAAATTTACACTAAATATTGGGACAACTTAACTCCTTACCATACTTGTCCTAAAATTTGAGCAAGTCCATTCATCTACTTATTAATACATGTATGTCTGAAAACTGCTTGATGAAGGGCAAACAGCAAACAGTGTAGACCCTGATCAGACTTGTGTGTCCTAAAACTTAGGGTTAGGGTTATTATGATAATTATGAATGTATTTTTTTTCTATGTCTTTTGTAGGTACAACAGTGATCACAAGTGTTGTGTTCTGGTTCTCAAATCTGCTGTTTATATCCCTTGATATTTTTGGCTTTCCAAGTTGGCTTTTGAAATACAAAGTACAGGAGGACAAAAAGGTATTCTAATGCACTCGCGTATGCAACGCGACGTCTGATTGGATAACGTCAAAAATTTGCGACGGTATATTCTGCGATATACTGTCGCAAATCCGACGTCATCACGTAACGTCGCTTCTCATTGGCTGGCATTTGGTTTTACGCAGCTCACAGCACTTGTCGTTTTGTGCAAAAAGTAGTTTTTTTTTTCAATAGAAAAAATGAATAAATGCATTAGAATGGGGATAACTGCATCAAATTTGTCATTTGGGGAGGTAAATCGGTGGTTTTACGGTCGCAAATTACGTTTTACGGCTCCGCTGACGCGTCGCCGTAAAACGAAATTTCCGACCGTAAAACCGCCGATTTACCTCCCCAAATGACAAATTTGAATGCAGTTATCCCCTAAGTTTACTCACTGTGATATATTAACACCAAGGGTGGGATAATTTGTTTGTGTTGAGGTTTTACGGCCCTGTCAACCCATTGGGGTCATGTAGGGTGCGGTCAATTCACCTAACCACACTTTTACACGGCAGGCTTAGGCCTCTAAGCGGTTACCAGTATTGTACACATTATTTCGCCAGAAACTGACAACTGCCCTTCTTGAATCAGTGGAAGGGGGAGAATGACCATAGAAAATATTTCATGATCAATCTCAAAGAAAGAATGCTGCCAGCCAGGCGGGGCTGAATCTGCAACCTCCTGATCACCAGTCGGAGGCACATCCAACTGAGCCACCAAGGCCTGCTCAGCTGTGCATTGTATTCAGATGTTTTCTTTTGGTCAGTACAATATCCAATGGCTCTCTACGCAAACAATGAAGACCGTGATCACAAATGCTCAGACTGATCTCCGTCTTTGTTGCCCACAGCTCGCATATGGCATAATGTCCCTTTTCTTGCCTGGTACATAATATATGTCATGGCTATGACACAATGTTTGCCAGATTACTGTGAACATTCAGAAATTTATGAGACAGCAGATTCAAACTAAGTAATGGGACAGGCATGCCTGATCAAAAAGTGTAGATGATACGGCACAGAGTATGACATTTGGGTCTTTACTCTTTGCCACTGTCGCTCATCCAGCACTGTTCAGGCACAGTAACAGTAAAATAGACTTGTTTAACCCATTAAAGACTGAATGAAATCTCCCACTTTATATATTGGAAGAGTCCATTTTCAATTTTAGGTATGTCAGGCTATATGGTGTAGATATTCCTAGAGAAAAATGGTTGAATCATTTGCAAACAGCAGAGACATATTGAACAGCCCCTGCCAGGACTGGACATAAGTCCAGATGAGAGCACATTCAGACAACTAGTTCTCTTATTTTTCAAAAAAAAAAACATAGTGTGGTAATTATAAATATTGCCTCACTGAGATGATTCATGTGAATACACACTACATAGTGTCCAGATAAATAGTTTTCTTATGAAAACATGTTATGGGTTTTTATTAAAACTGCCTCACTCTGGTGATTTAAGTGAGTACACACAACATATGTTTTCATGGAAAAATAAGAAAAATATCAATACCTTTTCTTTGCTTAAAAACTTATCTTATTAAGTGCTCTGACTGTATAGGTTGTTTTACATTTTAAAGTCAAGACAACATAAATATTGATACACTTACAGGGGGAGGCAACTCTATCAAAATTGTTTTTGTCCCCTTTGAAAAATTGTTTTTGTCCCCTTTGAAAAAGGGGAGAAAAATCTTTCCTTTTAGAGTAGACCCCTTTTCATTTTTTCTTTTTTTTTTTTGCTTCAAAAAAACTTATCTAATCTTTCTTTTTTTGAGTAGGCCCCTTTTCAATATTTTTCTTTGCTTTAAAAAACTGATCTTATCAAGTGCTCTGACTGCACATGTGCAGTTGCTTGGGGCAACAGGTTGTGTTACATTTTAAAGCCAACACAATATAAACGCTGATACACTTTCAGGTGAGGCAACTCCATCAAAATTGTTTTTGTCCCCTTCAAAAAAGGGGTCTACTTTAAAAGGGAAGAATTGGCTCCCAGGGGGAGCCAATTCTTTCCTTTTAGAGTAGACCCATTTTAGTCCTTTTTCCTTGAAACAGAAAAACCAGTCTTATCAAGTGCTCTGAGCACATGTGTAATTGCTCAGGGCACAGGTTGTTTTGCATTTTAATGTCAGTATAAAATAATCGTTGACTTAGGGGAATAGATTCACTTTCAGCATTGATTTTTGCTTGAGATGAGGTTTTACGGCCCAGTCAACCCTTTAGGGTTATGTCGAGCTGGTCAGTTTACCTGACTACACTTTTCCTGAGCAGGCTTAGTCCTCTAAGTCGTTAACCAGTATTTGTGCACATATTTTGGCCAGAAACTGACAACTGCCCTTCTTGAATCAGTGTAAGAGAGAATGACAGTAGAAATAATATTTCATGATCAATCTGTTCGAAAGAATGTTGCTAGAACCTTTGGGGATCAAACCCGTGACCTCCTGATCACCAGTCCAATGTGCATCCAACTGAGCTACTGAGGCTGGCTTTCATTCATGTTCAGGAAAGACAAATTTTTTGAAATTGTTTTGTCCCCTTCTGAAAAGAGGTCTAAGGGAAAGAATTTGCTCCCTTGGCACTAGTGTAAAAGGAAAAAAATTGGTCTCAAATTCTTTCCTTTTAGAATAAGCCCTTTGTAGATGGAGCTTGGTGCACAGAGTGGCAAACAGGAAGTCAGAAAAAGTTGTACAAAAAGGCGGAAAATCTACCAAGTGTATCAAGTCCCCTTGATATTAGAAACGTTAAGAGTGCGTGAAAAGTTTTGTTGTTGGAAATGACTCTTGCATGGAAATAATTTCCTCCTTTCTCACTGAGGGCTGCCGGTACTCTTAAATGAAAGACTTTGCTCTCTCTGAGAATGGGGGATGGTCGGGTGTGGTGAAGGTGTCGTGTATTTTATGTCATCGGGGTGTCCAACTGTTCTACTATCTCTTCTATCTATTTTCTCCCTTTCTCTGGGAGACAACACAAAATGACTCACAAGGGTTGACGTGTCATTAAACCCCAACACAGTCAATCAATCAATCTCTGTGGGAACAAATTCTTTCATTTAAGAGAAGCCTCCAGTTTTGAAAGGATTCAAGTATTAGGGAACAAAGTTCTTGTCTGCAAATGTTTTCTCTCTTCAAAAAATCGAAGAAAATTATCGCTTCAGATAAGGGACTTTTCTCACCCCCAAAATATTGATACTTTTCTCCACAAAAAACACATGTTGTGGTCAGACCTGTTGTAATTGTAATCAGTAATTGTGATTACATGTAATTGATTACAAGTTTTGAGTAATCAAAATGTAATCTGTAATCATTGATTTTTATGATTACAAGTAATTGTAATTGTAATCGAATACATTGCAAAACAGCCTGTAATCGTGATTACTTTGATGATTACAATATGATTACAATATGGATATTTAAATAAAATAAGTCAGAAGGAATAGAATTGAAAAAAAAATTCATTTCTGATATGACAACTTGACAAGAAACAAGAATATTGGAGATAATTATTTTGATTTGTATACATTTAATGACTTAATGACTCTGTATTGGTTTGTTTAAAACAATCAATACATCTTTGAGATAAAAGAAAATTTAAAAAATACATCTTGGAGATCAAAGGAAATTGAAGTTTCACACATGGATTAGCTGATATGGATTAGCAAATAATCAAAGTAATTAAATTGGCAAACATTTATAGTCTTTTATCTATATATCTCTACGTTTTTGTTTGGATATAACATTGTTGTTTAACGGTGTATTATACTTTCGGACAGACAGAGCAAGGCAAACATTGCAGATCCAGATCAGAATTGACTAATCCATGAGATAATGGTAAAGGCATGTGCCAAAAGAGGCATTTCAGGTGCATCTTTGAATTTGTGCAGTCCCACCAGAGCCTTCACTGTCTCCACACATGTATTATGGAAAATGAAAATTTTAGTGTTTTTACAGTAACTTACTGACTTACATAATTTCATGTTTATTGTGTGCATGCTGTCAACAATGTCTCTCATGTCAGATGACCTATTATAAAAGTTATATACATTTGGACAATTGTTAAGTGGCTAAAGTTGACCTGTCATAATTTATAGTTGGAGTGTGGTCTTGTCATATATTTCTGCATCTAAACAATGACATTTGAATTTGTGGTACTCATTAGAAGCACCTTGGTGAGGCACTTCTAATGAGAACCCACGACATACATTTATATTGAGAGATAAGAAAAATATTTTGTGGATACCCTCTCTTATCTGACGCTAGGAGAAAGATCATCTCCTGTATCCTTTCTCCTCCATTATCACATGGGTTATTGCCTTTTCTGGAGCTATATAATAATGGATTTCACCAGGTTATAAAACTTTTTTCATGCTCAGCTCAGCTGAACATGAAATTTTCTTTGCAAATAAATATGAAAATCCCAACAATAGTTGGCATTTTTACAAATATTAGCAGAGAATTTTTCATGCTCAGCTATGTTAAGCAAGAAAGAGTTTACAGTTGTCAGTAATTTGAGATTTATTTGCAGGACAAATTTCATGCTCAGCTGAATTGAGCATGAAAGAAATTTTATAACCTCGGGGCCTGGATGTGTCAGGTTTTTGTTCTTGAGTACCAATTTATGCACCGATTGTGTATTTACCATAAATATTGGACACCCTAAATCCTTACCATACTTATTCTAAATTCAAACAAGTCAATTTTACTACCTGTTTATGTGTTTAAAAACTGCTGGATGAGTGGCAAACAGTGTAGACCCTGATCAGATGCCACATTCTGTGGTATCTGATCTGGGTCTACACTGTTTACTCAGACCTGTCTGTCCAAATACTAAGGCTAAATGTGGTAAATATTTGTAGGTTGAACTGTCGCAGTTTATGACAACCCTACGTAGAGTGCTGTTTAATCAGTATGTGATAGGAATACCATTTAGTATGTGTGTTTATTTTATGATGTCACTCAGAGGTTGTGAGATGAGTGGAGAGCTACCAACCTTCCCCTGGGTCATGGTTGAAGTACTGTTCCACACTCTTGTGGAAGAAGTATTCTTCTATTACTCACATAGGTATGTTTCTCATACAGAAGTCCACATGGCTGAGTGGTAAGCATTCCTGACTTCTGGGCCCAGTTGTTCAAAGCTAACAATGTCATTAATAATGTATTGTTAAAACTTTGATAAATAAATATGGCATATACGCTAAAAAATGTGATTTGCAAAAGCTACTCACATTTTTTCAGAAAAAATACCTGTGAATTAGACATTGTACTTACAAGAACAGTTAACATTTTGACCACTGATGAGCTTGTTAATCTAATGATGCTTTGAACAGCTGGGCCCAGATCTTGAGGTCTTGGGTTTAAGTCCCACTGGAGGTAGAATTCAGGGCTCATGACTCTATATCGAGGGTTGAGCGCAAGACTGGCGTAAGTCAGATGGTTGTTTTTCCCCAAACCTAATCTCCTCACCATGAAGGCGTTATGAAGATTACAACATTTCTTTCTGTAAACAATGAAAATTTAGGTGCCATTGCTCGTATGAGCAATGGCACCTAAATTTGCATTGTTTACAAAGGGGTCCAAGTTGCTCCTAAACAAGGGTTTCAAAAATATGTTTGAGTTACTATAGTCTTGCGCTCACCCCTCGATATTATGTCATTGCACAGAGCCTTTCATTATCACCCTATCATCATTTTGATATGACTGAAATAATGCTGAAATAGAAGGAAAATGCCAAATCATCATCATCATCATCATCATCGTCATCGTCATCATGTTTCTAATACATGTAGCTCCTGACAAGATTTTTTTTTCAACCTAAAAATATTGATGTTATTGATGTTTTTCTTTAATTCTTCTCCATGAAAGCTTGTTGTGGGTAATCATTAGTGTCACATGTCATGGTGAGGTGCTTCTGTTGAGTACCCACAAAGTATGTTTCTATTTTGAGGAGAAATAAGAAACAATAATTACAATGAAATAAGAAATAAGAAACAATGATTACACCGCAACCTCTTTATAACACTTTATAACACTCTTGCTGGGCTCCAAAGCAAAAAGCATGTTTTCTAAACATCTGTGTTGCATATTAGAATGTAAAGAACATTTTGGTATCAAAATTATTTTGATTTGCCGAAACTTTTTGTTTTGTCTCTCCAGCGTTTCATACATTAAGCACTGAGAGTCGACAACATGACGTTCGTGAATTGATTGGTCACATAAGTTATGATGTCAGAAACGTGAATACCATAAAAATTTTCATCTCGTGTAATGAAAACATTCAAATTTTCACTCGTGCTTCGCACTCCTGAAAATATTGATGTTTTCATTACACTCGATGACAGTTTTTATGGTATTCACAGCAAAAGAGTAAATATCCTCTATGCATTGGGACAGAGAGGCCTTTGCAACCATTGAAGACCCAGATCAGATGCCGCAGAATGCGGCATTTGATTAGGGTCTACAATGTTTGCCATACATACAGCAGTATTCTAGACACATCAAGAGGTAGAAGAATGGACTGTTTTGAATTTTAGGACAAGTGTGGTAAGTAGATAAGGTGTCGGAATACTTAGGATAAATACGGTAAATGGTCCTTTTCCCCTATAAGCTGTATATTTTTCTTAGGAAACGTCAGTTAAACTTTTTCTTTAAACCATGATATAACTAAACCATGCTTTTTTTTTTTTGATACTCATTATTAGCTCACCTGTATGAACTATAGCACGGCATTGGCATCTGCATTGGCTAAAGTTTTTGGTTAAAGTTTTTTTAAAGGCTATATCTCCTGAACCTCTGGATGGATGTAGCTCATACTTGCTCTGATGTTAATCTGGTCTGAAGTTCTATGCTGTACCATCCCAATCCACATGAGTGACCTTGAGGTCACTGACTTAAAAAAATTGGTGTTAAGTTTTTGGTTAAAGTGTTTAAGAGATAAAACATGATTCAGGTGAACTACGCTAGTGACCTTAAATTAGGTCAAGGTCACAGTGACATATATTTTATGCTTCATTGATTTTGCTTAATATCTGAAACACTAGTTGATGGATTTTTATCATACTTGGAAAGATTGATTGTTAAGGCAAAGTTTAAGTTAAATGATACATGCATATCTAGGAATACAAGGTTTTATATACCGCCCCCCCCTGCCCCCACCCCACGCCCCCACCCCCCCCATATGAAGTATATATAGGTCAGTGAAATATATTTATGGTCAAGTGAATTTGCTTCATATCTTGAAGACTATTTTATCAAGAAATGTTTTACTTGGGATAATGGATTAATGTCTCTCAAAGATCTCAAAGATCAACCTTGTAAACTATGTGTGGGTCAGTGATCAATATTTCATAGTCCATTGATTTGGTCTTATAACATTGTCGTAGACTTAAATTATTTTTATAATTAAGAAATGGTGCTGGCCAGGGATATTCGTGGCCCTTCCGGCACTTGCTCTGGTTTATAATTTATTTACAGATTGGTTCATCACCCTAAACTATACAAGCATATCCACAAGATACACCATGAATGGACTGCCCCAACCAGCATTGTTTCTATATACGCCCACCCTGTCGAGCATGTTATGAGCAACCTGTTACCTGTGGCTCTGGGACCAATCTTCATCGGCTCTCATGTGGCTACTGCCTGGCTGTGGTTCTCCCTGGCTCTGATGTCAACTACTGTGGCTCATTCAGGTTATCATCTGCCACTGTTTCCTTCACCAGAGGCACATGATTATCACCATCTCAAGTGAGTACAATTCCAAATAAGGCTGGCTAATCGGAGCTGAAAAAATAATCAATTATCAGACCTGCCATTGCAGTCGATAATCAATTAGTAATCAATGACGATTTGGTCATAATTTTACCTGTCTGTCTGAGCATGACTCTTACCAAATGTTGTACTTTACTGTATGTATTTGGTCAGACAGACCTGAGCAAACAGTGTAGATGCTGATGAGACTCCACATGTAGACCCTGATGAGATACCGCAAACACGGCATCTCATCAGGGTCTACACTGTTTGTCACTCACACAGCTATTTAAGACAAAACAGTGGGTAGTAAATTGGACATTCAAATTTTAGATGAAGTACGGTAAGGAGTTGAGGTGTCTGAATACTAAGGGTAAATATGGTAAAGTGACAAACACATGAATGAAATGATCGATTATTAGCAAATTAGTAATGATAGTCATGTTTGTGGAATTTATCGATCAATTAATCAATTATCCGATTAATCGTGCCAGCCTTAGTTCCCAACTTCTTTTTTTAGATGGAAATTATTGAGCCAAACCTCCTGGCAGGATGTTTTTTAAGCTCACCTGAGCTAAACAAATCTGTGTGGGCCATGAAATGCAAAAACATGTCTTTGGGCACATGCGTACAGTGAAGGTCCAGATCAGGGTTTGATTCTGCACAGTCTGGGCCCAGTTGTTCAAAGCGTCGTTAGCTTAACGAGCTCGTTAAGGGTCATTTTGTTAACTGTTTTAGCATATTCAATTTACAATATTCTGATATTTTTTGCTGAAAAAATGTGAGTAGCTTTTGCACTGCAAAAGCTACTCACATTTTTTCAACAAAAAATTTCAGCATATTTGTGTATTACTCGATGTAAATTTTAACGAATCGTTAACTAACGACATCGTTAGTTTTGAACAACTGGGCCCAGGGTTTGATTCTGCACAGTCTGATAAGGGTCTTCACTGTGTGCTAACAGAATCATTGGATAGTACAGAATATATGAATGGAGAGCAAAGTCCCAGATGATATTTTTGGCATGTGCTGGATGATCTGAATCTGCACATTTCATGCATGTTCGAAGGCCCTTTTTCACTTGATGTGGCCCATGGGATTTACATACCCTCTTTCAGCTATAATATATATAGAAAAAAGGAATATGCAAGGGTTTTCATTCTAGAGTATGGCACCGGAAACATTAACTTTTTTAGCTATGACTACAGGTGGAGAGACATACTATTTTTTCTTCAATCTGTCCATCCGTGTATCACAAAATTGTGTCCTCTCTGTAACTTGAAAACTGTTAAGAGATATTTTTATGACTTTTGACAGAAATATAATGCACCATGAGATGATGTGCAGAGCACAAGAACCATAACTCTGGTTATCACCCATTAAACATTGAAAACAATGATCTCCGTCAAACACTTGTGTCTGCTCTGTAACTTGAAAACCTTTAGGGATGTTTTTATGAAACGTTGCACAAATAAATAGCACCATAAGGCTGCATGTAGAAAACAAGAACCATAACTTTTGTTTGCCTAATTTTGGAGTTACAGACCTTTGAACATTGTAAATAGTAATTTCTGTCACATACTTGTGTCCTCTTTTTAGCTCACCTGAGCTATGCTTAGGATGAGCTATTGTGATCACTTTTCATCTGTGCGTCCGTCCGTGTGTCTGTCCGTTAACATTTTCAAACGACTTCTCCTTTGAAGCCTCTGGGCCAATGTTGCTCAAATTTCATGTGGAGCCTCCTTAGGATGGGGGAACGAAAGATTGCTAAAATGGTTGCAGTCCATTGACCAAGATGGCCGCCATAACCATATATAGTAAAAACCTTTAAAAATCTTCTTTTCCAGAATAGAGGATGCCTTGGGGCTGAATCTTTGCACAAATCATCAGGGAGGAGACTTCTACCAAAGTTGCTAAAATGATGGTCATACATTGACTTTTGACCTTTTTACGGCAAGGTCAAGTTTGCTTGCCTATGCATTTGTATGGGCACCATACATTTGTATGGGAAAAATGTTGAGAATTTCAAATGACTTTTCCTCTGAAGCCTCTGTGCCAGTGTTGCTCAAATTTTATGTGGAGCCTCCTTAGGTTGGGGAAACGAAAGATTGCTAAAATGCTCACGGTCCACTGACCAAGATGGCTGCCATGCCCATATATGGTAAAAAACTTTAAAAATCTTCATCTCCAGAACCAAATAAGCCCTAGGACCTTATCTTTGCACAAATCCTCGGGGACAGGAGATCTAGCATAATTGCTAAAATGATGGTCCTATGTTGACCTTTGACCTTTTTACGGCAAGGTCAAATTTACTTCCCCATGCCCTCTATAATCCAGTTGAATGGAAACTTGGTGATGAGCATTTGAGTGCTTATGAGACACAAAATAGCTAAATGAGCCAATAGAAAATCCAGGATGGCCACCACAGCCACCATCTTGAAAATCAGTTTTTGACATCTCTTCTCAAACCTTAGATTGCTTTGAGCCAAAACTTGCTCTTTAGCAACAGGATGATCTGGATTGAAACCAGCTAAAATTGTGTCAGTTGAAAATCCGAGATGGCTGCAATGGTTCTGCTTTATTGAACAAGATGGCCACCAGAGGAAAAAATATAAAATCTTCAAACGACATCTGGTCCCTAACCAGTGGCCCGATTTCTAAATATTTGCACAGAAGTGTTCCACCAATGGCCCTCAACCAAAATTACTAAAATGGCTCCACTTGGTTGAACAAAATGGTGGCCAGAGCTAAAAAAAGAAAAAAACTGTAAAAGACATCTCCTCCACAGCCAGTGTCCTGATTTCAAAGTAATTTCACAGACGTGTTCCTCTTATGGCCCTTTACCAAAATGCTAAAAAAGTTCTGCTCGGCTGAACAAAATGGCCACCAGAGCTAAAAGTAGAAAAAAACCTTTAAAAATCTCCTCCTTGGCCAGTGATTTCAAAATGATTTCACAGAAATGTTCCTTTTAACCCCCTTTACCAAAATTGCCAAAATGGTTCTGCTCTACTGAACAAAATGGTCACCCAAGCTAAAAATAGAAAAGCCTTTAAAAGACATCTCTGTGGCCAGTGGCAAAATTTCAAAATAATTTAACATCAATGTTCCTCTTATGCCCCTTTGCCAAAATTGCTTCTGCTCTGCTGAATAAAATGGTTGCCAGAGCTAAAAATAAAAAAAAAAAAAAAAAACCTTTAAAGGACAGGATAAGTAGATGAACCAAATGACTTCTGAAAAATATCTTATCTTTTTTTTACTTATGGCATTCTTAAAATTTCAGCATTTTAACCTTTTAAGTAAGACATCTCAAAAACTGTTTAAGCCATTGCCTTGTCATAAGTTTCAATATTTGACAGTACTGGAAAAATGTTGGATGCCATCAGCATATCTGCAGTGGCGGTTTCACTCAGGTGAGTAAGTTGTGGCCCATGGGCCTCTTGTTAATTTATAAAACCCTTTGGGATATTTCATGTAAGTTTACACTAATATTAAACACCATGAGACAATTTGCAAAATTTAACAGTCATAACTCTTGTTTGCCTACTTTTGGAGTTACAGCCATTTGGACATTGTGAATACTTTATACCCTTTTCACAAGTGCAAAGTTAAATCTGCTAGCTTATTTAACCTGATCAACTGTTTACAGCAGTACACAAGTGGGAGAAATCCATTTTCATCAAGAAAATAAATTCTAGTTTTTATCTGATTTTGATTAGATTTGCATAAGAATGTATAGTTTGTCCAGAGTGTTCATCTCAGTTACATTTTATGCCAATGGTAGCTTTTGCTTTTAATTATTTACAATGACAACCTTAGCCCTTGTCCTGCTGAATAAATTAAGATGCCATGCCCATGTCTAACTTTCAGCCAATCAGATTACTGTTTGCTGCTATAAATTTGCATACTTAATGGCAGACAGTGCAGATCTAGATCAGTTGGCTTCAGAAGGCAAAGGCAGAGTATATCCAGGTTCTGCAGGACAAGGGTTTGGACACCCCATTTTGCAATACCTACAATAAGACTTGTGTGCCCAGCAAAGACAGATTAGCATCTGCTCAGTCTGATCAGTCTTCACTGTCCGCATAAAGAAAGCTTAGGCCCTTAGATACTCATTGAGTGCACAGCAAAGACTGATCAAACCTGGCAGAGGCCCAGGCTGATCTGAGTCTTCGCTGGGCACACATGCCATTTTGGTGGTGTTTTTTCATGCACTGGCTCACATGTAGCTCTATCATATCTGTTACTCTGTTTAGGTTCAACAACTGCTTTGGGGTGTTGGGTGTGCTTGATCGTCTCCATGGTACAGATCTCCAGTTCCGTGCCAGTAAACAGTACCAGAGGCATGTGATGTTACTGAACTCAGTACCTTTAAATCAGCAGTATCCGGACACACCTAAGAAGAAGCCTGAATAAATATCATAGTTCCAGATAAAGTGATAATTGAGGTGATTATTGAAGATAAATTCTGTTGTTTTGGCACTAGAACATAGCTTGTGGGTTCTCACCGGAATTTCCTTGCCTTGGCAAGGCATTTCCAGTGAGTACCCACAAGGTATGTTTTTTTGCTGAAGAAATAGAACTGATCTTTTGAATTCTCCCTTTATCTGGTCTTGAATTATCTTGAGAGAGTACATTTTTGGAAATCAAATGAGCCAGCAACTTGGACAAGAGGGTTTTGAGAGAGTCCATTTAGGCGTTCCATGGGTATCCATGATCAAAAAACCTATTGAAATATATCTACCCTTCATTTGTGGACACTAACCAACCACATACACCAGAACCTCTTTATAACACTATCACTGGGATCCAAAACAACAACAAAAAAAAAAAACAAAAAAAAAAAAACATGTTAGCTAAACAACTGTGTTGTATCCAAACAAAAATATATAGATTATATTGAAAAATGACCATAAATGGTCAGTTTTTTTATAATCTGTACCTTTTTGTTTAGATTATATAAAAATGCATAGATTGCATGTGTAAAGAAAAGTGACCATAAGTAGTCATTTTTCTATATATTCTCTACATTCTTGTTTGGATACAACAGTTTTTGGGTCCACCTTTAAACTGTCTTATATCCGAAACCATCTTATAATTAACAGTCTTATAAAGAGGTTTCATTGTATACCTGTATATAAAATGCATATTCTTATTTTAGTGCATTTTTCATTTTCCTGAGACTTATTGCAAGACAGTATTGTAATTTGCATGTGATAGGTTGTATAGTACATTTCGAGGGTTGAGCGCAAGACTAGCGTAAGTCAGATGGTTGTTTTTCCCCAAACCTAATCTCCTCACCATGAAGGCATTATGAAGATTACAACATTTTTTTCTGTAAACAATGGAAATTTAGGTGCCAGTGCTCGTATGAGCAATGGCACCTAAATTTGCATTGTTTACAAAGGGATCCAAGTTGCCCCTAAACAAGGGTTTCAAAAATATGTTTACCATAGTCTTGCGCTCAACCCTCGGTTTGCAAGAAACTGCTTCTTTTGGAAAGATGTTGTTATTCTTTCTATTGAAGTTGTATTCTAGCTATTAAGAAATTTCATCTGTGATTTGCATTATCTTGTCAGAAGCCATTTATATGTATCTTTTTATTGCTGTGCTTTTTGAAAGAAAATGATTTTGTTTTGCTAGTCTTTGCAGGTTTTAATTATTGAAGCTTCATAACAATGTGAAATTTGCAAAAATGTTCTGCCTTTCTCTATGAACATTTATATTATTGATATTTCATTACAACATTATGAAAATTTCAGAAATTTTGAAGATTTTGAAACCCTACCTCCAAACTACCTGTGCTATTGATTTCCGCATAACTTGCTGCCATTTTTATGTTAGATGGGAAAAATAATATATTCTTATCTGGCCCCGGGATTATAAAAGTTTTTTCATGCTCAACTCAGCTAAGCATGGAATTTGTCCTGCTAATAAATCTCAAATTACTAACGATTGCAAATTCTGTCTTGCTAAACATAACAGCATGAAAATTTCTCTGCTAATAAATATGAAAATGCTAACTATTGTTGGCATTTTCATATTAGCAGAGAAATTCCATGCTCAGCTGAGTTGAGCATGAAAAAAAGTTTTATAACCTCGGGGCCATTTATGTAATGAAAAGCAGGGACCCTAATAGAGGACTTGTTAAGGTGAAGAAATACACATGAAGGTTTAGACGCCCTTTTTTAAAGGGAGACAACTTTTGCAATCAGGAAGTAGACTCTCTGATAGTTGAATCATTTCAAAATGGGGGTTACTCTTAAAGGAAAGAATTTTCTTCAAGTAACTCTGTTTTTGTCGCACCTGCGTTAGCATGCAGGTGCGATATAGGCATGCCGTGACCCGTCCGTTTGTCCGTTCGTCAACAATTGACTTGTGAGCGCAACTCCCCCTACAGTTTTTGGCCAATCGTTTTGAAACTTCACAGATGTTTTGGCCATAGCGTGTAGATGTGCATATTGTTTGCTCATAATTCTCATATTTTTTTTTTTTCAACTTTTTCCGCTTTGTTAACTTAGTCGTTTTTTACCTAAAACCCTTATAGTCAGTGGGTGTCTTGTGAGCGCAACTCCTTCTACAGTTTTTGGCCAATCATTTTGAAACTTCACAGATGTTTTGGCCATGGTGTATAGATATGCATATTGTTTGCTTATAATTCTCAGATTTTTTTTTCAACTTTTTCTGCTTTGTTAACTTAGTCAGTTTTTACCTAAAACCCTTATAGTCAGTGGGTGTCTCGTGAGCGCAACTCCTCCTACAGTTTTTGGCCAATCATTTTGAAACTTCACAGATGTTTTGACCATGGTGTGTAGATGGGCATATTGTTTGCTCATAATTCTCAGATTTTTTTCAACTTTTTCAACTTTGTTTAAAACTTAGTCAGTTTTTACCTAAAACCCTTATAGTCAGTGGGTGTCTCGTGAGCGCAACTCCTCCTGCAGTTTTAGGCCAGTAGTTTTGAAACTTCACAGATGATTAGGTCAGGGTCTGAAGATTTGCATATTATTTGCACATAAATCTCAGATTTTTTTTTTTAACTTTTTTCGCTTTGTTGACTTAGTCAGTTTTTGCCTAAAACCCTTATAGTCAGTGGGTGTTTCGTGTGCGCAACTCCTGCAGTTTTAGGCTAATAGCTTTGAAACTTCACATATGATTAGGACATGGTCTGAAGATGTGCATATTTTTTTCACATAAATCTCAGATTCATTTCAGCAGAGTTAGGGGTCCTTGATTTATCCCCAAAATTGGTTTCCGCTCACTATCTTGTGAAAGAAAGAATTGATGGATTAGGATCATGTTTTGCATACATATTGTTTTTAACAATACCTAACTTGGGATTTCATCAATTTTCAGCTGAGTTACTGGCCTTGATTAATGGGCAAAAATGATATCCGCTCAATATCAATATCTTGTGAAATAATGGACAGGTTTAGATAAAATTTTGCAAGCCAATATTCCAAATTTTCTACTTTGTCCATTTTTCTAACCTATCATTTTCTTGAATACTGCAAAATAGATTTTTTTCAATACAAATAGGAACTTGTATGACTTAATCCCCGCAGGTGCGACATCGCTTTCCGCGGATTTCTTGTCTTCTTTTTTCAGAGGGGGCTACCCTTAACCCATTTTGGTTGGAAACCCCTAAAAGGATACTTGGTAAACAGTGCAGACCCAGATCAAACATTTTGTGGCATCTGATCAGTTTCTACACTGTTTGCACTAAAAACAGGAATTTGCTATAAAACTTATTAATAGTACAAAACTAACTAACTAGACACCCTGCTTTTGGAAATAAACTGATTGAAAGAGTTGTTGGAAGAGTCCACTTGACGTAATTGGGTTTAAGAAAATATTTACTCCCAAAGGGTAACTACCATAATAACCCTAAATATTGGGACAGACAGATCAGAGATAACAGTGTAGACCCAGATCAGATGCTACAGAGCTTCTGATCATGGTCTACACTATTTGCCACTCCACACTTTTTTTGACAAATCAACTGGTAGTAAAATAGACTTTTCAAATTTTAGGAGAAGTAGGATTAGGAGTTAAGGTGTCCCAATACTTAGGGTAAATACGGTATTTCCATGTTAAAGTTGCTTCCCATGAACTTGTATCTATTTCCCTAAAGGGGGAGTATGTGGTGATAATTATGTGACAATTTGTTTTGTTCATTTCTAAAAAAAAGTACCATATTTGACTCAGTTACTGCACATATCCCTATAAGTTTACAGTCAAGCAATTCCATAGTCTTCAGATTACAGCCAGTGTACTTTTTGTCTACTTCTTTATAAAGGCATATGTTGTACATACCCATTTAAATTGCATGGACTTGTTGATGCAATGCAAGTGAGTACCCACAATGTATGCTTCTATAAAGAAAATCAGACAAAAAAAAACAACAACATTGCATAAGCATCATTAGCTAAGTCCTTCGCTGATCTTTTTTTTTTTTAAATGTACCTTCAGTATAGGTGGATAGATATTTTACCAGAAGTTTTCCCAGTAATTTTGAAAAGTCTAAGCACACAGTGTGGTAATTAGGTTGAATACGGTATATTGGGGGGACTCGTTAGAAGCACCTTGGTGAGGTACTTCTATCAATGAGTACCCACAGCATACAATTTTTATGGAAAACTGGAGAAAATTGTCCTAGAGTTATAACCAGGTAATACTCCTTCTCAGCCAGTCCTCTGCCCAAATAGGATTTTATGAGCATGCAGAATAGCTTGGTTTTTCCATTACGAAAACAAGCCTATTCAAATATACTGAAAATTTTACCACCAAAAAATGAAAATTTTCAGATAAAAAATCCTGATATTTTTCATACTTCTGCTCAAAACATGGATTGTGGGTACTCATTAGAACAGCCTCGTCAAGGCGGTTCTAACGAGTACCCACAATCTAAGTTTTGAGCAGAAATAAGAAAAATAATGTATACCCCTGTAAACCCCAGTTTTTCTTTATAAAAGGGGGGTTTAAGGGGGTCAGTATTATATAGGCATGTTTTTTTGTGATGCACTGGTTACGTGCATGCTTGAGGTTCTGATTTTTCATAACATTAAATAATGCCGCCAGGTGGCTTCTTTTTGCCAGCATTTTGATTTATAATTATTTGTTTTAAAATATGGATAGTATGACCTTTAATTATTGATTGCCTTGATGACAAGATCAAAAGTTTTACAACCTTTTCTGAGAAAATGGGTATACTGCTTTACATCTGTCCATTCCAACTGTCTGGGCTTTGACTATAGCTAACAGCTGGATGTAGTCAGCCCTTATGATAGTTTTGGTTGTACGGGTAATCATAGAGATTTTTTTATAGTTGCAGGTGTATGGGTAGTCATTGAATCATTAGACAATGCATACAAAGGACATAATTTCCAAATATTTAACAAGAAGCATTTTTATTCCAGAGGATTTATTACAGAGAAGTATTTGGTGATATTTCTGGGATAATTTATTTTTATTTCTCCATAAAACATATTAGACGCTATATGCCCTTTTAGGGTTGAGCGTCTATAAACAAAATATCCATCCATCCATCCATAAAACATATGTTGTGGGTACTCATTAGAAGTGCCTTAGAGAGCGTATGTTTTATGGAAAACCGGATAAAATTGTCACTGGATTATTGTCAAATACTCCTCATTAACAAGTCCTCTTAAATTCACTATAGGTAGGCATAGAATCAATATGCCAAGTCTTGCAGGGAAAACAAAATCAAAAAAAGTTCCTATACCTGGTAGGTATTTGTTGCACTTTTGTTATTCACTTGTACAAGGAACTTGTCTGAGCTTTCTCTTTTGAGTTATTAAGAATGTTCTAGCCAATATTATTTATAATTTATGTATACATAGCAATGCATCTGAATTTATAAATTAAGCCTTAGTTTGAGAAAATATTTGTGTACTTGTGCACCTATTGGAGATTAACTCTGGCCCTGAGGTTATCAAACTTTTTTCATGCTCAACTCAGCTGAGCATGAAATTTGTCCTGCCAATAAACTCAGATTACTAACAATTGCAAATTACTTCTTGCTGAACATAGCTGAGCATGAAAATTTCTCTGCTAATAAATGTGAAAATGCCAACTGAGGTTGGCATTTGCATATTTATTAGCAGAGAAATTTTCATGCTCAGCTGAGTTGAGCATGAAAAAAGTTTTATAGCCTCGGGGCCTGGTCTGATAATGTAACTGCATACATGTGTATTCAGCAAAGATTCAGATCAGTCTGTGCATTCATGCAGTCTGATCAGTCTTCCCTGTCTGCCTGAAGTATTTTGGATCCTTGAGAGGATCCAGCAAAGACTGAATTCAGGCTCTGTGGTTATAAAACTTTTTTCATGCTTAACTCAGCTGAGCATGAAATTTTTCCTGGCATTTTCATATTTATAAGCAGAGAAATTTTCATGCTCAGCTATGTTTAGCAAGAAAGAATTTGCAGTTGTTAATAATTTGAGATTTATTAGCAGGACAAATTTCATGCTCAGCCTAGTTTAGCATGAAAAAAGTTTTATAACCTCCGGGCCAGATTAGGCTGTGCAGGCTGATCTGAGTCGTTGCTGGATGCACATGTCCTAAGATACATTAAAAAATCAAGATAAGGTGGGTTTTTTTTTTTTTTTAACCTAAAGGTATTGATATTTTTATCTTATTTCTTCATGAAAACATATTTCGTATTTGTATGTGTTGAGGTTTTACAGCCCAGTCAACCCATTAGCATCATGTGGAGCGTGGTCAGTTTACCTGACCTTACATTTCCTGGGCGGGCATAGTCCTCGAAGGAGTTAACAAGTACTTGTGCACATTCTTTTGCCAGAAACTGACAACTGCCCTCCTTGAATAAGCTGAAAGGAGAGAATGACCGGTGAAAATATTTCATGATCAATCTCCATGAAAGAATGTTGTCGGAACTGGCAGGGGTTTGAACCCGCAACCTCCTGATCACCATTCGGATGCCCATCTAACAGCAACTGAGGCTGGCAGCATATGATGTGGTACTCATTAGAAGTGCCTAGCAATGGCACTTTTAATGGTTACCCACACCATATGTTTTCATGATTAAATAAGAAAAATATTTACTTGATAGCACCTCTTATCTGGAGCTACATGTATGTACATTATCTCACATTATGACCTGATTGTATTGTTACAGTAACTATCCTAAAATTTCGTACACAAAAGTTGTTAATAAAATGGCATATGCAAACAGTGCAGACCCAGATCAGACTGCTCCTGAGGAGCAGTGTGATCAGGGTCTACACTGTTTGCCATTCCACTAAGTATTTTAAGAAATAACTGCATAAAAAAGCAAAATTTAGGCAAAAAGTATGGAATAAAGTGTTCGATATTGTAGGACATTTACCATATTACAATTGCTGTGATTGGAAATAATTATTTTGATGGCTTGATACATTTTACACAAGTTTTCTTGTTTGTCTGAAAATAGTCAGTTTTTACCTCAGAGGTACACACCACTATTCCCAAATTTATGGTACTAGAATTTTAGCTGAGGCATGGGAAAATGGATCTTCTTGGCACAACCTGAATTGTGAGAAAATGTTTCTTGTTGCACCCTCAGTAAAGATGCAGATCAGCTTGTGCATTCATGCAGTCTAATCAGAGCCTTCACTAGGCCCTTTGTGGATATCATAGAGTTCAAATATTTAGGCTGACAGTGAAGGCTGATCAGATGGGGCAGATGTATAGGCTGATCAGAATCTTGTTGGATGCACCTGTCATAAGATACATTTCCTTGTATGCAAACAGAAGAGGCTCTGAACAGCTTTCACATCCATGCAAAATAATCAGGGCCCAGTTGTTCAAAACTAATGATGTCATTAGTTAACGATTCGTAAAAATTTACATCAAGTGATACGCAAATATACTGAAATTTTTTGCTGAAAAAATGTGAGTAGCTTTTGCAGTGCAAAAGCTACTCACATTTTTTCAGCAAAAAACATCAGAATATTGTATATTGAATCTGCTAAAACAGTTAACGAAATGACCCTTAACGAGCTCATTAAGCTAACGATGCTTTGGACAACTGGGCCCAGACTATTAAGTGTCCGATAATTCCATCTTGAAAGGCTTGCACTAATTTAGTGCAGTTTGATTGGTCTAGAGCAACTCCAAAATGGCATTTACACTTCAATAAATACACTGAGGAGGAATCTTTGAACAATTTTCTTTGTGTAGATTTCTAAAATAAGCTATTTTCTGCACATTTTCATGCTTATAATTGCCCAAGTTGGAGTATAAGAAATCATTTTTTACTTTTTGTGGATTTTATCAATGGGTAAATGGTAATGAATCACCCACAAACCTTAACATAGAGACCTTTGGGATTTGTTCAGTTTCAAAATGACTGGCTGGCATTTACACATTGATAAAATCCACAAAATAAAATTCTTTCTTATAATTCTAACTCGGCTGTGTTCACATTGAAAATGAGAGTTAAACTACTTGTTTTAGAAAGAAAACAATTCCAGGATTCTTGCTGAGAGGATTTATCATAGTATAAAATTAACCCTGGCTTGAATTTGTTCTTGACCAATAAAATTTGCATTATACTAAGTGGGAACCTGTTGATCAGGGCCCAGTTGTTCAAAGCATCATTAGCTTAAAGAGCTAGTTAGTGGTCACAATGTTAACTGTTCTAGGAAGTACAATATCTAATTCACAGGTATTTTTGCTGAAAAAATGTGAATAGCTTTTGCAAATGCTTTTGCTTTTGCAAATGCAAAAGCTACTCAAATTTTTTCAGCAAAAATATAAGTGTATATACCATATTTAATGATCAAAGTTTTAATGATAGATTAAATAATGACATCATTAGTTTTGAACAACTGGGCCCTGGAATTATTTAAGAAATAATTTCTTCTTTACTGTGAATTATTGTTGAATAACACATGTTGTTAGAGGGCAGATTGCAAAATATAAATTCACAATGTCGAAGCCGGAGTGAAATTCGCATCTGCCCAATAACAACATGCGATAAGACGATAATTCACAATGGAGAAGAAATTATTTCGATTCTAACATGATACTTTAAGAAAAATCAACATCTTTGTGATGTTTTTTGAAGAACTATTTTGCCTTGAACATCAGCAGCAGTAAATATTTACATGCAACATCATCAAAAACACTCTTTTGCATGCTCTACGTTGACAGTGTGATTTATCACAGTAAATGACCTTTTTATTTTTGTTTAGAGAAATTAAGGCATAACATTTCATGTGAATGTCTGCCTAGCAGATGTTTCACATGAAATGCCTGTCTGAAAAAACAACAAAAACAATTTAGAATGTCATCTGCTATGATTTTGCTGAGTTCTTTAAGGGTTAAGGCATTATGGAAAGAGAGAATAAAGACCTAGTTGTTGAAAGGGATATTTTTTTATATTTCAAGGGGACTGAACTGAGCCTTGCTGTGTTGATGTGTATAAATGTGTTTGCATAACAAAGGTGTTTGCACAGAGAAACTTAAATAGTGACTGCTTTGATAGAAAAGATACTTGACTTTATGTATAATGGTATATTTGTGTTAACGTCTGTCATATTACTAATTATGCAGGGCTGTGGAAATTCCATCCTGGACTTATCCAACTTGTCCCCTTTTCCTGAGAACAAGTAAGAAATTTCAGTTTACTTGTCCTGGACAAGGACTTCATAGCTCCATCTAAGAAGAATATTCAGATTATGAGATATTATTTTTCTTATTTCTTAAAGAAAACAATATGTTGCGAGTACTCATTAGAAGTACCTTACTTTGAGAAATATCTCAAATTGTCAATTTTTGGGCAAGTAAATCTTGGACAAGTGGATTTTAACCATTTACTTGCCGTGAACTATGGACAAGTAATTGAATTTGATAATTCCACAACCCTGAATTATGTAATCTATATTCTGTTTTATTGCTGTGCAAGTTTGTTGTTAAACAAATGGAGTCATTAACCAGTATTTACCCTTGTCCTGCTAAACCCGGATATACCCTGCCTTTGCAAACAGTGTAGATCCAGATCAGTTGGCTTCTGAAGAAGTCAACTGATCTGGATCTGCACTGTTTGCCATTCAGTATGTGAATCTATATCAGCAACCTTGATCAAGTAATCTGATAGGCTGAAAGTTAGAAATGGGTGGGTGTCTTAATTTATTCAGCAGGACAAGGGTTAAATCTGAACAAATTTTATATAGCTCAAGATCAGAGGGATATCAGGGGTTTTGCCAAGGGGCTTCAAATGAGTACCACAACATATGTTTTCATGAAGAAATAAGAAAAAATAACAGTACTTTTTGGATAAAAAAAACATCTTATCTAGAGCTATGGTTATTATGTCCACCCACCTGTGGGGAGGAAGACATATTGTTTTTGGTGTGGATCCCGTTGTGGATATCATTGGTATCGGCAATGGTATGAGTCCGTGTTGGAGTAGGCATCAGCATGACACTTTCTTGTCTGTGCAGTATCTTGACATTCTAATTTTGCTTTATTTTTTAGAGAATATGTGTCTTGACATTTCATGTGAATCATCTGCCAAGCAGGTGATTAACATGAAATGTCAGGATTTATTTTCTTGAAAAGAAAAAAATAATAATAATAATTTCAAACTGTCATCTGCTGCAGTTATGATTGGCTCTTTAAGGGTTAATGTTGATTTGTATGTAAATGATGTTGATGTTGATGTTTAATTTTAGCATTCTCTTGTTTAACATATAATTTTAGCATTTTCTTTGTTAATATTAATAGTCATTTTTCATCATAACTTTCATGTATTTTTATGTAAGTAAACAGGCTGCACTCCATTCATTAACTAGAGCAAGTCGATGACGCGTCATCGCATATCCTCACGCCTGTGCCATAGCATATCTCTGTGCACATCAAAATTCCAAATGCATTCCTCCTGTCCTCATCTATAGGGTTATCGTCTGTGAAAGTTTTAAGATTCTAGCTTAAATGGCCTAGGAGCAATGGTGTGACATTACAGACGGACATATGGATGGATGGACGGACAGGGAATATAACAATATCCCCACTTTTTCTTTGAAAACCGCGGGGATAATTACTTAACACTTTGATTAATTTTACAGTAATAATCCTAAGTATTGGGATAGACCGGCCCGAGATAACAGTGTAGACCCAGGGAGACTTGGCCATTGACAAAGCCAAACCTCCAGCGTCTGCAGCAAAATGACAGGGCAATGATCAGACAGATCTGCAATGTCAGGCCGCAAGACATTGTACCACCAGGTCCAGTGAGTTACTTGTGCGGCTTGGCATTAAGGATCTGGACCTCATTCTGAAGGAGAGAAGACTCTGATGGTATGGACATATGGAACACTCCAATGGTGCAGTGAAGACAGCCTTTGACATACAGGTTGAATGAAAGTGGGGGCCTGGGAGGCCCAAGATGACATGGAAGCAGCTGACAGAGAGGGATTGCAGAGAGTGGAAGCTCTTGGCTATCAACCCTCATGATAGACATACCTGGAGATCTGATGTGAGATCTGCCATGCATGCAGCAAGCCAGCTATCTGGAAGGGGGCCCACTGATGTAGATGTTGCCCCTGTACCTGCACGTTAATCAAAAATCCGATTATGATATGATGATGATGACCTTGATTAGACACTGCAAAATACAGTGTCTGATCTGGGTCTACACTGTTTGCCACTCATCCAGCATTGTTTAGAAATTGATAGGAGGTCAACTATTTTTTTTTCAAAATTTAGGACAAGTATGGTTAGGAGTTTAAGAATAATTATAATAAGCTAACATACTGGCAAAAACCTTTAACTCTTTGCTAGACAATTTTATTTGATATATTTTGTTGTAAAATGGCAGCCAGAAAAAGGTTGTTTTAAGGTTGGTTGGTTTGGCATTTAACGTTTAGCAACACTATTAAGGTCATGTCAAGCTGGGCCCAGTTGTTCAAAACTAACGATTCGTTAGTTAACGATTTGTTAAAATTTATATCGAATGATACGCAAATATGCTGAAATTTTTTGCTGAAAAAATGTGAGTAGCTTTTGCATTGCAAAAGCTACTCACATTTTTTCAGCAAAAAATATCAGAATTTTGTATATTGAATCCGCTAAAACAGTTAACGAAATGACCCTTAATGAGCTCTTTAAGCTAAAGACGCTTTGAACAACTGGGCCCAGGTCAGTTTTTTTGCCTACAATTTTTTCGTGGGCAAGCTTGGTCCACTAAGGGTTAACCAGAAATTATGCCTACTCTTATGCCAGAAACTAACTTGAATCAGTGATAGGAAGAGAATGACCATAGAAAATGTTTTATATCAATCTCCATGAAAGAATGTTGCCAGACCTGGTGGCTTACACTGGTTTGTGATGTGTGTGAAAAGTAATGAACTGGCTTTATCATCTGCTCTGTCTGGACTGGGTCTTCACTGTTTTAGTACTCAAGACACCTGCTAGTATTGCTCTAAAATTTCAATAACAAACTGTTCTGTCAAAATGACATATTCAAACAGTGCAGACCCAGATCAGACTACTCCTTAGAGAAGTCTGATTATGGTCCATTTGCCAAATGCATAAAAGCACAATCTGTAGGTAAAAAGTATGACATTAAGTGTTCTGAATTTAGAACATTTATTATATATAGAAAAGACCTATCATTAGGAATCTGACATATGGGAATGACACATTGCCTTCACACACACACACACACATGGAAATTACATTGTATCCAGTAGTTTGTTTACTAGATAGATCCTGATAGATTGGTGCACCGTGTACGGATAGCCAGGATCTTTGCTGTTTGAGTATGGGCTGCACCATGTAAAAAGGTCTTCTGGCATATGGAGACAGTGAAGGCATAGATCAGCTTGTGCATCCACACAGTCTGATCAGGACCTTTGCTGTCTGCTTATAGAATCACTGGGTACTGTAGAACTTCTTATCTGTGTTGGCTGATCTGGATCTTTACTGTTTGCCGCTCATATGATCTGATACCTGTTTGTTATACATATGATCCAGCGCATGACAAAACCAACAAAATAGCATGTGCATGCAGCGAAGACTCAGATCAGCCTGTGCATTAGCCCAGTCTGATCAGAGTCTTTGCTGTCCGCATAAAGAAAGCTTGGGTCCTTAGCTACCCACTGAGCACTCAGCAAAGACTCAGATAAGACTGGGCAGATGCCCAGGCTGATTTGAGTCTTTGCTTGGCACTTGCCATTTTGTAGGTTTTGTCATGAACTTTCTCATATTTAGAACTGTATGGAGCTCATGTTACATAAATAGATTGTGAAAGAGAAATCCTTCTGGAAGCTGGGCCACATCAAAGAAATTAAAATAGCAGAAATGGATAAATTGCTTCTGTTCATGAAACAAATACAGCAGAGTTGGATGCATTGATTCTGTTCATGAAACAAATACAGCAGAGTTGGATGCATTGATTCTGTTCATGAAACAAATACAGCAGAGTTGGATGCATTGATTCTGGTCATGAAACAAATACAGCAGAGTTGGATGCATTGATTCTGGTCATGAAACAAATACAGCAGAGTTGGATGCATTGGTTCTATTTATGAAACAAAACAGCAGAGTTGGATACATTGATTCTGTTCATGAAACAAATACAGCAGAGTTGGATGCATTGATTCTGTTCATGAAACAAATACAGCAGAGTTGGATGCATTGATTCTATTTATGAAACAAAACAGCAGAGTTGGATGGACTGATTCTGTTCATGAAATAAATACAGCAGAGTTGGATGCATTGATTCTATTTATGAAACAAAACAGCAGAGTTGGATGCATTGATTCTGTTCATGAAACAAATACAGCAGAGTTGGATGCATTGATTCTGTTCATGAAACAAATACAGCAGAGTTGGATGCATTGATTCTGGTCATGAAACAAATACAGCAGAGTTGGATGCATTGATTCTGGTCATGAAACAAATACAGCAGAGTTGGATGCATTGATTCTATTTATGAAACAAAACAGCCGAGTTGGATGCATTGATTCTGTTCATGAAACAAATACAGCAGAGTTGGATGCATTGATTCTGTTCATGAAACAAATACAGCAGAGTTGGATGCATTGATTCTATTTATGAAACAAAACAGCAGAGTTGGATGCATTGATTCTGTTCATGAAACAAATACAGCAGAGTTGGATGCATTGATTCTGTTCATGAAACAAATACAGCAGAGTTGGATGCATTGATTCTATTTATGAAACAAAACAGCAGAGTTGGATGCATTGATTCTGTTCATGAAACAAATACAGCAGAGTTGGATGCATTGATTCTGTTCATGAAACAAATACAGCAGAGTTGGATGCATTGATTCTGTTCATGAAACAAATACAGCAGAGTTGGATGCATTGATTCTGGTCATGAAACAAATACAGCAGAGTTGGATGCATTGATTCTATTTATGAAACAAAACAGCAGAATTGGATGCATTGATTCTGGTCATGAAACAAATACAGCAGAGTTGGATGCATTGATTCTATTTATGAAACAAAACAGCAGAATTGGATGCATTGATTCTGTTCATGAAACAAATACAGCAGAATTGGATGCATTGATTCTGTTCATGAAACAAATACAGCAGAGTTGGATGCATTGATTCTATTTTTAAACAAATACAGCAGAGTTGGATGCATTGATTCTGTTCATGAAACAAATACAGCAGAGTTGGATGCATTGATTCTGTTCATGAAACAAATACAGCAGAGTTGGATGCATTGATTCTGGTCATGAAACAAATACAGCAGAGTTGGATGCATTGATTCTGTTCATGAAACAAGTACAGCAGAGTTGGATTCATTGCTTCTGTTTATGAAACAAATACAGCAGAGTTGGATGCATTGATTCTGTTCATGAAACAAATACAGCAGAGATTCTATTTATGAAACAAAACAGCAGAGTTGGATGCATTGATTCTGTTCATGAAACAAATACAGCAGAGTTGGATGCATTGATTCTGTTCATGAAACAAATACAGCAGAGTTGGTTGCATTGATTCTGGTCATGAAACAAATACAGCAGAGTTGGATGCATTGATTCTGGTCATGAAACAAATACAGCAGAGTTGGATGCATTGATTCTGGTCATGAAACAAATACAGCAGAGTTGGATGCATTGATTCTGTTCATGAAACAAATACAGCAGAGTTGGATGCATTGATTCTATTTATGAAACAAAACACCAGAGTTGGATGCACTGATTCTGTTCATGAAACAAATACAGCAGATTTAGATGCATTGATTCTGGTCATGAATTGATTCTATTTATGAAACAAAACAGCAGAATTAGATGCATTGATTCTGTTCATTAAACAAATGCAGCAGAATTGGATGCATTGATTCTGTTCATGAAACAAAAACAGCAGAGTTGGATGCATTGATTCTGTTCATGAAACAAAAACAGCAGAGTTGGATGCATTGATTCTGTTCATGAAACAAATACAGCAGAGTTGGATGCATTGATTTTGTTCATGAAATAAAAACAGCAGAGGTGGATTCATAGATTCTGTTCATGAAACAAAAACAGCAAAGTTGGACTTATTGAGTCTGTTCTGCCCATCTGTGTTAATGAGAATTTTCATGGTTGACTGTGTCAATAGCTATCTTTTCCTGGGTACAGCTTATTTTTAATTATTTTGTTATTTGAGCAATGCCTTGCAAATATGTGTTTAGATATATGCGGACAACAAAGGTTCTGATCAGTCTGACCTTTGCTGTCGGCTTATGGAATACATGTGCAGAAGAAAGATTTCATATAACATCACCAAAACATACCTATATAATTTTGACCCCCTTAAACCCCACTTTTATATAGTACAACAGGTGTTTACAGGGGTATATATTATTTTTCTTATTTCTGCTCAAAAACATAGATTGTGGGTACTCGTTAGAACTGCCTCAGCGAGGCGGTTCTAATGAGTACCCACAATCTATGTTTTGAGCAGAAATAAGAAAAATATAAGAAATTTTGTCTGAAAACTTTTAGTTTTTGGTGGTGAAATTTTCAATATATTTGTATAGGCGTGTTTTCGTAATGAAAAGGCCCTGATTAGATTGTGCAGGAGGATCTGGATCTATACTGATCACGTGTGTATAGCAGATAATTCTTTTCACATGACATGACTCATATACTGGTTGTGCTAAAAGTTTTATAATAATTTAGTTTTATTAAATGTGATTCTTTGTTTTTCTTTTATTTTTCTTGATAACAAATAAAGTTTGTTTTCAGTTAATAAATTGCTTTTGTTGTTAGCTACTTCACCTGGTCTCACTTCAGAATCTGGGTTGTTCAAAGCATCAAGCTTCATTCCATATCTTGACGCTAAACTTTAAAATGGTCCAAATACACTTTGTAGAGTTTTTACCATTTTCAGCTCGCCTGAACAATGTTCATGGAGAGCTATTGTACTACCCCTGGCGTCGACGTTGGCATTGGCGTTGGCGTCTGCGTTGGCGTCGGCAACCACAAATGTTAAAGTTTTCATTAAAGTTTTTAAGACCTCATTATTTCCCAACCTTATCATAGATTTAATTCATCTTTGGTATGATTATACATATTGGTCTAAAATTTTACGCAGTACCATCCCCACCACCCTAGGTCAAGGTCAAGGTCAAGGTCACAGACTTAGAATTTTCATGTTAAAATTTAACGTCAAAGTTTTTAGGATCTCATTACTTCTACACTAAATGATGGGTTTAGTTCCTATTTGGTATTATGTTAGTCACTGGTCAAAAGTTTTATCAGCACCATCAGCACTCATGACCGTGACCTTCAGGTCGAGGTCACAGACTTAGAATTTAAATATTAAAGTTTTTGGTTTTTGTTAAAGTTTTTAAGACCTCATTATTTCCTTACCTTATCACTGATTTGATTTATCTTTGGTATAATGATACATACTGGTTCAAAATTTTGCACAGTACCATCCCCAGCCCCTAGGTCATGTCAAGTCAAGGTCACAGACTTAGAATTTTCATGTTAAAATTTTGCGTCAAAGTTTTTAGGATCTCATTACTTCTAAACTACATGAGGGATTTAGTTCCTATTTGGTATCATGATAGATACTGGTCAAAAGATTTTTACAGCACCATCATCACTCATGACCCAGACCTTGAGGTCGAGGTCAAAGACTTAGAATTTAAATGTTAAAATTTTTACTTAGAATTTAAATGTTAAAAGTTTTTAAGACCCCATTATTTCCTAACCTTATCACTGTTTTGATTCATCTTTGGT
Organism: Anodontia alba; assembly: GCA_964016985.1. Classification (NCBI taxonomy): domain Eukaryota; kingdom Metazoa; phylum Mollusca; class Bivalvia; order Lucinida; family Lucinidae; genus Anodontia; species Anodontia alba. The sequence continues at coordinate 44,005,696 of OZ024826.1, forward strand.
AAATTGATACATATTGGTCCAAAGTTTTGCCCAGTTTCATCCTTATCCCCCTAGTTTATATTAAGGTCATGGTCACAGTCATGTCAACACATTTTCATGTTAAAATTTTACTTCAAAGTTTTTAGGACCGCATTACTTCTAAACCAAACAATGCATTTAATTTATATTTGGTATCAAGATAGCTTCTAGTCCAAAGTTTTTATCAGCACCATCAGCACTCATGACCATGACCTTGGGGTCGAGGTCACAGACTCAGAATTTAAAAAAATTTGAAGTTTCATTTAAGATTTTAAGACATAACTATTTCCTAACCTTGTTACTGAATTGATTATCTTTGGTTTGATGAAAATTTTGCATAGGCAATCCCCCCACCCAAAATCCATCTCCCCTCCCCCCAACCCCACAACCAGAGGTCATGTCAAAATCGAGGTCACCGACAGAATTTTCCAGAAACAAAATGTGCAATATCAGGCGAGCTTTCCTGTCTGGCGACAGGTCTTGTTATATACCCCTTTGAAAAACAGGACATATCATGTTAAGGGGTCTGGCATCCATCCATCTGTCCGTCCATCCATCTGTCCATCCATTCATCCATCCATCCATCCATCCTTCTGTCTGTAAACTCTGTTTCCGGCTAACTCCTCCTACAGTTTACATCCAGTCAAGCTGAAATTTTGTTAATAGACCATGATATGGAGCAGCATATATTTTTTCGAAGTAAGAGTACACCAAATATTAGCAGAGTTATGCTCTTTTGAAAATTTCAGTAAACTTTGTTTCCGGCTAACTCCTTGAGATTAAATCTGATCAAGCTGTAACTTTGTAAATAGTTGCGCCATGATGTGGAGCAGCACATCTTGTTTCGAGGTAAGAGTACACCAAATATTAGCAGAGTTATGCCCCTTTGAAATTTTCAGTAAACATATCGTTACCAGCTAATTCCTCCTACATTTTACACATCTGATCAAACTAAAACTTGGTATATAGTTAGATCATGATGTGGAGCAGTGCATATTGTTTCCAGGTTACAGTCCATCAAATATTAGCAGAGTAAATGCCTCTTTGAAAGTTTTTGTGAACTTTTTGTTTCAGGCTAACTCCTACAGTTTACACCCAATCAAGCTGAAACTTGATTTCTAGTTAGATCATGATGTGGAGCAGCTCATATTGTTTCCAGGTTACAGTCCATCAAATATTCGCAGAGTTAATGTCCCTTTGAAAATTTCTGTAAACATTTTGTTTCCAGCTAACTCCTCCTACAGTTTACATCCAATCAAGCTGAACTTTGTTTAAAGTTAGACTATGATGTGGATCAGCACATATTATTTTGAGGTAACTACACCAAATATTAGCAGAGTTATGCCCCTTTGAAAATTTTCACAAACTTCTTGCTTCCATCTAACTGCTCCTATAGTTTACGTCTCATTAAGCTGAAACTTTGTAAAAAGTTACACTATGACGTGGCACAGCATTTGGTATTTCGAGGTTACACTCCACCAAATATTACCAGAGTTATGGAACTTTCCATAAACATTTTCTTTCTGGCTAACTACTCTTACAGTTCATATCTAATCAAGCTGAAAGTAGGTTAATAGTAAGACCATGATGTGGAACAGCACCTATTATTTTGAGATTACAGTCCATCAAATATTGGCAGAGCTATGCCCCTATGAAAATTTCAGTTAAGTTTTCGTTTCTAGCTTATTCCTCCTATAGTTTACATCCAAACAGGCTGAAACTTTGTAAAGAGTTACCCCATGATGTGGTGCAGTGCATATTGTGATTGAGGTTACAGTTCCAAAGCGCTCTTCTCTAAAAGGAATGAATTTGCTCCCAAAGAGGGGAAATTTCTCTCTTTATTTATTTATCATAATTGTACAACAGCACCAACAAATGTTTATTTATTTGTCTATTTTGTATCATAATTGTTTATAGCACCTACAAGTGTTTATTTATTTATTTATTTATTTATTTATTTATCAATTGCTAATTGTACAAAAGAACCTACAATTTTTTTATCTATTTATTTATTTAGCATAATTGTACAACAACATCTACAAATGTTTATTTATTTATCTATTTATTTATCATAATTGTTAATTGTACAACAGAACCTACACACGAGTTTTAATTAATTGATTAATTTATCAACCTATTTATCACAGCTGCTCATTGCACAACAGAAGTTCAAAATTTAGTATAAATGTACTGTTTAAGTATGCCAAAATCAGGCAAAACGATAGTTCTACAGGAAATGTACCCAATATTTCGATGACGAGTCGGGCTAAAGCAATAATGTAGACTCTGATCAGATCTGCGGTGTCTGATGGGGTTCTATATTGTTTGTCCAGGCCTGTCTGTCCAAATTTATAGCGTAAGTAAAAAACGGTAACGTAAACGTGTGCACTTTGTTTTCCCTGACACAGGCCACGTGTACTTGTGCTACGTGCAATGCATGTTGTAGGCCAATAGAATGTAAACAATAATTTAACCCTTAAAGTGTCAAGAAAAACTGCATCTGAAAATGTCGTCTGTTTATGTCGCCTGCTGAATATTCTGGCAGACTTCTCAAACCTAGTTTTGCATACAGGCAAACAGTGTGGACGCAGATCAGACTGCTCCTAAAGGAGCAGTCTGATCTGGGTCCACACTGTTTGCAAAAATGACTTTTAAAATCACAAGCAGATGACAAAGCAGACGACAATAGTTGTGACTGGCAGTTTAAGGGTAAAGCATGTTCATGATCCATGTTGCTGCATGGCACAGACGCATTACTTAACCCTTAAAATGCCAAGCAAAATTGTAGCAGACAACAGTCTTGCTTAACCATATTCAGAGGAAATACGGCTTGACAGTTCGTGCGAATCGTCTACCTAACAGACGATTCACATGAAATATCAAGCCTTATTTTATCTGACAAAATTGATTTAGAAATGTCAACAAATGTCTGCTGCAATTGTGATTGACGCGTTTATGGTTAATTTGCATTGCATCTCAAACCATTAATCAAACGGAAGGGGGCGATCAAGTTATTACTTGAAACAATCATTTGACGCATTCGTATGCACAATTAAATGAGAAGCAACATAAGAAAATGTACCTATGACATGTGCATCCAATGAAGACGCAGATCCGTTGCACATTACGCGTTGTACGCATATCCGATTGCACTTTCCACATTGTCCGCATTTGCGATTGTGCATTTCGCGTTGTACGCATATCCGATTGCACATTTTGCGTTGTACGCATATCCGATTGCACATTTTGCGATTGCCTATTCCGCGTTGTACGCATATCCGACCCACTTTCCGCTTTATAACAAGTACGTATTACCAACTGCGCATTATGTGTTGTACGCATATGATTGCGCATACCGCATTGTACGCATATCCGATTATGCATTCCGCGTTGTACGCATAAGCGATTGCACATTCCACATTGTACAAATATGCGACTGGGTTTTCCGCGCAGTATGCATATCCGATTGCCCATTCCGTGTTCTACTCATTGTCAAACGGAAGGGAGCGATCAAGTTATTACTTGAAACAATCATTTGACGCATTCGCATGCACAATCAAATAAGCAGCAACATAAGAAAATGTATCGTATGACATGCGCATCCAGTGAAGACGCAGATCCTATTGCACATTCCGCGTTTACGCATATGCGATTGCGCATTCCGCGTTGTACGCATATACGATTGTATATTTCGCGTTGTATGCATATCCGATTGTATATTTCACGTTGTACGCATATCCCTTTGCACATTTTGCGTTTACGCATTGCACATTTTGCGTTGTAAGCATATCCGATTGCACTTTCCGCGTTGTAAGCATATCCGATGGCGCATTCCACGTTGTCAGCATATCCGACTGCGCCTTCTAACATGACGTTAACGTTTTCCCGTTGCGCCTAATGGAAACATCACCGTGATCAAACTACAATCATTCACGTCGCCAACGTAGTGCGTGCAAAAGGGCGCGTTTGATGACGTTGCATGTAAACATTTACATCTGTCGACGTCCGCTACAAAATAGTTCTTTGGGAAACAAATTCACTTTTTCTTTATGTATCAAGTTAGAACTCTGCTTTGAATTATCTTCGAATAACGCATGATGTTGTCGGGCAGATGCGAATACTAATTCATTCCGACTTCACCGTCGTGAATTAATACTTCGCAATCTGCCCTCCAACACCATGCGTCATTCGACGATAATTCACAGTAGAGAAAAAATATATCTTAATTCCGCACTGTTATGCATATTTTATTGTCCATTCTGCGACGAACGCATATTCGTTGCGCATTCCGCTCTGTACGCATATCCGATTGCACATTCAGCGCTAAACGCATATCCGATTGTGCATTCAAAGCTGCATGCATATCCAACACCGCAAATCGCGCTGTACGCATATCTGATCGTGCATTCCGCGCGGTACCAACGGACAAACATTTACATAGGAAAATCTTGACCCGAAACACTGAATACCTCTTGTCTCCCCTGTAAAAGCTCTTAATGTGTGACAGGTCCGTATTTGAACAGCTTGTATAGAATATTTGAGCCAGGACAGCATGCGGACTAGCACAATTTGGACAGGACATTTTGGCTCGGCCAGTCAATATCTCAGAGGTCAGTATAAAGACACACTGTGCGCAAACACATTGGCATTGGACTGGTCTACGCTGGATGGTCTTAAGAGCTAGACTGGTCCTCGAATGTCTCTATTATCTGAGAGCATCGAAGGAGAGCTCGTGAACTAGGCTTCTGAAGGACCTTTCTGGTTCGTACCGTATAACACAAAACAGGTTTTTATTTTTCTACAACCAGTCTATTTTGTGCTGTTGACACCCAGTGGAAATGATTTAGTCCGCTAACGTCTAGCGTCCGAAAACAGGACCTTGCAAACATTGTAGACCAAGATCAGAGACCACAGAGCGCAACATCTGATCAGGGTCTGCACTTTTTGTTACGGCATTGGCAATTTGCAATAACCGAAGCAATTCAAGGGGTTGGGGGCTGGTTGGGTGGGGAAGGTAGAAAATTTTCAGGACTTCCTGTTTGCATTCCTGTACACCAAGTCCTTTCTAAAAAGGGGTCTACCCTTAAAGGGAAGAGATTTGCTCCCAACTCCCTTCATAAAACTGTCTACACAAAAAAGAAAGAATTTGCTGCACGTGGGGGCAAATTCTTTTCTTTTAGAGTAGACCCATTTTCAGAAGGGATCCAAAACAATTTTGAAAGACCCCCCTCCCCCACCCCTGAAAGTTTATTTATTCCCCTGAAGGCCGTTTCCATGTAGTTTCTATATAAATTATTTGAAATAGGAACACTCCACTGTTTGTTGCATTACGAAAACATGCTTATTCAAACATATAGAAAATTTTATCTCCAAAAACTGAAAATTTTCAGATAAAAAACTCAGATAGTTTTCATATTTCTGCACAAAACATAGATAATGGGTACTCGTTAGAACCGCCTCGCCGAGGCGGTTCTAACGAGTACCCACAATCTATGTTTTAAAGCAGGTATAAGAAAAATAATGTATACCCCTACAAACCCTAGTTTTACTATATAAAAGTGGGGTTTAAGGGGGTCAATATTATATAGGTATGTTTTCGTGATTAAGAAGGAGTTCAGGAAATCTGTAAACATGCTCATTACCGTACGCGCTGGATTCAGAATAATTTTATTTTTTAGTTGCGATACGCCCGTGCACACACGCACGCCGGTCCCTTGAAGTACATACGAAATGCTCGCGTTGCATATTAACGCTTAGCATTCTAGGTAAAATTTTCAGCAGACGACATATTGAAATAGTCTTTCCAGACAAAAGGATTTGACATTTCATGCAAAATGTGTCCAGTGGAGACAATTTCTATGAAATCTCAAATCCTGTTTTCTGGAAAAATAAGCAAAATATCACCAATTTACCGTCTGCTAAATTAGCCGAGAGAGTAGTAAAGGTTAAATACGTAACACAGAGCGAAAGTCCAAACCAGACTGCATGGATGCTCACAACGGGATTCAGCTAGTTTCTCCACACAAGTGGGCCCTCGGAAGTCTGATTGCTTGTTTGCTTTTCCATATTTTCGGGTCTTAACGCTTAGTATGCTGGGTAAAATTTCAGCAGACGACAATTTGAAATCTTTTCCAAGAAAAACGGGTTTGAATTTCACGCAAATTATCTCCTAAGGTGGAATTTGCACGCAATTTCAAACTAATTTCTTGAAAAATAATATAAGGTTACCGTCTGCTGTACTTGTCAGATGAATTTGATAAATTGTGAAGGTCCTGGGCAAACTCTACTCTTCACCCAGTAGACACAAAACAACGTCGATACTACGTCGTCGCAACGTCAGACAACAATGTGGTTCAACGTTGCCCCAATCTCGTACGTCGAAACGGCGTTTAGCAACATTTATGCGTTTACTGGGATTCCGGATCTACTGTCCTTTTGACATCACTCGGAAAGACGTTTTTAGCTTGGCTTTTTATTTTAAATAAAAATATTTTGTTCTGATTGACCATATCTTATCAGAAACCATTTATCTTTTCTGTTTCTGTGCTTTGTTCTCAAATATTTACCCTAAAATTAAAGTTATGGCCAAAAGTTGGTCTGACCTATGCAATTTCTATAGTAAAGTGATTTTTTGGAATTTTTGCCTAAGAAAATATTTTGCACTTTTCTTTGCTGAATTTAAATAATTGATGTTTCACAACAATACTGTGAAAATTTCAGAAAAATTGAACAGGCAGAACTTGTTGAAAATCTACCTCCAAGTTACCCACCCAACAGATTTCTGCATAATTAACATCCATTTTTACTATGGGAAAAAGTGAAAATATTTGATTGTTTTAAAAACCAATGATTAGAATAAAACTTTTTGTGCATAGGTAGTTACGACAAATGGTTTTGCATTAAATTAAGACAAAAGTTTGCAAACTTACTTCATCTGTGTAAAGCGCTACGCAAAAAACGACTTTCTGAAAGATGTCGAAAACACAGTAGATATTCGCTAAGATTCAGTCGACCTTCAAAGGCTCGAACATATTTGGAACCATGTAAATTTGTTCTAAACATGTAGAACGAGCCACTGAGGGTTAATCATAGCGCAAAATCAGGAGTCAGCTGGGGATAATTTAACCCTTAAAGCGCCAAGAAAATCTACATCTGAAAATGTCGTCTGCTTATGTCGTCTGCTGCATCTTCTTGCAAACTTTTCAAACTTACATTTTGCATATAGGCAAACAGTGTGGACCCAGATCAGACTGCTCCTAAAGTCTGATCTGGGTCCACACTGTTTGCAACAATGACTTTTAAAGTAACCGGCAGAAGACAAAGCAGACGACAATTGTTGTGATTGGCGCTTTAAGGGTTAATGCCGTTTTTCGAGCTTTTATAAAATAATGGTATGTTGATTGTACTCATTAGAATCGCCTCCTCAAGGACCAAGGAGGCGATTCTTATGAGTACAATCAACATACATTTTCGCGATAAAATAAGAAAGCTTCACTGAAATATCCCTAAATGCTGTCAGATGAATTTCCTAAAAAAAAAGAGTTCGTAGCCACGGTAAACGAGACATTGGTGGAGTTTTACTGTATCTTTTTTCCGTCGCCCGCTAACAGGATATACAGTATTTACCCTTAAACTGCCAATCACAATTGTCGTCTGCACTGTCATCTGCTTGTGGTTTTAAAAGTTTTTAAGCAAACAGTGTGGATCCAGATCAGACTGCTCCTCTAGGATATTTTTGATATTTCATGTCTGGAGACAATTCGCATGAAACATCAAAACCTGTTTTCTGGGAAATATAAGAAAAATATTTCAATATGTCGCCGGCTGAAAATTTTACCCAGAGTGCTAAGCGTTTAACATGAGTGCATGATGATATAGTACATTTGTGGGCATGTATTGGACACGCACTGTTTTCCGGGCTTCACTCAGCAGAGAGTGAAGATTCGACGATGCAGTTATGTGTGAGCCCACATCCTGCATGTGGTCCAACATCAAACACGAAGTGTAAACCAACGTAATGAACGTACAAACATTTACGAAATCGGAAATTATTGTGGACCAAAAAACATCGAATACCTTCTATCTTCCCTGTAAAATCTATAGATGTGTGACAGGTCTGTATTTGAATAGCTTGTACAGGATGTGTGATCTAGAATAAATGTATAGAACAACATGCGGACCAGCGCAATTTGGTCAGGACCATTTGACTCGGCCAGTCAATATACAGGCATACTGTGCGCAAACACATCGCGTTGGACTGGTCTACGCTGGATGACTTTTTTTTTCTAAACCAGTCTATTTTGTGCTGTTGACATCCGGTGGTCTAGCGTTTCAAAAATGGACCTTTGGAAACAGTGCAGACTCTGATCAGACGCGGTGTCTGATTAGGTCACCGCGTCTGATCTGGTCTGCACTGTTTACCAATGAACTGGCAATTTGCAGTTACAGAAACAAGGGAACTAAATATACGCTTGGTAGATTTTCTGCCATTTCCGCCCGGGGAGACAATTTTTGTGACTTCCTGTTTGCTTTCCTGCACGCCAAATCCCTTCTTAAAAGGGCTCTATTCTAAAAGGAAAGACTTTGCACCAAGTCCCCTTTAAAACGACACACGCACGCCGGTCCCTTGAAGCACATACGAAATGTTCGCGGAGCATCCCCTTTAAAACGACACGCACGCCGGTCCCTTGAAGCACATACGAAATGCTTGCGGAGTATATCAATGCTTAGCACTCTAGGTAAAATTTTCAGCAAACGACATACATTTGTATTGAAATATTTTATACATATATATATATATATATATATATATATTTTTTTTTTTTCAAGAAAATAGGATTTGGCATTTCACGCAAATTGTCTGCAATGGAGACAATTGGCATAAATATCAGATCCTGTTTTCTGGGAAAAATAAGAAAAATATCACCAATTTGAAGTCTGATTAGTTAGCCCAGAGACCACACAGAGCGAAAGTCCAAAGCAGACTGCATGGATGGTCAAGACGGGGATCACTTAGCTTCCCCACACAATTGGGCCTTCGCAGTCTGATTGTTTGCTTGCATTTTACCATATTTTTCTTAACGTTTATTATGAGGGGTAAAATTTCAGCATACGACTGTGTCAATTTTCTTAATGTTCCAAGAAAAATTTGTTTGGCATTTCACGCAAATTATCTCCAAATGAGACAGTTTGCATGCAATTTCAAACTTTTCTTTGAAAATATACTACTGTGTCGTCTGCTGTACTTGCCAGATCATCAAGAACACATGCCTATATAATATTGACCCCCTTAAACCCCACTTTTATATAGTAAAACATAGTTTACAGGGGTATACATTATTTTTATTATTTCTGCCCAAAGACATAGATTGTGGGTACTCGTTAGAACCGCCTCGCCGAGGCAGTTCTAACGAGTACCCACAATCTATGTTTTGACCAGAAGTATGAGAAATATCCAAATTTTTATCTGAAAATTTTCATTTTTTGGTGGTTAAATGTTCAGTATATTTGAATAGGCATGTTTTCGTAATGTGAATTCGATGAATTGTGAAGGACGTAGGCAAACTGTACTCTTCACCCAGTACACACAAAGCAACGTCGATACTACGTCACCGCAACGGCAGTCAGCAATGTGGTTGAACGTTGCCTCAATGTCGTAACGTGTTTGCAACGTCTCAATGGCTTTCTTGCAACGCTGTGCGTTTGCTTGAGATCCGGATCTAGATATTCGCTAGGGTATCTTTTTTCTGTGGCCCGCAAACAGGATATACCGTATTAAAGTACATATCATAAAGTGCGAACGGACAAATGTACACATATATATTTGGAGGAGGACAAATGCCAGGTGAGTTAGCACTACTGTATTTGCTCTAAATATTCGGACAGACAGATCTAAGCAAACAGGGTTGATTGGTTGGTTGGTTGGTTTGGAGTTTAACGGCCCAGTCAAAATTATTATGGTCATGTCGAGCCGGTCAGTTTAGCTAGCCAAACTTTTGCTGGGCAGGCTTAGTCCTCTAAGCGGCTGACCAGTACTTGTGCACATTCTTTCGCCTGAAAAAGTAAACAGTGTATACCCAGATCAGACGCCGACCCATCCAGCTATGTTAATCATTTTACTGGCGAAAGAATCTACATGAACTACTAGCTTACCGCTCAGAGGACTATATATACTAAACCAGGCCAGGAAAAAACTTTAACAGTGTTGACTGGGCCGTAAAACTCCAAATGAAACAAAACAAACAAACAATAACGCCGACAGACAGGTAGTAAATTGACATTTTTTTCAAATGTTATGACAAGTATTAAAAGGAAATGTGTCAGAAAACTTAGGGTAAATATGGTATCAGTTATTTAGCTTCTCGACGGGGACGAGGGGTGGGAGCACGGTCTCATATCCTACCTGAAAGTTATATTTACTAGAGTCGTTCGGGGAGGGTGAATTTAAAGAAAAAGTGACCCTATGTTCCCTGTCCAGATAACGAATTTTATATACTGGAAAGCTTTTAATTGTCTATAGTTTGTAAATTATCCGTCGCAATGTTAACAGTATCACTGAAAATGGCATTAAAGACAGCGTGAGGTCATCCAACGTCACCCAAACGCTTTCAACGTCAAAACATTTTGACGCCATGCTTTCTAGGCGTATACGCGTGTACCATAGTTTCACAGTGGACGTCTATGTGAAATTCTACACACCCGAAAAGATGGCTTACATAGTAGGATTGCATCCACAATATAGCCAATCTCTAACGATTTTGGGGCTCTTTTTGACTGATCTGGGCATTTGTCGTCTGAATGTGCGACATCTCTTTTCGACATCGTTTGGAAACACGTTTTTATGTGGGATTTTGTTTTGTTAAAGCCTCCGTTGATTCGCATAAACCAAAATTGCAAACAACGCTAGTAGAACCCCGCCCCCTCCCCCCCCCCCCCCCACACACACCCACAACGTAGAATATTATGAATAGTCGATCAATCTTCAGATTTTAACGCTACCAGGCAACTGAGTCACACAGAGGCAGCGCCGGAAAATCCGGATTAGTTTTACTGGACTACTGGGTTGGCTTGAAACGGTGCCTAGTTATAATTCATAACTAGGTCACCTCGCCCAGACACGGACTGCATGCATGTCCAGACACGGTGCGGGCGTGTCCAGACCTCGTGCGTGAATAGTAGTCCAGCCTGTAAGCTGGTAAGTTTCAGAATTTAGACTGCCAGCCGAAAAGTTTGAGCTTTTAATCTCCAACATAATGCGTGTCAAGTCCGACTGCATAATACATTAGGTACACAGCTCGAGTCGTGAGTAAGTTACTCTCGCTAGCCACACGTCAGCCCATGGCTGGTGAAGAAAGAAGGCTAGGAGGTCAACGTTGAATTCCTCATCTTCTGTTTAGAGTCGCTGGGCGTTGATCACTACAGCGTTCTTCTTTCTAATCTGTATACATAGAGATTCTTGTAGGTCATGCTTCTCATGGATAGGATAAGGCTCTCTGTAGTGGTCGTAGAAAAACTTCACAGGTGGCTTGTTGTCGGTTGGCAGAGGTGGAGGAGATTGGATCCTCGACTTCTTTGGCAGCGGGCTGTCAGGAGATGAATGCGGTGTTGGTGGTCTTCTGATGACTGACGATGGCTGTATGGTGGTTGTCTTCTGTGTACGGTCGTGCTTTATGTGTGATATTGCAGTGGCTGCAATAGTAAGTGTAGGTGGTGGTGTTGCTTCCTTCTCCTGACATGGCGTTGATGGTCGGCGAGCTGCGTCGGTCTTGTCGTTGGTCGTCGAGCTGGAGCAGGCTGGCGAGGCCACTCGCCAGCAAGGGGTGGGGGTGGGGGGCGGGGTGGGGTGGTGTAGGCTACCTCCTACTTTCGGCCTCCTTCTTGTCGAAGTGCTGGTTGGTTGGTTTTCGGAAAGTCACTTCGATCTTGACGTGATCTTTCCCGTCCGCCATTCTCCATAATGGGGACCCGTCAAATCCGTACTGTCTCAAGGCGTTGAGAAGTATTGCCGACAGCAAATCAGACATAGTTGTTGGTTGGTTGGTTATTCAGTCGATGTTGACACTTCGGAGTTCGACAAATAGTATGATCCCGAATTACGTCATGGAAAACCTGGCGGCCATTTTTGTCTGCGGTAGACGAATTTTCTTTTCATTGCGAAAATGTATTTAGACAAGTTTTGAGATTCGTTTAGGATATTATAACAAGAGGCCAATGGGCCACGATTCGCTCTCCTAATAAAAACAGCTATTGCATATCTGCAAATGCCATGCATCTTCTTCCAATACTGCCACAGCCACTAGGACACAAATTTGACCATACCATAAAAAGGTCATCCTTGGAGTATCCTTTCAACAAACTTAGTAGATTTTGAATCCCTGATACTGTATACCAAGATTCAGCCTCAGAGCTTTCTTAGTTCTGGAGGAGAAGATTTTTAGTGTTTTACCATATATGGGCATGCCAGCCAAATGTGAAATTTAATAAAAACTGTTCAAGCTGTTTCAGAGAAGAAATTTAAAGATTTCACAATTTTATATATGTATTTAGCCAAAGGGCAAGGGCAGATGACACCCAAACTTTTGATATTAGCTAAACAGTTTACTTCTTTCGTTATACATTGTAAGTTTCAGCCATTAGTCTTTATTATCCTTTGAGAAAATGAATTTTTCAACATTTTCCCCAAACAAATGTATGGAGGCGCAAATTCAAAGTTCAAAGGTCAAGCTACGACCATCATTTGAACAAAATTGGTAGATCTTGAGTCCCGAATGTTATATACCAAGATTCAGCCTCAAAGATGTCTTAATTCTGGAGAAGAAGATATTTAAGTGGTTTTACTGTATATGGGCATAGCAGCCATCTTGTTTAATGGGGCGGAATCATTTAAACAAATTATCAATATCTATTCGACACAAGGCCCATGTGAAATCTGGTGAAAACTACTCCAGCGTCTTCAGAGAAGAAACTTAAAAATTACATAATTTTATACGTGTATATAGCCCAGTGTTAAGGGCAGATAACAGCGGACAAAATTTTGATTGTAATTAAACAGTTTTAATAATTTAATCATACATTGTAAGTTTCAGCTATTAGTCTTTAATACGTTTAGCAAAAATGACATTTCAACATTTTCCTCATACAAATCTATGGGGGCGCAAATTTGAACTTGCTGTAAAACGGTCAAAGGTCAACCTTCTACCATCATTTGAATAAACTTGGTAGAATTTGAGTCTGCTATATATCAAGATTCATTCTCAAAGCTTTCTTTGTTCTGGAGAAGAAGAGTTTTAAGTCTTTTTACCAAATATAGGCATGGCGGCCATCTTGTTCAATAGCGCAGAGCCGTTCGAACAAAATGTCAATATCCTTTTAACAGAAGGCCCCATGTGAAATCTGGTGAAAATTGCACATGCGGTTTCAGAAAAGACATTAAACATTTAAAAATTACACAATTTTATACATGTATATAGCCAATGGCAAGGGCAGATAACCCCCATGGGACAAACTTTTGATTGTAACTAATAAGTTTTTCTACCTAAATCATACTTCGTAAGTTTCAACCATTAGTCTAATACATTTTGAGAAAAAGACATTTCAACATTTTCACTATATAAAATGCATGGGGTGCAAATTTGACATTGCCGTAAAAAGGTCACAGGTCAACCTGCGACCATAATTTGAACAAACTTGGTAGAACTTGAGTCCTAAATGCTATGTACCAAGATTCAGCTTCAAAGCTTTCTTAGTTCTGGAATAGAAAATTTTTAATTTTTTTTTACCGTATATGGGCATGGCATCCATCTTTTCAATGGGGCGGAATCATTCAAACAAATTGTCAACATCCTCTCGACAGAAAACCCCATGTGAAATCTGGTGAAAATTGTTCAAGCGGTTTTAGAGAAGAAGACGTTTAATAACAAGATGGCGGCTGTGGCGGCCATCTTTGATTTACGATAGGCACAATCTTAGCAATTTTTGATCTAGCGCTCATCCTGTTGCTACAGTGTAAGTTTCAACTCAAATCGCCTAATGGTTCAGGAGGATAAGTCAAAAATTGGTTTTCAAGATGGCGACCATCTTGTATTTCTGACTGGCAACATTTTATATACTTTTGATCTACAAGTCATTCTGTTGCTACAATGTATATAAGTTTCAACCCAAATCGCCCAGTGGTTCAGGAGCAGACGTCAAAATCGATTTTCAAGATGGCGACTGTGGTGGCCATTTTGGATTTCAAATCAACATGATTCTAGCTATTTAATTATCTACTGCTCGGCCAGTTGCTCCATCATAAGTTTCAACTCAGGTTAGTTTAATCATATTTTTATTGCCAAATAATCATAAAGCAAGTGGGTCCCAGCCAGCATTATTTATAAATCTACAGCGGGCCGTTATCGGCCCGTCAGCTACCCTGACGGGCCGATAACGGCCCGCTATAGATTTATGTAGAATGCTTACTGGGGTTGGACCACAAGTTCTCACAACATTAGATAAGGTCCTCCCCAAAACAAAATATAACATACAATGTTTGTGGCAATGAGTAAATCTTATTATGTAGACACTTGAATTCCGACTGTCCAGATCTTAGTGCAAAAAGAGAAGAAAGATAAAATTGTATATGATCAAACAATAATCAGTATCTGGAGAGTTCGAGTTAGCGTGTTTACATAAAACAGAATTAATTTATAATCAAAAAAACATTAAGCGATCACAAGTAGAGCTAACGAAAGAAAAAAAGAGACAGAAAAGAAAAAATGAAAAAGCACATTGACAAGAAAAATAGTTCTATAGGAATTTAATATCCAGTACGGAAATGAAACTAAGGAGGATGAGTAGTGAGTAGGGGTCACTAAAGCAAGTTTCGATAACAGATTTTTAATAGGTACAACAGGCTACATACATGTTTACAATATGTAAATAAGGTTTTACGATTTATCAAAAACGATTTGTTTCTTTTATAAAATGTTGAATGTGCGAAAAAAGTTCAACATTGTCGCCATTAGAAAGATCAGAAGAGCCGTGTAAGAGAAAGCGTATACTGACAGGCTAAAATGTACGGATGGCCGTAACTGACTAGTCCGTCCCTGTGTTAATCTATTACAGAAGAAAAGTAGTGTTCAGCATCCTCATTCTAAAAGACACATTCACATGCAGCCGTTGGTTTAAGATGATCATTGAATAAGTCTTTATTTTTTTTTCAACTTAATTTGCAGAGAGGTTTGCGAGGAGATGTCAAAAATAGATTTTCGAGATGACCACTGTGGCGGCCATCTTGGATTTCCGATAAGCACAATTTTATATGTTTTCAATGTAGAGGTCATGGTGTTGCTACTGTGTAAGTTTCAACTCAAATCGCCCCATGGTTTGGGAAAATAAGTATAAAATTTGTTTTCAAGATGGCGACTATGGCGGCCATTTCGGATTTCCAATCGGCAGGATTTTTGCTATTTTTCATCTACACGTCTACTTGTTGCTACATCGTAAGTTTCACATTAAGTCACCTTGTAGTTTGCGAGAAGATGTCCAAAACAGATTTTCAAGATGGCGGCTGTGGTGGCCATCTTGAATACCGATCGATATCGACACGATTTTTTGTTTAATTCGATCCAGAAGCCTCCCTGTCGCTACAGTGTAAGTTTCGGCTCAAATCGACTAAGGTTTGGGAAGGTGATGTGGAAAATTGATTTTCAAGATAGCGGCTGTGGCGGCCATTTTGCATTTTCGATCGGCTCATTTTCGCTATTTTGTGTTTACTAGGTGCCTCGATGCACCTCATCAAGTTTCAACTAATTTAGACCATAGTCTTTAGAGGAGATGTCCAAACTATGAATTCTCAACATTTTCCCCTATAAATGTATAGCGTCCATACAAATGTTTGGGGAAGCAAATTTGACCTTGCCGTTAAAATGTCAAACGTGAACGTAGGCCCATCATTTTAGCAATTTTAGTTGACCTCCTGTCCCCGATGATTTGTGCAAAGAATAAGTCGCAAGGCTTGCTTTGCCCTGGAGAAGAAGATCTTTAAAGTTTTTTTACCATATATGGGCATGGTGTCCATCTTGGGCAATGAGGGCGTTTGAAATTCTCAACATTTTCCCATAAAAATGTTGGGGCCTATACAAATGCATATGGAAGCAAACTTGATCTTGCCGTAAAAAGGAAGGTCAAACGTCAACATACGATCATCATTTTAGCAACTTTAGTAGTCCTCCCGTCCCCAATGATCTGTGCTAAGATTCAGCCCCAAGACATCCTCTGTTTTGTAGTCGATTTTTAAAGGTTTTTAACATATAAGGGCGTGGCGGCCATTTTGATCAATGGACCGCAACCATTTTAGCAATCGTTCCTCTGTCCCAAAGAGGCTCCACATGAAATTTGAGAAACATTGGCCCAGCGGCTTCAGAGGAGGTCGTTTGAAATTCTCAAGATTTTCCCATGCAAACGTATGGGGTCAATACAAACGCATAGAGAAGCAAACTTGACCTTGCTGTAACAGAATCAAACGTCAATGTACGAACATCATTTTAACAACTTTGGTAGACCTCTCGACCCCGATGATTTTTGCAAAGCTTCAGCCCAAAGGCATCCTCGGTTCTGGAGAAGAAGAATTTTAAAGGTTTTTACCATGTATGGGCATGGCGGGTATTTTGGTCAACAGACCGCGACCTTTTTAGCAATCTTTCGGTCCCCTGACCTAAGAAGGCTCCACATGAAATTTGAGCAAAATTGGCTCAGCGGCTTCAGAGGAGGTCGTTTGAAAGTGTTAACAGACGCACGGACGGACGACGGACAAAATGTGATCACTATAGGTCATCCTGAGCATAGCTCAGGTGAGCTAAAACGTGATGAAGATTTTCGTTTTATTTCAATCTAACAAAAGGAAAACGTCTTTCCAAACGATGTCGACAAGAGAGTAGCTCCCGGCACCCAATCCTTCCCCTTCAGCACCACACTAAATCCAGGACAAACAGGATGCAATTCTGGGCGCATATGTCCGAAAAACAAAACATCCATTACATCACGTTGCGGCTCAGAAATGGAATAAAGAGGACATGCAGGATAATCTGGATCTACTTCGTTATTGGTCGATTTTAATTTTACCTTTATTTTCGTAAGTATTCGGACAGGTAGGCCTGTCCAAACCGTGTAGACCCAGCGAAGACCCACTTTATACTGTTTGCAACTCCTTCTCCAGGTTTCAGACACATAATCAGGTATTAAAATTGATTTGTTCAAATTGTAGGGCCATTATGGTAAGGACTTAAGGTGTTCAGTTATTTAGGGTAAATACAGGACATGCCCAGAATTTTAAGCTTACCTAATTATCCTAAATATTCGGACACTTCTACTCCTTCCTGCGCTTTATAAATCTTAACAAGTTAATTTGATGAGTCTACTTGTACTGGTTAAATGGAAAACAGCGCAGACCCTGATCAAACTGCTCCAAGGTTTTCACTGTTTGCTCAGGAATAATGTCTGTCTGATTACATAGGGTAACCACGATGTCTTTTAATTTCAGAGTTTGTCATGTTTGCATACTCGACGTTACTTGTTTTGGTGCAGCTGCCTTGTATGTTCACCATGTATGAACAGTCTCCAAGAGGCCCACAAAATATTGTTAAGATCAACCTCACCAACAGTGCCAACAAACCTTATTATTGCCTGTTTTGTGATTGTCGGGACGTTGGCAAAGACCACATCGTCAATTGCTCTCGTTTAGGAATGTTTCAAGTACCAAATCATATAGGTAATGAGACTACAGTATTAGTCATTCAGAATAACAGGATTTTTAAACTGAAAAATTCATCTTTCGAGGGACTTACAGCACTTAGAATATTGATCCTGGCACACAATGTAATATCTCGTATAGAAACCGGAGCATTTGCCAGCTTGGTTTCACTCGAATATCTAGATTTATCCGAGAATAACTTAGTTACTTTACGCAATGTACTCAAACCTGGAATGTTTTTGAGTTTACAAAAATTACGGGGCCTTTACATACAGCATAACGTAAATTACCTCAAACAAAATTTCTTTGGTATTCCTGAATACCCTATCGTAGAACTAAAGTCGTTGGAATGTCTGTACATCGACGGATTCGTTAACGCTTCATTTGGTATAGGATATACCAACCTTACTAAACTGACAAATATATCCATGTCGGGCTCACTTGGCTATTGCGAACTAGAGTACATCACAAAAGTTTCATTTCAAAACGTTCCTTCAGTGAAGTATCTCTTTCTTGATAATTGCCGTTTGAAATACATAGATGAAGACGCATTTTTATACATACAAAATCTGACATATTTAGATTTGTCTTGGAACTTTGAGTTAGGTTTTACTACATTTGGAAAGGCTGCATATGGACTGAAATTTACGATGTTACGGGAACTGAAGATAAATGCTATACATAATCCTTATCGTGCTGGGAGTGAACTATTACGAGGCCATATGAGAAATATCAAAGATTTAAAAGTTGAGACACTGCATATGGATGATAATGGTATTGAATATGTAGACTATGGTGTGAGCAGAATGTTACCAAAAACACTCAAATTCTTGACACTACGAAAGAACAGACTGCATTTTGGAATCTATTTGAGTCAACTTGTCTTCAACAATCCGTCTTTGGTGCTTCTGGATGCTGGAGACCAAGAAATAATAATAAGAACTGACTTAACTTTATATAACACAAATACTGGAAAGCGCAATAGAAGAGACGTTGGTAATCCAAGTGATCTATATTTTAACAAACTATATTATAGAAGAGAAATGATGCCGTTCAACCGTATGCCACTTATACCGAAAACAAAGTTTATCGATAAAGATGGAATACAGCGTACTGAAGAAATGACAAGGGGTTTTGATCAATACAGCAGAAGCCTTCGCGTCAGCAGAAATAAACGCCAATTATTTGGATATGAAAACACCAAGACCGTTCCACTTAATCTTGAAACACTGATTTGTAGTGGAAGCAGAGCTGACTTGCATTTGTTGAATTATAGTGGAATTCCAAACAACATAACTGTCATAGACATTTCCAGAAATTTTATTCCAGAAATTCATGAGGATGCATTTAAAGGCCTAGATAAGCTTCAACTGTTGAATCTATCTTATAATTACGTAGAACATTTGCACTCAAACGGGTTCAACGGTTTGGAAAACTTGAATACTTTGGATCTGTCTGGTAACCTGCTTGGTTATGAAATCAGGACTGACATCCATTCCAACAAATTTTCACATTTTCATGTTTTAATGCATCTGAATTTGTCGAATAATAGAATCACACGTATTCCATTCATGGTGTTTGGATCTCTTACTCATGTTGAAAGTTTAAATTTGAAGTACAATTACATAGAACAATTTGATGTGAGTTTGGTCAACCTTGCGGATTTAAGAATTCTGGACTTATCTGAGAATAAAATACCGTTTCTGTCCAGAGAAGTTAGAAACAGTTTGGATATTATAGCGGAAAAGCATGAGATCAGTGTTAGTCTTGAAGGAAACAAACTCTTGTGTAACTGTGAAACTGTGATATTTCTAGAATGGCTAGTATCAACGGACGTAGACATGATAGATATGGACAACTATTATTGCTCGTTAAACAATGGTACTATTCGGTATCTAAATAGGACAGAAGCACTTCTTGAACAGTTGCACACAGAGTGCAAAACATATCTTGAATTGATCATTGTGAGTACGACGGGGATTACTTTTATTATGGCGTTTCTATTGTTCTATGTGACTTATAGAAATCGATGGAAATTAAGGTATATGTACTATATGGCAAAATTGAAGCTTGATATAAATCCCAATGGCGATAACCAAGATCACAATTTTCAGTTTGACGTTTTTATATCTTATGCGGACGGAGATAGGAATTTTGTGATCACAAATGTAATAGAAGAATTAGAGGAAACAGCTGGGCTCAGACTAGTTATCCGAGATCGAGACTATGAAATTGGTGAATCTATTGCTATAAATATATCAAAAGCTGTAAGAAATAGCAAAAGAACAATATTATTGCTAAGTCGTCACTTTATTAAAAGTAAATGGTGTGATTTTGAACTCAATATGGCACGTATGGAGAGCATTCACACGCAAAGAGATGTCATTGTGATGATAGTTTTGGAGACGATTCCACCAAATATGTTACCACTTGCAGTTATGGACCTTCTGCGGTCTTCTCCAAACATAGACTGGCCAAAGGACATTAACACACAACGTGTATTTTGGGATAGATGTATAACTTTACTGAAAGCCTAAAAAATCAGAGCAAAGAAATATTAGGACTGAAACAGCCAGCATTCTACTTAACTCTATATTGGACCGTTATCGGCCCAACAAGATTCCTGTCGATCCGAAGAAACTTAATGGTCCGATAATGGCTAAATATAGATTTATGAAGAATCCTAGCTGGGAAGGCGAATGGATAAACTTGGATGATTCAATGCCATTTTGCACAAGAAAAACAGCTTTGGTGACTTCCCATTTGTTTCCCTGCACACCAAGTTCAAAGGAAGTAAACCTTTCCTTTTAGAGTAGACCCATATCAGAAAGGCAGGGAAGACAATTTTGACAGTTGCCGTCCCTGAAAGTGTATCCATTCCCCTTAAGAGAAATTGATACACTTGGTAACTATTCCACGATTTTTGACAAGGGAGGCAACTTGTGGGGTTTCCAGTTTCCTTTTCTGCACGCTACATCTCTTCTGAAAAGGGGTCTACTATAAAGGGAAAGAATTTGCTCCCGCTGGGAGCAAATTCTTTCCTTTTAGAGTAGATCTCTTTTCAGAAGGGAGCTTAACAATTCTAAAAGTTGCGTCCCTTGAACCTGTATCATTTCCCGTAAAAACAGAGGTATCCAAACAACACTTGAAACAAGAACTTTTGTTTCTACTCGGCAATAGTGTATATATAACAAAGATTGATGGGAAACTTGCATTCATATTACTCACAACTGTATGAAAGATGTGAAGTAACTCTGGGCTGCGTTTAAATTTTGAAGTTACTCGCAAGTCTTTTGCCCCGGACCCCTGATCCTGTTGGCGCTCGTCATTAGGTACAGGGATCCAGAGCAAGACATTCGCTATCACTTTGCACTTCTTAACGCAGCCCTGGAAGTATCTGCAACAAACATAGCGCCACTATCCCATGTAACATTTCCTTGAGAAAAATAGGTATTCTGTATTTGTTAGAAATTTATTTAACAGTCATTTCAGGACGGTTTAATCCGTTCAGCCATGCTGACCAAACTATGCCTTTCAAACAGGGTAGATCCATCAGATCTACATTATTTATCGTTCTGTTTTGTTGGAAATATATATTATGATTGAAAATGTATAGCGTTATTTAGTAAGTAAAAATACCTAGAAGTTGAATTAAATGCTTCAATAACATCGGCTTGATTTTATTCGCGAGATAGCATGAAGTCTTTCTCGTTCATAACGAAATACCCAGCAAGTACGTGACGTTTATAACGTCTTGACGTTGCATCGATGTTAATGCGACGTTGTATAAACGTCATGTTCCCGTTGGGTAGAAGTCAATCATCAGCAATTACTTCCCAACGGAATAGCCACAATTGCAAGGTCCGCCAAGTTAACGTTTGTCGATCGGGTGAGTTACCTGTCAACTCGTACTTATAACTCGTACTCTCATTTGGTCAATTCGTCCTCATCGTTCGGTCAACTCGTACTTATTTTGGTCAACTTTTACTCATAGTTCTCATTTTGGAAAATATGTATATTGAACGTAAAAAGAAACGCAAAACCAACGGATGCAATACTTGAAAACCACACACATACATTTGTATATGTAATGTTTGGATAAAGATAGTGAAGAGTTAAGCTGTCCCAATATTTAGAGTACATACGTACTCAAATTCCGGCTTTTTGAGCCGTGCGTTAAGTAGATTTCAGGACACGCGCGAACGATACGTCCAGATCAGCATGTTCGTCCGTGCGAGTCTGATATGTTTGTCGGTTAATTATATGGTATCGAACTATTCAACAAGTGGACAGGGAAGGTCTTTGTCAGTATGCACATCCGTGCACTTACAAATGGCATTCACCGAAATACAAAAACATACCATATTTACTCTAAAATTGGGACGCTTATCTTCTTACCATACTTGTCCTAAAAGTTTATCGAGTCCATGTTTTTTTCTGTTGACGCATGATGTGTCTAAAATACTGCTGGATGTGTAGCAAACAGTGCTGGCCCTGAGGTTATAATTTTTTTTTTCACGCTCAACTCAACTGAGCATGAAATTTCACTTGGTAATAAAAATACCAAAAATTTAAAACTTTTTTCATGCTCAACTCAGCTTGCTCAGCTGAGTCGAGCATGAAAGAAGTTTAAAAATTTTGTCAGTATTTTAAGATTTATAAACAAAACAAATTCCATGCTCAGCTGAGTTAAGCATGAAAAAAAGTTTTAAAACCTCGGGGCCTGATTAGACGCTGTGTTCTGCGGCGACTGATTTGAGTCTATACTGTTTAAGATCTTAGGTTAGTCTGTCCGAATACCTTGGGTAAAAACAATACATGTTTCTAAGGACGATGCTCATTTATTTCATTGTCTAGACACTGAGCCCAGTTTCTGGCGAAAGAATGTACACAACACTGGTTAACCGCTTAGAGGACTAAGCCTGCCCAGTAAACGTGTTGTTAGGTAAAATGACCGCGCTCGACATGACCCATTGGGTTGACTGAGCCGTAAAACCTCAACACAAACAAACAAACAAACAAACACTGAGCCTAGACATCTTATTCATATTAATTTTGTTGTATTGAATAGATTTCTGGGAACAGAGTTTGCTACGTTTTCGTGACAAATGGCAAACAGTGCATTATTTATATGCATATTTAATAACAAACAGTGAATGATACGCGACGACCATTTATTTGCCATAAAAACCCTAAGTATTGAAACAGACAGGCCTGGGGAAGCAGTGAGACCAAGATCAAACGCCCCATTACTGATCAGGGTCTAGCCATACGCTGTTTGACACAGAGGTGGTGAAATTGTCAGACATGCCTGAGCAAACAGTGTAGAACCAGATCAGACGCCGCAGCTGCTGACTGAGCAGATGCGCAGGCTGATCAGAGTTTTCGCACGAGGCCCATATAAAATGGCATGATTTGTTTTTTCCTGACTGTCGACGCGATTAGGATTTTTCTTACATAATCACCCCGATATTTTTGATGAAACGATTTGGTTAATTTGTGAAATTCCTTCTTTTGTAGTAATGAAATTGTGAACATGGTAACGAGTGCAACTTGCATCACATACGAAAACATGGGGGTACAGACAATTCCCCTTCGAACAATTGCCCCTCACTACCAGGAATTCTCGTACTACAGGAACTGTCACTCAGGTTATCGATATTCCATTTTAGATAGGTTTCGATTAATTCCCTTTGATCGGAGGTCCGTAAGCGTCGTCTTACCTGTGTAGCTGGTGTGTAATCAACCCAGTGTCACACACCTACAGTACTACTACAATTCAGATTAAATCATGTATGGATGCTCTTTAGAATCTTGGACCCAATAGACACTGGACTAGGTCCGAGTTAGAATGAATGAATGAATGAATGAATGAATTTTAGCAGATTATTCAGTATGATTTTCAAAAGAATATCAATAGTTTAACCTAAGAATTAGTTAATAATGATAATAACAAAATATTGATTAATTGATGAAAATCAATTATTATTATTATTATTATTATTATTATTATTATTATTATTATTGTTGTTGTTATTATTATTATTATTATTTCAAATTAAATAAAAAGTGTTGTATTTAGTTATAGATAATTCAATATGATTTTTAAACGAATTTCAATAGTTTAACCTAAGAAAACAAGAGTAATTAATAAATTAAAAAATGTGTTATATTTAATGAATGGTAATTCAGTAAGATTTTAAAATGAAGAACAATAGTTAATCTAAGAAAACAAATGAGTTAATTAATTAAGGTTGTATTTAATTACTGATGATGGTTCGGTACAATATTTGAAAGAAAAACGATCATTTCACCTGGAGAAAACAAATGGGAAAATTTAGTTAAGTATAAATAATTTAAAAACAAATGAATGAATGAATAAAAAAATGGGATAATTTTCTCCAGTTCTCCATTAAAACACATGTTGTAGGTATTAATTTGATGCACCTCGGTGAAGCTAAAACATGTAATGAGTACTCATTTGATGAACCTTGGTGAGGCTCATCTAATGAGTACCCACAACTTACGTTTTTATGGAGAGAAAAAAATACAATTATCAAATACATATCCTGAACAATTCCTCTGTATGTTTTATTTTCAAAACAGGATTTGACATTTCATGAATATTGTCTCCAATGAAGACTATTTGCATGAAGTGTCAAATCCTATTTTCTGGATAAACAATAATCACTTTATCGCATGCTGAATTAGCCCAGAAAGTGATAAATGTTAAGGGATCAAATATCACCCCCACCCCTAAAAAGGAAATGGTTTGACATTTCATGCAAAGCATCTCCATTGCAAACAATTTGCATAAAATATCAAATCCTATTTTCTGGGGAATATTCAACAAATATCACCAGTTTATTGCTGCTGAATTAGCCCAGAGAGTGGAAAAGATTAAGGGTAAAAAATTTTACCCATCCCCCACCCCCACAAAAAAGAAAAGAAAAAAAAGGTTTGACCGTCCATACAAACTGTCCCTATTGAAGACAATTTCCATGACATGTCGAAGCCTACTTTCTGGGAAAAATAAGAATATCATCATCACTTTTCCTTTGATGTATGAATGTTGTTTAACAATCATTTAAACTTAAGAAAAGAAAATAGACAAACTATCAAAAAACTTACATAAAAATTAATGTAGCATATGCTATTTCAAGTTTTATCTTATCATCTCAAGAATTGCAGGACCCCGTGACCTGTCTCAGATAAAGGGCAGTTGTGTCAGATTATGAAAAAAGGGAAATTATGTATTATGCAAACACTAAAGATCCAGATCAGTCAGCGCATCTGCACATTCTGATCAGGATTTTCACTGTTAATCTATATATTCTACAGTAATCAGTTTTTCGTTAGTTACACAGTTAAAGATGGTGCTTTGTTTGCTCATATTCTTAGATCATAGTCATAATGGTCCTTTTCAAATGTTCATGTTCATTTGGTGTTTTGACCACCTTGTTTTTATTGCATGAGTTATAGATCTAGCCATTATTAACTTGTCCAGTGGCCTGAGGCTTTTAGTTCCCACTGGATAATGATAATAAGAGTAGACAAATGGAACCAGAAAATAAACAACGTGCTGTTATTTAACTTGTATTTATATATGTTTGAACAATTGTTTTTAATGCTAATATAAATGAAAGTAAAATATTTTGTTGATCGTTTCAAGAACTTTGAGGTGTCTTCAAGTAAAATAAGAAACAATTATGGTTGAATCTTTTTTTTAAAAAAATGGGCCTTTTGAATTATGCGATCAAGTTGACCCTGATTAGTCTGTGTGTCCGCTGAAATTTATTGATCAGAGTCTATACTGCATGTTGAATACAGCTTGCACAATCTATTAGAGAAAAATGTATGCACATGCTCATCTGGAACTGCAATGGTTGCTGCTTTTATTTGGAGAGACTCGTGTTATTTCTGTGTTGGGTAGTTAGCAAATATGGATAAAATGTCGTTTTCCTTGGATTATGACTGTTACTACTACCCTACCTTTTAGACAGAGAGGTCTGTGCCAACAGTGTAGATCCAGATCAGATGTCACATTACGCATTATGTGTTCAGGGTCTACACTATTTTACACTTACCCAGCAATGTTTAGACGAATCAGTTGGTTCTATAATGGCATTGTTAAAAAAAAAGTGTTGTAAAGAGTAGAATCGAATCATCTGGTATCCCAGGTTTGTTTTTGAAACAATTGCCTTTAGGCTAATGTTTGAAAGGTGTGAACAATTTATTGACTGTGAAAGTGGGTTTATAGTATTTAACCTCAGTATTCTGATAAACACACCATAACAAAAGGCAGTGACCCTGATCAGACATTACATTACAGAGTACCTTATCAAGTTCTACACTGTTTGCCACTCAAATAGCAGGTATAAGCTGTGTCAACAGGTAGCCAAACCGACTTGATCAAATTTCAGTATGATTGTAATTTAATGTGTCTAATAGGGTTTATACGATAGCAATATTTTACCCCTAAATACACATGTACGATAGTATAAACTATCCATGTGGCTATTTTACAAATAAAACATTTCGAATATGACCAACATAATATTTATTCTTCGGAATTGTGATGTACAACATAATAATAATAGTAGTAGTAGTAAATAATAATAATGATAATAATAATAATAATATCATTAGTATCATTATGTTTTAATTTCCTAGATAGAGAACCATTTTATGAAACAAAATAGGACCAGCATAGGATTATTTATTTTCCGAATTATGATATACAGCTAAAGATTACTATAATAATTATTTCTGAAAATAATATCAATTATCATTTTGTTTTAATGTATTTTTTTTAAATATTATAAATTATTTATTAGATATACATATTTAACACCGCATGTTGAATAGAGCTTGCACATTCTATCAGAGAAAAATGTATGCACATGCTGATCTGGAACTACAATGGTTGCACGTCATATTTAATGCTGCTTTTATTTGGAGAGACTCGTGTTAGTCACAGATTTAGAGAAAAACGTTTGAGAGAGAGAGACTCACCCTCATTCAGTTTTTTGTAGTCAAATTTATTTTGTACACGCACGGACTTAGATGAAGCCATGATTATGAACAATGTACTTTAGTCCTTATTTATGTACAGGAATCTAAAATGAGCAAATCGTGTCAATTAAAGTGCTAGTGTATGCAAAAAGATAAAATGTTGGATTTGATTCTGTCTGTGCAATTAAAATTGCGCATAAGCATGTATGTCAATTATGTAAAAAGTGATTTCGTTGTTTTCTTTCGTCAAGATAAGGACATAATTGGCATTCATTAGCAGTAATTGTTATTAAGAAAACATCGCAAGAGTGGCCGCGCATTTAGGTATTTTTCTTGTATCCCGACAAAGCATTTTTGTTTTCGTTATTAAACAAACGAAAAAAAAAAAAAAAAAAAAAAAAAAAAAAAAAACAAGTAATTAAGCAGTTTGTAGTTTTCTTATGATCAAAAATTATTATATCAAATTTTCATTAAAGCTTCAATAAGTTGCCGAATAAAAACATAATTCGACATAAACAAAAAATAAATAAATAAGTTTATATTATTATAAATATATTTATCACATGACCGTCACGTTATTCAGTGAAATAACCCATGCCATAAAAATCATATAACCACACGTGTTATAACACCTGCAAGGCTTCCCATTAGTTATCCTAATTACCCTCATTAATATTCGTATTACACCGCTTATTGATAGCAACCAAGATGGTGTCTGCGTTCGCCGATGCAACCTTTACTTTTGAAACGGATCCTGCCTTCAGTTTTGAGATGATTTTGAGATGAATGATAAATGTCAGACCGATGGAGGGAGAAGACACAAAACAATCACAATGTGAATAACAGGACTACCAGAAATATTCATGGTGGTAAAAATTCGATGTTTTCCCGCAACATATTTGGAGGCACTCGAGATCTCAACATCGATATCGTCAAACCGTCAATGAAAAAAAAAAAAAAAAAAACATTGGAGGATGACATGACTCAGATAGTCAATAAATGTGTCAAATTAAAATCCAAACTACAGTTAAATGTTTTATAGTTTTGAAATCTGTCGTTTACTTGAGTGTGTCAACCACGGCATAAAACTATATTGATCAAGGTCAGTGACCTTTAAATACGACAGCTGACTGTGGGGGATTTCCCTACTCATTCACAGTGACGTAATGACTCGCTGAATGACGTTGTTCAAAGGAATATTTAGTTTTGAACTGATTTATTCAAATGAAATATTTATTAGCTCAAATAAAAATCATCATTATTTCCTTCAGTTTAACGAAGTAATAAATGCCATATTTATCTTGTTTCTAGTTATTTTCGGTACTTATGCGAACTATTTTTGTTGTGTAGTACTATTGAATTCTTGGTAGTGAGTTGTTCCACTTAGCTATGGAAAGCCGTTATCTTTTAAAATATATTTTGTGCATTTTTTTGTCATCGGAAGGGCCATGTGATAAACAGAATCTTACATTCGTGGTCATTTAATATGAAATTTATGAAACTCGTTGGATAATTTCGGTATTTTGCTCGCTAAAGCTCGCAAAATACAGAAATTACCCAAACTCGTTTCATAAATTTCATATTAAATGACCACTCATGTAAGATCCTCTATATCTTTGTTTTCCTTTTTGAAGCTAAATAATCTTTATAATACTATCAATGGATACCAATTTCTTTTTTATTTTCCAATTCTTACAACCTCTTTTACAATTCATTCTATAGTATCATGTGTAACAAGACCTGCGTCTGTGTAATCATTACACATTTTCGCTCCGCATTTTTCAAATATAGCTATATTCTGCAACCTGTGGGCCATTTTTAATAAAATAATTTATTCAATATTTTACTACCTAACTATAGATATTAAATAGATCTATCGAATGAGAGGTTATAACAAACGAAGAAATTTTAATGACTTTTGGGCGATTGAATCAAGGCTATTTTTCATTTTTGTTGTAAAATACAAAGACTTAATAAGGAAAAACCCTTGTAGCATTCATTACAACCTGGGCCATTTTAAAATTTATTTTATTTCAACAAATTTTGTATCAAATTGAAGCAGATACATTTTTCCATCTATTGCGAGGTTATAATAATATCTTGTGTTATTGAAAATTAATGATTTTATTAGTTAAACGATGGGCTCCTATATAATTCTATACATTTCCACACTATTACCTGTCTGAGAACTAGCGACAGGCTGTGACGTCACAAAGTGGACCGATTGGTGCGGATTAGTACCTGTAGTACGAGAATTCCTGCATATGTGGACAATTCCCTCGTCACCTTAATGCAAAAGCGGACAATTACCCCTTCAATATATGATTAGGAAAATTAAAAATATAACATTAGGGGAAAACATTGCATTAAAAAAGTATTTCGCATTTTCAGTAGTATATTTTGATATTAATGTTATATTAAAATGTGAGAAAAAAAACACAAAAGAACAACAACAACAACAAAAAAAAAAAAAAAAAAAAAAAAAAAAACAAAGATAATACCTTTAAAGCAGTATTTTGCAGTCTCAGAATAAAGTAATAATAGTAACATTATTAAATATTTTCATACCACAACATTGATATATAGCAGTATTTTCAACAATGAAAAACAACAACACATACCACCAACAACAAACACACATTTATTGCTTTTAATGCTTCAAAGGTGGGCAGTCATCAATTAAAAAAGGTACATGTACAATGAGAGTGCAAATTAACAAGTTGTTACCCAACCAGTTATTATTAATCTGTTGTTGTAATTAGGATTAACAAAGATAACATTTTAACAAATTACTTTAATTGTAATATGTGTGATTCACTTTGATGTACATGTGTAGGGAGCTGTCTAAAATTCAGGAACTATATGCCAAATTTAACAGTTTATGCTAACTGCTATGAATGTGCTGATGTTATAATATATTTGATTTCTGTAACACTATGTGCTTTTTAAAATCCATAATTTTATAAACTTGTTAATCGTCACCCATTGTCATTTATCTGTTGAACAGCGCCGTCTACAATAGACAAAGTCTTCCTGAGAGAGGGAGAAAGATAGGACAATAAATATGTAATACTCCAAAGCAGTTCCTGCCCCAACTAGCCCCTTCTGCAAGCACCTATGTCATACTATTAAAAGTGAAGGGGTAATTGTCCGGAGGGGCAATTGTCCAAGGGGTAATTGTCCGGAGGGGCAGTCAGCCAAAGGGGCAATTGTAATACAATCTTTATTCTTGAAGATAGTATTTCTATTTGTGTGTTATAAAGGCCAGATCAAATATAGACAGGGTTTTATTTATTTATTTATTTTCACGATAATTGCTTTCTTCAGTGTTTCATTCATTCTCTCTCACAATTTATATTTCTTTCTTCCTTTCTTTCTCACAATTCATATTTCTTTCTTCCTTCAATCTTTTACAGTTTGTATTTCTTTTTTTTTCTTTTTTTTTTCTTTCTTTTTTTTTGATATAATTACAAATTCTAGTTCCATATGTATTACTCAAAGGTGTCTTTGAATTCATTCATTCATTCATTCATTCATTCATTCATTCATTACGTATATCTTCCTTTTTCGAACAGCTTATATTTCCTTTTCCCCCTCTTTCTTTATTACAGTTTGTATTGCTTTCTTATTTATTACTAAAATGTAGCTTTGAATTTATTCATTCATTCATTCATTGAGAGCAGTCGTTTCTAATAATGCATGTGTCATTTATTTATCAGAATTGTTTTGTAGTAATCTGCTAGTTTGACATGCTATACATTTTGCCATGTAGTGAACACTAATTTAACAAATAAAGACTTTAGAGGAAACTGTTATCTTCTCTGAGTTTCACTATTAATGAACACCGTGTCCCAATGTAGTGAAACCCATGTACACTAACTAGGGTGTTACCTTAAGTCTTAGAAGTACTGTATATATACCCGACAGGAAAAGAAACGCATATTTTTACTTTTTCGTTTTACCTTATTAACCCATTGTAGACTGAATGAACTCCACCCCACACTATATATCGGAAGATCCTAATTTTGATTTTAGGTATGTCAGGCTATGTGATTACATATTTCTAGAGAAAAATGGTTGAACTATTTGCAAACAGTGATCAGATGCCACAGCGGCGTCTGATCTGGGGCTGCACTTTTTGCGAATTACCCTTTTAGTGGTCTCCAGACTACAATAGGTTAAAATAATAATAATATCTAACTTTTTATTTAGTGAACAGATTTGCCTATGCATGGCTTATGTTTTGTGGCATTTTAGTTTCAAAACGCTGTTTGTCGAAAATGAAATGCATTAACAAAACAAAAAAAAAAAAAAAAAAAAAACTAAAATCACAAAATGTTTGCATAATGTGTCAATTACCCAATTTTCAATTTTCATTTCGATTATGCTGCAAGCGAGTTCATCATAATGTAACAAATACGAAAACAATGTAAAACATTATAGAAATTGCAGTTTTTATTGCGCATGCAAAAATTAGTATTTTCTGAAGTTTTTCAAAGTTTTTGAAAATCGTCTAGATTATCACTTGTTAGAAAATATGGTACTTTGTTCATAATAAAAAGTAAGGTTATGGACAAATAAATCGTTTAAAACAAGTTTTTTTTTTTTAATCTTTCCCCACTCCGCCGAAGACGAAGGGGGATATTCTAATGGTCTCTGTCCGTCCGTCACACTTTTGTCCGGAGCATTACTTCAAAACTATTGAAGGGCTTTTGTTGGTACTTCATATAGTGATAAAGGACGTTCAGAGAAAGTGTAGTGTACAAGAACCATAACTGTACGGTAACCTTGATTACGTTTTGAATTATCTCCATTTATGAAATTTTCTTGTCCGGGACATTGCACCAAAACTATTCAAGCGATTTTGTTGAAACCTCATATAGTGATAAAGGACATTGAGAAAAAGTGCAGTTTACAAGAACCATAACTCTACCTTGCTTATTTTTAATTACTTCCCTTTATTTAATTTTCTTGTATGGAGCATAACTCCAAAACTATCCAAGGGATTTTGTTGAAACTTCATATAGTGATAAAAGATATTGAGAGGAAGTGCAATGTACAAGAACTATGCCTTGCTTTTTGAATTATTTCCCTTTATTATTATTAAATTCTCTTGTTCGTGAATAAATCCAAAACTATGAAATGGACTTTCTCGGAAATTCATAAAATGATAAAGGATATTGATAGGAAATGCAGTGTACAAAAGCCATAACTCTACCTTGCTTACTGTTTGAATTACTTTTCTTTTTTAAATTTTCTTGTCCGGGCATAACTCCAAAACTATTCAAGGGATTTTGTTGAAACTTCATAAAGTAATAAAGGATACTGAAAGAAAGTACAGTATACAAAAAATAACTCTACATTGTTTACTTTTTGAATTATTTCCCTTTATTAAATTCACTTGTCCGGGGCATAATTCCAAAACTATTCAAGCGATTTTGTTGAAATTTTATGAACTGATAAAGAACTTATAGTACCAGAACTCTCCCTTGCTTACTTTTTGCATTATTTTTTTTTTAATTATTTCCCTTTATAAAGTTTTATTGTCCTGTGCATAATTAATCTATTCAAGGGATTTTGTTGAAACTTAATAAAATAATTAAAAGAAACATTGAGAGGCAATGAAGAACCTTAACTCTACCTTGCCCTTTTTTTTTAATTATTTACCTCTAACAAATTTTCTTTTTCGGGACGTAACTCTAAAATGTTGAAGGAATTTCGTTGAGACTTCTTAAAGTGATAAAGTATGTTGAGATGAAGTGCAATACACAAGAACGAGAACTCTACCTTTATAAAATACTCTTTGCAGCTGGCAAACTCCAAAACTTTGAAGGGATTTTGTTGAAACTTCATTAAATGATAAACGATGTTAAGAGAATGTGCAGTATACAAGAACCTTTGCTCTGCCTTGCTTACTCTTTGAATTATTTTACTTATTCAATTTTATAGTCCTTGACATAACTCCAGTAACGCTGATGGGAATTCAAATTGCATACAAAGGTAGAGGACATCAGTGGAAGTGCAGTCCTTGGAACATAACTCTGTCTTGCCTCATTTTGCTGTTATCCCCCTTTTACATTTAAGTCTGTTTGCCATATATCGTTCGTCTGTCATTACTGACAATGACCAATCCTAATCAACTATGTGATGTGTTATCATTTGTGTGTTCTAAGATGGCTGATGAGACCAATCTCAGCTCCAAAATGCCTGTTGCAGTTAGAACAAGAGAGGTCTGAGGAAGAAAGCTCTGTTGGTGATGCCTTAGCTCTGACTTTCCGCTGTGCACGTTTCTGCTCGGCTTCGCTGATTCTTTTTGCTTCGTATTCACCAGCTGCCCTTCTTATGAAGCCTCGCCACTTTGTTCGATCCTGTGCATTCCGTTCCCACGACACTATTGGTATGTTGAATCTTTAAGGTAGGCTTTGAGGGTGTCCTTGTATCGCTTCTTCTGACCACCATGGGAGCGTTTTCCAACTTGTAGTTCTCCATAGAGGATTTTCTTTGGCAAATGTTCATCAGGCATTCTGGTAACATGGCCTGTCCATCTTAACTGTGCCAATTTCAGAAGAGTATGTACACTCTGCATCCTTGCCCATTTCAGGACTTCTGTGTCTGGGTCCTGTCTTGTCACTTGATGTTTAGAAGTTTTCTAAGACAGCTTGTATGAAAGTAATTTAGTCTTTTGGCATGCGTTGGTAAACTGTCCAAGTTTCGCATGCGTATAAGAGTGTTGGCAGCACCACCGATCTGTATACTTTCAGCTTTGTGTCAAGTCTGATTCCACTTCGGTCCAAAATACTTCCACGTAGCCGGCCAAATGCTACACTAGCTTTGGCAATCCTAGTATTGACTTCATCATTAATGTGCACAACTCTAGACAATGTGCTTCCAAGGTAAGTGAACTTGTCTACCACTTGCAGTAGTTGACCTTACACTGTGATGGTAGGCTCCTTGTAAGGCTTTCCAGGTGCTGGCTGATATACAACCTCAGTCTTTTTGATGCTGATTGTGAGATCATAGCTGTTACATGAATCAGATACTTGATCCACACCTTTTTGCATTTTCTCTTCTGTTGGAACACCATTTGCCATGTCATCAGCAAAGAGGAAATCATCTAGCACCTCTGTCTGCACCTTGAATTTAGCTTGCAACCTTTTTAGTTTGAAAAGTTTCCCATCAAAGCGATACCTAGTAGGTATACCATTATCACCTTCCTGGAAAGCATCTGTAAGCATGGCAGAAAATATCATGCTGAACAGTGTTGAAGCTAGTACACAGCCTTGCTTAACTCCATTTTCACAGGGAATGGATCAGAAAACTCGCCATCATTTTGGACCCTTGCAATCATACCGTCATAGAACTGCCGCACCATTACTAAGAATTTGGCAGGACAGCCAAACTTTCCCCAGGGTGAAGTTAACTAGCTGTAAAAGTGCTTTAAACACCCCGGTGGTTTGCTCTACCGACCGTTCTAAGGCGGTGGTCCCGGTGTTAGTCTTACTCTTTGTTGCTTTGTGGTTTATTCTACGAGGCGATTTGTTGTATGTCTTTCCGTGTGTCATTTTGTTCTTGTGTTTTTCAGTCCTTTTAGTATTGCGATTACCTCGCTTGGGGAAGAGAGAGCTAATCTTAGTGCTTTTCGTACGTTTGTTCGGTTTGTGCATGTTTAGATTTGTCGGTTTCCTCTTCCTCTTGGGGTCTGGGAAGGGCTGCGGTTTGTGATTGTGGCACTCCCCGGACTTTTCTCTTACCTTTTTTGCCACAATTTTCCAAAGTCCCTCACCACTTACTGTGTCAAATGCTTTGGTAAGGTCGACAAAGGTCATGTAGATTTCCACATTCTGTTCCTGGCATTTTTCTTGAAGCTGTCGTACTGTAAAGATCATGTCTATTGTTCCTCTGTCTTTCCTAAATCCACACTGGCTTTCTGGTAGAAGCCCTGACTGTTCAAGGTGTTCATTCAATCGATTCAGTAGGACCCTAGCAAGAATCTTTCCAGTAATTGACAATAAAGAGATGCCTCGATGATTTCACAGACTTGAGGATTCCCTTTCCTTTTGAATAGGTGGATAATTGTTTCATTCTTGAATTCTTAAGGGATGGCTTCTTTTCTCCACATAATGTGAAATAACTCTGCAACTGAAGGACTTCCTGCTTTGTAGATCTCTGCAGGTATTGCATCTGATTCTGGAACCTTGCCAGATGACAGGAGTTTTATTGCTTTTACTGTTTCTGAGACGGTTGGGAGCTCATCAAGCAGCGGATTACATTCCACC
Organism: Anodontia alba; assembly: GCA_964016985.1. Classification (NCBI taxonomy): domain Eukaryota; kingdom Metazoa; phylum Mollusca; class Bivalvia; order Lucinida; family Lucinidae; genus Anodontia; species Anodontia alba. The sequence continues at coordinate 44,040,733 of OZ024826.1, forward strand.
TGTGGTATTCTGTTGATAGCTTCATCAGTGATAGATGATGGCCGATTAAGGACACCATCAAAGTGTTCAGCCCATCTTTTCAAGATAGCTTCTTTGTCAGTCAGAAGATTAGTTCCATCTGCACTAAGGAGTGGGGTGGTTCCTGAGCTCTGGGGACCATATATTGTCGAGTGCATCAAAGAACTTCTTCATGTCCTTTTCTGTCTGTAATGACTGGATTTCATCAGCCTTTTTGCTCAGCCAGGAGTCTTGCATGTCTCTGAGCCTAGTCTGCACTGTCTTGCATATGTTTGAATAGGTAGTCTTACTAGATACTGAGCTGGTATTTCTGAGGTAAGCCTTGTGTTTTTTGGTGTTTCTCTTCAAGGAGTCCCTGGATTACTTTGTCATTCTCATCAAACCAATCTTGGTGTTTGCGAGATACCATTGCTGAAGAGTGAACGGTATCTCTGAAGACCGTCCAGCTCTCATCTACATCTTTTGAACTGTTTTCCAGTGCATCTAAAGGGCTGCAGAGATCGTTGTCGAGTGCTTGCCTCTTTCTGTCTTGTTTCAGCTTGGAAACAACCAATTTCTTTGGCACCTTCTTGCCTTGTGGTCGTCGTACAGGCTGAATGCGCAGGTTGAGTTTGCTGACAATAAGCCTGTGATCTGTCCAACAGACTGCACCACACATAGTCTTTGTCACTCTGACATCCTGTCTGTCCTTCCTTCGCACTATGACATAGTCAATGAGATGCCAATGTTTGGAGCGAGGGTGCATCCATGATGTCCTTCTGCGAGTTAGTAGACGAAAGACTGTGTTGGTGATCAGTAATTCATGCTCTGCACATTTCCTTAAAAGGAGGAGTCCACTGCTGTTGCACTGCCCTACACCTTCAGATCTAGTCATTCCTTCCCAGGTTTGGTGGTCTGTGCCCACTCTGGCATTGAAGTCCCCGAGGAGGATGAGTTTGTCTGTCCGGGGTGCTGCAGAAATCACAGAATCCAGATTGTCATAGAACTTGTCTTTAACCTCATCTGGGTTGGTCATTGTGGGTGCATAGACACTTACAATTGTTGCATGCCTCTTGCCAGATAAAGGAAGTATCAGCGTCATCAGGCGGTTATTTATGCCTTTTGGAAGTCCTGAGAGCTTGCTGACGAGGTGTGACTTGATGGCGAATCCTACTCATGCTTCACGCCGCTCTTCTTTCTTGCGTCCACTCCAGAAGAAAGTGTAGCCAGCACCAACTTCTTTTAAAAGCCCTTCCTCTGCAAGGCGAGTCTTACTCAGAGCTGCAATCTCGATTTTGTATCGGTCAAATTTTCTACCAACTGGAGCTGTTCTTCGCTGAGGTCTGTCAGAATCAGAACTGTCCATTAGGATTCGCACATTCCAAGCGCCGATGGTTCAAGGTATAAACTTCATCTTTTTTCTTGTTCGACCGCTAGGTGGGATTCCCGCTGATCGCGGTTAACCAGTCAGGAGTTTTGAAGCAGGGAATTGTTTAGGGCACCTTTTCTAGCCCCTTCCCATGTAACGGGGGTGAGCAGTGCGATCCTAAAAAGGTCTGCTCAGTCGCTCAGTTCGGCTGCCGAATTCCCCATACTGCTTCGCACTTAAGGAAAGCGACCATATAGAACCAAGCCGCCTGTGTGCAGGTCCGCAACTACAGCTTCCAGTGTTTCCTCACCTGCTGCTTCGCCGCTCGCCCATTGCCACAGGGCTTTGCTGTGAATGTGTGTTGCTGATTAAGATGATATGCGCTGTGAACTGGATTATAGCGAGGGAGAGTCGCGCAGAGTCAACCTAACTCTCTCGTCCTGACCTAGCTGGATCCAGAGGAAAGACAGTGTCAGGACATCTAGAGCTAAGCCCGGATGCAGTGGATGACCATGAATTCTGTTGTGCCTTGTCATGCTCTCCATGCTCCACAACATGCTGCTGTATCGTCGTTTGGGCCGTTGAATCATAGTAATGATTTCCTCCGCCCCAGCTGCCGAAGCAGACTTTACATAACCGGAAAAGGCAAATCCAGATATGCCGGTTTTTATTTGGAGCTGCCAACTTCTAGATGGATTGCCGACCAGGGCTTGAGAGCTCCATCTACCCTAGATATTGCTACACAGATTCGGTTAACAGCTATATAGAAGCAGTAACTTAAATGTCTTCTGTTGCTGCCATATATATGAATCAAGATCTATTCAAGGTATTCAATTCAGATTATATACACAGTGATAGAGGACATTAAAAGAAAATGCATCATTCAGTCCTTCTCTCCCCATACCGCCCCACCCCACCACACCCGCACCCCACCCAAATAATATAATGTCTCTTTATTATTTTATTATTTTTATAATGTTTGGATCTTCATACCTTTGCACCAAGATGCAAACCAGTTTACAAGAATTGCAGTAATACTGCCTTGCGTTCATATAGAATTACAAAACATTAATTTTGCAGATTTGTTCTCAACTGAAATTTGCCTTTGTACATTTCGCCTTAATTACACTTTAGTGCCAGGTTCATCGGCGTGGGGATTGGCCATGTTCACATGTCTTAATATAATTGTTGGTTTGAAATTTATCTGTGTTTTTCTCACTTCCGGTTTAGTATTAGCACATTAAAGGTCGATAAAAAGTTTTTATTGGTAAAATTTTGTCTCCTAAAACACTTTACGTAGATTGCACTTCATGATAAAGATGTAACATGAATTTTGATTAGTTCTGTTCAGTGGCTTCACGGAATGCACCCCAAAGTTCATGTCGTTACGTCCATAATTAGCCTACTCAATTTGATCGCGACCACTTACTCATGAATTCAACCCGAACTGGAGTCTGGCTCCGCTCCAGTTCCTTTTACGGCAGATTACACAAGATTATCTCATATTGTCTAGAACACAGCTTACATTGCGGCATTTGCATTTGCATAACTAACTTTTCGACGAGTGAACGATGCTAAAAATTACTAATGGTGTTTCTGAGACATTATCAAAGGTGCTAATAAAGTCTGCAATACGTTTGGGGCCAGTGAGAACACTTAATCAGACGATGAATTAACCTCTCAGTAAGTGTGATATTTGATTTTGACCCCTTGGTCGTTTACACGTTGCACACAATTTTAACAATTTTGCAATAAAGCGTACTAATGCATTTATAATACATTCCTTAGTTTGTCGTTACCAGCATATTTCAATTTTGACATAAAATACCCAACGAACAAATATGCGTTATTTTTGCGTTCGAGAAAATATCCATGTATTGTTGTGAGGTATTAAACTTTGCGCAGATATACATAACGCCATGCACGAAACACAAAAAAATTTAGAGCGTTTAAATCTTTAGATAACTTTTGGTCTGATATAATTTATGATTACTGCCCAATGCTCAGGGACCTGGCTCATTTGGATTTTTTTTTCAGAACTAATGGCGTCAAAAACTTAACTTTTTCTTACAACAGATTTAAAATGACGAAATTAGAATAGGTTCCACTAAAGCGCGAAGAGTACTTACATGTATGTTTGGAAGATCAAGGCATTTATTAATTTAGCTTTAATATCTCAGTTTGCCGGGTCGCCAAGACTGTATAGTATTTTTTATGGATGGATGGACGGACGGACACTCCAAAGTCCGGGTTTAGGGACTATTTTTTGAATGGGAAATTACATGCCTGATTAGGAACAGACAGATGCGCGGGCGTACGGACGGACAGACAAATGGAGGCGCAAACAATGTTTCGAAATTGAGGTCTTCTTTACTATTTTGCAAAATTATTGTGAAGCTTTAACAGTTTCCCATCTGATGCTATGCGATCATGATATAATTGCTTAATATCATCAATATTACTACATCTTATAGTAGGATTAACCGAGATAACCATACAGATTAACAGCATGATTTCAACACTGATCCGTCGGCATGTTGCCCTCATTGATAATTTCGATTTGAGATTTATGGAATTTTTTTTTTTTTTCTTTTTTCTTTTTTTTTTCTTTTTTAAATTCAAAAACAATACTTTTTTTTTCAAATTCTCCAAAAGTAGCTGAATATCTTTCTCGAATTTTCCACCTACATAAAATAAATAGATGACGTATAAATAGATGACGTGCACTGGCTCCCAGCTTAGTTGTGCACCGCCGTGACATCTCGGATACTAGCGCTGCCGCAGATTGACCTCACTGACCTTCTAGTTCGTGGGAAATAAATCAATTCGTCCAAGTACATTACAGACGGGGAGCAGCTTATGCCTTTTTTATGTCTGTAAACAACGAAGCTGTGAACCGAAAGAAAGAACAATGTACTTAAAATTAAAACGTAATGGCACACGAAATTAAGAATATTCTTTTGTGTGTGTGTGGGGGGGGGGGGGGGGGAAGGGGAGAAGGGGACGGGAGAGGTGATTCACTTATTTCAAACCCCCGGGGGGGGTGGGGGGGAGGGGGAGGAAGGGGACTGGGAAGGTGCTTCACTTATTTCAAACTGCACTGAAAAATCTAGCCAATAAGTATTTTCATTCTGTTCAGTTCTTAATACTGTCCTGTGTTGTGTAGTGGTCTCTCCTACGAACGGACTTGGGTTTGAGTCTCATTAGTTACCTTCTGTGTGTGTGTGTGTGTGTGTGTGTGTGTGTTTAATTTAATGAACAGTTTAGCCTTTGTTTTTCTTTATTAGCTCACCTGAGCTATGGTCAGGATGAGCTATTGTGATCACTTTTCGTCTGTCGGCCGTCCGTCCGTGCGTCCGTCCGTCCGTTCGTTACCATTTTCAAACAACTTCTCCTCTGAAGCCGCTGAGCCAATTTTGCTCAAATTTCACATGGAGCCTCCTTAGGGTGGGGGAACGAAAAATTGCTAAAATGGTCGCGGTCAGTTGACCAAGATGGCCGCCATGTACATATATGGAAAAAACTTTTAAAAATCTTCTTCTCCAGAACGGAGGATGCCTTGGAGCTGAATCTTTGCAGGAATTATCCAAATTAACCAAAGTTGCTAAAATAATTGTCATACATTGACGTTTGACCTTTTTACGGCAAGGTCGTTCGCTTCCCTATGCATTTGTATGAGCCCCATACATTTGAATGGGAAATTGTTGAGAATTTCAAACGACTTCTCCTCTGAAGCCTCTGACCCAATTGTGCTCAAATTTTCATATGGAGCCTCCTTAGGGTGGGGGAACAAAAGATTGCTAAAATGGTCGCGGTCCGTTGACCAAGATGGCCGCTATGCCCATATATGGTAAAAAAACCTTTAAAAATCTTCTTCTCCAGAACCGAGGATGCCTTGGGGCTGAATCTTTGCACGAATCATCGGGGACGGGAGATCTACCAAAGTTGCTAAAAGAATTGTCTTACGTTGACGTTTGACCTTTTTACGGCAAGGTTAAATTTGCTTCCCTATGCATTTGTATGAGCCCCATACATTTGAATGGGAAAATTGTTGAGAATTTCAAAGGACTTCTCCTCTAAAGCCTCTGAGCCAATTTTGCTCAAATTTCATATGTAGCCACCTATGGGTGGGGAAACAAAAGATTGCTAAAACTGTCGCTGTCCGTTGACCAAGATGGCCGCCATGCCCAGATATGGTAAAAACTTTTAAAAATCTTCCTCTCCAGAACCGAGAATGCCTTGGAGCTGAATCTTTGCACAAATCATCGGGGACGTACATTGACATTTGACCTTTTTACGGAAAGGTCAAGTTTGCTTCTCTATGCATTTGTATGAGCCCCATACATTTGAATGGGAAAATTGTTGAGAATTTCAAAGGACTTCTCCTCTGAAGCCAGTGAGCCAACTTTGCTCAAATGTTTTGCTCACCTGAGCAGGAAGTGCTCATGGTGAGCTATTGTGGTCAGTCAATATCCGTCGTCCTCGGTGGGTCGTGCGTTGTCCGTCGTCCGTCGTGCTGCGTCAACAATTGTTTTAAAAGCCTACTCCTTCTATGCCCCTGGGTCAGTTGACTCGATACTTGGTAGGAAGCATCCGGATGACTTGTAGATAAAAAATTGCTAATATCGTTTCGATCGGAAATCAAAGATGGCCGCCATGGCCGCCATCTTGAAAATCTATTTTTCGCTTCTTCTCCTGAACCGAAAGGCCAATTGACTCCAAATTTGCTAGGAAGCATCAGGTTGACTTGTAGATCAAAAATAGCTAAAATCATGCCGATCGGAAATCCAAGGTGGCCGCCATCGCCGCCACCTTGAAAATCTATTTTTCGCTTCTACTCCTAAACCCAAAAGCCAATTGACTCCAATCTTGGTAGGAAGCATTGGGGTGACTTATAGATAAAAAAATAGCTAAAATCGTGCCGATCGGAAATCCAAAATGGCCGACATGGCAGCCATCTTGAAAATCTATTTTTCGTTTCTTCTTCTGAACCAAAGGCCAGCTGACTAAAAACTATGGCGGCCATCGTGAAAAACTATTTTTCGCCTCTTCTCCTAAACCCAAAAGTCAATTGACTCCAAACTTAGTAGGAAGCATCACGGTGACTTGTAGATCAAAAATAGCTAAAATCGTTCCGATCGTAAATCCAAGATAGCCGCCATGGCCGCCATCTTGAAAATCTACTTTTCGCTTCTTCTCCTGCATCGAAAGGCAGTTGACTCAAAACTTGGTAGGAGGCATTGGGCTGACTTGTGAATCAAAAATAGCTAAAATCATGCCGATCGTAAATCGAAGATGGCCGCCATGGTGGCAATCTTAAAAATCTATTTTTCGCTTCTTCTCCTATACCCAAATGCCAATTGACTCGAAACGTGGAAGGAAGCATCGGGGTGACCTGTAGATCAAAGATAACTAAAGTCATTCCGATCGGAAATCCAAGGTGGCTGCCATGGCCGCCATCTTGAAATCTATTTTTCACTTCATTTCCTGAGCTGAAAGGCCAAATGACTCCAAACTTGGTAGGAAGTATCAGGGTGACTTGTAGATCAAAAATAGCAAAAATCCTGCTGATGGGAAATCCAAGGTGGCCATCTTGAAAATATTTTTTTCGCTTCTTCTCCTAAACTCAAGAGCCAATTGACTTGAAACTTGGTAGGAAGCATCGGGGTGACTTATAGATAAAAAATGGCTAAAATCGTTTCGATTGGAAATCCAAGATGGCCGCCACGGAGGCCATCTTGAAAATCTATTTTTCACTTTGTCTTCTGAACCGAAAAGGTTATTGACTTTAAACTAGGTAGGAAGCATCAGGGTGACCAGTAGATCAAAAATAGCTAAAATCATTCCTATCAGAAATCCGAGATGGCCGCCATGACAGCCATCTTGAAAATCTATTTTTGGCTTCTTCTCCTGAACTGAAAGGCCATTTGGTTCGAAACTTGGTAGGAAGCATTGGGGTGACTTGTAGATCTAAAATAGCTTAAATTGTCTGGATCGGAAATCCAAGATTGCCGCCATGGCGGCCATCTTGAAACTCTTTTTTTCGCTTATTTTCCTGAACCAAAGGGCCAGTTGATTTGAAAATTGGTAGGAAGCATCGGGATGACTTGTAGATATAAAAATAGCTAAAATTGTTCCAATCGGAAATCCAAGATGGTGGCCATCTTGAAAATCAATTTTTCCCTTCTTCTTTTGAACAGAAAGGCCAACTGACTCTAAACTTGGTAGGAAGCATTGGGGTTGTAGATAAAAAATAGCTCAAATCGTTGCGATAGGAAATCCCAAATTGCTGCCATGGCGTCCATCTTGAAAATTTGTTTTGAACTTTTTCTCCTGAACCGAAAGGGCAATTGATTCAAAGTTCATTGGAAGTATCGAGGTGACTTGTAGATCAGCAGTAGCTAAAATCATTCTGATTGGAAATCTAAGATGGCTGCCATCTTGTTTATGTTTATCATATTTCCCTGCCACTGAGCTGTTTACATGTATAAAATCATGATTCTTCAGAAACCACATCAAATTTCACATTGATCCTACTGTTGAAATGTGATTGAGAGTTTGTTCAAATGATCACGCTCCACTGACTGTCTTGCCATATATATTCTTCTTTAAGCAATTTTGAAGAAGTTCTTAAATAATGATCCTTATATTAGTTGCGATGACAGGATTGGAAAAATGTTGCAAAACATCTGCATATCTGCAGTGGCTAGGTCACTCAGGTGAGCGACCTGTGGCCCGTGGGCCTCTCGTTTCTTTGTTCCATCTATCCACATGAACTTGAAATAAAGGAAACAACGGAGACGGCAGCCTCCTCCTCATACTTGGATTGTTATCTCTATATTTACAAAGGAAAAGCTTACTTCTAGGCTTTACGACAAACGGGATGATTTCAATTTTCCCATTGTTAACTTTCCATTCCTGAGCAGTAATATCCCTTCTGCACCAGCATACGGTGTTTACATTTCACAGTTAATCCATTATGCCAGAGCCTGTTCAAATTATCAGGACTTCATGGAGCGTGGTACTCTCTTGCACAGAGATTAACTAACTCATTTTTTTCGTAGACAAACCTCTGTTTTATCTTCCACCATTTCATTGATAATTGCTTACCCTGCAGCCATCTATAATCAGGGGTCCCCTTCAGCTGAAGAGCCTATCAGAGCACCTGTTACAACCGAACCACTTAGCTACCATGTGATACAAACACACATCAACTGCTACCAGTTTATTTATGTTACGTAGAGCAACAGATCAGGTAGGTATTTGGTCATAATTTAGGGATAATTTTCTTAAGTTCTCTATAAAAACATGTGTTATAGGTATTCATTAGAAACGAGGCAGTTCTAATGAATGACGAAATAGATAGTCTTATGGCGAAACAGATAGAATTAGCCCTAAATTATCACAAAACCCCACAAAAACTCGCTTTATCTGTTTCTCTGATACCGTGTTGATATAATGTTCTTACATTTACCCTATTCCTGCTGAACCCGAATATGCTCTGACTTTGAAAACAATGTAGATCCAGATCAGTTGGCTTCTTCAGAATTTAAATAGGCTTGTTATTGTTTTATTTTGCAGAACAAACTACAATCAGATCGGGAGAAAATCAGCCAATACCTGGTCGTATTACGGAACATTCGGCTGAGAGCGACATAATTGGTGAAATACTGAAATATAAAGGTCATTACAGAGTTCAAATATTGGGGTGAAAATTCAGCGCGTAATTGAAAGGGAGTGGAAATCGTAAGCGCTGATAGTTGAACGTAGGAGCGTGTGAAAGTGCTCACTACAAAGTTGTTGACCCAGGGGTGTCAAACTGGTAGCAACACTTATGAAGTTTATGGGAGATATCATGATCTGGTTAATCCCTACAATGTGGCAGTTTCCAGAATTGTTTCTATGGTTTTGCCATGACTTCCAAAATCCCGGACATACGCTTCTATCTATGTTTCTTTCGATCAGGCCTATGGGCATGGTGGGCGAAGGTTGCTTACCAAGTAATGCTTACTATCCGCAGATGCCTGATTACACCCTTTATTCTGGGGTCGATGTCTGTTGGTCTGAACATTCTGATTTGTCATTCGTTTACGTACGGATTTGTGAGTTTGGATTATGGCTTGGGTACCATGACAGCAACTGCTTTTACTTTATTTTGATATTGTTTAACCTGTTAGCAAAAGCAGTACTTCGAATCAGTACGATCCAAATCATATTACGGAAAATCAAAACCAATAATATTTCTTACGGACAATGGCGTAAAATACTGCCTTTCTTTCTTTCTTTCTTTCTTCCATTACGTCTAAACTTCTTTGGAGGCCACAGACGGTGTACATTGTACATCCCGGGTTGCAGGATGAAGGCCTACAAGAAACCAATTTGAATTACCGTATGGGTCTTTAACCTGCATATGGTGTGACTTTCCCTGCACAGGGGACCTCTAGTTAACATTCCGATCCGAAATAACATGAAGGAAAGTATGTTCAGACACCGAAAACATCGCTTAAACCTGGTATCTATCCCAGAACTTGTAGCTCTAGAGGCCAGTGCGCTCACCACTGAGCTACTACGTGTTTTTCTTATGTATGTGCTTTGTTGATAGGGAAACACAGAGTTATGAGATGTGAATGTTGCTTTTCACGCACAGTCAGATACTTGATAGGTAACACATTAAAACCAGTCAAATAATAGACCTTTACCTTTCATAGTTAAAATCAGTCAAAAACACATATTATTTCAATAAAGGAAACAGTTTTATTTCCATGGCAACGCATTTTTTCTTAAGTGATAATTTTTTTCTTTCTAAATTGTCATCCAGTACTTGACAATCAAAGTGGTGAAAAAAAAAAAAAAATAGAATTGCAGTGTAAACAGAATATATTAAATAAAACTGCTTTTATGGGAAAAATTCGACATATTTGTTGCCATGGCAACATAAAAAAAGTGTGTCATGTTGATTTTGTTCATAAATTTGTGTTTCAATATTCAACAACTATAAAACTATCATGCTTTTAATTACATTGTTCTCAGATTGCTGCCATCAAAATCTATTAAAGACAAACAATTTTACAATACAAAAAGTAGTGTATTGTTGTTGCCATAGCAACCATTACAATTGGTTTTTCAAACTTATTTTTGTTGTTTTTGAAGATGCCCCATGTTGACTTATATTTAGAAAAGTTTTCATCAATATATTATATAGGGCAGAATTTTTTCATTCGTGAACCAATCCCTTTTGATTTGTATCCTAAAGTCTTTAGCCTACAGGTGAACAGTATAGGCAGGCTCCATTGTCCGCTCTCTTCGAACATATCAGAAACCGCTGGGTCAACCCAAATCCAATTTCATATAAAGCCTCTGAGGCATTTGGGGAACAAACATTTGTTAAATGATCCAATCATGTCATCAGGATATCCGCCTTGCCAATATACATAGTTGTATCTAGAGGAGGATAAGGGGCAGTTTCTCCATCTAAATGCATGTATGGGACAAGGGGCCTTAATGACCCTCAATATTAAGTCGTGTTGCTAATATTTAAGGTAATAGAATCCCTTCAAATAGGTGACGGCCCTTTAACAATGGTTATGGGGCAGCAAATGGCCCCATCACATTGGTCCTAGCGGCAACACTGCATATATGAGCCGCCAACAAGTCAACAAAATGACATGTGTACCCAGCGGAGACTCAGATCAGTCTGGGCATCTGCCCAGTCTTCACTGTCTACAATTCAATTCTTTATTCGGATTCTTCCCTGAGAGCCCAGTTATGGTAAAAACCGTTTAAATCAGCAGGCCTATTATTTTCGAACCTACTGGCGCAGTGGCTCAGTTACTAGAGCGTCCGGCTTGCGTCCGGGAGGTTGTGTCCCCGGCCGAGTCATACCAAAGACTTTCAAAATGGTATAAGCTGCTCTTTCGTTTGCGCTCGGCATTGAGAAAGCGGAACTGGTCAGTCCGGTGTCAGTATAATGTGACTGGGTGGAATGACACGTCATGTGTCTGAGGTGTGATATGTCAGGGAGGCAGCACTCCTAAAGTGAGCATTCAGCTCCCTGTCACACCCAGACACCGTCGTGATATAACTGAAAGATTGTTGAAAGCGACATTAAGTCTGAATAAAAAAATAAATAAAGCTTTCTTTTTTCATGTTGAAATCTGTCCGATTGATTGAAACTTAATGTCATACCCACGCTTCCGCGGGTCCTTTTCACATGAAAAAAATCAACAAAATGACGTGCACCCAGCGCACTCAGATCAGCCTGGGCTTCTGTCCAGTCTGATCAGTTTTCATTGTCTGCACGCTGAAACCATGGCTCCTTAGTAACACATTGAGTGTACAGCGAAGACTGACCAGACTGGGCGGCTTCCTATGTCGATCTATTTTTCCCTGGGAGCCCAGTCATTATGTTGGTTTTGTCATGCGCTGGCTTAATTATGGTAGAAACCGTTCAAATCAGCACGCCGTATATCTTCGAGCCCACTAGCGCAGTTGCTCAGTCACTAGAGCGTCCGGTTTACGTCCGAGAGGTTGTGGGTTCGATCCCCGGCCGAGTCATACCAACGCCTTTAAACATGATATTAGCTGCTCTTTCGTTTGCGCTCAGCATTGAGAAAGCGGAACTGGTCGGTCCGGTGTCAGTATAATGTGAAATGTGACTGGAGGGGGGGGGGGGGGTCGGGGGGGGGGGGGCATATATCACCGCTGAGGCGGGGGGGGGGGACGGGGGGCATATAATATCACCGCTGTCCGTACGTACGTCCGTCCCGTCCGTCCGTCCCGTACATAACACTTTTGGTTTCCGTGCGATATCTTTTGAAAGGATTGGTGTATTGGATTGAAATTTTATTCACAGGTATATAATCATAAAATGTAGGTCAAGTTCGATTTAGGGTAAAATCCGTCAATTTATTTTGGGAGTTATGGCCCTTTTCAACTTTGAAAAATTTTCAACTTTGAAAATTGGTTTCCGTGCGATATCTTTTGAAAGGGTAGGTGTATTGGATTGAAATTTTGTACACAGGTATAGGTTTCCGTTCCATAACTTTTGAAAAGATTAGTGAATTGGATTTATATTTTATACACAAGCATATAATTATAAAACATAGGTCAAGTTTGATTTAGGGTAAAATCCACCAGTTATATTTGGAGTTACAGCCCTTTTTCAACTTTGAAAAATTGTTTCAGTTTGATATCTTTTGAAGACATTAGTGTATTGAATTCATATTTAACACACAGGTATATAATCATAAAATAGAGGTCAAGTTCCAATACGGGTAAAATCAACCCATTAATATGGGAGTTATGGCCCTTTTTCACCTTCAAAAGATGTTTTCCTTTTGTTATTTTTTTTTTAAAAATTGATATGTGTATTGGATTCGTATTTTATACCCAGGTAATATAATCATAAAATATGGTCAAGTTCGATTTATTGTAAAATCTGCCAATTATTATGAGAGTTATGGCCCTTTTTTCAACTTCATTTTTTGCAAAATACCTGCGCGAAGGTGAGGATGGCCCTGAGCGGGGGCATCTGTGTCATACTGACACATTTCTAGTTTTCTTTTCTGATATATTCATTCCCATGTTAAAAAAAAAAAATAATAAAAAAAAAAAAATAAATAAAAAAATAAAAAAAAAATAAAAAAAAAAATAAAAATAAAATAAAAAAAAAAACGACGGGGATGTTTTAACGCCTCCTTCCGTCACACTACATGTATTTCTTTCTAAACCACTGGGGCGAATTTAAGCAAACTTGCCACATGACTTCTCCGCGTGGTAAGGGTGTGCAGCATCAGCACGGACCATACCCAGGAATTCTCGTAGTAGCGATACCAATCCGCCCAAACCTCGGATCCCTGTAACGTCACAGCCTACTACTGGTGACAGGACAAAATGAATAGTATGATATAAGGATGATCATTAAATTTCAAATTTTATATATTTCCTTTTTTATCAGATATTTCTATAACCTCGAAATTGATATAAAAATGTTTTTTTTTTTCTTTCCTTTCGTGTGATACCAAAACCGTTGAAATCATCATGTATTTAAAATGGTCCAGCATGCAATAAATGTTCAATTTTATGAAAAAAATAAATAAATAAAATAAATAAATAAATAATAAATAAATAAATAAATAAATAAAAAATAATAAATAAATAAATAAATAAATAAATAAATAAATAAATGGAGTAATGCCTATGTCAAAACGCCTAATATTTCTATAGATTTCACAACCTTTTATAACCCCTCATTCTTTATCTCTTGAATGTAAACGATATGCATCTATAATGGCCAATTAAAGAGTTGTGTATAACGCTGGATTCCTATCTGGCCTATAACAGTCATATACGGTCTCCTTACCGCACTGAGCAAATCTGCTAGCGCCATGTCCCTTTAACTTGCGTCATTCCTTTTTCCTCCCGAAAACAACAGGCCCGATTAGCCCTGCAATATAAAAGTACTCTTGAGATAAATGTTTGTTTCACCCCAAATAATTATATTCACCAAAGTGTTTTTACAGTGCAGGATGAGATCTGTCGCTGATCACATAGCTGATTGACCATAACGATTTATGACAATAATCTGTTGCTTTTGATCAGTAGAAGGCAGGCGTCAAGCGAAGTACCTAGTTCGTGTGGAGCTGCTAACCTTCCATTACGAAAACATGCCTATTCAAATATCTAGAAAACTTCTCCTCCAAAAACTGAAAATTTTCAGATAAAAAACTCTGATATTTTTCATATTTCTGCTCAAAACATAGATTGTGGGTACTCGTACCCACAATGTTTTTAGAGCAAAAATTTGAAAATAATATATACCCCTGTAAACCCCAGTTTTACTATATAAAAGTGGGGTTTAAGGGGGTCAAAATTATATAGGCATGTTTTCGTGATGCATAACGTTCTACCGACCAACAGGTACAAGAAGAGGGCTGAAAGCAGGAGGCAGCCTGCACCCTCTGCTGGCAAGTGGCCTTGCCAGCCCGCTCCAGCTGCTAGACCGAACAAAAGATAGAGGCCAGCTCGCCGACCACCGCCCTGCCAGGAGAAGGAGACGTCACCACCATTAGCACAGGCTCTACAAGACACTCCAAGACAACACATCACACGCGGCCGCACAAAGAAAACAGCAACCATCCAGCCATCGCCGACCATCACCAGACCACCAGCAGCAGCGTCTACTTCTCCTGTTAGCCCGCCGAAGAAGACACGGACGCAGTCACCAACAGCGCCAGCCAGCAGGAAGAAGAACCGTACCCGCTTCGACAGCTACTACTTCTCATACCTTATATAAGAGAAATATGACCTCCAGGAAGTCTTCAACGTCAAGATGATGAATTCCAACGCCGTGATCGTTAAGGCCCAGCGTATTCAACGCCCAGGTGAGACGATCAACATAGATCTTCCAGCTTACTTCGTGTACAAGCTCAACGTTAGCGACAAGAAATGGGTCATGATAAAAGGACCCACCAGCAAGTTCTACGTTGAACACATCTACGAGCTCATAGAGAAGAAGCTGGAAATGGGCACACAACAGAAAAAAACATCACCTCATGGTACGACTACCTTGAAGAAGCCTGCAACGACCCTGGAGGTCAGATGCATGTACGATTCTACCGGCTGGCTACCAAGGATTAGATCGACGCGTCCGCTAAAGAAGACATCCTTCGGCTCTGAGGTACTTAGGGTGATGACACCCTCTCGGCACCCGGGTGAGGACACCCAGTCGCATCCTTTACGGCGACGACTGACATGTGGCTAGTGAAAGAAACTTATTCGCAATTTGAGCTGAGTACCAAAATGCACTGTGCAGTCGAAACGACGAGATAGGTACGAGATTGAAAGCTCAACCGTTTCGACCGACAGTCTAAATTCTGAAACTTACAGACTGGATGACTATTCACACGCACGGTGTCTAGGAGAGTTGACCTAGTTATGATATAATTAGGCCCGTTTCAAGCCAACCCAGTCGTCCAGTATGGTGGCATATAATTGACATCTAAATATTGACATACTGAGTTGACTTCTTCAGCTTTTATGTCGACTTACAATGTATGACGATGCTATAATGACTTCCAGTGATAATGGTTATCGCGTCTGCAGGTCATATTATTGCTCTAAGCTGCCTTCAAGAAATCAAAGCGTGTTAACACTATATGACGACTTATTTTCTATTATTTTTTATTATCTCGACTTCCGGTTCTTTAAAATGTCATGATTTGTCAGTTAACGTTGAGATACGTTTTCGTAGTCGTGAAGGTTTATTTTTAGACCAAAATCACACAGGCAGCGTCAGTCTTATTGCAATCGCAGAGTTGTTTACAAGAAACGATAATTATATAATATCTATATGCCACCAAACACTATATTAAGCCCTAAACTTAATACATCACATCGTCCCGAATTTAACTGTCTCGGCCGGCATAGTCACTATCTGACTATCATTATCTTTTCAACAAATCCTACTACATAACATGACCGGAAGTCGTGATAATAATTATAATGTCGACATATAGTTGTAAAAGTGTTTCATGATGCTGACGTTGTGGATGGGACTTCTGGACAGTATTACGACTTGCAGTCGCGATAACCATTGTCACCGGAAGTCGATATAGCATCAGTTCATACATTTTAAGTCGACATAAAAGCAGAAAAAGTAGACTTAGTATCTCAATATTTAGATGTCAGTTATATGCCACCATAGTCCAGTAAAACTAATCTAGATTTTTCGGGCGTAGCCTATGTGACTCAGTTGCCCGGCTACGATAAAAGTCTGACTACTGCTACTGAGCTAAACTGTTCAAGTCAAATATACTGACAGTTCATGTTATCTAAATTTAAACTGCTCGGTTCTGTGGCTTGTATTAATGTCACTTTTGAATGATTTTCTGCACAGAAGTAGCTAACATAATCCGCCAATCAGCATGATTAATTTTGCAATTTATGAACGTACAAAATACAAAATGAGTTTCACAAGTGTGCCTTTCCCTAAACGCATGTTGACTGTCGGACAAGAGCTGGTATTCATCCAAGTGAGCCATGATATTTGAGCATACTATATATTCAAGAAACTTACATGGCACGCATGTCAGGGACAAAATGCGATAATTACAAGCAAGAGCCCTATCCCCCTTCTTAAAGAGAGGACAAATATTCGCAAGAAGCCATTCCTTGGGGATTTCAACTGCGTCTGGTTACTTATATTTCTTCTGGAAAACGTTATTTTTATTCCGAAAACCGCACACATCTTAGTACATGTAGCTACATCGGAGTACTTACAACACTGCCAAAAAAGCAAATTTATTAAATACATACTTTATTACTTAATCGAACGTTATCGATGACAATAAATCATTACGCCAACTCGAACCTACTCAACACTCTCTCAACGTTATTCAAATCACTTGTCAATATGTCAGAGATGTCCTTAAGAACCTAACCGTATCTAAATCTTGTGGTCCAGACCTAATCAGTCCTCGACTTCTTAGAGAAGAGGCTAGCATACTTGATAAACCACTCTCAATTGTCTTTAATCGTTCAACTGACAAATGTTACTTTTCTTTGCCATGGAAGGACGGTAATGTCACACCAATACATATAAAAGATGACAAATCTGCTCCTTTTAATTATCGTCCTATCACACTTTTAAGTTCTGTTGGTAAGATGATTGAAAGATGTGTTCACAAGGGTCATTACAATTATGCTTTAGAGCATCGCATACTAACGCCACTACAATCCGATTTCATCCAAGGCGACTCAACTACGTACCAGTTACTTCACACATATATTATAACTTTTGCGAATCAACTGACAATGGCAAAAAAATCAGAGTAGTATTTTGCGATATAAGCAAAGCCTTCGACAGGGTCTGGCACAGAGGTCCTCTTATTAAACTAAGAGCCATCGGTTGTTCAGCAAAAGTAGCGGAATGGGTCGCTAGCTGCCTGTCGTAGACAACGCGTTGTGATCATCAGTCAAACTTCAGAATGGAAATTTATCTTTGAAGGAGTCCCTCAAGGTTCCATTCTTGGACCATTACTATTTCTTATATTCATTAACGATATACATGTAGTTTAAAATATTAGTGCATCAATCCGCCTCTTTGCTGACGATATACAAGTTTGTACATTGTCGTCGAAACGCCAAACACAGCGGCTACAATACTTAACAGTGACTTGCATATAAGTGACTGGGCAGACTTCTGGCTCGTAAACTTTAATGCAGCGAAGACTTTGTCTAAGGTCATATCCAGGAAAGTCTTTACCAGAAGAGACAAACATAAACTGGTTAGTTTTTATAAAACCATAAATGGACTAATTCCTGAATAATTACGTGAGCTTGTTTCCCCATTAATCCAAGAGGCTTCCAAAGGCTTTTGGGGAAGAGAGAGCTAATCTTAATTGCTTCGTACGTTTGCGCTTGTTTGCTTGTGTCTGTTTCCTCCTCCTCTTGATGTATGGGAAGGGTTGCGGCTTGTAATTGTGGCACTCCCTGGACTTTTCTCTTACCTTTTTTTTTCCAATTATACTTTGAGAAGTGCTGATCATATTCAAACAATTCATGCCAACTCAAACCTGTATTATAACTCTTTTTTCCCTTTCACTTAAGGGCCTGGAAGTCTCTCTCTGATGAGATTAAATCTGCCACGAATGTTGCAGCTTCCAAATACTGCCTGAACGAGAACCTAAGAAAGCAACCGAGATACTTCAGTTGCGGTACACGTATGAGACAAGTATTACATGCACGCCTTAGACTTGAATGTAGTTCGTTGACCTCACTTTTATAAAGGAAAACATAATTGAAAGTCCATCCTGATCCTGCGGAGGATTCGAGAGCAACTACCACTACCTTTTTACTTGCCCTAAATACGCACATTACAGAAACAGATCTTCACAATATACACAATAAACGACCTTTTGTACGGCAAAGAGAATCTTTCAGAGCATGATAACGAATCTCTCTTTCTACAAGTACGGGATTATTATCAAATCTGGACGTTTTAACCCCACTTAAGCTCTCAATCATACCATACTTTTACCTCGTTGAAATAAGGGGAAATCGGTCATCTCTCTCTCTCTCTCTCTCTCTCTTTCAGTTATGCTGGTAGCCATGGATATTTTCTGTGAACTAATTTTGCCATTCACATCTTGGTAGAACATCTTGTGACCATACGAGATGACTTTCATATAAGCATACCGCTTACCGTCAACTCCTACATATCTTTGTGTGTATCATGTGTTATGTATGTACTGTATTGAAAATCAAGAAATATTGTTTAAATCAACACTGCCGTCTCCACGAATTCCACTGGGATTCTTCTTCTTGTACTTGTCGTCTAGGAGTACTGGTTTTTCGATGCGGCGAATAAGTACCTTTCACCGGTTGCTCAAATCCGAAATCTATGGTGGCATATTTCTGCCACGAGATAGCTAGGTAGCTATCACGATACTTTCAATAATTATCTTGATATTTCGAAGTTTCCTGAAAAGATTATCTTAATAATCTAAAGTTTCCTGGAAATTTATCGCGAAAGTTTACAGTATTATTGCGATATTTTTTGTGTTAGTGCCCAGAGCTGCCATTTATTTTCTGTTATCAATAAATAGAACCGATATCGGAATTATGGTGGCATATTTCTGCCACGTGATAGCTAGGTAGCTATCACGATACTTTCAATAATTATCTTGATATTTCGAAGTGTCCTGAAAAGATTATCTAAATACTTTAAAGTTTCCTGGAAATATTATCGCGAAAGTTTACTGTATTATCGCGATATTTTTTGCGTTAGTGCCCAGAGCTGCCATTTATTTTCTGTTATCTATAGATAGAACCGAAATCGGAATACCTTTGTTTATACTGTTGAAATCCACCGAGGGTATTTAGGGTGCATTCCACAGTTTCGCACTTCTGAACCTGGGCAAAAATGTCAATAACTAGGGGTAGGGCTAGAAACCAGTCTGAAAATACTTTTTGCTGCACATTTTGACCAAAACTGAAGTTTTATGCTTGTCAGTTATTGTTAACACTGATAAAAAAGACTTTTCTTGAGGTCACATGACCTTTTTATAAAACAGTGTAGGTAAGATACGAAACTGTTGAACTCTGTCTGGTACCCGGTTTTACCTTGTCAAAAATTGTAGCATGCTTTTCTGTGGATTTTATCTTGAAAACGAGGTGGCTTACAGGTATTGATTTCTGGATGAAAGTAATATTCTGTAGGCGCTCTGTCAAATTTCCAACTGTTTCAGACCAGTGAATTGTCCTGGAGTTGATGATAATCATTCGAAAACTGCACTTTTTGCATAAATTTGGCCGCAGTCGGAGGGGGTGGGGTATTGTTTACATTAGTGCAACAGCAGGTTTTGGTACATTGCAGTTATTTTTATGATGCTTATATTATTGTTTGGTATGTTTGCAATTTATTGATACAGTACCTAATGGACAGGTACTGTTATATTTGCTGTGATTGCATTTTATTTATGTGAGGGCTGTGAAGAGATAGAAATGCAAGTCAAAACTGTGGAGTGCACCCTTACCAGCGACTTTTAAGGTAAGAGTTTATACTAGGTAATCGCAAATTGGTGCGTGGAAATCCCGGAATGCCATATCCGCTTGTGTTCTATTTATAGCTACCTCGTGACCATGAAAAAAATTATCGCGATAATTTTATCTAGATACTAATGTCAGTTCCGAGCAGTATCACGAAATTTTGCGTTAAAATATTTTCTGGAAATTAAAAAACATATCTAGATAATTCAAGTTATTGCGATAATGTTTTCAGAAAACTTTTTATTTTCTGGAAAATTAAGAATATTATCGCGATAGCTATCTAGCTATCTCGTGGCAGAAATATGCCACCATACGGAATACCTTCAATTATACCGAGGGTATTCACCAGCGACTTTTAAGGTAGGGGGCACAGGGAACCAATTGTGGCAGGACTGCTGAGTGGGGCAAAAAAGCCCGCGGTAGTTATTTTGTGTAAGGCGACCTGTGATTGCTTAATAATAAAGATGAATTAGACCTGATCTTTCTAATTTGAAGAAAAAAATGTCTGTGTGTGATTTTCTGTTTGTTTCAAAGAAATAAATGTTTCTCTGTGTGTGTTTGCTGGAGCCAAACGAAGAAGTGGTGAAATTGCAAAGTTTCAATTTTTGACACCTGCCAATTGAGGGGTTGCTACATTCAGCCTCCAAAACGACCCAGAAAGTGCTGGTGATGGTGGTGTTTTTCCTTTTTTATTTTGCTGTGCTAAGCCTGGTCTTTGTATTAAAGCAAAATTTAGAAGCCCAGCCATACCCTAAAATGAACCCTTAACCACTAAAAAGGGTGGAATTACCATGGAGCTCTATGAAAAAAAAAAAAAAAAAAAAAAAAATAGTTCACTGTACCCTAAGAGTTTATACTAGGTAATCGCAGTTCTATTTATAGCTACCTCGCTATCATGAAGAATTTATCGCGATAATTTTATCTAGATACTAATGTCAGTTCCGAGCAGTACCACGAAATTTTGCGTTAAAATATTTTCTGGAAATTAAAAAACATATCTAGATAATTGAAGTTATTGCGATAATGTTTTCAGGACTTTTTTTTTTTATTTTCTGGAAAATTAAGAATATTATCGCGATAGCTATCTGGCTACCTCGTGGCAGAAATATGCCACCATAGTCTACTGATCATTTAAGATCCGCTGATACGAAGAAAAATGATACCCAGTATAAATTTTCGTACATTACGTCAGGGTATTATTTTTCGTCGTGTCATACCTCGTCCATACTTCCCTGGGGCCTGCTCAGACAGTAATATGTAATATTTGCATTGTCTTCAGTATTTTGTAGTCGGTTAATTGCTGAAAAATAATCATGTTAAATTTTTCTATTTACAAGTGCCCTAGTTCAAGAATCAGCTTCTGTGGAGGCCTTAATGCACTTTCGAGGCCTATGTTAACCTTACCCACTTTGCTCGGCCAGTCGATATACAGGCATACTGTGCGCAAACACATCGCGTTGGGCTGGTCTACGCTGGATGATCTTTTTTTCTTTTTCTAGAATCAGTCTATTTTGTGCTGTTGACATCCGGTGGTCTAGCGCCCCAAAAAGGAAATTTGCACAAATAGTGCAGACTGATCAGACGCGGAGTCTGATCAGGGTCTATACTGTTTGCATGGCATTGGCAATTTGCAGTAACATAAACATACAAGGGAACTAGATACGCTTGGTAGATTTTCTGCCATTTCTGCCAAGGGAGGCAATATTTTTGACTTCCTGTTTGCTTTCCGGCACACCAAGTCCTTTCTAGAAAGGGATCTATGCTAAAAGGAAAGAATTTGCTCCAAGTCCCTCCTCAAATGAGTCTACTCTAAAAGGAAAGAGTTTGGGAGCAAACTCTTTCCTTTTATAGTAGACCCATTTTCAGAAAGGAGGTGAAACAATTTTGAAAGCATTGCCTCCCTTAAAAGTATATATATTCCCCCGAAGCCCATTTCGATATAATTTCTGTATAAATAAAGCTATGAAGTGGGAAAACCATTGAATGGGTTAAACTTTAAAATGCAGCTGCGTCTGTTTATTGTGGAACGTTTTGAGAAAATTTGTAAGCATATTCTTCATTACCGTGTGCGCTGGATTCAGGATAATTTTATTTCTGAGTCGCGATACGCCCGCGCACACATGCTCGCACTGGTTCCTTGAAGCACAGACGAAATGCTCGCGTAGCATATCAACGATTAGCAATCTGAGTAAAATTTTCAACAGACGACATATATGGAGACAGTTTGTATTAATATCAGATTATATTTTCTGGGAATGTGAGAAAAAAAAAAACAACAAAAAAAAAAAAAACAAAAAAAAAACAAAAAAAAAAAAACACACCGCCTATTTATAATCTGCTGAGTTAGCCCTGAGAGTGGTAAAGTTTAAATACATAACACATAGCGAAGATCAAGACAAGACTGCATGGATGGTCAAGACGCGGTCGACTAGCTTCCCCACACAACTGGACCATCGCGATTTGATTGTTTGTTTGCTTTTCCCCATGTTTTTTCGGGTCTGAACGCTTAGTATGATGGATACGACAGTTCGAATTTTCTTAATGAAAAAAAATAGTTTGACATTTAACGCAAATTATCTACTAAGGAGACAATTTGTATGCAATTTCTTACTTAAACGTTTTTTTGAAAATATTACTAGTGTGTCGTTTGCTGTACTTGCAAGATAAACTTGATGAATTGTGAAGGTCCAAGGCAAACTGTACTCTTCAACCATTACACAAAAGTAACGTCGATACTACGTCACCGCAACGTCAGTCAGCATTGTGGTTCATTGTTGCCTCAATGCCGTAACGTTTTTGCAACGTCTCAATGGCTTTCTTGCAACATTGTGCGTTTGCTTGAGATCCGGATCTAGATATTTACTAAGGTATCTTTTTCTGTGGCCCGCAAACAGGATATACCGTATTATAGTACATGTCATAAAGTGCGAACGGACAAGTGTAAATATTTGGAGGAGGACAAATGCCAGGTGAGTTAGCACTACTGTATTTGCTCCTAATATTCGGACAGACAGGTCTAAGCAAACAGGGTTGGTTGGTTGGTTTGGATTTTAATGGCCCAGTCACCATTATCAAGGTCATGTAGAGCCTGTCAGTTTACCTAACCACACTTTTCCTGGGCAGGCTTAGTCCTCTAAGCGGCTGACCAGTACTTGTGCACATTCTTTCGCCAGAAAAAGCATAATATAGACCCAGATCAGACGCCCACCCATCAAGCAATGTTAAACATTTTACTGGCGAAAGAATGTACATAAATGACTTGGCTAACCGCTTAGAGGATTAAAGCCGGCCTGGGTGGCTCGGTTGGATGCGCCGTCCGACTGGAGACCAGGAGGTCGCGGATTCAACCCCCGCAGAGCTCGGCAACATTCTTTCGTGGAGATTGATCGTGAAATATTTTCTACTATCATTCTCTCCCTTCCGCTGATTCAAAAAGGGCAGTTTTCAGTTTCTGGCGAAAAGAATGTGCACAATACTAGAGGACTAAACCTGCCCAGTAAACGTGTGGTTAGGTAAACTGACCGCGCTCGACATGACCCCATTGGGTTGACTGGGCCGTAAAACCTCAACAAAAACAAACTTAGAGGATTAAACCATGCCAGGAAAAAAGTGTGTGACGGTTCGACTTGACCTTATCAATGTTGACTGGGCCGTAAAACTCCAAATCAAATCAAACAAACAAACAATAACGCCAATAGATAGTAATAGATTTAGTTTTTCAAATATTAGGACAGGCATTATAAGGGGAGTGTCAGAAAGCTTAGGGCAAATACGGTATCAGTTATTTAGATTCTCGACGGGGGTTGAGGGCTGGGGGCACGGGCTCACACCCTGCCTGAGAATAATATTTACCCGAGTCGTTTGGGGAGGGTGAACATACATAGAAAGCGACCCTATGTTCCCTGTCCAGATAACGATTTTCATATACATGTACTGGAAAGCTTTTATTGTCTATAGTTTTGTAAATTATCAATCACAATGTTAACAATATCACCGAAAATGGCATTAAAAAGCGTCATTTAACGTCACCCAAACGCTTGCACCGTCAAAACACACCAAAATGTGTTGACGCCATGCTATCTTGGCATGTACCTAGCTAGCATTCTTTATAAATCTATAGCGGGCCGTTCAGCTACCTTGACGGGCCGACAACGGCCCGCTGTAGATTTATAAGGAATGCTTACTGGGCACGTATTTAACATGGTGTCACAGTGGACGTCCGTTTGAAATTCTACACACCCGAAAAGACGGCTTACATAGTAGAATTGCATCCAGAATATAGCCCATCTCAAACAGTAATGATTTTGTGGCTCTGTTCGACTGATCTGGGCATTTGTCGTCTACATATGCGACAACTAATCTCTTTTCGGCATCGTTTGGAAACACGTTTTATGTGGGATTAGTTTTTATTAAAACTACCAAATGTAATAAACTATAACCTAACATATTTGAAACCTTTTGTCGTCCTTGAAATAATGTATTTAGATCCCTGATTTTGCTTGACAAAACCGTTAGTCTTAATTTTGACCCCGAGGGCCATATTTCGCTCAATCAAGATGGCGCCGTTGCTGCGCGACGTCATCACTGGAATAGTACATTTCCCTAAAGAGGTGTTACCCCTTCTGTTTATTTATAATATTGTTTTACTTGCTAAATTATGCTTATTTTGATACAGTTTTTTTTAATAATAATATCATCCCTTTACCAAAGCATTGAGCTCCCCCGTGATCTTTATTCTCGTAAACCAAAAATGCAAACAACGCTAGTAGAAAACCCCACATAGATTTCTAAGGTATTTCGGAACCAGAATTTTACGGTGACTTAGTGTACAGATTTAGAAAAAATGTGGGAAATCTAACTTTTTCAGAAAACTCATTAACCGTTATAAAAGAATTTGCTATAGCCTGGATATTATGCGGCAGATTGCATGCCTAGTTGGCAACCCAATCATTGTTGATGGCTATGCTTTACTCTTTAATTGTACGACGGCGGCTCGGGTCTCAGACTCAATGATGGCCTCTTCGTAAAACTTTAAGCAGTGGGTTGGGGCTTGACGATATGGCTTTGGCTTGGCCCGCCGTGGTTCAACTATTGGATTTCATTTACTCTGGCATACAGTAAAATTAGCCATGAGTAATCGTCTTTGTTTATCATTGTGATCAATTTGATTTTTATGTTTTCGCTTTGATCCATTGAGTTGGGAGCCTTTATGCGAACCAAATTCTTATGTATTTCTGTATTAAGAGTAGCATCGGGACCCAGGGTGAAGTTGGCTAGCTGTAAGAGTGCTTTAACCACCCCACCCCCCTCGGTAGTTTATTCTACTGACCGTTCTAAGGCGATGGTCTTGGTGTTGTACTTACTCTTTGTATTGTTTTTTTCTATATGTGTTGTTGTCATCGTCTTCAATAGCGGCCCACTTTGCTTTCTGTTTTACTAGTTGAGTTGTGATGCTAGCATTTTGGTCACCTTCAACAGCTGCCCATTTTGCTTTCTGTTTTACTAGTTGTGATTAAGAGTGGCATCGGGACCTACGGTGAAGTTGGCTAGCTGTAAAAGTGCTTTAAACTCTCGGTGGTTTATTCTACTGACCGCTCTAAAGCGGTGGTCCCTGTGTTGGTCTTACTATTTGTTGCTTTGTGTTTTTTTCTACGAGGCGGTTTGTTTTATATCTTACCTTGTGTTATTTTGTGTTTTTCAGTCCTTTTAGCATTGCGGTTACCTCGCTTGGGGAAGAGAGAGCTAATCTTAGTGCGTTTCGTACGTTTGTTCGATTTGCTCTTGTTTGGTTTTGTCTGTTTCCTCTTCCTCTTGGTGTCTGGGAAGGGCTGCGGTTTGTGATTGTCGCACTTCCTGGATTTTTCTCTTACCTTTTTTTTTCTAAATACATGTAGTATGATCCCGAATTACGTAACGGAAAATCCGGCGGCCCTATTTGTCTGAGTTAGATGCTTTTTATTTGCATTGCGAAAATTTATTTAGACATGTTTTGAGATTCGTGTGGAATATTATAAATAGTCATGGAGAAATTCGAAATGACAAAAGGAATGAATATAAGCCAGATTGGGTTTTACGAGGTTTTCATTTTATTTTCAATCTAACTTAGGGACAACGACTTTCAAACGATGTCGAAAAAGTGAGTAGCTCTCGGCACCCATCCCTTCCCCTCCATCACCACACATACTCCGGGACACACAGGATGCAATTCTGGGTGCATATGTCCGAAAAACAAAACATTCATTACATCACGTTGCGGCTCAAAAATGGAATAAAGAGGACATGCAGGGTAATTTTGATCTACTTCGTCACTGGTCGATTTTAGTAAGGAGATGTACATGTTTTAATTTTACCTTTATTTTCGTAAGTATTCGGACAGATCGGCCTGTCCAAACAGTGTAGACCCAGAGAAGACGCCACGTTATACTGTTTGCAACCCCTTCCCCAGGTTTTAGACACACCATCAGGTATTAAAATTGACTTGTTCAAATTGTTGGACATTTATGGTAAGGAGTTAAGGTGTCCGATTATTTAGGGAAATACAGTACATGCCCACAATTTTAGGCTTATCATAATTATCTCAAATATTCGGACACGTTCATTCCTTACCGCACTTCTTAAATCTGAACAAGCTAATTTAATGAGTCTTCTTGCACTGGTTAAATAGCAAACAGCACAGACCCTGATCAAACTGCTCCTAGTTGCAGTTTGGTCAGTGCCTTCATTGTTTGCTCAGAAGTAATGTCTGTCTGAATATATAGGGTAAATACGATGTCTTTTGATTTCAGAGTTTGTCATGTTTGCATACTTAGTGTTACTTGTTTTGGTGCAGCAGCCCTGTATGGTCATCATGTATAAACAGTCTCTAAGAGAACCACAAAATATTGTGAACATCAACGTCACCTACGGCACTGACATTCCTTATTATTGCTTGGCTTGTTGCTGTCAGGATGTTGCCAAGGACCACATCGTCAATTGCTCTCGTCGGGGATTGTTTCGAGTACCACGTAACATTGGCAATGAGACTACAGTATTAGACTTGAATAATAACAGGATTTTTAAACTAAAAAATTCGTCTTTCGAGGGACTTACAGCACTAAGAAAATTGATCCTGGCATACAATGTAATATTTCGTATTGAAACCGGAGCATTCGCTAGCTTGGTTTCACTCGAATATCTAGATTTATCAGTGAATAACTTTTTTCATCTAAACAATGTACTCAAACCTGGAATGTTTTGGAATTTGCAAAAATTACAGAGCCTTTACGTACAACATAATGTAAATTACCTCAAACAAAGTTTCTTTGGTATTCCTGAATACCCAATCGTAGAATTAAAGTCGTTGGAATGTCTGTACATCGACGGATTCGTTAACGCTTCATTTGGTATAGGATATATCAACCTTACTAAACTGACAAATATATCTATGTCGGGTTCAAATGGCTATTGCGAACTAGAGCACATCACAAGATTTTCATTTCAAAACGTTCCTTCAGTAAAGTATCTCTTCCTTGATAATTGCCATTTGAAATACATAGATAATGACACATTTTTATACGCACAATATCTGATATACTTAGATCTGTCTTGGAACTTTGAGTTAGGTTTTACTACATTTGGAAAGGCTGCGTATGGACTGAAATTTACGATGTTACGGGAACTGATGATAAATGCTATACATAATCCTTATCGTGCTGGAAGTGAACTATTACGAGCCCATATGAGAAATATCAAAGATTTAAAAGTTGAGACACTGCATATGGATGATAATGGTATTGAATATGTAGACTATGGTGTGAGCAGTATGTTGCCCAAAACACTCAAATTCTTGGCACTACGGAGGAACAGATTGCATTTTGGAATCTATTTGAGTGAACTTGTCTTCAACAATCCGTCTTTGGTGCTTCTGGATGCTAGGGACCAAGAAATAATAATAAGAACTGACTTAACTTTATATAACACAAATACTGGAAAGCGCAATAGAAGAGACGTTGGTAATTCAAGTGACCTTTTCAACAAACTAAATTATACAAGAGAAACGATGCCATTCAACCATATGCTATTAATGCCGAAAACAAAGTTTATCGATAAAGATGGAATACAGTGTACTGGCGATCAAGAAATGACAAGGGGTTTTGATCAATACAACAGAAGTATTCGCATCAAAAGAGATAAACGCCAATTATTTGAATATAAAAACACCAAGACCGTTCCACTTAATCTTGAAACACTGATTTGTAGTGGAAGCAGAGCTGACTTGCATTTGTTGAATTTTAGTGGAATTCCAAACAACATAAGTGTAATGGACATTTCCAGAAATTTTATTCCAGACATTCATGAGAATGTATTTAAAGGCCTAGATAAGCTTCAAGTGTTGAATTTGTCTTATAATTATGTGGAAAATTTGCACTCCAATGGGTTCAACGGTTTGGAAAACTTGAAAACTTTAGATCTTTCCGGTAACCTGCTTGGCTATGAAATCCAGACTGACATATATTCTAATATATTTTCACATTTCCATGTGTTGATGCATCTGAATTTGTCGAATAATAGAATCACACGTATTCCATTTATGGCGTTTAGATCTCTTACTAATGTTGTAAGCTTAAATTTGAAGTACAATCACATAGAACATTTTAATGTGAGTCTGGTAAACCTTGCGGATTTAAGAATTCTGGACTTATCCGGGAATAAAATACCGTTTCTGTCCAGAGAAGTTAGAAACAATTTGGATATTGCGGCGGAAAATCATGTTATCAGTGTTAGCCTCGAGGGAAACAAACTCTTGTGTAACTGTGAAACTCTGACATTTCTAGAATGGTTAGTAGCCACGAAAGTAAACATGATAGATATGGACAACTATTATTGCTCGTTAAACAATGGTACTATTCGTTTTCTAAATAGGACGGAGGCACTTCTAGAACAGTTGCACATAGAGTGCAAGTCATATCTTGCATTGATCATTGTGAGTACGACGGGAATTACTTTTATATTAGCGTTTCTATCGTTCTATGTTACATATAGAAACCGATGGAAACTAAGGTATATGTACTATATGGCGAAATTGAAGCTTGATATAAATCACAATGGCGACAAACAAGATCACGGTTTTCAGTTTGACGTTTTTATATCTTATGCGGACGGGGATAGGAATTTTGTGATTACAAATGTAATAGAAGAGTTGGAGGAACAAGCTGGGCTCAGACTTGCAATCCGAGACAGAGACTTTGAAATTGGTGAAGCCATTGCTATAAACATATCAAAAGCTGTAAGAAATAGCAAAAGAACAATATTATTGCTAAGTCGTCACTTTATTAAAAGTAAATGGTGTGATTTTGAACTCAATATGGCACGTATGGAGAGCATTCATACGCAAAGAGATGTCATTGTGATAATATTTTTGGAGACGATATCACCAAATATGTTACCACTTGCAGTTATGGACCTTCTGCGGTCTTCTCCAAATATAGAATGGCCGACGGACATTAAAACACAGCGTATATTTTGGGATAAATGTATAACTTTACTGAGAGCCTAAAGAAATCAGAGCAAAGAAAACTATGGATTAACACAACCAGCATTCTACTTAAATCTATATATTGGACTGTTATCGGCCAACAAGATTCCTCTCGGTCCAGGGAAACTTAATGGCCCAAATATAGATTTAAAACGAATCCTAGCTGGGAAGGCAAATGGATATACTTGGATGATTCATTGCCATTTTGTACAAGATAAACGGGTTTAGTGACTTCTTATTTGTTCCCCTGCACACCAAGTTCAAATGGAGTAATTGTTTTCCTTTTAGAGTAGACCCTTGTCAGCAAGGCAGGAAAGACATTCCAGTTTGCTTTTCTGCACATTCTGAATATATTCTGAAAAGGGGTCTACTCTAAAGGTAAAGAATTTGCTCCCGGTGGCAGCAAATTCTTTCCTTTTAGAGTAGATATCTTTTCAGAAGAGAGCTAAACAATTTTAAAAGAGTTGCATCCCTTGAAAGTGTATCATTTTCTGTTGGGAGCAAATTCTTTCCTTTTAGAGTAGATCTCTTTTCAGAAGAGAGCTAAACAATTTTGAAAGAGTTGCGTCCCTTGAAAGTGTATCATTTCCCCTAAAATCAAAGGCATCCCAACAAGAGCTGAAACAAGAAGTTTCATTTCTACTCGGCAATAGTTAGACTTATAAAATCTGATGAGATATGAAATTTTATTCATAATGGTATCTTTTAGTACATTGGATGAATATACCCTTCTTCTCAGTCATTAAATTTCTCTTCAGCTATCTCATCAGCCGTATCAGGTTAGAAATACTTTCGGATCAAGTACTGAACAGTGGGGTACATTTCAGCATAACGGACTTTATCCCTAAAATAGATAACTGTGGTCTGAACCTTGTGTCTCCGGAGTAAATGTGAACAGTTATGATCCAGATCAGCCAGCGGAGATACAATGTATATAGTCTGATCAAGAGTTTTGCTACACTTTATTATGTTCTACAGTACCCAATGATTCCGTAAGCGGACGCGCAGGCTGATCTGGACATTCGCTGTCTGCATATGCCCGTAGACCTTTTCGCACGGTGCGGCCCAAGTGAAAAGCTTTGTTCTACGCCGTATGCGAACATCAAAGGAACTGAATAGACTGCTATGTGGCCAAAGTCAGCACTGCACAATACTTAAAATTTATATTGAATGCAATATTGTACGAACAGCGAAAGTCATGACCGGGCCTCGAGGAAGCGCACATTATTCAAGTTTTTTGTTGTTGTTCGTTCTGCTGTGTAAAGGAAGCCTTACCAAGACATGTCCCTGGTTATTTCGTTGTTATCACATTAGAAGCGATCGAACCGACCAGTACCCATACCTCAGTATCGTATACCTTTTTATTTTTCTATTTTAATTTGAAACAAAATTCTGTCATCAGATGAAACATAAGTGTCCGACTGGCGTATTATATTCCAAAAGGAAAATTTTGTAATATACAAACGGAAAGGTTTAGCAAAACATGTACCGTATAAATTTACACTAAGTATTCGGATAGGCAGGTCTGGGCAAACAGTGTAGACCCGGATCCACATTATTTGCCACTCAACCGGCAGCCCAGCGGGCACATAACATGAAAATAACGTCGATTCAACGTTGATTCAATAGATGATTCTTGAAATAGAACTCTGCCCACGCATGGAATCTTATAATAATTTGCACAATTATTACCTATGACTGTTGTACATAAGGTACATATGCCCATTTATCTGTTTCCCTTGCTTAAATAGATGGTTTTGTATAAAATCACATCTGAACACATGGGTACCCCTGAAAACACACTCAACCGCTATCAGTAACTCGCAATTTAATGCCAGATTTGCTGATAAAAACAGTAATTCTAATGCACTTATGTATGTAACGTGACGTCTGATTGGATAACGTCAAAAATTTCGACAGTATATTCTGCGATATACTGTCGGAAATCCGACGTCATCACGTAACGTCGCTTCTCATTGGCTGGCATATGGTTTTACGCAGCTCACAGCACTTGTCGCTTTGTGCAAATAGTAAATTTTTTCAACAGAAAAAAATGAATAAATGCATTAGAATGGGGATAACAGCATTCAGCTCTGTTATTTGGGGAGGTAAATCGGCGGTTTTACGGTCGCAAATTACGAAATTTCCGACCGTAAAACCGCCGATTTACCTCCCCAGATGACAAAAGTGAATGCAGTTATCCCCTAAGTCACTGCTAAAATAACTCATGACTCACATTTACTTATTTGTATGTCATTGGAACTTTTATGTTTAAGTTAAATTCAAGCTGTACCCATATTTCAACTGCATAATTATTTTCTGAAGAATTTGATGTTTTAACTAAGTTCCAGTTCTTGTCAACCAATTTTTTTTTCTATGAAAATAGGCCATATATACATATCTCAATTATTTTCTCAAAATTTCTTTAAAATCGAAAACCGGTAACATAGTGTTCTTGAACATTAAATATGACAACCTAGAGCAAATGAGAAGATAAATACAATAACTGATTTATATTTAGATGATGTTTTGTTTTTCTTTCCGGTTAGGGTTTTTGTTTTGTCCATTATAAATAGCTTGCTGAGAAACACCTTTTCGGATTTTTACACCTGTGGAAAATTAAAAAAAAAAAAAGTTAAATTGCACCCTGTGGAACATCTTTGAAAGTGTGGGATGAAAACCTGACTTACAAAACAAATCTAAGATAGTACAGTCAACCCTCTTTATACCGACACTCGATACAACGACAAAATTCCTTATAATGACAATTTGTATGTCACAAAACCATCGCTCAAGAGGTGACAGTTAATGAGAAATTATGAAAGAATATTGCATTAAAACATATGTTCTATGAGGAAATAAGAATAAAACGGTCTTTCTCAAATATCATTCTGTCCATTAAGGATTCTTTACAACAGCAAATTCGTTTTAATGGCAACTTCGCTATGATATTACAATTGATGAATAAGTAATGAAAAATTGAACTGAAATGATGAAAATCTCTGCTGTTGATGCCATACAAATGCAAGAAATCACGAATTTAGAAGTGAAAGGACTGTTTATTGGTGGCTCACCTTGATTTATAAATATCTTATAGACGAAAAGCTCTTGCATTTCTTCCTTTAATGACATCCATTTTACTATTACGGAAAGAGACTTATGAGGACACATAATGGGTTACCCTGTAAATGCTGATGCTGATTATTCTTGATCGAGGAATGATACGAAATTTATTGCATGACCCATACACGTTATGCAGCCCTGAGTATGAACTGAGTCTTATGGTCTAAATAATGCCCCAACTACTTTTTTCATAATCGATGCTTATTTAATCTTTTTTTTTCTTCAGGAATTGGAGTGTTTAAAACAAATCCTATCTGCTTCCAATTACTTATATGATGGATTCGGAATATTTGAGACGTTTTTGATTAATCAATTAAAATTCTGAATTTTACACTAAACCGACCTAAATGCATATCATGCATTTTACAAACATGTTACCGGTTTTTAAATTCAATGAATCTCCACTTAATCAAGAGAGGACATATGTGGTATGTTTTTAGGCAAAATCATAGATTGATAAGGACTAGAACATACATAAAATTGAAGATGAACTTCTTCTTTTTCTTATTTTCATCTAAAATTTAATCAGATTTTGATTTTCAATATTCAATATAATTATTACAGAAATGTATACAAAACTTTCTATGGTAGTAAAATATTCCTTATTGAGTTCTTACACTACAACAATAGACATTATTGAAATCATGTTGAATTGTTGATTTTATAACGATAGGTCTGCAAGGCAATTCGCATGACATTTCAAAGCCTTATTTTTTCTGAAACATAATAATAACTCTTGTTTGCCACAATTATGCTTAACACTTTAAGGGTTAAAGACAATTCACATGAAATAACTGGCCTTATTTTCTCTAAATATTGATACAGAAACATTTCAAATTTGTCAGCAGCAGCTGTGATTGGCGCTTTAAAAGTTGATACCGGAGCTAATATTGATATAACCTTACTATTTGCTGTCTAAAAATACTATTTCCAAATGAAATTAAGCTGCCCCCGGTTTGCTATAAAATGCATCTGAGAACTGTGCAATAGGGCATTATAGGAGAAAATATTGTCTAAATACGTAGTTTTCTAACTAGTCTACGTAGCCAAGTTAGGTTAAGGGAGGTAATATGTTATCAATTAAATAATGATTATAATCTAGTTACTTTAAAAGTTTTTGGTATATTTGTGACTAAGTTCAGACGCCGCTTCACCCGCCCCGTTTTAGGACATAGGCAAACAGTGCACAGCCAGATCAAACTCCGCTTAACCCATATAAGCCAAGTGCCTTTTAGAACAGGCAAACAGTGCAGACACAGGTCAGACTCGGCTTAACCCATACAAGCCTAGCGTCCATTTTTCATAGGCATACAGAGCAGACCCAGATAAGACGCCGCTTAACCTATATAAGCCCAGCGTTTCTATTTTAGGACATAGGCAATCAGTGCGGACCCAGCTCAGAGACTGCTTAACCCATATAAGCCTAGCGTTCCTTTTTAGGACATAGGCAAACACAGCCCAAGACGCCGCAGAATGTGGCGTCTGATCAGGGTCTACACTGTTTACTCACGGGAATTTCTATCAAAAATATATAAAATGAAAAACAAATCCACCACATACCCCAAAATTTGGAAATGGACGTCCAACATATTTTGATGGAAAAGAACATTTGGCTTACTTGGGTTAATGGTAATCATTATTGTTATGATAAGATGCCGATAGATTTTTTAAGGTGACCAAAAATTTCCCAGTATAAAAACCCTGTCTTCGGGAATTCCGACCAGGTAAGATTAAACCGACTCTGCTACAGGGACTAGCTAGAGACTTAAAATTCTGGCTATAAAATCTAGAGGTATACTATCTACGCAGAGACAACAAAGGTGCTGTTCAGACTGCGCGGATGCGCAGGCTGATCTGCACCTTTGTTGTTCGCATAGGCATAAAGCAGGTTTTCTCATAATGGAACAATTGAATAATTGGAACAATGGAATAATTGATTAGTTTTCAATGACAGTGCACCCAATTTGTATATTTTGTGCAAATAACAACAACAACAAAAAACAAAACACACACACACACACAAAAAAAAAAAAAGAAAAAAGAAAAAAAAAGCAACATCAACAACAACAAAAAAAAAAACAACAAAAATAAATTTGTCTTCCAATACAGGGAAGGAAACCCTTGAAGGAGTGAAACGGGATACTGGAACATTTCGGAACAGCTTATTATGTGAGAACCCCTTCCATATTTCAGTTAACGAGAACTGGAACCAGTTAAAGGAAGCCTCGGTTTCTTCTGTGAAGAAGAATATTGCTCAGAAGGGCTTACTCAATATTCTGCATTTCTGCATACAAGTTTCAGTGAAGACCCAAAGAAATTCTGATCAGTCTATATTGTTTGCATTAAATGCATGAATTTCTATAAAACATAGTAATAATAAGTCAACCAGACACCCCTTCTTTTGAAAAAGGACTTGTCCAAAGACTTGAGATAGAAGTCCACTCAGCATAAAGAGTAAAGTAAGTGACATTTTGAAGCACTGAATCTTTTTAACCCTTTCACCTTTGAGTTTCTGAAGTGAACTATTTATCTTTGTATTTGGTCATGTCCATTTTTTGTCAATAGGTCTTTGTTTTACTCAAAATTGTTAACAAAATGGCAAACACTGTAGATCCAGATTAGATGGATTACGAGCCGTCTGATCTGGATTTACACTATTTGCATATTTGTACCGGTCTACAGGGTTGAAAGAGTAAACCAGGTAATGGACAACTCAACAATGGTATTCGGGTCGAAGTTTTCTTCATCGGCGACAGTGTTGATGATTCTGTAATGAAGACAGACGTCGGCGAAGAGCTTCGCAGAGGCCTGTAGTAATACTTTGGCACCAATATCATTGACGTGGAGCAGAAACATCCGCGGACCAAGGACTGTGCCCTGAGGACATCAGAGAAGGGAGTCGGCAGATGCTGTGCCATCAAGAACAACTCTCTGCTGGCGGTGGTACAATCATAACTCGATCCATTTGTTGGTTCTTTCTTTCACACCATTATATGATTTTTGGAATAGTCAGATGATTATGACGAGGAACGTTGCCAAAAGCTTTATTGAAATCCAACATCTTTAGATCAGTGGTTTGTCTTCTATCAAGGCGTTGTGACAGATCTTCTACCATGTTAAAGGGCAAATATAAAGAAATTTAAAATATTCCTGGTTTTCAGGGTGTTGATAGAATGCTTTAAGAGAATTATTTTGTTGAAAACCCCATCAAAAAAATCCAATCCAATCAAAAGTTATGGTGATTAATTTACGATACCCACCTTTTTTCCTGTTAGAGTAACCTCCCTTGGATTTTGTATTGATTAAGGCCCACAATGCAATATTCTGTGCTGTCATAGTGGAACTTAAATTTTAAATTGAAATTTTAAACAGGAATATTCTGCATTTCCTTATATGCTACACAGTTTTTCTCCTTAACCATTATTGAAATTGGTCTCTGTCCACAAATAAGCCCATGAATAGAGAATTTAACCCAAAATTTAATCTGTTATTTAAATTTAAAGCTAAATTTTAAAATGTTTAAAACTTGACTAATATTAAATTTTTCGTAAGTTTTTTTTAATAATAGTGAATTTTGGGTGTATATAATATAAATGAATACAAAAAAAGTCAATTTTGGCTAATTATTAAGCATTGTAACCGGATTTTAAATTATTTAAATGAAATTTTTAAATTTGAAATGTAACATTTTAAACGGAAAATAAGAGCTAAATTCCTATGTATATTAGTTTAAAGGAGCTGAATAAATTAAACAACATGAAAACTGAATTGATGCAGATTAAAGAGCAAAAAATATTGGCAATTTAAAAAAGTTTAAAATTTTACTGTTCCCTTATGATGTCATAAAAAGGCTCATGAATATTAATGAGGCAGCCTGAATTCAATCCTCTTGGATGTTAAATATCAAATTTCAAATCGCAATATTTCAGAAATCGTTTAGATAATTTGATGCGGTTTTCGGCAGTCACCTCCTTACTGAAGTACCCTTAAATATTTAGTAGAATTAAAACCTTTATATTTGCCCTTTAAGGAATTCGCCCCAACGTTATGAAACTGAGCACGAAGTTTGTCCTGCTAATAAATCTAAAATTACTAACAATTGCAAATTCTTTTTGCTAAGCATAGTTGAGCATGAAAATTTCTCTGCTAATAAATATAAAAATGCCAACTATTGTGGCATTCTCAGATTTAATGGCAGAGAAAATTTCATGCTCAGCTGAGTTGAGCATGAAAAAAGTTTCAGAGTTGGGGTCAGAGTTTTACAAGGACATGAGCGGAAGCCATTTTGGAATTATACTGGGATATTGTTGTTGTTATCGCGATGGTTCATGATCTGGCTACAGACTAGAAAGTTCCATAGACTTGCAGACGATGCAGGCAAGGCAAACTGCAGATCTGCAGTTTTCAGTTTTTGTCTTTTCACCCTTCTTAAAGACTGCGATCTCTTTCGCTTACTGCCAGTCCATTGGCCGGTGTAGTACGGCTGTAGGAATATAATGCACAAACTCGGAGCTATATCTTTTGCTGCGATTTTGAGTGTCATTGAGGGTACAGCATCTGGGCCAGATGCTTTTGCTGAGTTGAGATTATTAAGTACCTTCTAAACACCAGGTACAGGGAACATGATATCCAGCATGGATGTAACTGGATATCCTTCAATACCTTGAAGGGTTTCTCTTGGTTCTTTTGTGAAATGGGAGGTGTATTGCATGCACCTCTAAGTTCACTAAAGAGCCAAGAGAAATCCTTCACGGTATAGGTAATTCAACGCTTCAGCTACTTCTGCGTTCGCTGATACCTTTGTCGTTAGACTTTCAGAGCTAGGATATTGTGTTGTCCAGTTTTCTTCAGTTTGATATAGGAACAGAATTGCTTTGGGTCGTCATTGAAACTTGAGTTCAGAATATTGTCAATATAAGCCCGAATGGGAGTTCTCTAAAGATTATTTTACGAGAACTAATTTGAGAGCCTTTTCAGGCGTGGCTGTTTCTGTTGTGTCTTTCAGAATCCCAAGCTATTCCCTTTTTGCGACAAAGTATCTTAATTTCGGGAGTCATCCAGGGCCATCTGGGAATATTTTTCTTCTGAGGAATATTCTTCTTCACAGAAGAAATCGGGGCTTCCTTTAACTGGTTCCAGTTATCGTTAACTGAAATATGGAAGCGGTTCTCACATAAGAAGCTGTCTCGAAATGTTCCAGTCTGAGGTTCCAGTATTTCGCCTCATTCCTTCAAGAATTCCTTTCCTGCATAGGAAGACAAATTTATTATTATTATTATTATTATTATGCCGCTTGTCTGAAAGGCTCACTCTATAAGTAACCGCACAATGGTCACTCCTGCCTGGGTGAATGTCCAAATCAATAACCAGGTCTGGGGTGGTTGTCAGGGTTAGATCCCGGGGTCAGGTCCAGTATGTTTTCATTCCTAGTTTATTTAATTGTCATCGGAGTCGAAAAGCTGGCACTGACGAAATCCGGCTTAGTTTACTTAGAGATGTACAGCAGGTTTGGCCGTACTAACAGGTTTTCTCAAATGATGTCTGGTGTGTTGAAATCTCCATTTGGTAGGAATTCGGGTGATGGTCAATGAAATTTGTCAATGATCTGTGTACCATTTGTAGACGATTCATGAAATTTGTTATGATCTCTGTGCCATCTGTAGACGAATTGCATCAAGGGACAAAACTCCATATAGCACACTCTAACCCTATTACAATGATTATCTCTCGAACAACCTACTATGTGATCCAACCTAAGTCAAGGGTTAAAAAACAGCTCTCTCTCTCTCTCTCTCTCCTGCACTTTGTCTATTTCTCGCTGGTTCCCACTCCTGCCGAAACGAAGTGCAAGAGCAGGTCTCTGTCTCTCTCTCTCTCTCTCTATAGCCGGCCTCGGTGGCTCAGTTGGATGCGCCGTCCGACTGGAGACCAGGAGGTCGCGGGTTCAACCCCCGCCGAGGTCGGCAACATTCTTTCGTGGAGATTGATCATGAAATATTTTCTACGGTCATTCTCTCCCTTCCGCTGATTCAAGAAGGGCAGTTGTCAGTTTCTGGCGAAAGAATGTGCACAATACTGGTTAACCGCTTAGAGGACTAAGCCTGCCCAGTAAACGTGTGGTTAGGTAAACTGACCGCGCTCGACATGACCCCATTGGGTTGACTGGGCCGTAAAACCTCAACACAAACAAAACTCTCTCTCTCTCTCTCTCTCTCTCTCTGTATATTTCCCATTTTGGTTTTAACTGAAAGATTACTTTATTGTAGCTCATAAGAATTAATGTGAGCACTGTTATATAACACTTTAATTAACTAATGGTGTGGGTTTAATGAATTGACGTTATTATACAAATCATCTCAAATCAATCGAACCATGTTTTCATGGTACAGTGAAAATATGGTGTATCATTCGAAATTGTTAATATCTTTTGATAGACTTTAATTGATTTGAACAATAACACTGTTCTTTCATATCTATTGCGGTCGGGCGTTTCTATTTTCAGAACAGTATGCGTGCAAAACAATGAAAGAGAGAGAGAGAGAGAGAGATAAAATGGCTTGTCTATGATATGATTTTCATAACCCCCCCCCCTCCCCCCCCCAAAAAAAAAAAACAAAAAAAAAAACAAAAAAAAAAAAACAGATACATGTATGTTCTAGTGACCATTGATTCTCTGAGACAGAGCTGGTCACTATATATATAAGCTTCACTACTGTAAAAAAATACATGTATAAGACTGTATATTTTACTGGGCTTGGCTTTTATACCCCTAGAAGCCAGGACCTCACCTAGAGAAAGCTATCAGTGAGGACCTCATCTGGAGAAAGCATATAGAAAAGGGTGCAGGACAACTCGCCCTAAAGACAACTTGCCCCAAGACAACTCGCCCACAAAAAAAAAAAAAAAAAACAAAACAAAAAAAACTCGCCCCAAAGACAACTCGCCCCAAGACAACTCGCCCACACAAAACTCGCCCCCAAGACAACTCGCCCCAGGTTCATAAGACAACTCGCCCCATTTAGAAAGTATTTCGCTCCAGACTGGTATTAGCACATTATGATGTGTCAAAGCCTATTCTCAGGCGAAAAAAAAAAAAAAAAAAATAATAAATAGAAAAATATATTTCAAAACATCGTCTGCTGAATTTTTATCCAGCGTCCTAAGCGTTTAAATGCATAAAAAGCGACTACATTCATAAAAGGTAAAGAACAAAATAATTACAGTGCCTGTATCACACAATCGTTGCGTGTGTTTCTAATTAGTGTCACAATCTATGTTTGAAGCGGAAATAAGAAAAAAATATCTTAGGTTATCGCTAGACAAAAATAATTTCTACTGACTTAAAAGACAGCATTACATTGCATTGACACGTGATAGATAGATAGATAGATAGATAGATAGATAGATTTGTGTTTATTTGTTTGTGTTGGGGTTTAACGACACGTCAACCCTTGTGGGTCATTTTGTATCGTCTCCCAGAGAAAGAGAGGAAAGTGATAGAAGAGATAATAGTAAAGATGAAAGAAAGGGACAGGAGAGAAAGCGGAAAATGAATGAAAGTGAAGAAACTGAAGAAATAATAGCATTCCCCACTACCCGTACTTGCTGAAAGGACGCCCCGGTGAAGTGATAGATAGATAGATGTAAGGAGCCCGTTCGCAAAGTCGGATTTATATGAGGAAAAGTGGAGTTTGCAGAATTTTAGTTTACATTATTTTTCCTATTTTTTCCCTCTTAAACCAGTACCATTGCATAGATCTGTAGATAGACAGATAAATAGACAGATAGATAGAACAATAATCACTTATTAGTCGTTTAAGTGTCCTTTGAAGATTAATTGCCACCACACGAAAACAACCAAAGCAATTTAATTTACCTTAGTATTGAGGATAATTGGCCCCAATAATGTAATAATTACAAAAATGGATACTGTTGCGCAATGTGAAATTAAAAACAAACCAAAAAGGTTTTACCCGGTTAAACAGGCTTTTGGGCATGCATGTATTATCCCGCCTGCATAATCTCTGTTTCAATGAAAGGGAAATTTAGGAGGAATTTTATGTAATATATAATATTTAAGTGTTTCGAATATTTAAGTATTCCGATTTCGTCTGATCAGGGCACCGAGTTTATAACAATTTGAGTTGATCCAATACTACTCTCCCTTTGATCATTATCCGAAAGTCGGAGGTGTTTGACATTAGTAATGTCAGTGACATTTAGGGTTGCGACATTTGGAACGTCATGTCCCTGATTGTCATTCATACATTATTATCATTTGTGTATGTATGAAAATGGAGCTTGCATATGCTATGACGTTAAGCGGACGACGTTGCCGACGGTTAGCAGGCGCTCATCATCGACCGCGTCAACGTCATAAATAGGGATAGAGGTCGCGTATGAGTCACGTCGACGTCAGTGATGGGTATATCATGGCGTCGAATATTCAGCTGCGACGTCAATGACATCACTCACTTTATACGGTGACGTACGTCATTGTAGACGAGCGACTACTTGCAGGATTCAAATATAAAACATTGGTTGAGTCAAGACCATGTAATTGATTCCAGAGGACGTGAACTTCTATAGATTTATGTATCGAAAGTCGGATGCGTATTTTCAATGGCAGATCCTTTTGAGACTCCCAAGGCATGTATACATCATACAAATATAATGGTAACAGTGTTGTTGATTATATGATAGCGTCAGAAAACTTATAAACACAAATTTTGTATTTTAATGTTGGACTTAATATCCCTCGATTATCTGACCATTCTAAACTTAGCTGCAGAATAATGGCAAATTATTGCTTGGAACCAGGCACGGAGAAACTTTTCAAACCACCACCCAAATATAAATGATCAAGCTTATCTGCCAGTGCTTTTCAAGATGCTCTATGCACAAAAAATATCAAACTGAAAATAAAAGACCTTGAGAACTTTGACCATGATTCATCCGTAGATCTTTTATTTAGAAAACTTCATGACGTCATTTTAAGTGCGGTTGATTTATCATTAAAAAAGAAATCTAACAAAGTTTCAAAACGTCGATTGTTCAAAAAGTGGTTTACCGAGGCACCTTTTTTGGATTTGAATCTATGTATATCTAATGGTACAGTTTCCACCAAAATTTATGATAAACGGGACGATTTTGATTTTGATATAGTCAAGTTCCCTTTTCTGGATGGCGATGTCCCCCGGCGTACCTCATATGGGGTATACATATCTCAACTTATAAGATTCGCCAGAGCTTCTTCAAATCTTAATGACTTTAACTACCGTAATAAAACCCTTTCTGCCAAACTTCTTAGGCAGGGCTATCGTTATTTTAAACTTCGTAAGGCGTTTTCGAAATTTTATCGCAGACACAGTGCCTTGTTAGAAAAATATAGCGTCAGTCTGAAAACACTTCTGCAACAAGATATATCGGAACTCGAATTTTACGGTGACTTAGTGTACAGATTTAGAAAAATTGTAGGTAAATCTAACTTTTCGGAGCAATTCAGAAAACTTATTAACCGTTATAAAAGAATTGGCTATAGCCTGGATATTATGCGGCAGACTGCATGCCTAGTTGTCAACCCAATCATTGTTGATGGCTATGCTTCACTCTTTAATTGCACCACGGCGGTTCGGGCCTCAGACTCAATGACGGCCTCTTCGTAAACCTTTAACCAGTGGGTTGGGGCTTGACGATATGTCTTTGGCTTGGCCCGCCGTGGTTCAACTATTGGTTTTCATTTACTCTGGCATACAGTAGAATTAGCCATGAGTACTCGTCTTTGTTTATTATAGTGATTAATTTGATTTTTATGTTTTCGCTTTGATGCATTGACTGAGTTGGGAGCCTTTATGCGAACCGAATTTTTATGTATTTCTGTATTAAGAGTAGCATTTGGACCCAGGGTGATGTTAGCTGGCTGTGAAAGTGCTTTGGACCCCGCGGTGGTTTGCTCTACCGACCGTTCTTAGGCGGTGGTCCCGGTGTTAGTCTTACTCTTTGTTGCTTTATGGTTTATTCTACGAGGCGATTTGTTATATGTCTTTCCGTGTGTCATTTTGTTCTTTGTTCTTGTGTTTTTCAGTCCTTTTAGTATTGCGATTACCTCGCTTGGGGAAGAGAGAGCTAATCTTAGTGCTTTTCGTACGTTTATTCGGTTTGTGCTTGTTTAGATTTGTCGGTTTCCTCTTCCTCTTGGGGTCTGGGAAGGGTTGCGGTTTGTGATTGTGGCACTCCCTGGACTTTTCTCTTACCTTTTTTGTATTTAGATTTGCATCGAATGCACAGAATGCTTGATCAAAAAGGACAATTGTATGCTACGTTTCCAAATGATCCACACATTTGCGGCGCCAACTATAAATTTAGAAAACAATATGTAAAGCTTTGTAAGCAAAAACGAAGAACTTACAAGTCAGAAATTTTTTGGAAAGTTAGAAAAGCTTCATGATAATGATCCAAAATCATACTGGAAACTGCTGGAAAATTTAAAGAATGAAGAAACGGTAATCACAGAGCCTCCAGTCTCAGCTAGTGAATGGGTGGACCATTTTTCAAATTTGAATACAATACATGAAAGATTTAATGACAGGGTACAGGAAATTTCCAGTCTTTTAGAACACCAAGAAACCATCAGTGAGTTCTGTGAATTTGACTTTAGAATTAACATAAAGGAATTATTTGATTCGGCAATTTCTCTTAAGAGTAATAAAGCTGTAGGTTTCGATTCAGTATCTAATGAAATGTTGAAATGTGGGTTTAATCAATTGCAAAATTGTCTTATTAAGGTCTTCAATAGTATTCTTTCTAAGTAATGGAACTTATCCTATGGAATGGAAAAATGTATATATTACACCAGTTCATAAAGGGGCTCTTCAGATCATCCAAACAACTACAGAGTGATTTCAATACTTTCATGTACAGCTAAATTGTTCAATGCAATATTAACTAAAAGACTGGACACTGTCTTCGATAAAAATGATAAAGAGATAAGTCCTATGCAG
Source organism: Anodontia alba (assembly GCA_964016985.1). Classification (NCBI taxonomy): domain Eukaryota; kingdom Metazoa; phylum Mollusca; class Bivalvia; order Lucinida; family Lucinidae; genus Anodontia; species Anodontia alba. Next base: position 44,084,285 of record OZ024826.1, read on the forward strand.
GTTGGTTTTACAAAGAAAGCTAGAACCTCAGACCATATGTTTGTTTTCAGAACGTTAATAGAAAAATATACAAAAGATTACAAGGGTAAGTTATGTACATGCTTTATTGATTTTCGGAAAGCTTTCGATAGAGTAGAACACAATATTCTATTTTACAAACTCAGGCAAATAGGAATTTCTCGAAACTTTTATAACATTATAAAGGACATGTATGCTAATAACTCACTAAGTGTATAAATGAAGTCTGGTTTCACCCAATCATTTCCTTCAAACATTGGTGTCCGACAAGGTGATACTTTAAGTCCTGATCTTTTTAAAGTGTTCATAAATATTTGAAATATTTGATAGTTCTTGTGATGGCGTTGACATAGGTACTTATCACTTAAATTGTTTATTATATGCAGATGATGTTATTTTGATGTCCAAATCTGAAGCAGGTCTTCAGAATTGCATAAGCAAACTTGGAAAATATTGTGATGACTGGTATCTAGAAGTTAATTATGATAAATCAAAGGTTAAGTTTTTAATAAAGCAGGCAAATTTTATAAAACGAAGTTTACCTACAAAGACCAAAAATTGGAAAGTGTCAGAGAATACAGATATTTAGGTGTATCGTTTGCTATTTCTAGATCATTTTCTTATGCATCATCGGAGCAGTATAAGAAAGGGCTAAAAGGTTTCTTTAAGCTCAAAAGTATATTTGGTACCTCATTCCCGAACATTAATGTGGCCTTACATTTATTTGACCATACCATTAAACCTATACTTAATTACGGAAGTGAAGTGTGGGGATCGTGTTCAAGAAAATCTCATGATTCGACTCGGTCAGTTGATACAATTTATAAAGATTTACATGAAGAAAAATTACATATACAATTTTGTAAGCATATCCTCGGAGTTCATACAAAAGCTTCTAATATGGCAGTCCTTGGTGAATTGTGCCGTTTTCCCCAGTATAATGATATTTGTGAAAATATAATTAAGTTTTATTTGCATGTGAAACAAAACAGTTCTGATTCATTAGGGGGACAAACATTAGAGGTTAGTAAACAACTGCATAATGATGGTTATAAATCTTGGTTTACTGGCGTTACAAGTATTTTAAACGAAACAGAACTTGATGAATGACACTATATAGTCAGATACAATCTACGAAGTCTATACAAAAATATTTGGTCGACTAAATTAAATGAGGAAGCTATTCAGAAACAGGGTAAACTTCGAACATTTACATTATTTAAATCAAAGTTTCAGACAGAATATGTAAATTTTGTAAAATAGATCAAATAGAGGGTGAAATACACTTTTTATGCAACTGTTCGGCATATAACTTTGAAAGACAAACTTTTTTCGCTTCATTTATTACAAATATTCCAAACTTCAGGTTACTTAATGAAAAAGAGAAATTTATCTGGTTGATGACATGTGAAGATAAAACAGTTGTGCATGATTTAGCTGATTTTACCTACAAATGTTTCGAGAAGAGGAAAGAGTTTTTATCGTAGTCCCTTCTTCTAAATAACAAAGGAGTGTTTGATTTATTGAGGGTCTCTCTCTCTCTCTCTCTCTCTCTCTCTCTCTCTCTCTGTTTCTTTTATTCTGTAACGTGGGGACCATGCCTTCTGACGTGCGCCTGGCGTGGATTCCGGTTGGCCTTCCTATCCACCCGGTCTTGGCCGCAGGGGGAGGCTTGGCGTCCTTGGCTGTAAAGTGTGCCAGGTGATGACTGACCAGATTACGCGAGTTCGCCGGATGGTCTGGGTCTTCGCTGAGTGCACATGTCAATGGTACGTTTCTGACGTTATTGCTCAAATGTATGTATCGGGATCGTAAAATCGTAATACTTATTATATACTGATTGTACATTATGTGTAATGGTTCATGATTGTTGAATAAGTATCTATCTTATCTTACTGTTGACATATAACGTCGTAAAGGAGCACATACATGTAAATATAACATCTTAGTGTTCGCATAGCGAGGACTTGGATCGGTCTGTCCATTCGCGCGGACTGTTCGGAGTCTTCGATGTCTGCAGTGGAAGGTTTAGTGTCTTTGGCTGTCTTAAATGCTTTTGATGCAGATTCTGATTAGACTGCGCGAATAAGCAGGCTGATTCAAGTCTTCATTGGGCGCGCATGTCAAGGGTAACTTTGCGAACGTTTCTGCTCAAATGTATGTTTTTTTTTGTGTGTGTGTGTATGTGTGTGTTTGGTCAGAATCATACAATCGTAAGGATAACATATGTACCATGTGATTGTATACCATGTATAATGGTCCATGATTGGTGAATAAATATCTTATCTTATCTTGTAGAATAAGGGGTAGAAGGCCTCAACTTAGGTTATTATAGAACATGTCCTTAGTCTGTGTTTTGCTTATTTTTTAGTTGTGTCTTTCCATGTCTTTCCAAGGACAGTTGCTCTCAATGTGAGGTGCAGTATCTAGATTCCAAACTTTGGCGAGTAGAGGCCGCCAAACAAGAATCTAATGCGAATTGATCGACAGGAAGGAGTATAACCAGTCGGCGTTCAGTTTATCTCTATCTATCTTGTCATGATGCCATACGCCCGCGAGGACATTCTAGGCATTTGCGCTGTCGAGCAATTCAAGTGTGTTACTAGAAAAAATAAAAGCATAAACGCATGTCAGTGAATGACAAAGTATGATAGTGAAGGGGATGAAAGATGATAGGTTAAAATAGATGAGAATAGCTAAAATCAGGTTAAAAACAATCTATACTTGGGATCTTAAGACTTGACTTGCTGCAACTTGCCAATTTCAACCTTGAATATGTCAAGGCTTGGAGAGCTGACAGCGCTTTCTGGGAGGGCATTCCACTAAACGACTGCTAGTGGAAATAAAAGCACTGCACGCATAATACCCCGCCATAGCAATTATTTGTTTATGTATTAAAGTTATCGTTACAAAAATGTCTGGAAAGAAAATGACGGAGAGACAGATAACAATCCTAAACCAGATCTTGATAATATCAATGCATATAGCAAGTTTGGTTAAAAGGACTTGTCATTTATTAAAGTTATCATCCAGAAAAGAAAATATGGGCGTGTCTCGGGCAGATAACTCTGTAAAAATTTGATGAAATTTGCCCATTAGCAATTCCAAACCAGATCCCCTTAATGCCAATGCATATAGCAAGTTTGGTGAAAATTCCTTGTTATGTCCGGAAATGAAAATATGGGCGTGTCTCGGGCAGATAACTCCGTAAAAAAATGACGAAATTTGCACATTAGCAATCCCAAACCAGATCTCCTTAATGTCAATGCATATAGCAAGTTTGGTGAAAATCCCTTGTTATTTACTCAAGTTATAGTCCGGAAACGAAAATATGGGCGTGTCTCGGGCAGATAACTCCGTAAAAATTTGACGAAATTTGCCCATTAGCAATCCCAAACCAGACCTCCACAATATCAATGCACATATCAAGTTTGGTGAAAATCCATTGATGTTTACCGAAGTTATCACCCGGAAACGAAAACGGACGGACAGATGGACGGACGGATGGACGTACGACGGACGGCCAGACGGACGGACACATGGACGACCAACGTGAAACCATAATACCCCGCCACTATTGTGCGGCGGGGTATAAAAAGGATTTTTTTTTTTATAAAAGTCCTGCCTTGTGTGAATTTGCTGGAATGTCATAGAATGGCCGCAACGGGACGTACATATACCATGTTATTGACAATCTTGTATAATAAGCAGAGACGTGAGTCTGCACGTCTCTGCTCAAGAGTACGCCAACCCAAAGTTTCAAGCATGGCCGAAACACTTGCCATTCTGTCAAAGTTACAGGTGGTCCAGCGAGCAGCCTGCCGTTGGACCTTCTCAATTTGTTCGGTTTTCACTTTAGTATGGGGGTCCCAAATGGCCGCAGCATATTCGACTTGTGGCCGGACCAGGGTATAGTAGACGGCCTCTCCGGACATTTTCGTTCTGACATTTCTTTTTATGAAGTCAAGGGTTTTGTTTGCAGAGTTGGTGAATTTAAGTGATTCCGGTGTACCGGTTTATCTTGCACCCTGGGCAGCTTGCCCCCCCCCCCCCCCGGGGGTGAACCTGCCTCTGGGCAACTTGCCTCCCTGGGGTGAAGATACCCCGGGGTATCTTGCCCCCCACCCTGGGCAGCTTGCCCCCCCCCGGGGGTGAAGCTGCCTCTGGGCAGTTTGCCCCCGGGGGTGAAGATACCCCTGCCTGTGCAGCTTGCCCCCCCCCCCCCCCCCACCCCCGCACCCCAAGAAAACCTAACAGAACTTAATGCAGAAAGATTTTATTTTTTTAAAATAAAAATCCTTATAGTAGAAACACGGGAAAGCTGATCTTTACATGTATGTGCATATGCATCTTTTTCCTGATAGGAGGAAATTGAGGGCCAGAATATAGTGGCCTTAGAAGTTTGCACCTATGCCAGAAAACCTGGCAGGCTCCATTCAAAAAGACAATTTATCAGTTAATAATTGACTTTCCTATTAAACAGTCATTTGAATAATATTAATATTGACCATTAACTATTTTTCTATGGCTGGAGGTGAGGTGGGGGTAAGATACCATGGCCTAGGCAGCATGTCCCCCATCCCTAGAAAACCTGACAGAACTTTATTCAGAAAGGTTTTATTCCTTTTGAATAAAACTTTTTATGATAGAAACATGGAAAAATATGTTTTTTATGTGCATATGCATCTTTTACCTGATAGGAGGAAATTGAGGTCCAGAATATAGTGGCCATAGAAGCTAGCAACTATGCCAGAAAACCTGGCAGACTCCATTCCAAAAGATAGTTTGTCACTGAATAGACTTTCCTATTCAGAACAGTCAGATAAATAATCATAAAATAGACCATAAACCATTCTTCTCTAAACAGGAAGGAGTGTGTGTGTGTGTGTGTGTGTGGGGCGGGGTGGGGCGGAGGGGAGTTAAGATACCGTGTTCTGGGCAGCTTTAAATCTTACACAACTTAATTCAGTAAGTTTTTTCTTCTTTTAAATAAAAATCCTTATAACAAAAACCTGGCAAAACTGATTTTTTTAATGTACATATCCATCTTTTACTGGATAGGAGGAAATTGAGAGCCTTAGAAGCTTGCACCTATGCCAGAAAACCTGACAGACTCTTTTCGAAAAGATAGTTTATGAATAGACTTTCCTATTGAACAGTCATTTGAATATTCATAATATCGACCATTAACCATTTTTCTCTAAACAGGAAGGGGTGGGGGGTAAGACACCATGGCCTGGGCAGCTTGCCACCCCGGGGTGAAGATACCCTGGCTTGGACAGCTTGCCCCCCCCCCCGCCTCAAGAAAATCTTACACAACTTAATTCAGTAAGTTTTTTCTACTTTTAAATAAAAATCTTTATAACAGAAACATGGCAAAACTGATTTTGTTATGTACATATGCATCTTTTACTGGATTGGAGGAAATTGAGAGCCTTATAAGCTTGCACCTATGCCAGAAAACCTGACAGACTCTTCAAAAAGATACTTTATCACTGAATAGACTTTCCTATTGAACAGTCATTTGACTATTCATAATATCGACCATTAACCATTTTTCTCTAAATAGGAAGGGGTGGGGGGTAAGAGACCATGGAATGGGAAGCTTGTCCCCCAGGGGTGAATATCCCTGGCTTGGGCAGCCTGATCCCTGCCTCAAGAAAATCTTACACATTTCAGTAAGTTTTTTCTTCTTTTAAATAATTTTGTTTACAAGATTTTCTGAGCTTAGAAGCAAACTTTTTGGGACACAGTAATTTGGCCTCAATCCCTTCCCGTAAAGTGAAAAAGTAGGTAAAAGGAGGTAATACTATCATTCTAATGTCTGTGCATTAGAATTTTAAGTTTAAAATGATTAAATAGCTTTTCAGATCAGAGTTTGCCAAGTTTCCAGGGGTTGGGGGCAAGCTGCCCAGGCCAGGGTATCTTCAGCCCCGGGGGGCAAGCTGTCCGGGCCAGGGTATCTTACCCCCACACCCCTGCCAATCTGAAGAAAGATAGACTATAAAAAGTAATAGGAATATTCAAATGACCTGATAAATGGGATATTGTTTTAAAAAGGTAAAAAATACCATTCTGAACTTTAATTTTGTTTACAAGATATTCTGAGATTGGGAGGAAACTTCTTGAGCCACAGTATTTTGGCCTCAATCCCTTTCCATAAAGTGAAAAAATAAGTAAAAGCAGGTACTACTACCATTCTAATGTCTGTGCATTAGAATTATAAGTTTAAAATAATTAAATAGCTTTTCAGATCAGAGTTTGCCAAGTTTCCAGGGGTGGGGGACAAGCTGCCCAGGCCAGGGTATCTTCACCCCGGGGGGGGGGGGGGGGGGGGCAAGCTGCCCAGGCCAGGGTATCTTACCCCTTATCCCAGCCTATCTGAAGAAAGAGAGATAATAAAAAGTAATAGAAATATTCAAATGACCTGTTAAATGGGAAATCGTTTTAAAAAGATAAAAATAACATTCTGAACTTTAATTTTGTTTACAAGATTTTCTGAGTTTGGGAGCAAACTTCTTGGGACACAATAATTTGGCCTAAATCTCTTCCCGTAAAGTGAAAAAATAGGTAAAAGCAGGTACTACTACCATTCTAATGTCTGTGCATTAGAATTTTAAGTTGTAAATGATTAAAGCTTTTCAGATTGGAGTTTGCCAAGTTTACAGGGGTGCGGGGTGGGGGGGGGGGGGGGGCAAGCTGCCCAGGCCAGGGTATCTTAACCCCCGGGGGGGCAAGCTGCCCAGGCCAGGGTATCTTACCCCACACCCTTGCCTATCTGAAGAAAGATAAGTAATAAAAAGTAATAGAAATATTCAAATGACCTGTTAAATGGGAAATTGTTTTAAATAGATAAAAGTAACAGTCTAAATTTAATTTTGTTTACAGATTTCTGAGCTTGGGAGGAAACTTTTTGGGCCACAGTATTTTGGCCCCAATCCCTTCCCGTAAAGTGAAAAAATAGGTAAAAGCAGGTACTACTACCATTCTAGTGTCTGTGCATTAGAATTATAAGTTTAAAATGATTAAATAGCTTTTAAGATCAGAGTTTGCTAAGTTTCCAGGGGTCGGGGGCAAGCTGCCCAGGCCAGGGTGTCTTCAGCCCCGGGGGGCAAGCTGCCCAGGCCAGGGTATCTTACCCCACAACCCTTCGTGTTAGAAGATAGGTTGTATCAAATACTGGAAATTCTCTAATGACCTGTTCAATGGGAAATTCTATTAAAAGTGATAAAATGTCTTTCTGAATTGTCTCTGCAAGGACTTCTGAGTTTGGGAGGAAAATGCTAAGGCTACAGTATCTTAGCCCCAACCTTCTCCCATAAAGAGAAAAATAATGAAAAACATACATTACTACAGTTCTGATAATTGTGTGATATACATTTGTTATAAAAAAAAAGAAAATAAATATCATTTTGAATTGAGTTTCCCAGGTTTTCTGGGGTGGGGGCAAGCTGCCCAGGGTGGGGGGCCAGCTGCCCGTGGCGTGGGGGGGGGGGGGGGGGGGGTGCAAGATAAACTGTTACACCGGCATGAAAGGAAATTATTATGGCTGTGACTACATAGAGAAATGTGTCTAATGATAAATTAAAATGAGCCCAATAAATAATTAAAATAAAATTATAATAAAACTTAAAAAAAAAATAAGACAAGGGAAAATTAAGATAAGTGCGCCATATAAACATTATTGTAAAGTGGAAAGGGAGGCAATCTCTTCACACTGGCACAGAGTTATCCTCATTTGGTTGGGTATATGCTGAGTGTATTAAATTGATTAATCAAGCCATGTTAATCAAGTAATATATCAGTATAGTTCCCCAACCGTGCCAGCGTGAAGAGATTTGCTTCAAATTGTGTGTGAAGTGTTGTATTATGTTAATGTCTGTATTATTATATGTGTTGTAAATATTATATGTAAAATAAGTTGTAAACAATCACACTTTGTTAGAGTCTTCTGTGTAGTGGTACAGTTAGGCATCGCCCAACCCGGAGCTTAATCAAATCAGGTCACCCTCGATGCGTCTTGGCCACCTATAGAGTAATGTTCAGTGTCGTTTAATTATTCCATTTTTGCATTTCGATAATTCCATTTCACCGCTTCGCAATATTTCGCAAATTAGTAGCTATTCTTCATTTCGCCCATTTTGTATATCAGCTAGTATATCACTAGTGGCGACATTTGTCATCTGCTGGTAACCTTTCAAACAGTTTAGACCCAGATCAGGCCTACCTTGTGCCTACTATGTACCTACCTTGTGCTACCTTGCGGTATTTAGTATGACCGGTATGACACACACTAGACACGACTACCGTATGAACAGTCTTTATGAAAGCACACGCATCCAGCGTGTATATCTCGGAAAAACGAAAAAGTTAAACTTTTGACAGTATTTGCACCACAGAAGCAGTTCTAATACATTTTCATGGTATTACAGACGTTTTTGTTTAATTGTATTATTCTTATTCTTTTCTTTTGTATTGGATCACCCTGAGCAAGCTCAGCTTGTAAGCCTAGACTCATGGGTTTTGACGCACTTAAGCATTATTTGACATGTCATTAAATTCACAGACAACTCCCAGTACATTTGTTTTGTGTAAGACAATCATGGACTTCTAGAACATTGTTTAATATCATTAAAATAAGTTTGCATCAACTGCCTTCATAAAAATTCCAAGTGAAATAGGACCACCATGGTGATTGTCATTTTGGTTTACACTCATATGAAATGACGCATCTAATAGGCTGCTATTTTTCTTGCAAGATAGTAATTTAAGTTTTACAATAATACCAGGACCATGTTCAGGCAGCATCATTTGTCTGTTAGAACAAAATAAAATGACAAGAATCACTGTTGAATGACACCTGTATATATTTTAAAAATCTGACCTCATTTTGCAAATCGCCACAATTTACCCCCACAATTTTTATGTCTCAGTTTTAAGGGGTAGGGCAGCTGAAGTGCTTGTTTCTCCTGCTTGCTGTACAAATTCGTCACATGTTTTAATAAAATATGTTCTAAATAGATTATTTATTATCAACAAAAATATTTTTCTTCAAATTATATAAGCTTGGCATCAAACAAATATACAGAAAATAACTTTATGAATTTCTCTTCTTCCAGTTGCAAAATATTTTCATATAAGACCTTAAGTTTTTTTGAAAAGTAATATTGTGTATGCAATAGCATTTCAACCATATATCATACTTGTGAATAAATGCATCAGGTGACACTGTAACAGACAAGCATGTTTGATTCAGATGTAGCTGATACATCTTAAAAATTTTGAGCTTCAATTCAAAGGAAAAATGTGCTTTAAATTTCTTTCAAAATGTTGATCATTTAAGGTTACATGGTTGTAATTTTCCAAGAAGATCCTAGAATTTCTACTTAAACACCTGGATGTGACCCTCTTATGTTGCTCTACCCCAATAACGATGAGGCATTACAAAAGAGTTTCTGCAAGTCCAAGAATAGGAAGAAACATGTAAGCACGTCAAATTAGATGTGCGTGAAAATACATGACAGGATGATATCTTCTTCAGCACAAGTAGCTAAAAAGAGAAGTCAACTTGATTTCACGAAAAACTTCCAAATCAAGTTTCTTTTTATGAAATCAGCCTATAAAAATAAAATTTTGGGCCACATGTAGAGGGGTAACGATTCACCGAAAGTATGGTTCACCGCAGTACGAAGCTGGCGGTTCGGTTCACGGTCCGTTTTTGGTATACTGGAGTACTCAGTTCTCGATAGGTTAACAACGGAAATGTCGCTAAAGTGGGTTATGGAAAGGACTCAAATACCTACTACAATTATGAGATACTTGCATCATTTTACTTTACATTCGCAATAAATTTCAGTCATTTTGACACATTTACGGTTGATCGGATACGATAAAGTTTATGAGGTCAAACTGAACCAATGAAACACAGCGTATTATGTTCTCGATAGGAATTTTCCATGACATCATAATCTCGCGTGGAACCATGAAGTTAAAAACAAGGTATGGTGGCTTACGTGTGACATTCTGCTGAACATTACCCACGCAGAAAAAAATAGATATAATGTTTTGCTGTGCATGACAGATATCTTTGAAGATAGCTTTACATAAAAACTGACAATTATTTAACACTTACAACTAACCACTTTATGACAACTACTATAAAAATAAATAAAATTGATGCAGAATGAAACAAAACATGACGATTTCAAAGCATTTATAATTAGCAAAAATTACCTTTCAATTCCCGGTCGATTCATGTAGATTCTGCTATGTGACAAGCTTTATTCTACTCAGCCAATCCATCATGAATGCATTCTTTGGTTTCCAATCTTGACATGATTTTTTTTTTTTTTAATTTAGTTGAGTAAAAGTCACAGGATAAACTTAACAGTTAATTGAATAGTTATTAACACTTAAATTCTTAACAACTGAAATGCTAACTTCAACAACAAATACACAGCTTTGTTTCCATGATAATTTTTAACAGCAAGGGCATTTAAATGGTGTGTTCTTTCTCACAACACTAACAGGAGTACAGTACTTGAGATGCACCCAATGTCCACAAATGTCACAGCTTGCCCATTGAGTAAATGTTATCTGAGTGCTTCTCTAGACTGTGCATAAAAACGTTTGCCAGGGTTCGAAATTAACAGTAGCAAGTAGCAAATTTTCTACCTGAAAATTCAGTTTGCTACCTGGTAAAACTGTTGGTAGCAAAAAGTTGCTACCTGGTATAGTGCCCTGAACACTATCAGCTTTTGTGTTGTGAATGTCCTCAGTGCAAATTAGGCTTGTTGTTTCATGTGAATTGTCTGCTAAGCAGACAGTTCACATGTATGTCAATCCTGATTTTTGCTGAAGTAGAAAAATACTTTGAAAATGCTGTCTGCTAAATATGCTTAGCTTGTGAAGGTTTAACCCATGACACGGGGGCAACATCTTTTGCTGCCATGAAGATGCATTTTGCTACCTACTTTTAGACCAGGTAGCAACTACTTGCTACTTATAAAAAAAGTTAATTTCTAACACTGGTTTGCACACACAACATTTATCCTGATCGGGTATTTGTGATTCTGATTCTTCTTCCGACTCCAACTCTGAAGATGATGATAACAGATTAATATGAGATGGTCCAGGCTGAGGAGAATAAAGCTTGTCTGGCTTATTGATCTTTTTGGCTTTCTAAGCAGAGTGCGTCATTGCTTTCCTACTGGAGGAGACGGTTGAAGCAGTGTTCTTTTGTTTAGTTGCTTGCATCTGTTTGCTACCTTTAGATTCTTCCATGTATTTCTTAATTTTATTAACAGTTTCTGTTTCAGTTACTGCTTTACCACCTACAACAGAATTAATATTTCTTCTCTTAGCTTTTGTTACTTTTTTTTTCACATCACCACCAACTTTCTCAAAGAAATGCTCTACCTGTTCAATTGATGTTGAGATATTTCTGTTGTTATTGTTCTGTTCACTCTCAGTTACCAACTTTGTAGGATTTACAACTTTTGTAACAATTTCAGTTTTGTTATTCATATGAGTAGAATCTTCAGCTATGGTATCTTGAAAATCTTCATTGACATAGAGTGTTGATGGGGCGATCTTGCAATAAAGATATCATTTCAGATGGTTCTTTCAGAGGAAAGATGCCTGCTTCTTCAAAGGCTGAACGGAGGTTTCTGGGAGACAGTGCTGCTGTGTATGCTTTGCAGGCAAGTCTGCAAACATCATACTTGGTGACAACTCTGCCTTGATTTCGTGAAAACGCCTGACACTCCTGGTTATACTTAATCTGGAAAGGGCCAAAACACCCAATATCCATAGGCTGAAGTATATGTGAGCAGTGTGGAGGAAGTACAAATAAGATGATGTTGTTCATATTTGCCCACTCAATAAGTTATATTGAAAAGTGACTTTTATGTCCATCATACAACACTAAAATTGGCTGAGACTCATCCCTACCTTGAACATATTTTAAGAAATGCTGCTGAAGATATGTTGTAAATACGTCAGTGTTTGACCAGCCGGACTGTGTGACAGTACCATCAGCAAAATAGATTTTCCCTTCCATTAGGTCGGGTAGCATCCGCTGGCCTAGGAAAATAAAATATGGTGGAATTTGACTCCCCAATGCATTGCCAGCCCCAATAACAGTCACGGTTTTAGTTCTTTCTCCCATAACAGTCTGTGGATGGTATCCCTTTCCTGCAACTACATTCTGTGGCCTATACTCAGTGTTTATCCCTTTCTCATCTAAATTGTAAATGTGCTGCAGCTTGTCTTTTAGGTCATATTTCAACATGATTTTATTTAATTCTATAAAGTAATTGTTTAATGATTCTTTTGATGCACTTTTTGCTCGCTGCTCAGACACTGGAGGGTTTTACAACTCTTAATTCTGGCCACCGTCCAATGAAACTATAAAACCAGTTCATGCTAAACACTTTCTCATCCTTACCTCGTTTACCCAGGTATATTGCATAATCAGTGGCCATATTTAAAATTTCTGCTCTTGTATACCCATACCCAACATAAGCCATTTCTTTTATATGTTCCACTAACTTGGCTTCTTCAAATTGATTGAGCACTGGGGCTGGTCCAGATGAAGTGGTATCCATGAATCAGGGTTCAAATTTAACTTTTTTGACAGCTTGCTAAAATTAGCAAGTCACATTATTTTTTACTTGCTAAACCTTTCAGCCAACTTGCTTTTTCACACTTGTAAACACTGTTAAATGTGGCTTTAAACCTTAGCACTCTGGGTAAAAATTTCAGCAGACATATTAAAATATTTTTCTTATTTTTCCCAGAAAACAGGTTTTGACATTACATGCAAATTGTCTCCATAGGAGACAATTTGCATGTAATGTCAAAACCAGTTCATGCTAAACACTTTCTCATCCTTACATGTACCTCGTTTACCCAGGTGTATTGCATAATCAGTGGCCATATTTAAAATTTCTGCTCTTGTATACCCATACCCATAGGAGACAATTTGCATGTAATGTCAAAACCTATTTTCTGGGAAAAATAAAAAAAAATATCGTCATTGCTTTTGGAAAAGAAATTGCAGAACTTCAGCAACAGTGCCTCAGGTTCCACCAGTTAAAGAGAGAGAATCTTTCCAACTTGCTAGAATTAGCAAGTGATGGAAATTGCAGCTTGCTTTTTGAGGAAATTAACTAGCATTTAGCAAGTTAGCAAGTGCTAAAATTGATCCCTGATGGATATCCTATTATCGACCCTATCTCCCTAGGTAGTAAGTGTAACACCATAAAACTTTGCTGCCTTATACACTGGAACCTTGTCCTCCATACACACCTTGTATGCTGATGTCAGCTGAGTTAGTGAATACTGCCTCAGCTTGGCTCTTTGGCTGACAAGAGTAAGCTTAAAAGAGAAAAGTGAGAACCTTTTTACAGTTTGGAATAGAAATTTTCAGACTTATTCTAATTTCATTATATATTATATATTAAATGTATGCATGAATATGAATAAAATGTTTTTATTCATATTCACAAACGCATTCAATTACTGTAAAAGCAACAACAACAACAAACTCTTGTCAAAACAGTGCTAAATACATTTGTCAAGATCATGGTCAAAACTCTGTTAATTATAATGCTGCAACACTTTCATGACTGTATATTTATTGTGTCTTTATGCATAAATGTAATACTTTAAGAGTGTACACTTGAGGCTGTTCATGGAAACATGTGTAGAAATTAATGCAAATTAAAATTGTTAACATAGAAATCGTAAAAACGAGATACTTTTAAGCTTCCGTACTTTTTTTTCCGGGCGTAATCCCGCCAAAATGTCATTGGCTATTTTAAGTAATGGGAAGCTTCTGCAAACACCGAGTAGCGTCGGTAGCAACAGAAATTTCTTTGCGAAATTATAGACGATATAAGTCAAAGAAAATTTGGTAATAGTGAAAAACAGGTAGAAAAACATGAAAATAAAGTAAGGATTTATTTTTTACCTTTATTCGAAACATTTTCTTCTAGAAATCTTTGATAATTGCTAGCTGTCAAACAGTTGACACTTCCCTATTTACATTCGGCTGTGTTACGTCAAAATCTCGGAAAAAGCACGCGACAAAGAGAGCTATCGAGAATAGGAGTATGTCGAGAACATAATACGGGACGATAATTTCGGTTCGGTTCACCCAAAAAAATTTCTTCGAAACACAAAATTAAGAAAAAAAATAGCAGAGAAACTGCTTAAATGTTGTTTTTATGTTGAATCTTATTTAATTTTGCTTTATTGATGCATTAATTATCGATATAAGCGTCTTCTTTCACCTTACGACAACTACTGTATTCCGTTCTGCTAAATAGCACTCGCAACAATAAACTGTTCTGCCCATAAAAATATCTCAATTTTTGTGAAAGAAATATTGTTTTAATGATTTTATCTTCTGTCTGTCTGATTAAAAGTATGTAAGTATCACGATACGTATCGTATCGTGAGATAGGTGTATCGTTACACCCCTAGGCACATTATTAATTTCATCTTACTATAATTCTTTTAATACACTACTGATCAAAATTTCATGAAAAAATATTGTATTTTGGGGTTGATTATAAGCAAAATTGTGAATTTTTGCCAAGAAAGTATACCTCGAAAAATCGGTTTCTTTGAAGAAATCAGCCTATAAAAATAAAGTTTCTGGACACAAGCAGAATTTCTTTTTACTATATTACTCGGTATGTATTTATAAACTCAGTGCTCCAGCTAGCCCCATATAGAGGGGCGGGCCACCCCTCTTGTCCTCTCCTGCTGCCCCTCTGCCCTTCTGAAGCTGCCGTCTGCCTTATTTGAACTCCAGACATAAATCCCTACATTTTGCTGAAAATTTCATGAAAATTGGACAAAAATTAAAGTTATCAATGTGCAAAGGTCAGTTTTCCAGTGCAGCTCAAGTGTTTTTTCCAAATTTCCCCCGAGCTGGTGGGGAGTAGATTCAAGTGGGAAGGATTAAATTTTAGTATCCCAGGGTGGTTTCACCCGGGTCGTTGGATCCGCTGCGTTCCCGCGGTAAAAATCGCTTGATAAAATTACTTTCGAACAGGTAAAATTTGGTGCGATTATGGCAGGCATTTGAAACAGCCGCGGGGGCCATGCAGTGTTTCCACGATGAAGTGTGAAAGCTATTTCCAAAGGGGCGTGGCTAAAGCCAGTTGTACTTTTTGGCATGTTTCAGTTGAACAGGGTCAAACTGCCTACTTGATCAAAATCAGTCCTTTCAACGCAATGTGTGACAGCAATTAACAAATTTTGATTGTCAGCATTCCCATTCATCATGAGCGTACAGAATTGTTGGTATCTACGCATACACAAAATGTACCGTCAATTTGGTGCATAAATTGCAATATTCTTACGTCCTGCTTGAATCAGTTTTTGCTCATTAGCATCCTTTTGAATATTAATAAAGCATCGAAACACTGCGATTGCCGGCGGACAATAACAAATGCGTACGGCCAGTGCTTAGAAACGGATAGAGGAGTTTTCCAAATTGCCCCATTCTGATTTCCCAAAATTAGGTTTATTCCCTTGTTCTTGTGAAATATGTTTGGGTGTTCCCTTGGTCCACAGAAAACCCCAGTAGCCCCATTCACTGTTCGAGCACATAACATGGGCCGCAACAAAGCTCCATATGAAAAAGTACCAGATTCTGTGGCTTAGTCTGGTCCAGCCAACAAGTGGGCACAGCATGGTCATTTTTACCTACTGTGCCATAGAAAACAAAACAAACACTCAAATCACAAAGATAATCAAACATCTGCCCCCAGTCCACGAATTAAGTATTTATATTTGGTATTCCTGTAACTGCCTTTTCCTGTGCAACAACGGCATGCACTCAATATAAATGTCGTACTGTGGTAAAAGACCGGGAAATTCTCACTTGTGTGCAGCAACCGCACGTGTCAGTATAAATTTACTTAAAGGGGCGCTTCTGCTAACAAAGAGGCATTCTAATGCACTTGCGTATGTAACGTGACGTCTGATTGGATAACGTCAAAAATTTGCGACGGTATATTCTGCGATATACTGTCGCAAATCCGACGTCATCACGTAACGTCGCTTCTCATTGGCTGGCATTTGGTTTTACGCAGCTCACAGCACTTGCTGTTTTGTGCAAATAGTACATTTTTTCAATAGAAAAAATGAATAAATGCATTAGAATGGGGATAACTGCATCAAATTTGTCATTTGGGGAGGTAAATCGGCGGTTTTACGGTCGCAAATTACGTTTTACGGCGACGCTGATGCGTCGCCGTAAAACGAAATTTCCGACCGTAAAACCGCCGATTTACCTCCCCAAATGCCAAATTTGAATGCAGTTATCCCCTAATTGAATCAATAAGACGGCTCATATGAAAAGGATGTCTGTCGCACAAAAACACACTTTACGAACGCAACGGGCCATAGATGCTGATGACAATTCAAATGAGTGAGTTTTTTTAAGTCCTACTAACAGCTAAGTCATATGGAGGTGTGGACCTTGGTTTAAAGTCCCACATGAAAGTTTGAGAAGCATGGGATCAAACTCATGACCCCTGGGTGACATGGCGAGCAGCTTTACCACTACACCACTGAGGCACCCTTTCCCAATATTTCAACCTGTTAAATATCTAATAAAAGGACTGCAGACATTTCACCATGCCCCACCACTGCACTTACATCAAGCAAGTGCCATAACTCTGTTAATAAATTAAGTTTTAACTTCATAATACATTAACCTATAGATAATGTGCTATTCTATTCTGTTTTCACACCTTCCACAGAAAAAACGACCTTTCAGTCGTTAATTAAAGTCTTAAACCAGAAGGTCCCTTAGGCAGTTACCTGTGTGACGTAACTCTTCCCGCTCAATTGACCACGTGTCAGTTTCTTTTCTGTGGACAAAGAAATTCAACAAGGATTATTTACCTGTGATAGAAATTTGGATTATTTCTTTCCTCACGGATAAATTTATGTATCCTTGTGTTTCTTTTGTTTATTTATCACTCCTTTCACTTTCTGTGTTATTATTTAAATTTTTCAATTTTCGATTTCATGTATTTTTGACTGGTCTTTTTCCACATGCGTTTTGGCGACTCTCGCTTTTCGGCACAACGCTCGTGCGCGATCGGTTCGATAGTCGTGTTTATATATGTAGAATATTTTTGTTCTTTTCGTTCCAGGTTATTCAGCAATTACGATATGTTTTTTTCCTGGACTTTTGTTTGCAGAGATCTTCAGTTGGCTAAAGATTCTCATGGTGGAGAAGCTGATTGTAAAGAACTTGTCAACCCTTGATGGGTTATAAGACAATTCTTTACTGATGGGAGCCCCACCCCATATGGCTGTACTGCCGGGGTAAGACCCATCGAGGTGGCATCTTTGGGTACTTAGTATCCTATAAAGTCTAAGTCCACCAGTCACCAGTCACCAGTCATCCAGTCACCAGTCACCAGTCACCAGTCAACCAGGCTCCAGTCAATCAGCTTCACCAGTCACCAGTCAATCAGGTGCCAGTCAACCAGGCACCAGTCACCAGTCATCCAGGTGCCAGTCAACCAGGCACCAGTCACCCAGTCACCAGTCAACTAGTCTCCAGTCAATAATTTAATTATTTTCTGGAAAGACTTAGTTTCTGACATATTTCACCGGACAAAATAGTCACGTATACTAACTTCCGGTCATTATGTCTAATTATTAAAAAAAAAAAAAAAAATTTTCACTGGGCAAAGTATCAGTAATATTTCTGATACTTATACCCGGTCATATTATTATATTATTTCTGATTTTTCACCAGGCAAACTTTTACAGAAAGTGTCTGGTCAATTTTTGCCTAATAATTAATTATCTTCGGGAAAAAGTTTCGAATACTTGTGCCCGCTCAGTTTTCATATATAATCTCCCTTTTTCATCGGACTAGAGTTACGAATACTACTATCCGATCAATTTGTCAAATTACTTGTAACTTTACCGGGC
The DNA here is from genome assembly GCA_964016985.1 of Anodontia alba. NCBI lineage: Eukaryota > Metazoa > Mollusca > Bivalvia > Lucinida > Lucinidae > Anodontia > Anodontia alba. The sequence continues at coordinate 44,102,279 of OZ024826.1, forward strand.
AACAGTTACGAATATTAGTGTCCGGTCATTGTGTCGGGTAACTAGTGTCAAAATAATGATTACTAATTCCCGAACAATCTATTATCGTTCATAGAGCTCCATTCACGTTTAAGTCAATGGATATAGGTTATTAAGTGAAATACATAATAACTTTTTATACAAAAAAATTCTGTACAGTCTTTCCCAAATCAGACTAGAATTTTTAATATTCCATTGACTTATTATAGGTGTGTAATTCCATTAATATTTTAAATTAACTTATGTTTTATCTCTTTTATCCGCTAGAAAGAGTTAAACTTCCGACAATAACAAAATTCTTACCGGGCAGCAGTTCGTAGACTAGTGCCAGGTCATTCAAATGATGTTTTATCTCTTTAATTCGCTAGACAGCGTTTAAATTCCGGCTCTAACGAAAATTTCATCGGGAGGCACTTCGTAGAGTAGTGCCAGGTCATTCTAACGAAATTCCACCGGGCAGTAGTTTCGTAGACTTTGTGTCGGATTACTAGTATGTTCCAGGCTCAACATATATTCATATATAACCTCTATAGACATGTATAGTCTTGGATTATAGGTTATTGAATGACAGCGATGGGTTCTAATACCTAGTAGCCATTTATATTGTTGAATTCTGTCCAGTTACTTTTGAACTTGACTTAAATTCTATATATATATTTATTATTGAAAATGAATTAAGAATTATCGGTTACGATCAAATTCGCAATTCATTCACTAAGTGTAGAAGATACTTCCAGCTATAATTATATCTCGTTTGTTCGCTACAAAGAGATTAACTTCTTACATATTCACCTTATTCGGCTCTAGGGCAAAGGTGAACTATAAAACTATCGTTATTTATAAGAAGAAAAATATACACGAAATATAAAAATTTTTCTTCTTTCCTCCCCTGTTTTTCTTCTACATGCTCCGATATGTAATCAGCATGTAATCTAAGGAGTAAATTGACAAGAAAGTAGCAATCGATCTTTTCTACTTTCTATTAATTTTTCATTCTTAAGGTATCGGAAATTTACACCAACCAGATAAATAAATTAACAGTTTATTTATTTATTCGCTACCTCTCTAGATTACTACGATTTAAAATTCTAGTTGAGGTACATATTTTCCTTTTGCCTTTTCTACATGGAAAATAGTTGATCCGATAAGCTATTATTCTATTTTATACTATCTTTTGATTGATTATATTAGAGTCTAGGTCAGTCGTGCTCTGTCTAAACTCTGCTATAAAATAATAAATAAGAAAAAAATCTTATATTTAGGCATAGATATAATTCGATACGTTCTTTACTTTGCCTGTTTTATTTTTTCGTCTGGATCATTTAAGACTACGATAGCAATATACCAGATATTTTTGCCTCAGTAAGAATCTATTACGCTGAAGATTCTTCATATTGGAATAATAATTTTATTATGATTATAGTTCTAGACCCAATTAATCCTCGTATATTATAGGTCTACTTTATCTTATTGAGGAATAGTTTTGCTTCGACTAGCTCTATACCTCTAATATTTTATTTATAACTAGAGTCCATGTCAATCAAAATTTTCTTGCACTTTGGTATTGACAATGGATACATATTTAGTAAAGGCATTAATTATTCAGTACGTGACAGATTATTATTGCCTAAATTAGATTTTATATACAATACTTTCCTTTTGATATTTTGTTTTATTGACTTTGTAACTATTCAGAAACTGCCAAAGTCAATCATTTCCTTCCTCTAAACTTACTGAAGCTCTAGATTATGTTGATATATATTTTTGATATATGCTTAGAGGTTAATTAACGAGAGTTTTCCTCATAATAGCAGATATTATTATAATTATATTAATCAATCTATAGTCTAGGCTTAAACAAAAGGGAAAACATCCTTAATTATTAGTATACGAGCCGGTAAAGAATTAAGACACTCTTAATTATCTCTTTACCCCTCCTTTATGTTTACATTCGTTAAAGGGATCATAGTAATTCTCGCTAAGAGTTCAAGTTCAGTTTGCGAATAATGCAAAGATTAATATCTTGATTTCCAGTCCGCATCAAAAATGGTCTATATATATAGATAAATATCTTTCCGAAACTGGATATTTATTTATTTTTCCACACAATAAGTCATTTCAAGATGTCGATGATTTTGAAATGCACTGCTTCAATTTATAATATAAAATATGTTTATATTAACTTCACAACTTAGTAAGTGCTGCACCTACGTTCCTGGTCAGATCGTACTTTTGTGATACGTTTTTGAACATACTGAAAGTTTTCTCCGATTATACATTCGGTAAATAAACTTTCGAGTAGTATTTATGCCTTTAAACATTCAGATTATTTGATAATTGTTGGAGATAATATATTATTCCGATATTTATATATCTATCTTCATTATTTATCTTTCTCATCTTACTTTTAAATTAGATTGACCTTCTCGCTACATTCCAGGTTTAAATCTAGCTAACATTGTGGAACAGTCACTTTTTTATTTCCTAAACAATATTTTAACATTTTTCTCAGTATTCAGAGCATAACGACTTCATGAATACTTGAAAATAATTCAGTTCTACGCTTGTTAAACTAAGCCTAAAACAAGCCCTAGTTTTTTAGAATGGATATTATCCTTCGATTCAGTTCATGGAGATACATCCTTTTAGATCCCATTATCTCTATTTCAATCATTCAAAATTCTAATGACTAAGTACTCCTTTTCTACGTACGAATACAGAATATCGAGTCACTGTTGCTGCATATTGGTTAAAGATTAAACAAATTTTATCTTAAACCTATATGACGTTAAATTAATTATTATCTCTTTCATATACATGTTTTTACCCTTCCGTCAGGGATCGCGGTAATAATATTATTACTCTCTATGGTTTACACATAGATCTCGAGAGTATATATATGTATTTTCTTCCTGAACTCATTTGCGAGTACGTAATTTGATATTTCAGGAATTACCAATTATGCAGACATAGATTTTATTCTATTAATATTCAATTCTAAAAAAATTTGATTGAATGTTTATCTATAAAATTTCCGGGCAGTAATTTTATAGAGAGTTATATGTTTAATAATTCCTTGCTTAAATAATAGTTACGCTTAACCTATGATTTATAGCGGGAATTTTGTTCAGTAGTATAATTTTTATTTAGTATTAATATATTTCTTACTATTCTTAAATATGCGTATAGAATAGTAATACTATCTCTTAACTTTTAAATTAAGTGTTTTTTGAGATTAATAATCAGTATTATTGTATAATCTTTCTTCAGAGATTATCACACTATTACTTTTTCTCTGAGTCCTTCTCTTTTTATGAACATTTTGATTCGTATCAAAGTGGATTTTTAACATTTCTTGATTTCCATGATTATTTACTCAGGAGTACTTTTCATGGCAATCTTCTGGTATAGAAAGATTCTATCCAGCTTATTTATTATTGTTTAATCTTATCAATACGGTAAGATTTAGCCAAACTATGACTGTCATACAGTTTGCTGCGATCAACCTTATTCTTATCTCTCTTATTCTCTGTCAAACTCTTTAGTTATGATGTTGACAGTTTATTCTTTATTTTTTGTCAGGACATCAAACGCTTTTATATGTCTATGACAAAACTAATTATCAATGGTTTAGGTTGTTTTTTCTTCCCAGCAGTTATATGCAAACTCTGTATTATTTTTATTGCTTGACTAAAAATTCGTTATACAATTAGTCTAGCAATAGTTTTAACCATTATGTTTGTCTATACTTTTTTTTTTTTCTTCTGATGGATAACTTAGTTATAGTTAAGTTAACTCCATCTACTTTTATTATCTCCCCTTCTTTAATTTGATCAAGGGAAATAATTACACATTATGGTTATTTTAAGTCTGTGTCTGTTCATCGGAAACTGTCCTGTCGCTCCAATTAACAGAATTTAATTAGTTTATAATTCTAATAGCTTAGACTATTACAATTACATAGCTTCACATATCTAGAATTTTATCCAAAATATCTACATATGTCAGTTATCTATAGGAAACTCCACCGAGTAGACTTTTTCTCATTTATTCAAGATCCTACATAGACTACTTACAGTGTATGGTCTTGGCTTTTTGTTTTACAAATTTTGTTTTCAAAATTTTCTATATTCCTAGCTTACTTTGCGATGGAATATTTATGTTATGTCTCAATGACTCCCTTTTCTTTTTGAAGCCAATTGTTGTTTCCCAAAAAGAAAAAAAGAGGGGGGGGGGGGGGGGGGGGGGCGCGGGGGGGGGGGGGGGGGAGGGCGCCAATGTTAGGTCTCTGAGACTTAAGAACTGGCTTCCTCTAGAGTCTACTAATATATATAAGGTTGTTAGATCATAACACCTTAAAGCTTTTTTGTGAATCTAGACCATTCTTTCTATTAAATATAGAATTAGAATGTATCTGATTCCTTTGAGTTTCCTGAGTCTTAACCAGAAGTGGTGAGATATTATTGGTGTTAGAATTAGGAGAGCACCTCCCTCCTATTCTGCAAATTCTAGCACATTATCTATAGGTTAATGTATTATGAAGTTAAAATGAAGTTTTTTAAAAGTAAAACATATTTTAACGAGTAATACTTAACCTATAGATAATCAATTATCTCCCTCCGCCCACCCTCGCTTATCTCTCCTAATTGTGTCTATTGTTTTACACATAAAAGAAACTGACACGTGGTCAATTGAGCGGGAAGAGTTACGTCACACAGGTAACTGCCTAAGGGACCTTCTGGTTTAAGACTTTAATTAACGACTGAAAGGTCGTTTTTTCTGTGGAAGGTGTGAAAACAGAATAGAATAGCACATTATCTATAGGTTAAGTATTACTCGTTAAAATATGTTTTACTTTTAAAAAACTTCATTTCAAGAAAATATCGCAAAAAGTTTTCAAGTTACAGAGCGGACACAAATATATTACAGAAATCACTAAATATTTTCGGTGTTCAAAGGGCCATAACTCCAAAAGTATGCTCTATTGTCAAAGTATATGAAAGAAAAGAAGGGCAGCTGTCAGTTTCTGCTGAAATGATTAATAGCTTATGAATAAGCCTGCCCCGGAAAAGTGTGCGGGCTCGACAAGACCAAAATAGTATTGACTGGGCTGTTTAACTCAAGTTCAAACCAAAATTACGTCGGTACAAAGTTCTCATGTCTGAAGTATGATTTACAATGTACATACTTTCAACCAGACAGAACCTACAATGTACGTGCAACCAGCAAAGACTCAGGTCAGTCTGTGCATCGACCCACTATATAAAGCAAGCTTCTTGCATACTGTACGCAGCGAAGGGTCTGATCAGAATGTGCTGTTGCAATCACGCTGTTTACCCCACTTTGGACCGTCCGGCTATCGAAGGTTAATACGATCAGTGAATGCTCTTATCAGAATGTGCAGTTGGGCAGACTGACCTGAGTTTTCGCTAGTCGCACAAGAAGTTGTTTTACACCCAGTGATAATAGGAGGTACATACAATTAGCAAAGGCTCTGATCAGACTACTGATGTGCAGTCTGGAGTATGCAGGCTGATCCATCTCTTCATACAACTTTTATTGTAGGTTTTGCCATGCACAGACACATGCGCTATTTGTTTGTGCAAACCTTAACACTTAGCACTCTGGATACAATTTTCAGCAGACGGCATTTGAATTTTTTTTCTCATTCTTCCAAGAGAACAGGATTTGCATTTCATGCAATTTGCCTCCATTGCATGAAATGTCAAATCCTGTTTTCTTGGTAATGAAAAAAAAAAAAAAATAAATAAATAAAAAAAATAACGAATTCAATTTGTTGTCTGCTGAATTAGCCCAGAGAGCCCATTTTGAAGACGCTTTCCCGCCGATGCTAGGTTTATACAATGTGTCTCTTTTACTCATTAAATAAATTATGATCTTGGTTTTGCATGTTGAATGTTGAAGACACAAACACAGAACACTTTACATGGAAACGAAAGGTTCTGAAGATTGCTGTATAAGCCAATAAATATAGTGTTATTAATGTATTATACTGTAAGAGAATAACTTAACATAATATTCATTTGTACCCTGATAAATGCGGGGTAAAGTTTTCACACTGCAGGTTTTACTGTTTTAAGGGAGCTAACTGCAACTGACTTAAAAGGGGTTAGCTGCAATTGCTTTAAGAGTCTGGTCTATGCGAAATGGAATGGGGAACAGCATTTCTTTATGAATCGCGCCAATAAAAAGGGGGCATGCTTATACAATAAGCGGTTAGCCAGTACAATGAACACCCTTCCACCAGAAACTTGTAACTGCCAATCTTGAAGCAGTGGTTCATGATAAATCGCTACAATCTGTGGGGATCGAATGCGCGATCAGGACCATCATAGATTTATGTGTCCCCCTCCGAGGCATTATTCATGTTTTTTTTTGTTTTTTTTCGGAACGATGCTCGTTGATCTCCATATAAAAGCCTCTAAGATAGCAGAAGCGCCCTTTAAGTACCCGGGTACAAGGTAAGAAATAAACAAACAGAACATGTTTCTTGTTTTATTCATTAATTCTTTTTTTTCTTTTCTTTTCTTGTTTTTTTTTTTTTTTTTTGTTTTTTATCTTCTGCGGCAAATTGCTGAATGATGCATAAGCAAAATAAAGGTTCCGATTTCCTCCCCATGCAAACTCGAAAAATTTGGAGCTGTCAATCATTCTGACGTCACTAATCTCACGTTTTGAGCTCGCCAGGATAAACTTTTGCCCACCGCAGAGTTTTACAGGTAAGTGGGTGGTTTTGCAGAGGGAACTTGGTGGAAACATGGTGGGCGAAAAATCTGTCACGGAGGGAATTTGAGTGGGGGATAGGAGGATCCGCGGTGGGCTAAAAAATCAACTCTACCGGTACGGGGGGGGGGGGGGGGGGTGGGGGGTGGGGGGTGAGTGGGTGGCAGATTTTGAAAAACCACTTGAGCTGTACTGTATGTGTATTCTAGTCTGAGGCATTTATTGTGGAATGGGATTAGATTTTGTAACATGCCATGATACTTAGCATATCGCATGACAACATGGTGCCCTCTTTCTTTTATGACCACACAGAAAGTGCCCTACCTGGCACCCGTCTGTCCAAAAATCCTAGCTGGAGCACTGATACTACTTAGCAAAATTTCATAAAAACATTTAGGGGTTGATTTTAAGCAAAATGTTGACTTTCTGCCAAGTCCATATGCCTGAAATCAGTTTATTTGCACAAAACAATCAACCTATAAAAATAAATTCTCGGGGCAAGTGTATAAATTCTTCTTACTTTATGACTTAATATATCAGTCAGAGCTCTTACTTAAGCAGCTGATCATAAAAATCACTCAGTAGTGTGATTTTTCTTTCTTTCCAAGGAAAGAAAATGCAGTTTGTGTAGTTTTTATATTGCCATTGGTCTGATTTTGAATTCCACGCTGCTGTAGACATGTAGTAGAACCTATCCAATCAATGCAAAGATGCCTGGGGCGGTTGGGTGGTGCGAAGGTGTCGTGTATCTTACGTCACCGGGGCGTCCAACTGATATTGGCTTACAGTTGGGCAAGGCCTGCTATCCTTGTAGCAGGTAAGGGTAGATGGGGAATATTTTTATTCCTGTTCCTTTCTTCCCTGTCCCTCTCTTTAATCTCTTCTACTGTCTCTTCTATCACTTTTCTCCCTTTCTCTGGGAGACGACACAAAATGACCCACAAGGGTTGACGTGTCCAGGGTTCAAATTTAACTTTTTTGACAGCTTGCTAAAATTAGCAAGTAGCATTATTTTTTACTTGCTAAACCTTTCAGCCACTTGCTTTTTTACACTTATAAATACGGTTAAATGTGGCCTTAAACCTTAGCACTCTGGGTAAAAATTTCAGCAGACATTTTAAAATACTTGTCTTATTTTTCCCATAAAACAGGTTTTGACATTACATGCAAATTGTCTCCTATGGAGACAATTTGCATGTAATGTCAAAACCTGTTTTCTGGGAAAAATAAAAAAAAAATATCATCACTGCTTTTGGAAAAGAAATTGCAAAACTTCAGCAACAATGCCTCAGGTTCCACAATTAAACAGAATCTTTCCAGCTTGCTAGAATTAGCAAGTGATGGAAATTGCAGCTTGCTTTTTGAGGAAATTAACTAGCATTTAGCAAGTTAGCAAGTGCTAAAATTGATCCCTGGTGTCGTTAAACCCCAACACAATCAATCAATGCAAAGATGTACCATTCAGTCACATGTTCAGGAGCTGGGCAAGGCTGCAAAATGTGAGTAAATTAGTGGAAAAAAAATGACATTTTTAGCACATTCTATATGATTTTTTGGTTTGTTTTTCAAGTGTTTCCGAAGTTTTGACAAAAGTACCGGTATTGATAGTTTTTAAGGTAAGCTTGGAGCTTTAATTGTTGAATAAAGGAAAGAAAATCTGGTGTGCGCATTCAGATAACATGTATGTTCAGTGGGTCAAAGTTAAGGAGTATCCCAAAAAAATCACATATTATCATCATCTCATTTAGATGATCACTGTGTCAAGTACCACTATGCAAACAAGAAAAAAAGAAGAACAAAATCCAGTACAGATTAAATTTTTGCTGACCTCTTCTTAGTTTAACTAGTCATCTCACCTTGCCAGAAAAACAAAAGGACAGACAGAACTTGTCAAGTCTCTTCGTTCTGATTAACTATAATCACCTATAGAAGTGATTCTGAGGTGCCAAAATAATCACCCAGTTGAATGATGCTGATCAAACAGAAAGGGAAACAAATCTTGCATCTTTAGAAAGATACATTAAAATGTCCTTCAGGAAGTGATTTCTATGATCAGATGTTTAAGTAAGTGCTCTGACGGATATATATTTATACACTACTGAGCAAAAGTTCATGAAAAAATATTGTGTGTTGGGGTTGATTTTAAGCAAAAAGTCGACCTTTAGCCAAGTCTGTATACCACGAAATCAATGGCGGTATACAGACTTGGAAAAAAATGACATTTTGTTTAAAATCAACCATAAAACATATATTTTTCATGAAATTTTGCACATTAGTGTATAAATATATCTTTAGTCATATAGTAAAAAGAAATGATGCTTATGCCCCGAAAATTTATTTTTATAGGCTGATTTCGTAAAAAAAACAACTTCATTTCTATCTTGATTTCACGAAATCAAGTTGATTTCTCCTTTTAGCCATACTGTTTTAAAAGTATTTCCGCAATGGGCGCAAATATATCAGTAAAAGTGCAAATTTAAAAGTTCACCTATTTACAATCATGGATGGCTACGACTCAGTATACCTTTCCACTTTCAGGATCATTTCTCATAGCTACAGATAACAGGGGGTATCCACATAATATTTTTCTTATTTCTCAATGAAAACATATGTTGTGGGTACTCATTAGAAGCGCCTCAGCGAGGCGCTTCTAATGAGTATCCACAACATATGTTTTTGTTGTGAAATAAGAAAGATATCAGCACTTTTCGGATGAAAAAAGTGCCGTATCTGTTGCGAAGATTGTAACACTATTTTAGTAGTTGCTCGTTCCAGAGACTGAAGAATTTTGCTTTCCCAGAGAATTTCAAACCAACCACAGTCTAATATCAATTTTATTATTTTCTCTGGTTTATTAAACAAACTTTTCCACTGATTTTCCCCTATCTGTGAGATAATCATTGATTTGATCTTTGAATATGATTGTATTCTCTGATTTGCAAGTGACAGACAGTATAAAAGCTTATGTGCTAGGTCTTCATCCTCCAAGCCGCAACATCTACATTTAGCACTAACTGCTGACTTGCTGAACTTATAACTATTGGCTTGTAACAAGTATGTGCCAGTTAAGAGTCTACACTTAAAAATTCCTCTACATACATCTAACACCGTTGAATCCAAAGTGGACCAAACATTATGAACCTTCCAAGTCTTCATTAAATCGGTATTTAGATTCTATTAAAAAATCATTAAAGTATGATTATTTGCATAAAATTCTGTAATACAATTAGTGTTACATGTTTTCGTGATAGTCACTTTTTTTTTGGCTGTACAAAGGAACATTCCTTTCTTTATTTCTGCCATTACTGCAATTGTTTGGATTGATTTAGGGACATCTCGGCCTTAACCAACTCAACTCCTGACCAACTTGGCCCCTTAAAATATAGTTTCATTTTGTAGATAGTTGCACTGTATTTGAACACAAAATGTTTTGTCTATTTTTCATTCGACCTGTCACAAAACATGCCATGATCATAGCCCAAACTGTCAGTAATCAACTGTAAATTATATATTTAGATCAACAATATATACTGAAAGGAAAAAGAAACGCAGGGTAAATTTTATTCCTAAATTTCATTCAAGTTTGAAAAAGTTTGTTAAATATTTTACTATGATTACAAAACGGTACATATATGGAACAAAAGTTCCAAATTTCATTGGTTTGTGATCTACAAGGAGTTATTGAAGTTCATTGGTAGCTACCCCACAAATCTTGAAATCAAAATCAAACTGAAAATCAGTATTGGGTGTGCCTCCCTCTTGCTGCCGTTGCTGCCCTAATTCTCCTTTGGATAGAGTTAACCAAAGCATTGACAGTTCGCATTGGGATGTTATTCCATTCATCGATCAACGCATTCCTAAGTTGTGCGAGAGTTGAGGGGGGATTTCGGCGCTTCCTAACCCTTCTGTCCAGCTCATCCCATATGTGCTCTATTGGGGTCAAATCTGGACTGTACGGTGGCCATGCTAGTGGTGCGATGTTATTGTTTGCCAGGAAATCCTGACAAACTCGTGCAACATGTGGTCGGGCATTGTCCTGCTGCAGAATCAGATAATGTTGTTGCACAAGCGGGACTGCAACAGGACGCAAGATCTCATCCCTATACCATACTGCGGTCATATTGCCCGCAACAGTAATCAACTGTGATTTTATCACGTGAGCAATGCCTCCCCAGACCATAACGGAGCCACCCCCAAACCGATCCCGTTTGACAACACAGGCGTCGGCAAAGCGTTCTCCGTGACGTCGGTACACAGGACGTCGACCATCTGCGCGATAGTGAACCTAGACTCGTCTGTAAAAAGAACTTGTCTCTACTGCCTCATCGGAAATAGCCTGGGCGCATGCGCCGTCAACCACGCCATACGACCTAACCTACGTGCCTGGGTCAGAGGCAGACCAACGTATGGACGGCGAGCTCGAAGACCAATCTCAACGCAATCGACTTCCAACAGTCTTCGGAGAAATTTGTCGATTATGTGTACCTACTGTATTAAGGGCAGTTTCGGTAGCAGTGAGATGACGATTCCCCAGATGTGCCAGACGGATTGTCCTGTCTTGATGTCGCGACATCACGCGTGGACGCCCAGACCACGGTCGGTCTGCTAAATGCCCTGTCTCCCTTAAACGTCTAACAAGACGTTCAATTGTTGAGACGTTAACCCCAAAATGATTGGCAACTTGCTGTTGCCTCTGGCCCTGCATCAGCAACGCAATTGCCCTACCCCTCTGAACATCAGTCAATCGTACCATGATTGAAAAAAAGTTCAAAGTAGCGTAAAAATGAAAAGAAAAATCGGTAAAAGAATAGAAGAGCATTGTGTATCGTTGAAGTGTACCAAATGGTGTGCTGAAGTTTTAAACATGCTTGTTTTGCACGCAATTTTGGCTTTCCGTATTGTCCGTGCAATGCACTGTGTAGTGCATGGTTGAATGATTTCACACACTGGGTAGATAGCACATCGACCAAAGACTCGTATACCCGCGGTTCACATTCACAGGACAATCTGTAAAAGTGTAAGGCTATAGTAAACACCGTAAAAAATGGTTAAAATAAGAAGGAAAAAACTCTACCCTGTGTTTCTTTTTCCTTTCAGTATATATAATAGGCATATTATTTCTACAGATGAGACAGTGTCCTCCAATCTGTTCACTGACTGAGACTATAGTGGGACAGAGCTGGAATGAAGGCTCATTTAGATAGCACATAGGTTTGTGCATAGGACTAATACAGTGATCTATGGTAATTGGTGTTTACCCAGTACATTAACAGCAATGAACATATTTGTTGCCATGCTTGATACTTAATGTACATGTACATTATGATAACACGCCTGTTAACTCAACTTAACTGCAATGTTATTTTTTTAGGCTGTAAAATGGCGATTTTCAGATGAAAAATTTGATGAAGGTTGTTCTAACAAATACAAAGTATGTATTAGTGAGTGCATACTAATCTATGATATTGCCGGTATCCATAGAGGTCCATGTATTTGACAAAGCATAATATCAAAAGTATTTGGCAGATTTCATGACGTAAAACTGCATCCAGCTGTGACACTCAACATGAGTGTGGGAATGTGAGGCTGTCCTCTATCACAGTTGCCTCCCCACCTTCATCGTAACAAGACTGCTACAATGTGGGTGGCAGAGCTAGGCAGCAATCATCTACAGACTGATAGCTTGGTGTTCTATCTATTGTGTTTTGGCGGACGATCCTTTCTTTATAAGGACAACGGCAAAGCACACTGCCCGAGTGTGGGAACAGCGCGCATACTCAGATGCGGTAAAAGAACTGAGTTGGGATGTCAGCTAGGACAGGCGATCCCGTAAAAAACAATTGTTCCAAAAATTTTACATGGCAAGAAGAAAAATAGGTTCAGAGTTAGGCGGTGCCAACAGACATTCTGTTGTAACGTCTCCGGCTTGGCCTCCTGTCAGGTGTGAGAGGCAGGGTCGGGCCATTGTGGCGAATCACGCAAGCACCTGAGGAAATTCAGGGTGGGAACACTCAATGTGAACACCCTGAGAGGAAGAGTTTGCGAGGTAGTGGAAACACTATCCCACAGGAAAATGGATGTCTGCTGCATTCAGGAGACCAGATACCGTGGTGGCAGCTGCCGCACAATCAAGGGCAAGGACACCAGGTACAAGCTCTACTGGTCAGGAAGTGACAAAGGCACTGCTGGTGTAGGAGTGTTTGTGGCAGAAGAGTGGATAGAGAAAGTTTTTGAGGTTCAGAGAGTCTCCGACAGAATTATTTTAGTGAAACTCATAGTCGGCCAGCGTGTGGTTACCTTTCTGTCTGTGTATGCCCCACAGAGTGGTCTAAGTGATGAGGTTAAGGACCTGTTCTTTGATCAGCTGCGTGCTGTGACTGCCAGGATCCCAGCATCAGAATTTCTGATCCCATGTGGAGATTGGAATGGCCATGTTGGCCGTGCAGGCACTGGATACAGGGAAGTGCATGGTGGGATGGGGTATGGCAGGCAGGAACCAGATGTTGAGGGTGAGAGAATCCTAGAGTACGCCCTAGCATTTGACCTGCTTCTTGGGAACACATGTTTCAAGAAACGTGACAGCCATCTCATCACATACAAGTCTGGAAACATAGCCACACAGATAGACTTCATCCTTTTCCGTTGGATCATGCGCAAACTTGTCACAGATGTAAAAGTGATGATCCCTGGTGAGGAAGTAGCTCTGCAACATCAGCTTCTTGTATGTGACATGAGGATTGATGTGCCTCCAAAATCCAAGCGCAAGTTCATCCCTCGCCTCAAAGTTTGGAAGCTTAAAGACCCTCAGACAAGCAATCATTTCCAGGAGGTCTTCAACTTGCATGTGAGCACATCTGCTGGTGTAGCTGATGGGGCCACTGAGGATATCTGGAACAACATCAAGACTGGACTGCTCAAGACAACTGAGGAGGTATATGGCACAACTCTGCAACACCGTTGGCATCGTGAAACCTTGTGGTGGAACGAACATGTGGAAAAGGCCATTGCTGCCAAGCGGACAGCTTTCAAAGCCTGGAAGGCTGGTAAAGGCACTAGGGCATCATACGATGCAGCCAAACGAAATGCCAGACATGCAGTGCACCATGCTCGTCAAGAAGCCGACAAGAAGGTCTTCAGAAGTCTACCGCCTTGCCAACCAGTTTAGAAGAGAGAACACTGATGTTGTTGGTGACAAACCTAAGAAGAATGATGCAGGAGAGATGTCAATGAGCGAAGACTCAAAGCAGAAGGCCTGGCTGGAGCACTACCAAAGGCTTCTCAATGTTGAGTTTGACTGGGACCCAGACTACCTGTCATATCAATCGCCAGTGGAAGGCCCGCCCATCCCAATCACCATTGATATGGTTAAGAAGGCTATCTCGCAGATGAAGGCAGGCAAAGCACCAGGCCCATCAGGCATAGTGGTGGAGATGATAAGAGCGGCCGGTGACATGGGCACCTCCATGATCAGTGACCTCGCAGTTGCAATCATTCGTGATGGCAAAGTACCCTCTGACTGGGAGCAGAGTTTCATTGTCTGCCTCTACAAGGGAAAAGGGGATGCACTGGAAAGGGGCAACTACCGGGGTCTCAAGCTGACAGAGCAGGTTATGAAAATCCTGGAGAGGATTGTGGACGGCCTCATCAGACAGTTGGTGTCAATCGACGATTCCCAGTTTTGGCTTCGTCCCAGGCAGAGGCACTACAGACCCAATCTTTGTTGTCAGGCAGCTGCAAGAGAAGTATCTAGCTGCCAATAAGAGACTCTACATGGCTTTCGTAGACCTGGAGAAGGCGTTTGATTGAGTGCCTCGGAAGGTCATCTGGTGGGCGCTGAGAAAACTTGGTGTGGAGGAGTGGATTGTGCGACTGGTGCAGGGGATGTATGCAAATGCACGGAGCCGTGTCCGTGTTGGTGAGGGGTACAGTGAAGAGTTTGAAGTGAAGGTTGGTGCTCAGCCCACTGCTCTTCATCATTGTGCTTGTAGCCTTATCACGAGAGTTCCGCTCTGGGGTCCCCTGGGAGGACCTCTATGCCGATGACCTTGTTATCATCGCTGAATCGCTTGAGGAATGTGTCAGGAGGCTCTTGACTTGGAAAGAAGCAATGGAGAAGAAAGGACTGAGAGTAAATGCAGGAAAGACAAAGATCATGATCTGCGGTACGGGACTGGACCTCCTGCAGAGTTCAGGCGAGTTTCCATGCACTGTCTGTCACACTGGAGTGGGCAGCAACAGCATCTTCTGCAACGGCTGCAAGCACTGGGTGCACAAGAAATGCAATGGGCTCAAGCGCTTGAAAAAGGACCCTGAGTATAGATGTACACGGTGCCAGGGAACTGCACGCCCCTTGGATGGCAGACCACAGAAGGAAGTCCAGGTCGGACCTGACAAGCTTGAGGTGGTAGCTTCCTTTTGCTACCTAGGAGACATGCTCTCAGCAGCAGGTGGCTGTGAACTTTCAACCACAACACGTGTGAAAACCGCCTGGAAGAAGTTCAAGGATCTGCTACCAGTCCACTCTTCACGCCACCTGTCTTTCAAAACACGTGGCCATGTGTACAGCTCTTGTGTGCGGAGCGCAATGCTCCATGCCAGCGAGACTTGGCCATTGACAAAGCCGAACCTTCAGCGTCTGCAGCGAAATGACAGGGCAATGATCAGACAGATCTGCAATGTCAGGCCGCAAGACATTGTCACCACCAGGTCCAATGATCTACTTGTGCGGCTTGGCATTGAGGATCTGGACCTCATTCTGAAGGAGAGAAGACTTCGATGGTATGGACATGTGGAACGCTCCAGTGGTGCAATCAAGACGGCCTTTGACATACAGGTTGATGGAAAGCATGAGCCTGACCGGCACAGTGGCTCAGTGGTAGAGCGTCCGCTTTGTGACCGGGAGGTTGCGGGTTCGATCCCCGGCCGGGTCATACCAAAGACTTTAAAAATGGTACTAGCTGCTCTTTCGCTTGGCGCTCAGCATTAAGAAAGTAGAGCTAGAACTGGTCAGCTCAGTGTCAGTATAATGAAACTGGGTGGAATATCATGTCAAAGTGTCTGGGGCGTGATATTTCAGTGAGGCAGCACTCTAAAAGTGAGCATTGAGCTCCCTGCCACATCCAGACACCGTCGCGATATGACTGAAAAAGGTTGAAAGCGACGTTAAGCCCAAATCAAACAAACAAACAAAGCGTGGGCCTGGGAGGCTCAAAATGACACGGAATCAACTGACAGAGAGGGATTGCAGAGAGTGGAAGCTCTCGGCTATCAACCCTGATGATAGACATACCTGGAGATCTGGTGTGAGATCTGCCATGCGTGCAGCAAGCCAGCTATCTGGAAGGGGGGCCCACTGATGTGGATGTTGCCCCTGTACCTGCACGTTAATCAAAAATCCGATTATATATTATATATATATATATAAACACCAAATTAAAGGCAGTGGTAAAATCTACAAATCTACAAAATAAAGATATTTACAAAAACAGTTAAAATAAAGATATTTTGTAAAAAAAAAAAAAAAAAGATGTCTGTTGCCAATGTTGCAGGATGATGTCAAAGTCCCGATATTGAAAATCACATCCCTGTGTTCAGAAAAAGATACGTATTTGGCATGGCAGGGCATTTTCTGCCTGATCAGCAGGGCCGAATTTCTGGCCCTATTCCCAATGCCAATTATCCTCTGTTTTCCCAATTTCATCATATTTTATTTTCCCCCAAAAAATGAAGAAAAAAAAATGCCACAAAAAATAAAAAGAAACAAAAGCAAAGCATCAACCTGAATGTATCCGTTGATCACACAGTGTCTGTAACCATGTGTAGTTGCGAACAACTATTGATTGTACTGGTTACTGGCTATGTATACTGGCAGTATCAAATTTACATCGAGTAGACTGGGGCCAAAAATGATAAGCAAGCAGATAAAAATATGAAAATATTGTTAATAAACCTAGTTTTACTTTGACTGACCAGTCAGAATATCGGTCTTAAAAGGTTATGTTTTTGCAGTTGTAAACAGTCATCATGTCACACTCAGCGTCTCATTTATAACAGCAAATACTACACAAGAAAGATCAAAAACAAGATACTGACTCTTGCATGAAGCTTTCGGCATTTGGTTTCACTTGGGCTAATCTAGCAGCGACTGAATCATCGTCACCATCATCAGCTGAAACATTACCGAGTTCAAGCTGCAAGGTGGAGAAATTTACAGAGTCACCGTCGTTACATAAAACATCTAATAAACAAGGGGACACATCCGATTCTAAGCCAGAATTGGATGGTCAGACCTAACAGGCATCAACCAATCCAGAAAGCAACACAGGATCAGATTCTGCTCCTGGCATTTCTCAGGTGAAATTGTGTTCCCAATTTTGGTGTTTTGCCAATAATTTTTTCCCAGTTTTACCCAGGGGCCTTTTCCCAAAATACCTGAATAAAGCCCTGCATGGCATAACATCAGAAATACTTGATTGATTTTAATAAATTAAACACTGAGAAAAGGCAACACTCCAGTCTATAAAATACATGTAGATTCGCCTCCAGCGTCTGCAGCGAAATGACAGGGCAATGATCAGACAGATCTGCAATGTCAGGCTGCAAGACATTGTCACCACCAGGTCCAATGAGCTACTTGTGCGGCTTGGCATTGAGGATCTGGACCTCATTCTGAAGGAGAGAAGACTCCGATGGTATGGAGATGTGGAACGCTCCAATGGTGCAGTCAGGACGGTCTTTGACATACAGGTTGATGGAAAGCGTGGGCCTAGGAGGCCCAGGATGACATGGAAGCATCTGACAGAGAGGGTTTGCAGAGAGTGGAAGCTCTTGACCTTGAGGTCAATGTCACAGACTTAGAGATTTCATATAAAAGTAAAAAAAATTTGCATCTACGTTTATATAGCTATACCATCAAAACCTTTTGTTGAATTTTGTTATCCTCCCATCGAGAGGTTTAGGGGATATAGCTATCAGCATGGAATCCATCCGTCCACCCATCCATCTGTCTCTCCATAAACTCATTATTGTGCACCCCATAACTCCTAACTAACCTTTGAGCTATTTTCAGGAAACTGAATTTGAAATAGAGGGCATTTGGTAGGGGTGTCAGGTACAAGAAAGACAACTCTAACTGACTAGGTTCATGAGTTATCTCCCCTTGTCTCCAGAATTGTAAAAATTGTGTGAACCATAACTTTAAAACACTTTAAGATATTTTCATGATACTTCACCAGTATGTAGAGGACATTGAGTAGGCATGTCACATTCAAGAATGACACTCTAACTTTTTACAAAACCGATGATCAACTATGAAATTCTGGCCGATTCCCAACATTCACTATTCTGTATAACATACCACTCATGGATAATAGCAGTGTCAGGTAAGGCTGGCTTATCAGAGTTAAAAAGATAATCGATTATCAGTCATGCCATTGTGATCGTTAATCGATTAGTAATCACTGAAGATTCAGTCATAGTTTTACCTGCCTGTCAGAGCATATGTTGTACTTTACTGTATGTATTTGATCTGATAGGCCTGAGCAAACAGTGTAGAACCAGATGAGATGCCGCAAACGTGGATAGCAGGTTGTTCAAATTTTAGATTAAGTATGGTAAGAAATTGAAGTGTCTGAATACTAAGGGTAAATACAGGTAAATACAGAAATTAAATGATCGATTATTAGCAAATCTTTAACGATAATTATTTTTGTGGAATTTATCGATCGCTTATCCGATTAATTGTGCCAGCCTTAGTGTCAGGAGTGTTTACTCCATTATGAGTAAAGAAGATCTGCCTTTGCTGGTCCTCTCAAACACTGCCAGTTTGAGTGATATGTCTCTTCATTCCTTCGGTATTCCTGATACAGCCCCATTGCCAAAGCAACCTACCCTTAGTAAGACAACCCGAAATCCCATAAGACTGTCGGACATGTCAAAGAAAAATTTCCAGCAAAAGTTTTAAGAATTTAAGGTACATTTTAACCATTTGTTTGACTGGTGTTAGAGTGACTTTCTGTAAATATATGATATGCTGAAGATTTAATCCTTTTTAACCCTGTTGAACTGAACAGATTCCTATGTAGTGTAGATCCAGATGAGATGGCTGGTAACGAGTCCTCTCATCAGGATGGACATTGTTAGCAATTTTGTTTTTAGCTCACCTTGGCCTAAGGTTCCACCATTCCAGGGGAGCTTATAGGATGGTAGGTCATCCGTCAGTCGTCCATCAGCACCTTTGGTCATTTATATCAAGCAGTCTGCAGGCTGATCTCTATCATTTCTCATCTAAAGCATGCCTCTGGTAGGGCATCAATGACAGAAGTGTTTCATGGAAATTCAATAAAAGCAAGGTCCCATAGACTTGCAATGGGAAAGTGCTTGTCATCACCATAACTCCTTTAGTTTTAATTGGATGTTCCTGAAACTTGCAGATTAGGTGGACATGGATGAAATCTTGCACAAGTTTGAAAACTGGCCAGATAGGATCATTAATCTTAAAGTTACAGCCCCTTGACTGATAAAAAAAAAGTTCTGTTTGACTTGTTCATCAGCAGAACTTGTTCAGTTTTGATTGGATTGATATTTCAGACATGTTCAAAAACTGGCCAGATCAGATCATTAATCTTAGAGACAGTTTCCTTGAATTGCTAAAGAATCTTCTGTGACTTTGTTAGCAGCATCACTCATTCAGTTTTGATCAGATCTTCCTGAAAGTTGCAGATAATGGGGACATGGATGAAATCCCTGAGGATTTCGAAAACTGGCCAGCCTATCCAATAAACTGGCCAGCTTGGATAGGCTATCTTAGTTATGCCCCGATACATGTAGTTGCTGAAAAAGCCTCTGTCAGCATAACTCATTCAGTTTTCATTCAGTCTTTCTGAAACTTGGAGATAAGCTAGAGATGGATGGAATCTCAGATGAGTTAAAAAAAGACTGGTCAGATTGGATCATTAGTTCATATGTTCCTGAAACTTGCAGATAAGATGGACATGGATGAAATCTTGCACAAGTTCGAAAACTGGCCAGATCGGATCATTAATCTTAAGTTACATCCCATTGATTGCCTATCTTTGACATTGTCATCAGCATAAATCCTTTAGTTTTGATCAGATTTTCCTGAACCTTACATAAAAGGTCGGATCGAAACTTGGTGGACAGTTAGACCATTAGATGATACAGGGCATATTGTTATGAGGTGAAGAAAGTACACCAAATTTTAATAGACTTGTGACTATTTGTTAAAGATTTTTCAGACATGACTTTGTTTCTTGATAAATCCTTGTACAGTATTCATCAAATGAGGTTGAAAGTTTGTACAGGGAAGTTACAGTACACCAAAGTTTGATAGAGTCATTTCTCTTTAAAGATTGTTCAGATATGACTTCATTTCGGGGAACTCCTCCTACAGTTTTCATCTAGGGTTGAAACTTGGTGGACAATTAGACCATGCAGTGCATATTACTTCGAGATGACAGTACACCAAATTTTAATTAAGTTATTATTCTTTAAAGATAGTTCACATACAAATTGATTTTTGGCCAAATCCTTGTGCAATTTTCATCTATCAAGCTGAAAGTTATTGGATGGTAAGGCGATGTGGTGGAGCAGCGTGTATTCTTTTGAGGTTACAGTACACCAAACATTAACTCTTGTCATGCTATACCTGGATATACCCTGCCTTTGCAAACAGTGTAGATCCAGATCAGTTGGCTTCTGAACTGATCTGGATCTGCACTGTTTGCCATTAAGTATGTGAATTTATAGCAACAGTATGGATCAAGCAATCTGATTGCTTGATTCAATTAGAAGTGGGCGTGACCTCTTAATTTATTCATTATAACAAGGGTTAAGAACCGTTTAAAAGGGCTGAAACCTATTTGCATCAGTGGACATGCAAGTTTAAGGACAGAAGCGTCCACTTCTGAAATGCAGGGTGAAAGGGTTAAAATGACATGATTTTGATTCTTTTTCAGGCTGGGACAATTTTAATAATGAGGCGAATGACGATGGTGCTGTTCAGGCACTGTCACAAAGAATCTGGTTCAATTTCTGTGTGGCCAAGGCTGCTTTACCCTTCAGATGCTTCAAGCCATGAGAACAGAGTATTCTGTAGGCATAACTATTCGTCAGCTGAGGTGAACCCAGAGATCGAAGAGACCCTGACCTTCAGGCAGAAAAGAGAGCTCGGAGCGAAAGAAACTTTAGAAAATCTTAGTGAAGAAGAAAAGCTGAAACTGGAAAGACTTAAAGTCGAGTATGAAATGTTTAAAACAAAATTAGTTACGGTGAGTGTGTTGTGTTTGTGTACTCTTTAGTTCATAGCTCTACTCTCCTACCCTCCTACATAAAAACCTATATTGTGGGTACTCATTAGAAGCACCTCTGTGTTAAGGTTACAGTCCATGAAATATTAGCAGAGTTATTCCCCTTTGAATAATTCTGTAAACCTTTGTTTCCGGCTAAATCCTCCTACAGTTTACATCAGATCAAGCTGAAACTTCATTAATAGTTACACGATGATGTGGAGCAGTGCATATTATTTCGAGGTTACAGTGCACCAAGTATTGGCACAGTTATGCCCCTTTGAAAGTTTTTGTAAACTTTTTGCGGCATATTGTTTAGAAGTAATAGTCTGCTAATTTTATTTCATAATGGGTATATTTTTTGATAAATAAATAAACTTATTTAATAACCACATTCTGATTGTGGCTCCTTGACTTTTGCCCCAGCAGGTGCGACAACACCTTCCGCGGAATACTTGTACTTGGTATGGTAATAGATACTGGTCTCAAATTTTAAGCAGATGACCATAACCTTGGGGTCAAGGTGACAGACTTTGAATTCTTATGTTAAAGTTTTTGTGTTAAAGTTTTTAGGAGCTAATTACTTCTTTACCTTTTGATAGATTTAGTTCATTCTTGGTATGGTGATTGATACTAGTCAAAAGTTTTTATCAGCAGCATCATCATACATGACTGTGACTTTGGGATCAAGGTCACAGACTTTTATGTTAGTTTTTGCATTGAAGATTTTAGATAATTACTTGGTTGCCTTCAGATAAATTTACTGGAAACTTGGTATGGTGAAAGATATTGCTTTAAAGTTTTTATCAGCAACATCAGCATCTATAACCATGACCTTGGGGTCAAGGTCACAGACTTAGAATTTTTATGTTAAAGATTTTGTGTTAAAGTTTTTAGAGCTCATTACTTCTTTACCTTCGGATGGATTTAGTTTATACTTGGTATGGTAATAGATACTGGTCTCAAGTTTTTAGCAGCATCAGCTCTCATGAGCATAACCTTGGGGTCAAGGTCACAGACTTTGAATTCTTATGTTAAGTTTTTGTTTTTAAATTTTTAGAGCTCATTACTTCTTTACCTTGGATGGATTTAGTTTATACTTGGTATGGTAATAAATACTGGTCTCAGAGTTTTAGCAGCAGCATCAGTTCTGATGACCATAACCTTGGGGTCAAGATCACAGACATAGAACTTTTATGTTAGTTTTTGCACCAAAGATTTTAGACAATTACTTGGTTGCCTTTAGATGAATTTGGTATGGTGGTAAATATTGCTTTAAGTTTTTCTCAGCAACATCAGGACCTATAACCATGACCTTGGGGTCAAGGTCACAGACTTAGAATTTTAATGTTAAAGATTTTGCGTTAAAGTTTTTAGGAGCTCATTTCTTCTTTACCGTTTGATGGATTCAATTCATACTTGCTGAGGTCAGAGATACTTGTCTAAAAATTTTATCAGCAGCATCAGCTCCTGTTTCTATTATGGGTCTGAAAATTTGCCTTTGCGCAACTAAGTCGAAGAGCGACTTCTGGTGAGCTATCCTGTAAGGCAACAGGTCTTGTTCAAAACTCCTCCTGAACCATCAAATAGATTGACTTGAAACTTGGTTTAGGGCATTGGGGTGACTTGTAGATCAAAAATAGCTAAAATTGTACTGATTGGAAATCCAAGATGGCTGCCATGTTGGCCATTTTGAAAATCTGTATTGCTCTTCTTCTCCTGAACCGAAAGGCCAATGGCTCGAAACTTAGTAAGAAATATCTGGGCAGGGCTTCCATTAACTTCCAGACTCGGGAAGTCCCAGTCTTCCTACCCCTAAAATTTGGAAGTCCCACAGGAAAATCTAGGAAGTCCCACTATTTTCCGTGCTGCGGCGGTCTGCCCTTTCTTCAGCAGAACATAGGTTCTTATTTCAGTGTCATACAGAATCGTCATGAGCTATACCTATTTCAGATGTGTTTTAAAAAGTCCTTATCGCTTCTTAAAATTAGGTGGCATCTTTTTGGAAAGCCCGTACTTGTATGTTGGACCATAGAGAAAGCATCAACATTGGTACAACTTCGCATTCATTTCAAAGCCCAGAGAAAGAAAAAAAGAAAATAAAATACATGAGAGAAAAGGCCCAAACATGTTTTCTTAGAGAGAAAAGGCCCAAACATGTTTTCTTAAAAATAAACTATGATGAAATTATTTCACATCTGAATTTATTCATGTATACAACGAAATATTTGTTCGGATTGAAGCTGATCAACACGAGCAAAATTCACAAAATTGCGGGAAAACGGCGCCGACTCATGCAACAACAAATAAAAGGCAGCATTCCATGAAACACCAACAGCAATACGTTCGTTCGCGGAGGAAAGCAAGCAAAACCATCGCAAATCACCTAAATTTAGACTTACTTTGCGTCTTTTCCATGATGGTAAACAGCGCAGCTGGAACAAGACTACCCATTTAGAAAGGGGTTTCTGAAAATTTTGACGAAAAATAGGGTTTCTTTTCATTTGAAAAATTGTTTTTGTTGTCATAGTATCGTAGGAAAGACAAACATAAGCTTCTAAATTGGAATAGATTTCAATTTGCATTCTGTGCATGATAGTTATTTATTCATAGAATTTCACTAGGTAACTCCGGGAAGGTTTGAGGTGTTTTCAGATGACACACATTCTTAGCAAAATAATAATTTAAGATTTTAAGACCTGAATATTAAAATAAAAATAATGACTTCATATAATTTCATGATTTTCTTCCAAAGATCATTTGTGTCAACGCTTATTTGATGCTTATATTTCTGGTTCTGAATTTCTCTGTTTCTAGAGAAGGAAACTCCGCTCGTCTAAATTCAGTTTATTAGTGCTTATTGTCTTTGTTAATAAAAATAATCTGTTGAGTGTGTCTTATTGCTAAATTGATGCGCTGGAAATATTATTTATTTTATTTCTCATGCATTCTTTGTGTATTAGTTAGGTTCTGGAACTGATAAGGCTGCCAGGACATTTTAGAATATATAGCGCAACCTGGACAATTCTCCCAGACCGAAAATTTTCGGGTTCAGTAGTCAACGTTTTAAACGTGCGACCGAATATTTTCGGGTGTCGCAGGAGAAAGTTTCTATCTATCTATTCAGATTTTTAACGCTAGCAGGCAACTGAGTCTCATAGAAGCAGCGCCAAGAAAGTTTAATTATGCAAACATCATTTAATCAACTCAACACGCTTGACAAATACACGCAGTTATCACACAGCCATCAAAAGGGTGCCGCGACACGTAATACGGCTGTCAATAAAATTTCCGCAAACGGAAAGTGGGATGTCCTTTAATCTCAGACAACACAGGTAGCGAATTTCCAATCAGTAGGCGGGGCAAACATCATACAACTTGTTAAAATTGGGCGGGCTTTTTGACAGTTTTGGACGTCTCGGGTATCGATTTTGGATGGACGAAAGAAATTTCGGAAGTCCGTGGTACGTCTTTGAAGTTCAATTTGGCATTCCCGTGGCAATCTCAGGGCATAATATACGTTGTACGTCCGCTTAATGGAAGCCCTGATCTGGGTGACTTTGAGGTAAGAAATAGCTAAAATTGTTCCAATCCATAAAATATCTTAATGATTCCAATAGGAAATCCAAGGTGGCTGCCATGGATGCTGTCGTGAAAATATATTTTGTAATTCTTCTCCTTAACTGAAAGGTTAATTGACTTGAAACCTTTATTGGAAGTCCTCAAGTCACTTTAAGATTAAAACCAGCTAAAATAGTACATATTGGAAATCCAAGATGACCACCATGGCAGTCATCTTGAAAATCTAGTTTGAACCTTTTTCCTTAACCGAAATGCCGGTTGACTCAAAACTTCAGTTGGAAGTATTTGGGTGACTTGTAGATCAAAAATAGCTGAAATCATTTCTGTCAGAAATCCAAGATGACTGCCAGGGCTGCCATCTTGAAATTCTATTTTGAACTTCTCCGGAACCGAAAGTCCAATTGACTGGAAACTTCATAGAAAGGATTGTGGTGACTTGCCAGTGCAGATCAAAATTAGCTAAAATTGTTCAGATTGGAAATCCAAGATGGCTGCCACTGGGGTCATCTTCAAAATCTATTCTGACCTTCTTTTTCTGAACCCAATGCAGGGCCCCTAGGAGAACCTTTAAAACCTTTTAAAACCTTTAATTTTGTTGAAATCCTTTAAAACCTTTAATTTGGCTGAAAAACCTGTAAGAACCTGTATTTTGGTGTGGCTTTTAGTAACAGCAAATTATAGTTCTGTTACTTAGATTCATATGTTTCTAAACAGAAATGCAAGTAAATACCCATTTAAAGATGAAAATATCAGATATCCTCTGCAATTTTTTCCCCTATTATACTTGAGAGGCGACGATGCAGAGTACTTTTGCATGGGATCTGCCAAGAAATTTAACCATTGAATGCTCTTTATTTTGTACAAAATTTATCCTGAAAAACCTTTATTTTGCCGAAAATAGCCTTTATAAAAAGCCTTTATTTTTAAGAGAGACTGCTAGGGGCCTGCCAATGGCTAATTGACTTAAAACTTGACAGTATGACTTGTAGATAAAAATAGCTAAACATTGTCCTGATGGGGACTCCAAGATGGCATTTGGGCAAGTTGGTCCAGGTGAACAATTTTTGGTTCTAAGAGCCTCCAGTCAATCATAACTGCTGCTTTTCAAATGATATTAGAGGCTGAAGAGGCTGCCAATAGTCCAAAGTTAAACATCTAGAGTGTTCAGATGCAGGTTTATCAACCTCTATAATGATTTCATATTTTATCGAAATGAATCTTGTTTAGCTTCATAACTGTTTAGTTTGGTGCATGCCTGGTACTTGCTTATCCTGGCTGACCCTAGCCTGCCCCAAGCCCACCCCTACTTTTGGAAAACGACAAGGGAACACCCAACTACAAAGCTAAAAGCATCAAACTTGTTCTTCTTCACGTATATAGTTTTACAAACTGTCATAAAATTCTAACAGCTGCTCCAGTCTTTAAATTTCTAATCGCAGGAGGGAGCCAGAAGCATACTGTACCATGTTAGTGTTTTTATGCCCCCAACTTCGAAGAAGTTGGAGGGGCATATTGCTTCTGGGACGTTTGTGCGTGCGTGCGTCCGTCCGTGCGTCCGTCCGTTTCGCTTTTTGATGCATAGCATAACTTCTAAACCATACATGCTAGGGTTTTGAAATTTCATATATGGATTCTTCATGAAAAAATAGCTGACCCGTATTTTTTTTCCCATCAGGATTATGCCCCTTTTCTTGAGTTATGGCCCTTTGAAAAAATATAGATGAAATCTTGTCAGCAAAATATCTCAAAAGCTATTGAAGTTAGAGCCTTGAAATCTGGTGAATAGATTGGTATTGATGAGTAGATGACCTGATTAACTTTTGAATAAATTCTGAAAATTACTTCATGAGTTATGGCCCTTTATAACTTTGGGCATTTTTACAATTGCACACTTTTTGATGCATAGCATAAGTTTTGAACTGTGCATGCTAGGGTTTTGAAATTTCATATATGGATTCCTCATGAAAAAATAGCTGACCCGTATTTTTTTTCTTATCAGGATTATGCCCCTTTCCTGAGTTATGGCCCTTTGAAAAAATATGGATGAATTCTTGTCAGCAAAATATCTCAAAAGCTATTGAAGCTAGAGCCTTGAAACTTGGTGAATAGATTGGTATTGATGAGTAGATGACCTGATTAACTTTTGAATAAATTCTGAAAATTACTTCATGAGTTATGGTCCTTTATAACTTTGGGCTTTTTTACGTTGCACATTTTTTGATGCATAGCATAAGTTTTGAACTGTGCAGGCTAGGGTTTTGAAATTTCATATATGGATTCCTCATGAAAAAATAGCTGACCCGTATTTTTTTCCCATCAGGATTATGCCCCTTTCCTGAGTTATGGCCCTTTGAAAAAATATAGATGAAATCTTGTCAGCAAAATATCTCAAAAGTTATTGAAGCTAGAGCCTTGAAACCTGGTGAATAGATTGGTATTGATGAGTAGATGACCTGATTAACTTTTGAATAAATTCTGAAAAGTACTTCTTGAGTTATGGCCCTTTGTCATTTTGGGCATTTTTGCATTGCACACTTTTTGATGCATAGCATAAGTTTTGAACTGTGCATGCTAGTTTGAAATTTCATATATGGATTCCTCATGAAAAAGTAGGTGACCCATATTTTTTTTCCTATCCAAATTATCTCCCATTTTAGAGTTATTTCCCTTTTAATAAAATAACATTGAAATCTCGTATATTTGTATTGTTGTTATCGTCATGGGCAAGCAATGTTGGAGTCAAGCAGTGTTAGTGTCAGGCAGTTGGGGGCATAGTGTTTTACAAACACCATCTCTAGTTATGATAAACTGTATTCTAGAAAAAGACTGTTTCTAGAAAGTTCCGAAATGCATGTGTTCTTAATAAGACCTCATTTTGACAGTGTGGTTGAATTTTGGAGTTAGAATAATTAAGAATAACTTTGTTTTTATTTTTATGCTAAACAAAAACAAACAGAATTAATAGTTTTTCATGGAACAATAACAGTGAACTTAACCCTTGTCCTGCTGAACCCGGATATACCCTGCCTTTGCAAACAGTGTAGATCCTGAACAGTTGGCTTCTGAAGAAGCCAATTGATCTGGATTTGCACTGTTTGCCATTAAGTATGTGAATTTATAGCAATAATATGGATCAAGTAATCAGATTGGCTGAAAATTGTAAGTGAGTGTGGCATCTTAATTTATTCAGCAGGATTTTTATGTGTATGGCTAAAATATGGCATAGGTACAGATGTTATCCAGGGCTCGGGGAAAACCGGAAAAATAGCCGGTCTGGACCAAAATTAAGAATTCTGGACCGATTTCAAACACCCCAAAACGCTAATAAATCGGTCCAACAGGTTTGTGCCTTGAACCCCATTTTTCCCCAACCAACCAATTTTCGCGAATCAATGATGTCTAAAAAATCACAAACGGTCAAGTCTTCCCAAACTGACAACGTCCGCGCACCTTTTAAATGCGATATTATGGTAGTTAAAATGCTCTAAACGGTCATTTGACATGTATATTGGAGAGACATGAATAACGGCAACCTACCGCAGCACAAATTAATTACGTCACTATCCAAACATTGTCAAAAAATCAACACTTCACTGATCTTTGTGCGGTAAACAAGCGATTAACACGAATCATCAGTAACGGTACTCTGATAATTAATCCGTTTGTGTGACACGTGTGAATACACTGAGACTGCAAAAAATCCAGGTGCAGTCGGTGTGTCCAAAAGATCAAAGGCCGCTTTACTGAGAGTGATAAAAGAATGCACCGCTTGAACGCACCCGTTTTCTTCCTCTTCTTTTTTGTTTTGATCAACACGGTTTGTCGGTCCCAGATTTGATAAATTAATTCCCAAACCGTGTACGTCCTGATCAGATGTTGCATACAACGGCGTCTGATCTGGGTATTATTGATTGCTTCTTTTTTTTTTTTTTTTGTTGTTGATTGCCGTAACACGCGAGTATAATTAATTCAAGGTAGATTTCACGGTAAAAATAATGCACCACTTGCACTAGACAAGATTGGTCAGTGCTTAAAATTTAATCTGTCTGGTTAGATCTTGAAACATTGAAAACTGCAAAACCGCCCGTGGCGCAGGCCTGTTTTATTTTACCTAATTAGGTCCATGAAAGTCGTTTCGTTCCGTCTCTCCTGTTTCCCGCCATCTTCGCGCTTATACAAGACAGGAATCAGTTGTTTATAAATAGTTTAGGAAAACCCTGCGGAGGTGGAAATAACAACAAAACCGTTTTTTTTTTATTTTTTTCTTTTTTTTTTTTTCTTTTTTTTATACATACCTGACTGTATTTATTGATGACGCCAGCTTTGATCATGCTCGTTATACCCGGACTTCCGTCATATAACGGAGCTGAGGTGTATTATTTAAAAGGAGTTATAGGACTGCCAATTGTCATTAGTTTTCGTGACTGTTGATATATACATATTTTTTTTTTTTGGAAATGGGGCTCATTGATGACGTCATCGTCATCGGCTGGACCGATTCAGATTTCAAAATTTCCAGAGCCCTGATGTTATCCCATTGATATTTTGATAGTGCATCCAAATAATTCCTTAAGGCAGCTTGTTATAATTTTAAGGAACATGAACTGTTATTGTTTAAACAAAGTAGTGTTTATGTATTTCTTAATATGTAGTACAATTAATTTGAGGATAACTTTGTCATTTGGAGAGCAAAATTGTCTGTTTGATGGCCACTAATTTTGTTTCAGGGCAATGCCTCAGTGAAGCTGTATAACAGAATTTGTGACAAAAAAAAACAAACGACAATTTACCTCACCAAATTTTGAAGACAGTTATTCCCATACTAAAGTTCTTTTGCTTATTTCCTCTTAAAAGTACATTATTTTGCGGCTGCAGTCATTCACGATGGCAAGGTACCCTCAGACTGGGAGCAGTGTTTCATTGTCTGCCTCTACAAGGGAAAGGGGGATGCATTGGAAGGGTCTCAGGCTGACTCAGCAGGTCATGAAAGTCCAAGAGAGGATTGTGGACGGCCTTATCAGATGGTTAATGTCAATCAACGATTCCCAGTTTGGCTTCGTCCCAGGCAGAAGCACAACAGACGCAATCTTTGTTGTCAGACAGCTGCAAGAGAAGTATCTAGCTGCTGACAAGAGACTCTACATAGCTTTTGTAGACCTGGAGAAGGCTTTTGATTGAGTACCTCGGAAGGTCATCTGGTGGGCGCTGAGAAAACTTGGTGTGGAGGAGTGGATTGTGCGACTGGTGCTGGGAATGTATGCAAATGTGCGGAGCCATGTCTGTGTTGGTGAGGGGTACAGTGAAGAGTTTGAAGTGAAGATCAGTGTTCACCAGGGCTCAGTACTCAGCCCGCTTCTCTTCATCATTGTGCTTGAAGCCTTATCATGAGAGTTCTGCTCTGGGTCCCCTGGGAGGACCTATATGTTAATGATCTTATCATTGCTGAATCCCTCGAGGAATGTGTCAGGAAGCTCTTGACTTAGAAAGAAGCAATGGAAAAGAAAGGACTGAGGGTAAATGCAGGAAAGATGAAGACCATGATCTGCGGTACGGGCCTGGACCTCCTGCAGAGTTCAAGCGAGTTTCCATGGGCCGTTCTGTTGCACTGGAGTGGGCAGCAACAGCATCTTCTGCAATGGCTGCAAGCACTGGATGCACAAGAAATGCAGTGGGCTCAAGCACGTGACAAAGGACCCTGACTGTAGATGTACACAGCACTAGGGAATTGCCTGCCCCTTGGACGGCAGACCACAGGGGAAAGTCCAAGTTAGACCTGACGAGCTGGAAGCGGTAGCATCCTTTTGCTACCTGGGAGACATGCTCTCAGCAGCAGGTGGTGTGAACTTTCAACCACAACACATGTGAAAACCGCCTAGAAGAAGTTCAAGGAGCTGCTACCAGATATCTCTTCAAAACCTCTCTTTCAAGACACTTGGCTGTGTGTACAGCTCTTGTGTGCGGAGCGCAATGCTTGATCCCAGTGAGACTTGGACATTGACAAAACCAAACCTCCAACGTCTGCAGTGGAATGACAGGGCAATGATCAGACAGATCTGCAACGTCAGGCCACAAGATGTTGTCACAATCAGGTCCAATGAGCTACTTGCGCAGCTTGGCATTGTGGATCTGAATCTCATTCTGAAGGAGAGAAGGCTCCGCTGGTATGGACATGTGGAATGCTCTAATGGTGCATTCAAGACAGCCTTTCACATACAGGTTGAGGGAAAGTGTGGGCCTGGGAGGCCCTAGATATGACATGGAATCAGCTGACAGAGAGGGATTGCAGAGAGTGGAAGCTATCCGGCTATCAACCCTCATGATAGAAATATGTGGAGATCTGGTGTGAGATCTGCCATGTGTGCAGCAAGCCAGCTATCTGGAAGGGGGCCCACTGATGTGGATGTTGCCCCTGTACCTGCATGCACGTTTATCAAAAATCCGTTTATGATGATATGATGATCAGCAATTATCGCTAGCAATGTAAAACCAGACGTCAGCCAATGAAAACTGAAATTACATAATGAAGTCAGGTTTTCGTCAGTAAATCGCAAATTTTCAACATCATCCAGGGGTTTTATTTACCCTTGTCCTGCTGAACTCGGATATCTGCCTTTACAAACAGTGTAGATCCAGAACAGTTGGCTTCTGATCTGGATCTGCACTGTTTGACATTAGTATTTGAATTTGCAGCAAAAAACTGAGATCAAGTAATCTGATTGGCTGAAAAATAGAAATGGGCATGGCATTTTTATTTATTCAGCATGACAAGGGTTAAGAGGTGGGAGATGGGGATTTTCCCCTACTACTGAGGCAATTTTCCCCTGCTACTTTTGACAAATTTGCACAGGTTTTACTGAAAAATCCAAAGTATTGGGACAAATAGGCCTTTGCAAACAATGTAGACCCAGATCAGATGCCACAGAATGTGGCATCTGATCTGGGTCTACATTGTTTGCCATACATAAGCAATAATTTACTCATTAATAGGTAGTAGAATGGACTTCTTCAAAATTTAGGATAACTATGGCAAGGAGTTTAGGTGTTCAAAAACTTAGGGTAAATATGGTATATATAGAAAATACATAACCACCCACCTAAGTCTTGAAGCTCCGGTTTCCAGAAAGACTCAAAGGGAGCTTATAGGATAGTGGTCTGTGGTCCGTCCATCAGTCTGTTTGTCCGTCTGACCTATTATATCTCCACAGTTTGCAGGCTGATTTCAATCATTTCTCATCTATAGCATACCTCTGGTGGGGCATTGATTGTATAAGCTTTTATGGAAATCCAATGAAAACTTTGATTGCTATGGCAGCCACAAAGTCCCATAGACTTACAATGGGAAAATGCTTGTCATCACCATAACTCCTGAATGATGTTCCTGAAACTTGCAGAAATGTGGACATGGATTAAGTCTTGGACAATTTCGAAAAACTGACCAGATCGGATCATTAGTAGTAGAGTTACATCCCCTTGATTGCTGAAAAAGACTGTTTGACGTTTAGTTTTGATTTGATCTGCCTGAAACTTGCAGATAGGGTGGACATGGATGACATCTAGAACAATTTCGTAACTGGCAAGACCCGAGTTGCATCCCCATGATTGCTGAAAAAGCCTCTATTTGACTTTGTCATCAGTATAACTCCTTTAGTTTGATTGGATGTTCCGTAAACTTAGAGACATTGTGGACATGCATAGATGAAATCTTGGACAAGCATGAAAACTGGCCAGATCTTAGAGTTAATCTTAGAGTTACGTCCCCTTGACTTACCGAAATACCAGAATACTACCGAAATACCGGAATACCCGTGAAAAATACAGGAATACCTGTGAAAGACACATCTGCTGAAGACAACAATACTGGATTAATTAAGAAACCCATTATACTCATAGGACGCCAGGGAACTGCACGCCCCTTGGATGGCAGATCACAGAAGGAAGTCCAGGTCGGACCTGACAAGCTTGAGGTGGTAGCTTCCTTTTGCTACCTAGGAGACATGCTCTCAGCAGCAGGTGGCTGTGAACTTTCAACCACAACACGTGTGAAAACCGCCTGGAAGAAGTTCAAGGATCTGCTACCAGTCCTCTCTTCAGGCCACCTCTCTTTCAAAACACGTGGCCGTGTGTACAGCTCTTGTGTGCGGAGCGCAATGCTCCATGCCAGCGAGACTTGGCCATTGACAAAGCCGAAACTCCAGCGTCTGCAGCGAAATGACAGGGCAATGATCAGACAGATCTGCAATGTCAGGCCGCAAGACATTGTCACCACCAGGTCCAATGAGCTACTTGTGCGGCTTGGCATTGAGGATCGGCTATCAACCCTCATGATAGACGTACCTGGAGATCTGGTGTGAGATCTGCCATGCGTGCAGCAAGCCAGCTATCTGGAAGGGGGCCCAATGATGTGGATATTACCTCTGTACCTGCACGTTAATCAAAAATCCGATTGCAGGCCTCGGTGGCTCAGTTGGATGCGCCGTCCGACTGGAGACCAGGAGGTCGCGGGTTCAACCCCCGCCGAGGTCGGCTACATTCTTTCGTGGAGATTGATCATGAAATATTTTCTACGGTCATTCTCTCCCTTCCGCTGATTCAAGAAGGGCAGTTGTCAGTTTCTGGCTAAAGACTGTGCACAATATTGGTTAACCGCTTAGAGGACTAATCCTGCCCAGTAAACATGTGGTTAGGTAAACTGACTGCGCTCGACATGACCCCATAGGGTTGACTGGGCCATAAAACCTCAACACAAACAAACAAACAAAAATCTGATTATGATGAAATATGATATGACGATCTTGAAAAGCCCAGATGCCAAAGAAGCTCATAGGAACAGAGAAGACTGATTTGCAGGCTGATCTAAGTATTCACTGGTCGCACAGGTCTCATTGTCCTAAAAGTGTTTTCCAAATTGTCATGATTCCTGTTCCCCCAAATTAGTTTCATTCCCTTGTTCCCTGTGGCATCTGATCTGGGTCTACACTGTTGCATTGCATTGCTTATCTGTCCCAATATTTAGGTTCTATAAATACGTTCCAGTTTTGATATGCAAGGCTCTATATATTACATTTGTTTTTCTCCCGAAGCAGTTTCCCGCCACGATTTTCATGTGATGTACTTCTAGGAGCATGTGGTTTCTTCATGCAGGACAAGGGAAATAATGTTGCTTTGTGACTGTTGCATTTTGTGGGTATTTTAATAATCATAATGTTCTCAATCTATAGATGGCAAACAGTGTAGATCCAGATCAGCTGGCTTCTTCAGAAGCCAACTGATCTGGATCTACACTGTTTGCAAACGCAGGGTATATCTGGGTACAGCAGGACAAGGCTTAATATGATTAAATAGGTACGGTAAATGTCCTAAAATTTCGAACACTCAGAAATTTCGAACACCTAATATTTTTGCCCAAAATAATTTCTGGAAATGTCCTAAAATCTCGAACAGTAGCAGTTTTTCAAAAAGGGGATTTCTAAAATTTCTAACACAGCTTTCTTCAAGTTATTTTTTTATCGGCACATTCTAATTTCAGTAACGTTTTATTTTTTTTTCCGTTATGGAACTGGAAACTAAAGTAGTAGTGTTGAAAGCCACCGCAAAACGTAAATGCACACGGCAGTGTCATAACGAATTTTATGTACATAAATGGCATGGAAACCATATTTTAATTTTATACAGACCCAGGAGATACTGACTGAAAATTCCAAAGAAAAAAAAAAAAAAAAAAAAAAAAAAAGAGACTTCCATCACAATGTTAGCCATTTCCATGCGACAGTCACGTGGATGTCTGCGTGATAAGGGTTAGATTATGCGCTGGCGATCTAGAACTGTTGTTGCCTTGTGGCAGACATGATAAATATTCCGGTTGAAAAACGAAGGCCAGGATAAATCTATGGATCCGCGCTGTACGATCTGACTGTTTGCTGTTTGTTCGTGTATATCACCACTACTTCGTATGTCTTATTGCTATACCTACGTAGATTTTCATGGGTCTGCTCAGATACGCCGCCGGGCGACGACACGCAATTCTAGGACAGTCTGTATGATCTGACCGTTTGCTGTTTGTTCGTGTATATCACCGCTACTTTGTATGTCTTATTGCTATACCTACGTAGACTTTCATGGGTCTGCTCAGATGCGCCGCCGGGCGACGACACGCAATTCTAGGACAGTCTGGCTATAAATTTCCAGTATAGATTACAAAAATATATGTGAAAATAACAGAAAATGCAACAGTCACATTCCCTTGCCCCGCATGAAGAAACCGCGTGCTAGTAACGGTAACGTCACTAGAAATAGTAGCGGAAACCCATAAGAGGGAAAACACACGCTTATTTTCGTTAAATTATAGAGCATTTTTTCGTCAGAAATGCATATGAAACTGACAGGTTTCAATGTCAGCATACATCACCTCAAGATATTATAAGCCTTATTTGAGCGGTTCACCATGAAATCGACCTTCAAAAGAAAGACAACTAGGAAAAAAAAATGTTTGAAACAGACTATAGCTCGTCCTAATTGTCCCCCCTCCCAAGCGTCCTGTTGCTAGGTGACCAAGATTGGGTACCAGTCACGCACTGGTTCCCTTCCGCCACGCCACCGTAAGCAACCAATCAGGACGCGCCAGGTATATTCCCGCCAATGCATGCCGAACGCATGCAGCTTGCCGAACGCATGCAGCTGTCTATTGTTACTATAAATATTAAACATAAGGTAGAAAACATCACTATTTTTCATCGCTTGCGAGGTTAACACCTTCTGTGTAGATTGTTCTTTGGATTTCAGGAAGAAGTATTTTTTCATCTGCAGATAAGTCTGTATTTTATTTCTATTTTCTTCGCTGATTTAACGCCTAGGTATTATTATGTTGTGCATTAATTGCAAACAGATAAAATCATCGGCAGACAGCCATATTTTGGGTTTTAGGTGTTGTGGTTGTTCAGTCAACTTCATGTTCTAGGTTTGCCGAGTGGGCGTCGGAGAATTGGGAAGAGATTTCTCACTTCCCATCTCATATTTCAGCTAAACTTGAGCAGGTTCAGAGTTCTTTACCTACCAAACAACTAAATAAGAGAATTATGTTTAACAATTGAACTCTGAGCCTGCTCCTCTCAGACTTAGAGGACCCCGGGTTGCTGTTACAGTTCCATGTAATTTGAGCTTGACTTGGAGACCTCGCCCTGCCCCCAGCCATGCTTCTCGACGGGAGGCTAGGCGGGGGGGCACCGGCGAACCCCTGTTCTGTCGAAATTTCCAAACTTAGGTGCCCGCCGTTTTACCGTACCCCTTAAGGGTGAGTTAATTCGGCGGCATACAATATGGCGGCTAGTTTTTCCTAGTGATGTATATGTGCCTTCCTTTCAGGCTTTGTGGCAGGATGGCTCAGATCAGGGTGCTTTTTATTGGCCATATTTTTATCCTTGGGGATCTTGGGATGGCTATAGCGGGTATGGATATTATCACAACTTTAACTTTTTCAAATGTTACCTGTTATGAAGCCATTCCTGGCTCATCTATGGAGGTCATTTAGCGATCCAAAATCAGTTCATAGTTGCAATGCTGAAGTTTCTCTAGTACCTCTTCAGCCATTCCGACTTGTTCTAAGTATTATTTTTCAGAAAGGTACATTCTTAGATTCTACAGCAGATTCTGTTTCCGAGTCTACCGGGTTCAGTAGGAGTACAACTTACAGGAACTCAAATCGAGGGTTGAGCGCAAGACTAGCGTAAGTCAGATGGTTGTTTTTCCCCAAACCTAATCTCCTCACCATGAAGGTGTTATGAAGATTACAACATTTCTTTCTGTAAACAATGAAAATTTAGGTGCCATTGCTCGTATGAGCAATGGCACCTAAATTTGCATTGTTTACAAAGGGGTCCAAGTTGCTCCTAAACAAGGGTTTCAAAAATATGTTTGAGTTACCATAGTCTTGCGCTCAACCCTCGAAATGTAGAGGGTACTACCTCTACATCCTCAGCTTTACCTTCTGACATTAGGGTAAGTTCAAGAATTGATGACATTTATGTGCATGTGGATAGTAATGTGCAGAATAGCAGCAGAATTCCAGTTGCTGACTATTCTTCTGTAGGTCCACTAGAATTTGTAGCGACCGATGTTCCTACAGATTCTAGTTTTTCTACTGATAGACCTTCGGTATCTACTTCTGCTTTGAGCAGGGGTAGTTCTCTAGGTCTTACTGCTACAGCCTTGAGGGTAACCAGTCCCTTCCGTAGCACCCCTGACATTGCCTCAATATTGAGGACTCTGGCAGGGTTGGGATCCTTGGCTTCGAGAGTGGATCTCCCTTCTGTTGTTGAAGAAGGGGAGGGGCAAGCATTCATCTACGGGTCAATCTGGATCCACCCTCAATGGTCACGGCCATGTTCGTGCCATTAGCCAAATCCCCCGGGCAATAACTCACAATAGTGAGTATGACCTGGACCAGGCTCTTTCTGAGAGGTCACTTTGTCCGTCTCTTGAAGAGAGCTAGTCTCATGAGCCTGCCATTAATTACCATGAGACATTGGAGGAAGTTTACTCCCTTTTGGGAGACCTTTGCCCCATGCTGATCAACTAAAGGCAGCACACAGGTTCGATCTCTTGAGTCAATAATAGATCAGCCAACTTCCTCCACATCGACACTTCCCCAATTTTCAACTGTTAATCAGTTGATGGGAAAGTTGTTCGTCAACACCGCAGAGGCACGAAGTTCTCACAGTTGGTATGTTCCTAGAAGGATTATTGACTCTCTCACTCGGCCACATTCATACGTTTGCCACACAGAATTTTGGCCGAGTAATATACCCACCCTTGATGCTGATGCTGGCAGGCTAGGCATCTCAGTGGGTAGATAATGCCTCAATACCAGTTATCTTTTTGGAGTACCTGGAGCGGTTAGCTAGGAGAGCGGTTGCCATTAGCTCATATTATGACTTTTTCGGCTCAGCTGCATTTCAGGCCCTCTGTGCAGATCAGGTGGACCCGTATGTTCTGCGTAGTTTATTATTAGCAGTGAACCGCTCTACCAAGCACAGCATGGCCTTAGGTTTGTCGATTTTAGCCATGCTGCTACATCAACGCCGTATGCTGCTCTAGACACTTCTCAGAGTGAATTTGGATGATAGACCACCTTCCATCCTGAGAAGAAATTACTTGGGTTTGGATACTAGGAGACCTTCTTCAGCAAAGAAGTCTAAGGGGGAATCAAAAACTGGCAGAAGGGTTCCCACTTCTTCTTCGTTTCTGTTTCTTTCAACCTGTTTCGATCCGCCAGAGGGGGCCATGGTGGATCATCATCTTCTTTCAGGAGGGCCCATACTAAGCAGGGTGAATGATGTCATAAGGGCCCTTCCATCTGCACCTCATCCTTCTCTTCCAGTGGACACTCGCCAGTCAAATTTTGTGGAGGCTTGGTCAGCAATAACTCGGGATTCCTGGGCCCGTTCTATTTTAGAGAAGGGCTACAGGATTCCCTTTGTAAGGGAACCTCCTTTGTCTTCGTCTCCAATTCTGTTCCCAGTAACACAACATCTAAGTCATTTGAGGGAGAAGGTGCAGATTTTACTGGAAAAGAGGGCTGGGGGATCGTGGGAGGTATTACCTTCCCAGGTTTCTGCAGCCGGATTTTCCTAGCCAAGAAGAAAACCGGCCAATTACGTCTAATTATATGATGAGGATAGAGCACTTACAAATGGAAACAACAGCCTCGATTCGGAGATCCATTCCTCCAGGGATTGTTTCCATAGATCTTATGGACACATACCTCCATATTCCCATCCATCCAGCTTCTCGCAAGTTCCTGAGACTTTCCCTAGAAGGAACTGTTTACCAATTCCGGGCTCTTCCATTTGCGATTTCAACAGCGCCCGTTTACAAACCTGATGGAGATAGTGGCAGGACATATTTGATCTCTGGGGCCCAACATTCTCCA
The DNA here is from genome assembly GCA_964016985.1 of Anodontia alba. NCBI lineage: Eukaryota > Metazoa > Mollusca > Bivalvia > Lucinida > Lucinidae > Anodontia > Anodontia alba. The sequence goes on from OZ024826.1 coordinate 44,140,853, forward strand.
GTACTTCGACGACTGGTTTATCCATCGTCTGTCCCGGGAGTCTCTCCTGTACAACCTGTCACTGTCATGGGAAATCATTATAAACCTAGGTCTAATACCAAATCCTCTGAAATCAGGCCTAGTTCCTTCTCAGGACTTCAATTTTTAGGCATGAGGTTTCCGACTCATTTGGGCATTGTCAGAGTTCCAGAAGAGAGTCAACAAAATTCTTCACCTGTTTTTCCGGGTTCTGCAGGTTCAGTTCATTACTGCCCGAGAATTTCTGTCCATGTTGGGATCACTCATTGCAGCAGCAGATTTAGTTCATTTGGGTCGCTTTCATATGTCATGAGACCTCTTCAGTTCCATCTTCTGGTAAATTGGGAACCTCACCGCGACAGACTGGATCTATCTATTCCAATATCCCATTTGTGTCATGCATCAATCAAATGGTGGATGAATCCTACCATTTACTTGACTGGGATTCCCCTAGCTATTCCATCTCCAGATTTCCATCTGTTCTCAGACCCCAGTCGCTCGGGCTAGGGTGCTCATTTAGAACCCCTAGGCCTCGAAAGTCCAAGACCTTTGGGACTCTGCTTCCCAAGATGTTCATATCAACAATTTGGAGTTACGAGCAGTTTTCCTAGCACGCCAATGTTTTCAGAATCACATTTACGACTCTTGCATGATGGTAGCGTCAGACAATTCGTCAATAGTGGCTTACCACAAGAAACAAGGGGGGGACCCACTCTCCATCTCTGTGCACGCTAGTATGGGAGCTCCTTTATTGGTGTCATCATCAGAATATTCACATTCAGGTCGGATATTTTTCTAGGAAAATTGAATGTTAGCGGACAGTCTGTCTCATCCAGACCGAATTCTCCCTACCAAATTGTCTCTAGATCGGGGGATTGCTTACAGATTTTCAAACTTTGGGGTACTCCTCAAGTGAATCTCTTTGCCACCAGATTAAACCATCATCTGCCCCTGTTTCTCCAGTACCGGATCACAGGGCCTGTGCAGTGGATGCTATGTCCCTAGATGGGGAAATCCTATTTGCATATGCATTTCGTCCATTCAAACTTGTTCCACAGGTTCTCAACAAGATAAAGGATTGCAACGTTCGGTTCATTCTCATAGCCCCGCTTTGGCCCCAGAGGAGCTTGTTTTCAGTCATTCTGAGTCTCATCACAGACCTTCCCAGGGAGCTTCCTGTTCATCAGGGTCTGGTTTCACAACTTCACGGCGAAGTTCTCCATCACAATCCATCTGTTACATCTTCACGCCTGGGTGTTTTCAGGAGTCAATCAGAGGTAGACACATTGCTGAGTTCACTACCCAATGCATTTCTCAGTTCCGCAGGGAGTCTACACTCAAGGTCTATTCTGCAAGATGGAGGATATTCTCGAATTGGTGTCAGCAAGAGAAGTTAATCCTATCAATCCCTCTTTAACAAAATTGATAGATTTTTTCTACTATCTTTTTGACACCCTTGAATTATCAGTAGCTTCTATTAAGGGCTATGGTTCCGCCATTTCAAATACGTTAAAATTTTCCAAAGCAGCAGACTGTATGGCTGATACAATCATTTCAGATCTTATTAAAAGATTTGCCTTGAGGAGACCTGTTTCCAGATCTCTTATGCCCAAATGGAATTTGACTTGTGCTCTTTGGCCTCATATTAAAGCTCCATACGAACCTCTGAAGACAGCGGACATCAAATACATTATGCTTAAGGCAGTTTTTCTTCTCACTTTTGCTGCTGCTAGAAGTGAGTTTTCATGCTCTTTTGGTCGAGGAGGGTTGTTTTCGTTATGACCGTAACTCGGATTCCATCACCTTCCTCACTCAACCTGGGTTTTTAGCTAAAAACCAACTTCCAGATTCATTTCCAGAACCTGTTGTTATTCCAGGTTTTTCTCAGTTTTGTGGTTCTGATACTGATGACAGACTATTGTGTCCTGTCAGAGCTGTTCAAGCTTATTTGGCCAGAGTTAAATCTAAGAGGTCTGGTAGGAAGAGACTTTTTTCTACCTCTGAAGGGTTCTAAAGAGATTTCACCTTTCACTATTTCTCGCTGGATCTGCGATGTTATAAAATTAGCTTATGCAGATTTGCCTTCTTCTGATCTGTCAGTCATGAAATTTTCGGCTTATGTAGTAGTTTTTTTCTTCATCGTGGGCTTATTGTGATTTGGTTGCCCTTGACGATGTTGTATGAACTGCATATTGGCGTACCAGTAGCACTTTTGCCTCATTGTATCTCAGAGATTTGGCCCCAATTAGACAAGATACATCATCCTTGGGACCTCTTGTTACCGCTTAGTCTATTACTGGCAGTCATCGATCTGTAACTTAAGTCTCTTCTCAGTATTTTTATGCCTGCTTGAATTCGGTGTGAAATTTCTCTTTATAGGGTCGGATCTTATTCTTCTTCATCATCGGTATTTGGATTTCGACCCGCGAGCATACCATCAATAATGGTATTCCCCTAAATTACTTCAAAATATCAGGGGACTGTTCATTTGCACCAGATTCCAGCATGGGTGAGTAAAGTTTTATTTTTATTATTATTACCTTCCCACCTATGCTTTACATTCAGGCTTATAATATCTTGAGGTGATGTATGCTGACATTGAAATGAAATTTTTAAAGTAAAATTAATTTCAATTAATGCATACTCACCTCAAGATATTATCAAATGTCCCTCCTCCCACCCCGCTTTCACTATTAATTTTATTGCTCCCTTAAAAATAGTGATGTTTTCTACCTTATGTTTAATATTTATAGTAACAATAGACAGCTGCATGCGTTCGGCAAGCTGCATGCGTTCCGCATGCATTGGCGGGAATATACCTGGCGCGTCCTGATTGGTTGCTTACGGTGGCATGGCGGAAGGGAACCAGTGCATGACTGGTACCCGATCTTGGTCACCTAGCAACAGGACGCTTGGTAGGGGGGACAACTAGGACGAGCTATAGTCTGTTTCAAACGTTTTTTTAACTTCTTAATACATTAACCTATAGATAATGTGCTATTCTATTCTGTTATTCACCCCTCCACAGAAAAAACGACCTTTCAGTCGTTATAAGTCTTAATTCAGAAGGTCCCTTTAAACAGTTACCTGTATGATGTAGTTCCTCCCGCTCAAATGATCACGTGTCAGTTTCTTTTCTGTGGACTTTGAATGTTCAAGGATTATTATTCTGTGTTCGAAAAAATGGATTAAAGTTATTTTACACGGTTAAAATTTTTATATCCTTGACTTTCTCTGGTTCTATATTCACTCCTTCTACTATCTATGTACTTATTTTCGAAATATCGATCTTAGATTTCTTGTTTTTCTCAATGTTAAATTTCTTCCTTTGTTTCCGCATCAGTCGATGCATTTCGCCCGCGGCAACTGTGGCCATTTAAAAGCTAAATGGGATACACATGGTTATATTCCTATAAATGTGCCTGTACAAAGCTACGCTCCGTCTATAAGTAGCCATATTTCACATGGTAGTGTCCACAGACTATCCAATGTCTTTATTCCTGGTTACGAACGTTCTGATAGACTAGAACTTCCTAATCCAGCTTCTTCCTCTAGACAGATTATTCCACTCGAACCTGATTTTTTGCAGGTCTCAGATCCGAGTGTAATGATCGAGCCTCCTAATTCAAATGATTTATCTATCTCCAGACCTTCAAGGAAGGATCAGTCAAAAAGAGAGCATAAATCTAAAAAGAGAAGAAGACGTCGATCGTCCTCTTCTTCTATCTCTACCTCCAGATCAGACACTTTGAGTTCTTCTCGGCGAAAGAAAAATTCAAAGAGATCTAAGCACTCTCATAAAAAGAGAAGAAGACGATCGATGACGCCTTCTTCTTCATCAAATTCCTCCCAATCTCAACTTGACATTGGTAGATATACAAGGGCTCATAAATCTCCCCAGGTTGTTCAAACGCCATCTCTAATACAACCTGAGGAGACTAATTTTAGTCAAGTCACTAATCAACCTATTAATTACGATCAGATTCAGCCGAATCTCACTCAACAGAATAAGGAGTCAGATTCGGAAACTGAATCCGAAGTCTGGTCATTTGATCGTGCGATTAACGAGGTCTTCCGGCTTCTTCCTCCTGAGTTATGCCCCAAAACTCAGCAGGATCAAGCTCCATTAAAACCTCTCTCTGGGATCGAACAATTAATGGAGTCTCGTTCCACTCCATTACTTGTTCTCCCACAATCCAAATTAGTACAAAATACAACAAAATATATTCAAAATAGACTAGAATCGGACAAATGTTCAAGAGATTGGATTTGCCCGCAAAGCTTGGTTTCGGCTCTTGCTCCGACTAAATTCTACAAGAGCCAAAACCAATATTTGCCAACTGATAATATCCCTCAATTAGAAGCGGATGCGTCGCTCCTAGACATTTCTAATAAAGGAAGAGCTTCTATTCCGCTCAAGAATCTAGAAGCATGGGAAAGGAAGGCTAGAAAACTAGTCGCTATTAATTCTCATGCTGATCTATTTTCTTCAGCTGCCTTCCTTTCATTACAACAGGAATCGATGTCGGTTGCGGCCCTTTCCAGACTTCTGGAGGCCGTAGCCAAATCGATTAAACATGCTACTGCCATGTCTACACTTTTAACTACTGAATTATTCCAAGCTAGGAGGGACGCAGCCCTAGCTTCGTCTAAACTACTACTCGACAATTCCACATACGAGTTAAGGAATGCTCCTATTAACTCAAAATCCTTATTTGACGGCAGGATAAAAGAAATAGCTAAATCAAACTTCGAAGCTCAAAAGCAAAGGTTTCTAGCTTCTACATCCATTCAGTCACAATCTCATTCTTATAAGCCTCCTTCGCAGAGCAGAGCTTTCAAGATACCTAAATATCCTGCTAAACAAACAACATCCAGACCTAAACCTACGCAGTCGTATAGGTCCAAAAATATTCCTCAAAGCTCATCTTCTCACATTAAGAAAGATAATATCAAGAGGACTGGTAACATCCGTCAGTTCCCCTCCTCTAAACCTGCCTCTTCCTCCGCAAGATTATGAAGGCCCGCCCTTTCCACTGCCTGCTCTTCCGCTCGCGGACATTCCAGTGGGAGGACGATTGGCCCATTTTGCGGAAAAATGGGAGGAAATAACAGACAACAAATGGGTCCTCTCTATCGTACAAAACGGTTTCAGGATACCATTCATCAGAATTCCTCCTTTGTCATCTGTTCCGATCAGAATGAGTCAATCCTCCTCCCCGTTTCTCAGAGAAGAGATCGAAAATCTTCTCAACAAACGGGCAGTGGAAAGGGTACAGAATCCGGAAACTCCCGGCTTTTATTCCCGGATATTCCTTGTGCCAAAAAAAGAACGGAAAGTTTCGTTTAATATTAGACCTGTCTTTATTAAACCGTTACATAGAGAAACAAGCATTCAAAATGGAAACAGTCAAATCGGTAAGACAAGCGATGAGACTCAGCGATTGGGCTGTCTCCATAGATTTAACAGATGCATATCTACATGTGCCGATACATCGTCAATCCAGGAAGTATCTTTGCTTCGTACACGAAGATCAAGTATATCACTTTTCGGCCCTACCATTCGGAATGTCCCTAAGTCCGTTAATTTTCTCCAAACTGATGGACGTTATTGCAGCGTTTCTATGCCAACGTGCCATATCAGTTTTTCCATACCTAGACGATTGGCTGATAAAAAAATCTGATTCACAACCGTCTGATTACTCAGACAAAGATTTGCATTCAAACTATTCAAAGCCTAGGTTTTCTGCCAAATCTCAAGAAGTCAGATCTCTTTCCTGCTCAGAAATTCACCTTCATAGATATGGAATTTCTGACGCAACAAAATTTAGTCAGGGTTCCAGCGGATCGTGTACAGAACCTAATTCTAACAATCAAGAAAATAATGTCAGCCAAACATGTATCGGCACGAAGTTTCCTTTCTCTTTTGGGCAAACTCAGTGCTGCAGCAGACCTTGTTCTCCTGGGCAGACTGCACTTACGTCCTCTTCAGATGTGCCTGCTGTCAGTCTGGAAACCTCATATTCTTCCTCTCGATCACCCGATCTCGATAAACGGCATGATTCGATCTCACTTACAATGGTGGATAAACCCCATTCGATTCGAGACAGGGACTTCAATCCATCCTCCAGACCCCAAATTCTTCCTTTATACGGATGCCAGTCATTACGGATGGGGAGCTCATTTAGAGCCGACAACACTGTCCTTTCATGGTCGCTGGACAGAAAACCAATCCCAGCTCCATATCAATATGTTAGAAATGATGGCCATACGATTAGCACTGAAACAAGCCAAAACATTTATTCACCATTCTTGCATCATGATATCCACAGACAATACAACGGTGGTCTCATATATCAACAAACAGGGTGGCACTCATTCCCCCAATCTTTGCGTAGAAGTTTGGAAAATACTCAATTGGTGCCTGGAACAAGACATAGTTATCAGAGTACGTCACATCCCAGGCAAATTCAACATTCTTGCAGACCGCCTCTCAAGACTAGACAAACCTATCAAGACAGAATGGGCTCTGGATCAAACAGTTGCGAATTCAGTATTCCAGATGCTCAACTTCCCAAATGTGGATCTGTTTGCGACAAGATTCAACCACAGACTCCCATTATATGTCTCTCCAGTACAAGACTACAAAGCACTAGCGATAGATGCCCTGTCCATGGACTGGAATCATCTTCATGCATATGCTTTTCCTCCTTTTATCCTGATACCTGCTATTCTAGAGAAAATCCGACAACATCAGTGCAGAATAGTTCTCATAGCTCCGTTCTGGCCACAACAACAGTGGTTCTCAGAACTTCTTCTTCTATTAGTGTCAGCTCCGATTCGTCTGCCACTAATTCCAAGACTACTGACTCAATCCAAAGGAAGATTTCTACATCAAAACCTCCCAATTCTCGACCTTCACGCTTGGGAGTTATCAAACAATCAATCAGAGATTAGAAATTTTCACAAAACGTTGCAGATTTTGTCTCCAGATCAAGAAGAGCATCTACACAAAAAGTCTACGATGCAAAATGGACCATCTTCTCTAATTGGTGTCATACAAAAAAGGTTAATCCGATCTCGGCCCCTATTACAGTTATAGCCGATTTCTTAATCTTTCTTTTTTCGGAAAAGAAATGTCAGATTAGTACTATTAAAGGTTATAGATCTATGATCTCTAACACTTTAAAATTCAAAACTGATAATAGAATCGGATCTAATCCAGTTTTATCTGAACTTATCAGATCCTTTGAACTCCAACGACCAGTACAAAGATCTCTTACACCTAAATGGGACTTATCGTGGGTTTTAGTATGTCTACAAAAACCACCTTTTGAACCTCTTGATAAGGCTTCTAAATTTCACGTTACTATTAAGACAGCCTTTCTCTTAGCTCTTGCCACTGCTAAAAGGTGTAGTGAAATACATGCTCTAGCTATGGATTCACAACATTTAAGATTTAATCAATCTGATGGTTCAGTTTCCTTGATTCTTAAATCTGGTTTTTTTAGCAAAAAATCAGCTTCCTTCTGTTAAACCAGATCCTATTGTTGTTCCTAGTCTTGCTCGAATATGTAAATGGGAACATACTGACAGACTTCTTTGCCCCGTTAGGGCTCTGAAATTCTATCTCAAAATGACTAGCTCTTATCGCCAAAATAGAACTAGACTTTTTCTTCCTATTAAAGGCAATAAGGATATTTCTAAAGATACTATCTCGAGATGGATATCTTACACTGTTAAACTTGCCTATAGGAAACTCACTAAATGAGATATCTCTTTCCTTAAAATCAAAGCTCATGAAGTTAGAGCTCTTTCCTCTTCTTGGGCTTTCTTCGACAAAGTTCCTCTCAATGATATACTTCAAGCAGCGGTTTGGAATAGTTCATCAACTTTTGCCAAATTCTATCTCAGAGACATGTCTCAACAAGCACAGAATCTCCAAAGTTTGGGCCCCATTGTAGTGGCCCAAAAAGTGGTGGGGGGCCAACAGCAATCAGCTATGGATGTGTAGACAACGTCAACAGCCCCCCTAGACCTGATGCTATACTAGAGAGGTACTAATTATATCTTTATTATATATATATGTTAACCCTGGATTACTTTATCCTTGGTTAAAGGATCTTATTATTGCCTTAAGCACTAATTATGTCCTCATTATATATATATATATAAAAAAAAAAAAAAAAAAAAATAAATAAATTTTTTTAATAAGCCTTAATTCAGAAGTTGGGACTAACTTATTAGGAGAAATCCTCCCTCCTATTCTACAAATTCTAGCACATTATCTATAGGTTAATGTATTACGAAGTTAACATGAAGTTTTTTAAAAGTAAAACATATTTTAACATATTCCTATCTCCTAATTGTGTATTGTTTTACACATAAAAGAAACTGACACGTGATCATTTGAGCGGGAGGAACTACGTCATACAGGTAACTGTTTAAAGGGACCTTCTGAATTAAGACTTATAACGACTGAAAGGTCGTTTTTTCTGTGGAGGGGTGAATAACAGAATAGAATAGCACATTATCTATAGGTTAAGTATTACTCGTTAAAATATGTTTTACTTTTAAAAAACTTCATTTTTCCCTAGCTGTCTTTCTTTTGGTGGCGCGTGGTGGGTGGTTCCGAGTTTTTAGTAGGTACTTTGTCCCGTTAACTCCTCCCACAGTTTTTGTCTGATCATTTTGAAACTTTACAGGTGTTTTAAGGATGGTCTAAAGATATGCATGTGGTTTTTTCAGAATCCTGAAATAATTTTTTATTACTTTTTCCGCATTTTTAACTTATACATTTTTTGAGTTCTAATATTACAAAAGCGTATAGGGAGTAGGTACCTTGACCCCTTAACTCCTCCCACAGTTTTTGGCCGATCCTTTTGAAACTTTACATGGGCTTTCAGGATGGCCTGAAGATATGCATGTGGTTTTTTCAGAATCCTGAAATAATTTTTTATCACTTTTTCCGCATTTTTAACTTAGACATTTTTTGAGTTCTAATACTACAGAAGTATATAGGGAGCAGGTACCTTGTCCCCTTAACTCCTCCCACAGTTTTTGGCCGATCCTTTTGAAACTTTACAGGTGTTTTAAGAATGGCCTGAAGATATGCATGTGGTTTTTTCAGAATCCTGAAATTATTTTTTATCACTTTTTACACATTTTGAACTTAGACATTTTTTGAGTTCTAATATTACAGAAGTCTATAGGGAGTAGGTGGCTTGTCCCCTTAACTCCTCCCACAGTTTTTGACTGATCCTTTTGAAACTTTATGTGGGCTTTTAGGAGGCCTGAAAATAAGCAGGTGGATTTTTCAGAATCCTGAAATATTTTTTTATTACTTTTTCCGCATTTTTAACTTAGACATTTTTTGAGTTCTAATATTACAGAAGTGTATAGGGTGCAGGTACCTTGTCCCCTTAACTCCTCCCACAGTTTTTGTCCAATCCTTTTGAAACTTTACAAGGGCTTTTAGGATGGCCTGAAGATATGCATGTGGTTTTTTCAGAATCCTGAAATAATTTTTACCACTTTTTCTGCATTTTTAACTTAGACATTTTTTGAGTTCTAATACTACAGAAGCGTATAGGGAGTAGGTACCTTGACCCGGTAACTCCTACCACAGTTTTAAGCCGATCCTTTGAAACTTTACAGGTGCTTTAAGGATGGTCTGAAGATATGCATGTGTTTTTTTCTGAATCTTGAAATTATTTTTTATCACTGGTTTCCTGCTTCAGTACTTAGGTAATTGATACAGGACCAATGGTCCTCTGGTTAACTTTACCATGTTTAACACCTCAAATAAAAACAAGCAAATTCCATGGGGAATTTATGTCCCCCGCCTTATTTTTATCAAACTTCTGTAGTATTAGAACTCAAAAAATGTCTAAGTTAAAAATGCGGAAAAAGTGATAAAAAATTATTTCAGGATTCTGAAAAAACCACATGCATATCTTCAGGCCATCCTGAAAGCCCATGTAAAGTTTCAAAAGGATCGGCCAAAAACTGTGGGAGGAGTTAAGGGGACAAGGTACCTACTCCCTATACGCTTTTGTAATATTAGAACTCAAAAAATGTCTATGTTCAAAATGTCAAAAAAGCAATAAAAATTAATTTCAGGATTCTGAAAAAACACATGCACATCTTCAGACCATCCCTAAAACACCTGTAAAGTTTCAAAAGAATCGGCCAAAAACTGTGGGAGGAGTTAAGGGGACAAGGTACCTGCTCCCTATTCACTTCTGTAGTATTAGAACTCAAAAAATGTCTATGTTAAAAGTGCGGAAAAAGTAATAAAAAATTATTTCAGGATTCTGAAAAAACCACATGCATATTTTCAGGCCATCCTAAAAGCCCATGTAAAGTTTCAAAAGGATCGGCCAAAAACTGTGGGAGGAGTTAAGGGGACAAGGTACCTACTCCCTATAGACTTCTGTAATATTAGAACTCAAAAAATGTCTAAGTTAAAAATGTGGAAACAGTGATAAAAAATTATTTCAGGATTCTGAAAAAACCACATGCACATCTTCAGACCATCCTTAAAACACCTGTAAAGTTTCAAAAGGATCGGACAAAAACTGTGGGAGGAGTTAAGGGGACAAAGTACCTACTAAAAACTCGGCACCACGCACCAAAAACAGTGTCCCTCCACTCTTCTTCGAAAAGGCAGGGGACAATAAGGCGGGGGACATAAATTCCCCATGGAATTTGCTTGTTGAAATTAATTTTACATTAAAAATTTCATATTAAAGATAGAACCTAAGTAGTGAGACAGGCCAATGCAGACTGTAGACTCAGATCAGATGCCGCAGAGTAAAAGGGAATGAAACTAGTTAGGGGGAACAGGGAACATGGAACACACAGGGAACATGGACCACACTTTTAGGACAATAAGACGTGCAACCAGTGAAGACTCAGATCATCTTCTGATGCAAGGGCAGTCAGTTTTGCCGTTTGTGGTAACAAACAGGCATGTAAACTCCAGTTCATGGAGAAATTACGAATCTTTGGTTAAATACATCACCGTTTCAGTGAAGGTTTTACATGCATTCTGCAGCGTCTGATCTGGGTCTACACTGTTTGCTCAGGCCTGTCTGTCCGAATACGTAGAGTAAGTATGGAAATTCGATCAAATCGAATCCCTTCAGAAATCATCCTGCATCTGCCCCTGATTAATAAAAAAATGCTGGGTCCGACTCGTAGTATTCATCAAGGCATATGCAATTAGCTCCCTTTAAACAGTAAACACCTAAAGTGTGAGGACCTTACTCTGCATTTACCAGGGTATAAATAAATATAAGTACTGTTATTCTTTTGCATTATGTATATATTGAGAACATTATAATTATTAAAATACCCAGAAAATGAACAGTCAAAAAGCAACATTTCCCTTTCCCCGCATTAAGAAATCATGTGCTCGTAGTGGTATGTCACGTGAAATCGTGGCAGGAAACCTCTTCCAGAGAAAAATAAACTTATTTTATAGAGCCTTTTTTCGTTAGAAACGTATACGAAACTGGCACGTATTAAAAATTTAAAGAACCTAAATATTGGAACAGATAGGCCTATGCAAACAGCGTAGACCCAGATCAGACACCACAGAGAACAAGGGAATGAAACTAATTTGGGGGAATGCGTTTTCAAGATTGTCCTCCAAGAATATTCGTTTCTTAATTAAAGCCAGTATTGGTGTCTTCACAGGTATTCCTGTATTTTTCACGGATATTCTGGTATTTCGGTAGTATTCCGGTATTTCGGTAAGTCGTGTGACAGCTATACCAGAATTCTAAAGTTGATCTGATCTTTTCAGCAAAGTGTGACGCACATGGGATAGTAAGAAAGCGCTACATGCGAAATTGTAAATTAGCATGTGCATTCTGATCTGGGTCGTTCCTGCTCGTCTGTACACTGTGTCCTTCGATGTAAATTAGCATGTGCATTCTGATCTGGGTCGTTCCTGCTCGTCTGTACACTGTGTCCTTCGATAATATCTGCCGCTAATATTTACGTTTAGCATGCCAAAGGTATCAATAAGCACGGCGAAAACGTTCTCGTGGGGATTAATGCCTCCAGCAAAATATTTCCTGTCTGACCGCATGATTGTCATGATATGCTCAGTGCATCCTATTTGAACAGGTAATGGTCCCAACAGAGATGATAGGTCCCAACAATCCAAAATGAACCTGATCGTTTGTTACAAATGTGATCAGTCTGTGCACTTGCTAGAGACTGCAATTCTTGTACTACAGTGTTTTGTACCAATGACCTATCAGCGAATTGTGTAGACACCATCCTGCACTAGACTGCATCTCGCACTCTGATGTGACTTACATATATACACAAAGGGACATTTTCGCCTGAACAGAGATCTATTGAAAGGATTACTATTGATGACAGATATATTCTTGCAATAAGTTTCGATCGGTACCGAATTCTAAATGACAATACATGTTCTTAAAGAATGAAATATTGCTAAAAACGATAATGGCAGTTCACAGGTTTGGCATACGCAGTTCAGTTTGGTGTTGAGCTAAAACCTTTGATCTTGATCAGGCTGCATTCAGATCTGGTTCTCAGAGGTCTGGTTGACCGTACTAGTGTTCGTTTATGTATGAGTCCTTTCCAATAGAAATGACCATATGACATTTGAGACCGGTATAGACAAGATCAACTTGCGCATCTGCGCAGTCTATGTATCGGGGTAGTCTGATCTAGGTCTACGTGTATCGCCAACAGAATGCATTATGTCAGCAAGCAGTGTGAATACTGCGCTTCAAAACGGAGGAAATTCTAATCAGTCTGCGCTTTTCACATTAAAACTACATACACTTCACCTTTGAGGAAAGGGACTTTTGTGTTTCTGTAGTGGCTCAAACAAGAACAAATGTGCAGTAACCGTTTGAAGTATTTTTGGTCAGCTTGTGTATCTCAGTGCGGTAAAGGGAAGACGGTTGTTACATAAGAAGACTGGACTAAGCCAGCCTGTTTTAAGAAAGTGGCACATTCCCGGAGTGCAGAACAAACGTATCTGGCGATTAATTAGTGTATCGGATAATTAATTGTTTTGTTATGAGAAAAATTATTCGACATAGAATTAATCGGATGGAATTGAAAACAAACATCAGTGTGGTAATTATTTATTAGTTAATACAATTTCACATTCAGTTTACCAATCACACATAGCAAATAAGAAACCCCTTTCTTCGTGACGGTCCTTTTTTGGCGTTTCGGGTATCTGAAAGCGTCCGATAGCCAGGTCAATTTTGGCTGTAAGTGAATCTGTCCTAAAATTTCGAACAGTAAATTTTTTAGCAAATCATAATTTCTAAAATTTCAAACAGCAAGAACTGAAATTATTTAATTTTGTTCGAAATTTTAGGACATTTACCGTAACAAGAGCTCCGCCAAGCGGGGCATTATACGCCCATGGCAAGTAATAAGATATAGCACATAAACTGGCTTCTGTATAATTCAGTGCTCCGGATATAAACTGTAAGTGGAATTACAAAAAAAAAAAAATTAAAAAAATTTCACTGGGGCATATCTCTGCTGATATTTGGTGAACTGTAACCTAAGGGTCCAAGCTAGCCCAGAAATTAAGGGAGAAGTGACTCATCCCTCCTAAGAAAATAGGGAGAAGTTTGCTGCTTCTAGGGAGAAGTGCTTTCTGACCAAGGACACACCACAGGAGCATGGCTATATTATAAGCTCATATGAGCCTTTGACTGATTTGTTTTTCCTATACTTCAATATCGGACCAAAGAATAACAAAACAAAAATAAACAACCAAAAAAAAAAAGCTGCAAGAATTTTTTTTTGTAAACCTTTAACTTGTTTATTACTGATTTTATTTTTGTTCTTCAATGGAGCCAAATCAAAAGAGTATTTAAAACAAGAAATATCTTTAAAAAAGATAAACGGCGTAAGAGGTACCGGTACTGGAATATGAATATTGAAACAACTTTGTGGTTCAATATGAAAAGAAGAAGGCCTTTAAAATATAAACTTTATTACAAATTCAAACAGAATCAAGAAAGTTTTAATACTATATAACATTGTATATATTACAAGAGTTGGCAGGAAAGAGAGTGTACTCAGATATGTAAACATCTCTGCTAAATAATGAAAAGCAATTTAGCATATAAAGATAAAGCATATAATTTTGTGTGTTAATTTGTATACTTTACTATTATTAGAAATATCCTTGCCAGCCATGCACCTTTTTGATAAAGAGTTAGCAAAGTGTAACACTGACCATGAAGATTGGCAAAAACTGGAAAAAACATACATTATGCATTTAATTTGTAATTAGAGGGTCATGATGGCCCTGAATTGCTCATGTGGGAAGCAGATTTCTTTAGCCTGGCGGAAGGATATTTTCAAAGTTTTCTGCATATATTAGGCCCTGCCCTTTGTTGGTGATTTATTTTTTTTCTTTTGGTGATGCAAATTAATTTGAAAAATTTTGATGGATGGTTAATCCAGTAATGTTTGTGAGTATTATTGAAATCTAATTAGTTGCTGATTACAAAATGTTCGAAGTGTTCTCGACAGACATATGAGGAACCAACCAAAATAATTTGAACAAATTTGATAGACATTCACCTATGGAACATTTGTACAAAATTTTTGAAATTGGACCATAGGTTGTGCAGAAGAAGAACTGTCAAGTTTACTCTACATAATTCCATATATAATGAAAAGTAACCACGCCAACTGGAAGCATATTTTTAGACAGAATTCTTTTAACAAGATTTAAAGACCTTCTACGGAAGAAACATTTTTGTGAAAAAAAATCCACCCAGCTAGTATTAGGTTTGGTTGCTATTACAACAAGAGGGATAACTCTCGGTGCTCCAGCTAGGATTTGAGGGCAGAGGGGTGCTGGGTAGGGCACTTTTGCACGTGCGGGCAAAAAAATAGGGCACTTTTTTTTACTTTGAAATGGTCAATTATCAATACCATTATGATCTATAGTGTACTGTGCAATTCGGCCTCATGTAACATAGATCTATTACTTTATTTTTGATCTAAGAAACAGTAAGGGTAACAGAGAAATAAATTAAATGGGGTCTTACAATTTATATTTTTTATTTAGGAATGAACTTTGGGATTACCTCTTTTCAATGAGAGAAAATTCTGTGTATCACAATAGTAGCAGACACTTATTTTTTTTTTCCTTTGTAAAATGTCGACATTTCACATAAATAGTTTGGCGTAGAATAGTTACAGTGTGTCAATATTTGGATGACTGACTGTTCAGATATTTTAAGCTACAAGCAACTGATTCACATAGAGTGACCATTTAGTCACACAATATATTATTATATCAATTAAATTTCAATTTTTATCGAGTTGTAGATCCTCTTCCTACCAAGTGCTCTAATCTAAACAGATAATCACATTAAATATTACATTTCTACCTTTTTTTTTATGTAATTTATTAAATGGTTATTATTATTTTTTCTCTCTGATGTTCAAGACTTAAACTTGGAATTAAATCTCATAATAATTGAGCCTCTGTATTACTGTTCAAGGGGAGTAACTAGGAAAATTCTGCATCCGTCAGAAAACAGACAAGAAAACTTCAGCAAACAACATCGCCATCTCTCTCTCTCTCTCTTGATCGTTTAACTAACTGTTTGCAATATTATTGCATAATTAATTGGAATGGATCATCTAATTGTAAAGATGAATTGGTTAAACAACAATAGTGATCTAGCTTAATTTCACGGTGGCTGAACGCACCATACTTCAAATAGCCGAAAAATAATGGCCTCTATTCATAAACTTTGAACAATCATTTGGCCCTCCAACAATTTGACTTTTCAGAAGTGGGAAATGTGACCACAGAGTTTGTTACTATTTTTAGCTCCGCTTCAGGTAGGATGTTTTAGAATATCTCGATTTATACCTGATGAATAAGCACAGAGTTTGCGGAAAATCAAGCTCTTTCTCATGGTGTCAGTGCTATTCTGCAATCTGGTCTGATTCTCGAGAACATTCAGAGAATGTTTTTCGTCAAAATTCATGTACATTGTTCCGGTGACCCAGATTGACAGCAAAAACATTCTTCGAATGTTCTCGAGAATTAGACCAGATCGCAGAATAGTGCTTACTCCTCCAGAAAGACCTTGATTTTCCGCGAACTCTGCGCTTTATTTGAACAAATTCCATTCGGTATAAGAAGAGATATTCTAAAAAATCCTACCTGAAGCGGAGGCTAAAAATAGTCATATTTCTTCTTCGTGTTGTTCACGATGCAATAGGCCGCTTACACCATGAATTATTAAAAGGGGTGTTCAACAAACCTATTACCTAGTTAAGAATGAACAGTATTATTTATGTTGCCAATATTTCTACCAAGCTTAAGGCATAGTTCCTGTTTATTTATTATTTAAAATTAAGCCATGCAATTTTACATCCGTTTTGCACATAATACAAGGCACATGATAATTCTGTATATTATGGACACAGTGGAGAGAAGTAAACTTGAACGTCCCTTGTTCGCTTAGCGTTTGGGCCACTTATATCAAACAATTTAGTTACACTGTACAGAATTAAAAGCTCGTCTATAATCATTTATTTCATTGCAACTATTTTATTGGTATTATTTAAATTATGGGTATTTTTGTCCATTGTTTAACATCTGCATTGCTATACTGTACAACTTTGAATAGATAAATGTCATAATTAAGTGATTGTTCAGTCACAAATATATTCGTCAAACATAGGTAAATTCTATACTTACCCCTACTTTTTTACAGAAGTTTACACATTTTTAACCAATCGCAAATTACTATTTATTCATTCGAGACTAATACCAATAAGTATGTCAAAAGCCATCTTATACAGCTACGCCGAAAAAAAAAATCCAAAAAGAATTATGTATTTTTAAAGATTAAAAATGACAATCTTTCCTTGCAAATCCAATAAAAGAAAAGAAGATGTTAAAAAAAAAAAATCAATATCTTGCCCATATGACCAAAACTTTAGTTATTTGCAAAAAATATATCGATTAATTATACCCCTGACATACGAAGTATGTGGGGGTATATAGTTTTCGCTTTTCTGTTCGTCACAGGGTCAAAGTTTTTGCGTTAAAGTTTATAAGACCTCGTATTTTGAAGGGTTCAAGACAACTCGGCCCAAAGACAAGTTGGCCAAGGACAACTCGGCTCATAAAAAAAGGCCCGATTTCAGAAGACAACTCGGCCCAAAGTGCAGGACCACTTGGCCCATAAAAATCAGAACAGGCAAATAATTGGATGGTGCCACTTTTATTGCTTTGTAGCTGATGAATGCAGATAGCGAAACAAATTTGATCACAAGTAAAGAAAATAAATATACATATAACCGCATCTCACACATACAATGTGCACGTAACTCAACAGTCTCAAATCAAATGAGCCACACTAGTAAAAAAAAAATTATTGACTTGTATTCATACAGATCATGTCGGCAAATAAAAGAAATTATTTAAACAAAAGTTGGCAATTTGTTATTGTTCAAACTTACTACATGTGTAATCATTAACCTTTGTCGGTTAGAAGATGACAATTAACACTTTTATTGCGAATTAACTCTTAGTAAATTTCAGTGTTGGTCGTTAATTAATCAATTAGCTTAACATATAATTAAATCAAATGTGAATTAGGCCCTAGTTTAAGTTTAAATTAAATGATTGAAGAAGATTAACCGCTGATTGCTGATTAAAGGTGATTAGCCGCTGATTACCACCGTTCATGAATGTCTCTAATAATTTTCTTTTTTTTTTTTTTTTTTTTTTTTTGTTGCTTTTTTTTTTTTTTTTTTATAAGTTCAATTTTTTCACTTTTTTCATGACTGAATTCAAAGAATAGATAGATAGATAGATAGATAGATAGATAGACAGACAGACAGACAGATAGATAGATAGATAGATAGATAGATAGATAGATAGATGGGTGAGTTGGATGGCTCTCACGCACATTTATTAACAACATTGAATAAATTGTTTAGGTCAGTTACATTATGCTGCTATAACCATCAGATGTCATTTAAGTTAGAATATGTACTTTAGCGATCTGATCTAAGACAACTGCATAATGCTTTTTATTCATCAGGTACAGAGCAATAAAAGTACCACCATCCAATTATTTTTAATACATTAAGAGGTGCTTGGTCTGATTTTCATGGGCCGAGAGGTCTTCTAAAGTTGGGGCGATTTGGGCCGAGTTGTCTTCTGAAATTGGGACGACTTGGGCTGAGTTGTCTTGGGCCGACTTTTTTATGGGCCGAGTTGTCCTGGGCCGACTTGTCTTTGGGCCGAGTTGTCCGTAATTCATTTTGAAGACCCTTTGATATATTTCATTCATATTTGGCATGATGGTAGATATAGGTCTAAAGTTTTTATCAGCACCATCCCCACCCCAGGGGTGACCTTAGGTCAAGGTCACGGACTTGGAATTTTCATAAAAAAGTCAAAGTTTTTTGTGTTAGTTTATATAGCTATATCATCAAGACCCTTGAGGAATTTCATTTATATTTGACATGTTGGTAGATATCGGCATGATCCCCACCCTGGATTTGACCGAGGTCAAGGTCACGAACTTAGAATTTTCATATAAAAGTAAAAATTTTTGCGTTTATATAGCCATATCATCAAGACCTTTTATTAAATTTTTATATTACGTTATTCCCTAACTGAAAGGTTGAGCTTATATAGCTTTCAGCAAGGTTCTGTTCATCTGTCCGTCAGTCTGTTGAAGCATTATTCGTTCATACTTTATTATACGCCTGTTTGAAAAACGGGACGTATTATGTTTCGGGGTATGGCGTCCATCGGTCGGTCCGTAAACTTTTTCGTTTCCGGCCAACTCCTCCTACAGTTTACATCTGATCAAACTGAAACTTGGTATATAGTTAGACCATGATGTGGCGCACGCATATTGTTTCAAGGTTACAGTCCACCAAGTGTTTGCAGAGTTATGCCCCTTAGAAAATTTCTGTAAACATTTCATTTCCGGTTAACTCCTCCTACATTTTACATCCGATCAAGCTCAAACTTCATATATAGATAGACCATGATGTTGAGCAGTGTATATTGTTTCGAGGTTACAGTCCACTAAATATTAGCAGAGTTATGCCCCTTAGAAAATTTCAGTAGACTTTTTGTTTCGGGCTAACTCCTCCTACAGTTTACATCTGATCAAGCTGAAACTTGATTTATAGTTAGACCATGATGTGGAGCAGTGCATATTATTTCAAGGTTACAGTCCACCAAATATTAGCAGAGTTATACCCCTTTGAAAATTTCTACTCATTTTTCATTTCTGGCTAAATCCTCTTACAGTTTACATCCAGTCAAGGTGAAACCATGTACAGTTAGACTATGATGTGGAGCAGCACATATTGTTTCTAGGTTACAGTCCACCAAATATTAGCAGAGTTATGCCCCATTGAAAATTTCAGTAAACTTTTCGTTTCCGGCTAAATCTTCCTACAGTATATATCCTATTAAGCTGAAACTTGATTTGTAGATAAACCATGATGTGGAGCAGAGCATATTATTTCAAGGTTACAGTCCACCAAATATTAGCAGAGTTAAACCCCTTTGAAAATTTCTATTAATTTTTTTGTTTTCGGCTAAATCCTCCTACAGTTTACATCCAATCAAGCTGAAACTTCATAAATAGTTACATGATGATGTGGATCAGCATATATTATTTCAAGGTTACAGTGCACCAAATATTTGCAGATTTATGCCCCTTTGAAAGTTTTTGTAAACTTTTCGCAGCATATTTTTTAGAGGTAATAGTGTGCAAATTTTATTATATAATAGGTATATTTTCTGCAAATAACTAAAGTTTTGGTCATATGGGCAAGATATTGATTTTTTTTTCTTTTTTTTTTTTTTTTTTTCGAACATCTTCTTTTATTAGATTTGCAAGGAAAGGTTGTCGTTATTAAATCTTTATAAATACATAATTCTTTTTGAATTTTTTTTTTTAATACTCTTTTGATTTGGCTCCCTATCAGCAAGGAATCTGTTCATCTGTCCATCAGTCTGGGGGTGGTCGGGTGGTGCGAAGGTGCTGTGTATCTTGCATCACTGGGGCGTCCAACTGATATTGGCTTACAGTTGGGCAAGGCCTGCTATCCTTGTAGTGGGTAAGGGTAGAGGGGGAATGTTTTTATTTCTTCTGTTTCTTCACTTTCATTCCTGTTCCTCTTTCTTCCCTGTCCCTCTCTTTCATCTCCTCTACTCTCTCTTCTCTCTCTTTTCTCCCTTTCTCTGGGAGACGACACAAAATGACCCTCAAGGGTTGACGTGTCGTTAAACCCCAACACAATCAATCTGTCCATCAGTCTGTTGAAGTATTATTCATTCATACTTTATTTTTGTCTTAGGGTCAAAGCTTTTGCGTTAAAGTTTATAAGACCTCATAATTTGAAGACCCTTTGATGGATTTTATTCATATTTGGCATGATGGTAGATATAGGTCTTAAGTTTTAATCAGCACCATCCCCACCACGGGGGTGACTGTTAAACACCAGGAAAACTTCTTAGAAGTAGCAACACACTTTATTTACAACAATGGTGGACATACAATAACTCTATGACGTTACGTCGTTTCCATGACGTTCATGACGTCACAGTTAAGAATAATCAGTAACAGTAACTCTAGCATTGAAGAGTAGCATTGAAGAGCATTGAAGAGTATTTTAACAACAGATATAGAAGAGTTACCTAACCTGATAGTAATTAACATTAATTATATTTTCTTTTTTTTTTCTTTTCTTTTTAATTTGCTGAAACTACTGTTGTAAACAGATTTAAATTCAAATGGAATTTAAAGTTGAGGAAAAATAAAAAAATGCTAATTATTAAAATGTTTCAAAAGGAAAAGTAGTAAAATTTTAAACTTATCAAATGGCCCTATTAAGCTAAAAAGATAAAAAAAATCTTAATAAAAAGCATTATGATTAGTTCTCAGCAACACAATTCATTTAACATCTGTCCAGACTGCAACACCTTCAGTAGATTAAACCCTGATGCACCTTGTTTGGTCATCGGGTTTGCCAACTGCAAATGTCCTGGTATCCACTGGATCTTGTTCACATCATGCAGCTGCAGTGATTCCTTGATAGCTGCTACATCCACTTGAAGCCGTTTGTCATCAACCAGCCTTGTAGACAGTATAGCTTCAATGATGCTCTTATTGTCAACGTAGGCCTCAATCATAATGGTTCTCGGCTTAACCCCTAGTATGCTCTCCAGCATCTCTCTGTAGTAGTAACTGGCTTCCAGTCCCTCCTGCAAACTCAAGGTTTCAGCTGCTAATGTAGACCTTACTACACGCTTGATTTTATGTGCATTCCAGGCAATTGGACAACATTGCCCTGTATTGTCCTTCAACCAGATAATGAATGCACCAGTACTGCCAGTTCCTTCATTGATATTTCCCAGTGAAGCATCAGTGAAAACAGCAATTTTCAATTCAGCACTTTTGCTCAACCTTGGAAATATCATATAGGAATGAAAGTCTTTCAGCCTACTTATTTTCTTGATGACTCGTACCAGATCCTCTACTGTACCTTGTTTTAACTTCGTGCTCATCTTTATCATTTCAAATCCCATATCAGGCCTTGATCCCTGCACCGCCCAATTCAACAGACCTACTAACTGCCTGTATGTATTTTGTTCTTGTGCTGTCAATTGCTCTTGTTTGTCAGAGGCTCTCTGGGTCCACAGTTTTATTCTTCATTTTGTAGAGAAGGGGTTGTTCTTTCCTTTGTTCCTTGAAGCCTAATAATGCTGCTTATGCAAATTAAACTTATTTAGAATGGATGAAAACTTGATTTAATTCCATTGTTGTTTTCATTTTTATATATCAATGCTTTAAGATGAACAGCCTCACAGAATTGTATTGCACCCCAGGGAGTACAACAAAAGCCAGGCACTATAAGTCTTTGAATCGGCTCATGGTACCAAAAGGAAGAGTAAAAAATAACCATATGTCATAGAAAATGAATAGTAAATGGAATATCATAAAAAATGAATATATGGTATAAAGAATATGAATAACATCTTGTCAGAAGATATAGCATGCCATGCATGAAGCTTTGAAAGAACAATAAAACAGATTAATTTAAACTAGATTTTTTTAAACACGGAACAACAAGAAAGTAATTGTAATTGTAATCAATTACATTGCAATGTAATTGTGATTGTAATTGATTACATTCAGGAAATATGTAATTGTAATTGTAATCTGTAATCATGAAATTACAAAGTAACTGTAATTGTAATCAAATACATTTGTATGTAATCGGTAACAGGTCTGTCACCAGCATGTAAAAAATCATCTACATGACAGCAGAGAATTCCCCTCAACCTGTTTTCTTTATGAACATAAAATACTGCTGGATCCAGTTTACATGGAGTGAAGCCAAGTTTCATCAGTTCTTCTCTGACACTTTCATAGAACTGCCTTGCCCCATCTTTTAACCCATATAGACCATGTTTAAGCTTCCAGATTATGCCATGTGGTGTTTGACTCTCCTTTGGTGGTCTTATGTATATCTCCCTCTCTAATTCTTTGCCTTGTAGAAAAGCTGATTTTATGTCAGTTGTTTTTAATTTCCAGTTTTCAAGTGCTGCAACTGAAATCAATAGCCTCATAGTTCCTTTCCTACTGTTGGACTGTCTCGTGGTATTTCAAGATCTCTTTCTTCAAATCCTCTCACAACTAATCTGGCTTTGGTTTTTCCATCCTTATTTGATATTACCCATCGTGTTGACAAAACTTTTTGTCCACAGTCTGATACTTCCTCATACGTTTCAAACTGAGCTAATTTTTCCAGTTCATTTTCTTTGGCAATGTCTGTTTCTTTACTACCTAAGCTCTCACTCTTGGAAACCTCAGTAATATTGATTTCTGTTTCAGGTATTTTCTGCCATTGAATGCTTCCGAGATCAATGCTTCTTTCCTCATTGTTTTCATTCCTAATATTGTACCAGTTTTTGTACTTTCCAGTGGCTTTTCCTGCTCTACTAAGAACTGTGCCAGTTACCCATTCATCATTAAGCTTGTATCTGATACTGTCATTTACTTTCACACTGCTAGATCTTTCAGTGTCTCTATCATTCTCTACACCTCCTGTAGCTGTCTCTGAGTTGATTGCTGGCAGTTCTCTGTCTGTAACTGACAACTGATTTTCTGCATTTCTGTCTGGTTCAACAGAGTTTTGTCCATCAGCAGGACCCAGTCCTGACAAAACCTCTGACACAGATGACTCTTCCCTTGCCTCCTCTTCATTTATTTCATCTCCGTTGTCAACTTGTACAGTTTGGGCCTTGTCACTGCTTTCATTTCTGTCTAAAGCTTGATCTATTCTTTTCAGTCTATTCGGTGATACCCTGACAAAGATTCCACCATGACGCACAAACACCACCTTACCATCTTGAAAAACGACTGTAGCTGGCCCAAGCCATCGTTCTTTCCCCTCTCTCTTGTAGAACACCATGTCTCCATTTTCAAAAATGTCCTCAGCTGCCCTGATCTTCCCACGTAAAGCTCTCCTTATCCTTTCATTTGCCTCAGTTTGGATGTAGGCTCTGCGTGAAGAATGTAAGGCATTCAGATGCTGTGCAAATGTATCGCTACTGGTTGACCCTTCAAGTCCTGGCAGTCCATCCGTCATTACACCGGGCAAATTTGGATTCTTACCAAAGATAAGCTGATGGCTACTAAATCCATTCCACATCTGTAATGTATTCCGTGCCATATTTGCCCAGCATAGCAGAGTCTGGCTATCAGTGTTTCTGTTTTCCTCTTCAAGTTTCAGCAGCATCATATCTGTCACAGCATGTACCCGCTCACATAGCCCATTTTGAAATGGGCTTTCAGCTGCAGTAGTCAGTACTCTCACATTTAGGATTGACATCACTTCACGCATTTCATCAGCGTTGAATTCTCCCCCATTGTCTGTCATCATTGATCCCAATACTCCGAACACTCCAACCCAGTTCTGCATCAAAGCATTTACAACATCACTTGGTCTTTTCCTGTTTATGAATACTGATATGGTATATCTGGACCACATGTCTATGATATGGAGAATCCAGCGTCCATTCCATTGCTTTAAGTCCATAGCCACTTTCTCATTGAACTGAGTGGCCATAGGCATGCCAACTATAGGACGGGCAGGTGTTTTTGCATACCTCTTGCATAGGTCACACTTTCTATCTATTTCTTCAAGCAAGTCCTTATAGACATCTCTCCAGATATTTGCATCTTGTAGCAGTGATTTAAGCTTTCTTGCATGGGGATGAGCAAACTGCCTGTGCAGTTTCAGCAAAGTTTTCAATTTTTCTTGTCTCCCCATTTCTTCAAGCTTTACAGATAACACCTCTTCAACTGCTATATTTTCTGTTCTGTCAATAGGGATGCAGTAATGACCTGATGTAGTGAGGTTCAGGGCAATATCTTTCCCAAATATTTTTGCTGAGTCATTCTCCAGATCCATCTTCACCCCTGCCTTTTTCATCGCACTTCTTGATAAGAGTAATGGGATATCTGATCTAACTACATCTGTTTTAATTGTTACTTCTTTTCCAGCAATTACTGCTGGAAGACAGTATTCAGCTTGAGATTTCAGACGTGTTCTTCCTCCAAATTTAAAAGTTCTCTCACCTACTGTTTGCTGTACCTTCTTCCTATCACCCTCATTCAATGAGTTGATGTAGCTATCTATCCAGTTCTGCCCACACACCGTGCTGCTACAAGCACTGTCCAGTATTGCGTAGTTGCGTGCATCAATGCCCAGCTGATATATCTCCTCTTTGTTGTATCCTGTAAACAACACTACATTCTCATCTTCGACCAGATGTACCTTCTTAATGTTCTCCCAACTGTCAGGGCAGTCTTTCATAAGATGCCTGTATGATCCACAAACTCTGCAGGTTAATACCTTGCCATCTGGTCCTGTAGGATTCATTCTTCTTCTCACTTCTGGCCCCTGGGCCCGCTGTCTACCACCTTGAGTGTTACCCCCTCTTCCTGTCTTGACTGACCTTTTTCCTTGACCTTGTTTGACATAACCAGCAGCTAATAAAGCTTCTTCATTTTCAGCTAAAAATGTAGGCTCCAATTTTATACTGGGTCCTAGGCTTGCACTCACTTCTGTAACACCCCCTTTGAATTTTTTCAACGACTGTTTAGCCTCTTCATATAATGTCTCTTTGTTTGAATAGTTCATTCCTGTGAGAACAAGCATTTTTTCTTCTTTGCTGATATTTGCCTTCCTGAGAAGTTTGAATGCTAAGATCTCTGTTGGTAATTTTAATTTGTATTTTTCAAGTTTTCTATAGTGAGAGTCAAAGGTTGCTATGTATTCTGTAATGCTCTGTCCATTAACCCTTTGAAAGTCTTCAAATTGTTCAAATTTTTCCAAGCTGTCACTCAGCTCATCTTTCATTAATTGACTGTCCAAAAAATTTATGAGAGTGTCAAGACCATTTTCTTGTTTTAGATTTTCACGACCAATTTGATTGAAAACTTTTTCTTGTATTTTATTCTTGTCATCATCTGGAAGTGTTAGTGCAATAACAATTCCCTGCTTCTCTGTAGGAAGGTCAGTCACATCACGCCATGCTAACAGCTTCTCTCTATACAGTTCATACCTCTCTGAAGCAAAATTGGGTGGATTGATTTTTGTTCCCATTTTGGTATTTTTCTTTATATTTTCCACAAAAATACCTCTACAAGTCTCTGTATATTCAGATCTCCTCTAATTCCAATACTTCCAATTGGATCCGCTCTGCTACCATTGTTAAACACCAGGAAAACTTCTTAGAAGTAGCAACACACTTTATTTACAACAATGGTGGACATACAATAACTCTATGACGTTACGTCGTTTCCATGACGTTCATGACGTCACAGTTAAGAATAATCAGTAACAGTAACTCTAGCATTGAAGAGTAGCATTGAAGAGCATTGAAGAGTATTTTAACAACAGATATAGAAGAGTTACCTAACCTGATAGTAATTAACAGTGACCTTGGGGTCAAGATCACAGACTTAGAATTTTCATACAAAAGTCAAAGTTTTTTGTGTTTAAGTTTATATAGCTATACCATCAAGACCCTTTGAGGAATTTCATTTATATCTGACACGTTGGTAGATATAGGTCTAGAGTTTTACTCAGCATCATCCCCATCCCGGGGTATGACCTTGAGGTCAAGGTCACAGACTTAAAAATTTCATATAAAAGTAAATAAATTTGCATCTAAGTTTATATAGCTATACCATCGACCTTTTGTTGAATTTTGTTATCCTCCTACCGAGAGGTTTAGGGGATATAGCTATCAGCATGGAATCCATCCATCCATCCATCTGTCTGTCCATAAACGCATTATTGTGCACCCCATAACTCCTGAGCTATTTTCAGGAAACTGTCAGGCTGTAGAGGGCATTTGGTAGGGTCTTGGTCCATGAGTTATCTCCCCTTGTCTCCAGAATTGTAAAAACTTTATGCTAACCATAACTTTAAAACATGTTAATATATTTTCATGATACTTCACCAGTATGTATAGGACATTGAGTACCGTAGGCATATCACATTCAAGAATGACACTCTGACTCCATTCTGCAGTTTTCTCCCTTGGTTATTTAAATCTTGTGCGGGCAATAACTCTAAAAATTCTTGAAGATATTTTTGTGATACTTTACCGATATGTAGAGGGCATTGAGTAGGCAGGTGACCTTAAAATTTTCATTAAAATTTATATAGCTATATTATGAAGACTCTTTTGTTGGTTTCATTAATATTAAGCCTGATGGTAGTAAATATTATAGGTCTAAAGTTTTTCTCGGCACCATCCCCAAGCTAGGGCATGGCTTTTAAGTCAAGGTCGCAGACTTTTCATACAAATGTCATTTTTGCTTATAATATAAAGACTGATTGATATCACTAGTATATGGTGATAGTTATAGGGCTAAAGTTTTATTTAGCTCAATCCCTGCACCTGTGCCTGATCCTTGATGTCAAGGGCTTCATATTGTGTGTGATTGAATTTTTTCAATGTTATAACATATAGCATACAACTGCCATCTCCAGAGTCAAAGCTACATACTTTGTGCTGTTTAAAAACTGGCAGTAGTGCTGGTCTGGGGTATATGTGCCCCACTGGGCACTTTGTCTAGTTATAAAATAAAATTTGCACACTGTTACCTCTAACAATATGCTGCGAAAAGTTTACAAAAACTTTCAAAGGGGCATAAATCTGCAAATATTTGGTGCACTGTAACCACGAAATAATATGTGCTGCTCCACATCATCGTGTAACTATTTATGAAGTTCAGCTTGATCAGGTGTAAACTGTTGGAGGATTTAGCCAGAAACAAAAAATTAATAAAAATTTTCAAAGGCATTTAAACCTGCTAATATTTGGTGGACTGTAACCTTGAAATAATATGTGCTGCTCCACATCATGGTCTAACTACAAATCAAGTTTCAGCTTGATAGGATGTAAACTGTAGGAGGATTTAGCCGGAAACGAAAAGTTTACTGAAATTTTCAAAGGGGCATAACTCTGCTAATATTTGGTGGACTGAAACCTCAAAACAGTATGCGCTGCTCCACGTCATGGTCTAACTGTACATGAAGTTTCAGCTTGACTGGATGTAAACTGTAAGAGGATTTAGCCAGAAACGAAAAATGAATAGAAATTTTCAAAGGGGTATAACTCTGCTAATATTTGGTGGACTGTAACCTTGAAATAATATGCACTGCTCCACATCATGGTTTAACTACAAACCAAGTTTCAGCTTGATTGGATGTAAACTGTAGGAGGAGTTAGCCGGAAACGGAAAGTCTACTGAAATTTTCAAAGGGGCATAACTCTGCTAATATTTGGTGGACTATAACCTCGAAACAATATGCGCTGCTCCATGTCATGGTCTAACTATACATGAAGTTTCAGCTTGATCGGATGTAAAATGTAGGAGGAGTTAACCGGAAATGAAAAGTTACAGAAATTTTCTAATGGGCATAACTCTGCAAACATTAGGTAGACTGTAACCCTGAAACAATATGCGCTGCGCCACATCATGGTCTAACTATATACCATTTCAGCTTGATTGGATGTAAACTGTAGGAGGAGTTAGCCGGAAACGAAAAAGTTTACGGACGGACGGATGGACGGACGCCATACCCTGTAACATAATATGTCCCGTTTTTCAAATGGGCGTATAAAAAGGAGTTCAAAATGTTTTAACACTAAATATATCCATTACGAAAACACGCCTATTCAAATATAAAGAAAATTTCGCCTCCAAAAACTGAAAATTTTCTGATACAAAACTCTGATATTTTTCATATTTCTGCTCAAAACATAGATTGTGGGTACTCATTAGAACCACCTTGGCAAGGCGGTTCTAACGAGTACCCACAATCTTTGTTTTTAGCAGAAATAAGAAGAATAATGTATACCCTGTAAACCCCAGTTTTACTATATAAAAGTGGGTTTAAGGGGGTCACAATTATATAGGCATGTTTTCGTGATGTCTATGTCTACTTCTGTACATGAACTACTCTGGCCAGCCTCGGTGGCTCAGTTGGATGCGCCGTCCGACTGGAGACCAGGAGGTCGCGGGTTCAACCCCCGCCAAGGTCGGCAACATTCTTTCGTGGAGATTGATCATGAAATATTTTCTACGGTCATTCTCTCCCTTCCTCTAATTTAAGAAGGGCAGTTGTCAGTTTCTGGCGAAATAATGTGCACAATACTGGTTAACCGCTTAGAGGACTAAGCCTGCCCAGTAAACGTGTGGTTAGGTAAACTGACCGCGCTCGACATGACCTCATTGGGTTGACTGGGCCGTAAAACCTCAACACAAACATGAACTACTCTAATTATAATGTTCATACAAAACCCATGTATGCTTATAAACAAACTTCTGACTTTCTTGCATTAGGTTCCATCCTTGTTTATGAGCACCTTGTTTATGATAAGACTGCTGCACTGAAACTGGAGTCATTAGAGAATGGTCGTTTGTAAAATTTCCTGAAAGTGCAGTCATTTGACCAGCCTGCAGTCTTAATAATTGTATCTATCGGTATCCTATTTGCTGCTGCACTAGTTGATGCCCCCCTCGTACTGTGTGGCATGAACAAAGTCAAATGTGTACTGGCTAATCGCAGTCCAAGTTTAATCCATGTGGCGATAGTGCTCTTGGATGCTGGCGAGTGCAGTTTCTGTGTAATGATAAACAAACTAGAATCTGTTCTGATGTTCTGAGTTGCTTCAATATATTTGTTCATCACCTTCACTACACAAATTGCTTCGTTTTGCTTGAAAGCCTCTATATATATTTCATTCAAATGCTTCTGAGGCTTAGACTGTTTTAGGAGGTCTATAATTCTTATTTTTACATAATTTTTGTTGATTTCTGTATTATTAAAGTTCATGAGTTTTAATGTCTGGCATCTTTGACCAGTTAGTAAGGGCAATTAGAATAGCCAGCTTTACAGCTAGAATCTAAGAGTTAACCTATCATTATCCAGAGTTTCAAGAAACCTGAGAACAACTTTCACATCCCAAGTGAAAATTGTTTTCGGGATAACCGGCCTTACATGAAAAATTCCCTTCATGAACCTTTTCACTAGCACTTCTTTTCTGATATCACATTTGTGAATAATCTTGAATATGGATGACAACATAGAATTTGCTGTATTAATAGCACTGTAACTGAGTCCATCATCGTGCAGTCTGGTAAGAAATGAGAATATATCTCCTAAAGATGGGTCAATTTTATCAACTTGTTATGGGTTACAAAAAATACACCATCTTAGAAGATATGCCCCATACTGCTATGTCATTGAAGGTCTCCATGACTGCATGATGATGTCTGCAGTGTCCGCTGGTAATCCTGCACCAGTGAAGCATTCCCTGAAAAGCGGAATGCCCCCATTTGCATGCTTATTAGCCTGTGCTGCCTTTTTTTCCTGGCAAGTACAGCATCTGATCTGTTTTCGGTAGTACATAACTGGGCCCGCTGATTCTTTTCAGTACTTGAGGGAACCACGGCTGGCTTGGAACCAGTGGTGCCACCAGGATGAGCTCTGCCTGGTCCTCACACATTTTCTGGATTATTGTGCCAATAACACTGAAACGAGGAAACACATAATGAAGTTCATATTTCCATGTGATAGAAAATGCATTGATGGCATGTGCCCCCTTATCCGGCACCCCGTGCTGGTGCAGGGTTTAGAATAGGCCAGACGTACACTCTGCCCGACATACAAGCCGTCTAAAAGAGGCTAACCGTGACCACCCAGGCCCTCGAAATAGGTGGATGCCTTCCGCTTCCGTGGCAGTTGGGTAAAACCCCCAACATACAGAGCAATCGTCCGTTCAACCGGTATAATTCCTGACTATAAAATTAAATTTATTGAAATGCATCTTAAATTGGAAAAAAAACAAATTTCGCGAGATCTATCCTTTTAAACCTTTCCTATCTCATGTTACTAACATGCTTCATTTGTTTGTGTATCATCCTGTGCCCGTGGGTCGCACATGGGACAAAGATTATAACCTCATCTGTATTTAACATATGTGTTTGTCTTGTGTTTGTGTCATTTTTCCGAATTCTAGCATTCTCCACATTAAAAAGTAAAAGATGCATTTAATATTGTTAGATAAGAAACTAACCGTTTTTCAAGGTATGAAAGCTACATATTATTTGAAAGCTACATATCATCTAACACAGCTTATTTGTTTGACGCTCTTAAAAAATGAATCCAAAAATGAATCCTTCTTTCTTTAATAAACTATTTTTTATTTTAACCCTTGTCCTGCTGAAAAAATTAAGATGCCACGCCCACTTTTAATTTTCAGCCAATCAGATTACTTGATCCAGATTGTTGCTATAAATTCACATACTTAATGGCAAACAGTGCAGATCCAGATCAGTTGGCTTCTTCAGAAGCCAACTGATCTGGATCTACACTGTTTGCAAAGGCAGGGTTTATCTGGGTTCAGCAGGACAAGGGTTAAATATGGATCCCCTAATGTTAAAAATAACCTTTCAATTTTGGCCTCCCTTGTCTGTAGGGAATAAAATTTACAGATCACTTTCCTTCTGTAGTGGATAGGGTGTAATCCCCTATTAAAACAGGAACAACCTGTTTGCCGTGGGTGGCATCTCGTATGCTAGGAGAGGGGAACCTGATGATTGAGGAAAGCCCAGGGATCTCCAGCTTTTCAACACATCATTTTGGCCCTTATTTCAGATAGAAGAGCGGTCTGGGTTAGATCCGGCCTGGATCAATCTGCTCAGTCGTGCCAAGCTCTAGAAGCACACAACTTGTTCTTAGCTTCTTTCTCTCTTTCATACGTATCTTTATGGTACCAACCAGGCTTATTTTTCTCTTTTTCCTCTAACTTTTAGTGAGTTTCAATGGGCGGCGACTGATGGGTCAATTGGTGGGCTTGTATTGGGGCTTTGGCGGAAACCTCTGTGTGCGGCGGCTGTGGTTAGTGGGGTATGAACCCAACTGTTCATAAATTTTTCATTGGAAATTTAGATGAATAGGTGGGGAGTCATATAAACAGGAGGCCGAGCTGAAGACTGATCTTGACACCGAGTATAATAGCAATGTAGCCGTGGCGTTGGAAATAGGAGATCCATTCTGTTAAATGTCCCCTTGTAGGGCTCCATGGAGGGTGGGGCGCATAGCTATCGAACCAAAAATTTATCACCATGACCTCTCGAAAACGATTTCTAGCGTTTGACTCTTCGGAGGACGAAACGCAACCGACAACGTTTACCTTCAAAGCGAATGAGAACTTTCCAAAATTTTTAGTTATTTCTAGTAAAGAGGAAAAACAAGTCACATCGTTATCACCTTTTATAATAGAAAAACAAATTGAATCTTTAATAGGTACACCAAAAAATGTAAAAAAATTAAAAAAATGGAACCCTTTTAGACGAAACGAATAGAAAAACCCAATCAGAAAACCTTCTAAAAATCACAAAATTCTTTAATTTAAATGTCACTGTCATGGAACATAAAACCCTCAATAGTTGTAAAGGTATTGTCCGTGACAGAATGCTCAGAAATGAAACCGAAGAAAACATCATGGAATGTCTCAAACAACAAGGAGTAACAGCTTGCACACGTTTCACAATTAAAAAAGACGGAAACCTGATAGAAACAAATATATTATTATTAAAATTTAATTCCACCTCTTTACCCAAATCACTAAACATTTTCTATCAAATTATACCGGTTGAAGTGTACATTCCAAATTCTCTGCGGTGTTTCAACTGTCAGAGGTTTGGACATCATGAGAACGGCTGTCCTGAACCCCCTGGACCAGTCTGCAAAAAATATGGTATGGGTGATTTTGACCACCCTGCACATGCTTGCGAAAACCAACCAAAATGTGTGAACTGTCACAAAAATCATTTATCTAAATCAAATCAGTGTGAATTTGGAAAAAAAAAAAAAGAAATTATGAAAATTAAAGTTACACAAAAAATCATTTATTTAGAAGCTAAAAAAATTCAAGAAAACCAACCTGAAATTACTTTTGCAAAAGTTGTTCAATCCCTAAACACCAAACCTGAAACAAAACAAAGTTCTACCCAGTTTAATGAAAAAGATCTGTCATTAAAGCAAATTCAAAAGTCATTACTCCTACTCTAAAACCTAAACTTAAACCCACATCAACTCATCAGTCTAGAACACAAACAAAATCATCAAAAAACAGTTCACAAACACAGCCAAATAAAGCAAGTGGATCACAACAGAGATCCAGGTCCAGGACAGCTGATACGAAAGAAAAAATGGAAAAGAAAAAGATAAAGAGAAAGAACCAAATCCATACAGTAAAGGGGGATTGATCAATCCGATCAAATTGGTCAATCGGTTCGATTCCCTTGAGAACATGGAGTTAGAGGTGACTCCTCCATGCTCTCGCAGTCCCAGAGAAAACAAAAGGATTAAGTTCCTTATTTTAAATCATCTCTCCATTCATCATGGATAAAAAATCAATTCTTCAGTGGAACTGTCGAGGATTCAAAGCAAATTATAGCAAAATTTTAATTTTAACAACACTACTTTCTCCGACTGTCTTTTGTCTCCATGAAACCTTTTTAAAAACTACAGATAATATTAATTTTAAAAATTATAGTTTATATAATCATACCGCAACTGAAAATCAGAAAGCATCAGGAGGTTCATCTATCCTTGTAAAATCAAATGTTCCTCATAGACAGATAGATATAGTCTCCAAACTTAACACTAGAACTCCAGCAAAGAAAATATGGGACATGATTCGAAAAATTACTGGCAAGAATAAAAATAACAAGCATGTCCATATAAAATCAAATGGAAATACATGCTCAACGACTAAAGATATTTCCACTGCCCTAGGAGAGAATTTTCAGAAAAACTCTTCTAGTGCAAATTATTCCGAAAACTTTCAGAACATAAAACAAGAACCAGAGAAAGAGCATTTAAATTTTATGTCACTAAATCATGAAAAATATAATGTACCATTCACAGCTTCAGAATTATTAGATGCTCTTCATAAATCTCATGATACAGCTGCTGGTCCTGATGATATTCATTATCAAATTCTTAAACATTTACCCAACAATGCTTAGAAACATTATTAAATAGTTTAAATGATATTTGGATCACTGGAAAATTTCCAAAAGACTGGAGTAAGGCAACAATTATACCTATACCAAAACCAAATAAAGATCATACTGAAGCTACTAACTATAGACCTATTGCTTTGACAAGTTGTTTATGTAAAACAATGGAGAGAATGATTAATGATAGGCTGGTTTGGTTCTTGGAATCAAACCAGCTTATAACAAAATATCAAGCTGGATTCAGAAAAAATAACTGTACAAACGATCATTTGATTTATTTGGAATCATTTATTTGTGATACCTTTGTTAAAAAAGAACATGTCGTAGCTGTATTTTTTGATCTTGAAAAAGCTAATAATACTACTTGGAAACATGGCATCATGAAAGATTTACATAAATTAGGCCTTAAATGCCGATTACCACTTTTTATTCAAAATTTTTTATCAGATCGAACATTTAATGTTCGAATAGGTAATACGTTATCGAATACGTTATCGGACATATTTAAACAAGAACAAGGTGTACCACAGGGAAGCATTTTATCACCTACCTTGTTTGGCATTAAAATTAACGATATTGTTAAATGTGTGCAAGACATTGATTGTTCTCTTTTTGTTGACGATTTTACAATATTTATTAGGTCGAAAAATATGGAAACCATTGAATTCAAACTACAACGATGTTTAAACAATATAGAAGATTGGGCAACAGAAAATGGTTTCAAATTTTCATAAACAAAAACTCAGTGCGTGTATTTTTGTCAAATACGTCAGCTACATTTAGATCCTCATCTTACCACATACGGTAGTCCCATTCCAGTCGTCAGTGAAGCAAAATTCCTGGGTTTTTTGTTCGATAACAAATTGTCTTTTATCATACATATCAAAGCTTTAAAAGCTAAATGTTTAAAAGCACTTGATATTCTTAAAAGTTCTCTCCAGTTCCGACTGGGGAGGAGATCGTACTGTTCTTTTAAATCTTTATAGATCTTTAATTCGATCTAAACTGGATTATGGATCCATAGTTTATGGATCCGCTAGAAAATCTTATTTGAAATCTTTGGATACTATTCATCACCAAGGTTTACGTTTAGCTCTAGGGGCTTTTCGTACTTCCCCCGTCGAAAGTTTATATGCTGAATCAAATGAACCATCATTGTATATAAGAAGGGAGAAATTGTCTCTTCAATATGTTACTAAATTAGCCGCCAATCCACGTAATTCAGCTTATGATTGTGTTTTTAACCCTAAATACGAAAGATTTTACAACAACAAACCAACGGCTGTTAAACCCCTTGGTCTGAGAATACAACCGTTACTTAAAGAGGCCAATATTAATATTAAAAATGTTCAGCCCTTTTCTTTTCCCTCAAAAGAGCCATGGACGTTAAACCCTCCAAAGATTATTTTAGACCTTCATAAAAATAAAAAAATCAGAAGTTGAGTCACATATTTTTAAGAATGAATTTTTAGAAATCAAATCAAATTATAAACATTACCTGTCAATTTATACAGATGGTTCGAAACAAGATGAGAAAGTTGCTTGTTCAGTTATTAGTCCAAATTTTACTGACAGTATCAGATTACCTGATAATAGCTCCATTTTTTTTTTTTTTTTTTTTTGTCCACATCTTTATTTTATTAATTTATGCATGTAATACATATACATAATAGATAGTGATGTATTGATAATCTTTCATTCTATCTCTCATCCTTCTTAAGCTATTTGAACTATTGTTTTGTCTGTCAGAGTACACTGATATTTCAGTATTCATATACAAGGAGACTCTTTTAATTAATAATGTCTGCTTTTGTATATGAAACAACTTTTCCTTGATAATGTTTTTATTTCTTCTGTTTCTTTACTTTCATTCATGTTCCTCTTTCTTCCCTGTCCCTCTCTTTCATCTCCTCTACTCTCTCTTCTATCTCTTTTCTCCCTTTCTCTGGGAGACGACACAAAATGACCCTCAAGGGTTGACGTGTCGTTAAACCCCAACACAATCAAAATCCTTGGCTATAGT
Organism: Anodontia alba; assembly: GCA_964016985.1. NCBI lineage: Eukaryota > Metazoa > Mollusca > Bivalvia > Lucinida > Lucinidae > Anodontia > Anodontia alba. Next base: position 44,176,556 of record OZ024826.1, read on the forward strand.
CCCTCTTCGCAACCACAAAAACTGTTTATACTTTCTGTTTATTTTGATATAGGAACCATGAGTTATCAAAACTGTCTTTGTGAATTGAAAAAGGATCATGTTCATATATATACATGCAGTTAATTATACTATACTAACCGAACTTGATGAAGACATAAACATTCTAATCTGCTCTGCATTACTTGTCTGCTTACCTGAACATAAACATAGGGTTGTATGGCTTGTGGCTACAAAAAATATTAGGTTTAAGAGTTTGGGTATCGGCTACATCTATATTAAGTTTAATGGTTTAATAGTTCCTGCAACTGCCTTTTTTCAAGATGATGTTTGTGGAAAAATGTTTGTTTGTTTTTTGTTTTGTTTTTTCTGGCTATTGCGTATCAAGTTGCATCTTCCATTATGTGACTTAAAAGTGACCATTTTGCTTGAAATTTATTCTGTTTATTATGAATTTTTGAGATGTATTTCTCATTCTGATATTTTTCTTTTCAGGTAGATAATAAAATTTTCCAGCCTAATGCTATTTGCCAAAAACTTTGTTTTGTAGATAAAGTACTTACCTAATAGCAGTATGTAGTTAAGTAGTTCATTATTTTCTTGTTTAGAAAAAATAACATTCTTTATGGTTAAACGAAGTATAACATTAGCTTGAATTCTTAGCCAATTCTTCATAGCCAACCAAAATTCTTTCACCTCATTATAGTTGAAAAGCACATGTATTATTGTTTCAGTTTCCAGGCCGGAAAGAAAAAGTGCATCTGTCATTGTCTACTTTATTTATTTTGTGAAGAAAAAATTTTGTAACTAGTATATGGTTATTTAGTTTAAATTGAAACTCTTGTAATTTTACTTCTTTGATATTTTTAATTGTATCATTATAACTATTCCACTCTTCCTGTGTAATATTTCCTATTATATTAACCCACTTTTGAGATGGTGGACTTGAATCCTGGTTTCCAACAATAATATCATATAATGTTCTACTACCTTTTTTGTCTTTACATAATAATTTAAGATAACAATTTCGAGCAACATATTGTTTCATGTTCTTGCATACAAAATTATTTTGGTTCATTTTAGTTTTCCAGTAGGCAGGCAACTTTCTTTAGATTGATTGATAGTCTAAAAAAGTCCCATGTATACCATAATTTTCTTTCAGTTCATCAAATCGATAAAAATTTCCATCTCCATTAAGTAAGTCTATTACATTTTTAATACCTTTATCATGCCATTCTTTAAAATATAAATTTTGTCCCCCATTCATATTTGAGTTAAACCATATTGGGCATTATAAAATATCTTCAAGTGTCTCAATTCTGACTGCTTTGCAAAAGTTATTCCAACTTATTAGTAAATCTATAATAGCTCCATTTTTACCGCTGAAGCCAAGGCAATTGATATTGCACTTAAGCATATCAGAGATCAGTCTGAAAAACAATTCATCATTTATTCAGATTCTCTTTCTGTATTAAAATCCCTTAAAGATTTACACCATAGGAACCCATTAATTCAGTAAATTCTTAAAAAATATTACCTTTCAGTTTCAAAAGAAATTGTATTTTGTTGGCTTCCCAGCCACATTAATATTAGTGGAAATGAATTAGCCGATTTAGAAGCCAAATCTACGTTATCCTTAGTGATAACAGATTTCAAATTCCTCACTCCGACTTTAAATCAAACATCCGTCAATACATTAACAACAAATGTCAGTCTGTTTGGGAAACACAAACTCAAAATAAACTAAATGAAATAAAACCAAGTTTTAACAGCAAATGCACATTCTCTAATTACAGCAGAAAAGAACAAACAAAAATCACCAGATGTAGAATTGGATACACTAGAATTACTCATTCTTATATTTTAAAAAATCAACAAGCTCAATTCTGCATTCCTTGCAACGAACTTTTTACAGTCAAACATTTTCTTAGCACTTGTGCAGAATTTAATTACATGTATATTCGCACAAAGTATTTTAATGTAAAAACTATAAAGGAACTTTTTAATGATATACAAACTAAGAAAATACTCAACTTTCTTAAAGAGATCAGACTTTTTAATAAAATATAATCAGTATTTTTAATAAATTAAAATCATTGATACTTTATCTTTTTAAAATGAATACATCAATCCTAGATATTTTTAATTTCTCATTAAATAAATTCATCATATAATATAAAAATTATTAGACGCTATATGCCCTTTTAGGGTTGAGCGTCTATAAATAAAATATCCATCCATCCATCCATCCCTTATCCGGCATGTAAGATGCATACATCCTATGTTTGTGATTCTTTGCTGATGCAAATAAGTCAATACAACTAGCCCCCATTTTGCAAGAAATTTTCTCATAAATTCCTTGGTCTAACACGCATTCCAAAGCTTCATTACATTTTTCCTTCATTCTAGACAGGTTGTCTGCCCTTATATAGAATTTGCCTGGTATGTGAAAGACGGATATCCATATGTTTCTGTTTTCCCACCATTGCCACACTTGTATGGCTAATCAGTTTAATGAGGGTACTCTCCCATCCATTTTTGAAATGCACTTCAGAGCAACTGTGTTATTGAGAAACAGGTGTGTATGCTCATTAGTAACATGTTCACAGAAAAATTGTAAACATAGGAAAGCCGCTTTCAGCTCCAAATAATTAATGTGATATTGTTTATCTTATTCTTATCAGGTTCCACTAAATTCTATATCATGACCGCCCCCCCACCCCCCCCCCCCCCCCCCCCATAACCCATTAATGAGTTGTTAGTTTCTATCCTCCTGTCTCCTGTTCATTTTCCTGGTGAGATGGGCTTGTTCACAGTTTCAGTGTTTCTAATCCACCACTTAATGCATAGTTTTGATTCTGAGGAAATCTGCATAATGCTGTCATAATTTCCAAAATTAGATTTTAGGGCTCTGTCTTTATCAAGTTCAAGAGTTTTGTAATTTTGTAAGAGTTTTTGTCATGCCTGGCTCTGCTGCTATCATTTTACCTATAAGTTCTGCAACTGTCCGAATGGAAATTGCTTTGGCATTCAAGCTTAATGAGATTTTACACCTTTCTTGGAGCAAGCCTCATGTGAGTCATGTCATTAAAATTTAATAAGAAACCTACAAATTCAATGCACTGAGAGGGGGTAATGACAGATTTCTCAGGATGAACTCAACAGTTAATCCAACAGAATCAATTAAACTCATAGTATCTTTTATATTGACTAAACACTGATTGTAAGTGTCACTCTGGAGCAGACTGTCATCAATGTGTGCAACATTAGAATGTCCTATTTTTCGCAAAGCAGAAAAAACTGGTTTTAGGGCCTTTGTAAAAATTCTGCTAGCTGTAGAAAGACCATTGGGCAAACATGTTTGTTGGTTTGTGTTGAGGTTTCAAGCCCCAGTCAACCCAATGGGGTCATGTCGAGCGTGGTCAGTTCACCTAACCAAATGTTTACTGGGCAGGCTTAGTCCTTTAAGCGGTTAACCAGTATTGTACACATTCTTTCGCCAGAAACTGACAACTGCCCTTCTAGAATCAGCGGAAGGGAGAGAATGACCATAGAAAATATTTCATGATCAATCTCCATGAAAGAATGTTGCCAACCTCTAGGCAAACATATGAACATATATAACTTTCCCTGTCATTCAAATTTAAGGTACTTGCGATCAGTGTCATTAATACTAATACTGTAAAGGCATCTTTTAGGTCAATTTTGGCAAAATAGCAACCTTTGCTAATAATTTGCAGAGCTGATTTTAGAGTTTCCATTTTGAAAGTAATTTTATCAACATGTTCATTAAGTCTACTAAGATTTAAAATCAGTCTGTGTGATCCATCTGCTTTGGGTCTAATGAAAATGTTTGAGAGAATTTCCCCCTCCTCATGTTCAGTTTCAACAATGATGCCTTTTTAGCTCACCTGAGCTGAAGGCTCAAGGTGAGCTTTTGTGATCACTCACCGTCCGTCATCGTCGTCCGTATGTCCGTCCATCCACAATCTTTGAACAACATCTACTAAACCACTGATTGGATTTTGACCAAACTTCACAGGAATGATCCTTGGTTGGTCCTCTTTCAAATTTGTTCAAATGGTTCCGGTCCGTTGCATATCTAGGTCAGGAGCTAAAAATAGATTTTTAGCTCACCTGAGCCGAAGGCTCATGGTGAGCTATTGTGATCACTCACCGTCCGTCGTCGTTGTCGTTGTCGTCGTCGTCCGGATGTCCTTCTGTCCACAATCTTTAAACAACATCTCCTCCTAAACCACTGGTGGGAATTTGACCAAACTTCACAAGAATGATCCTTGGTTGGTCCTCTTTCAGAGTTGTTCAAATGGTTCCGGTCCATTGCATATCTAGGTCACAGGAGCTAAAAATAGATTTTTTAACTAAAAACTTAAAAAATCTTCTTGTCAGAAACCACTGGACCGATTTCCATATAATTTTGCAGAAATGTTCCTTTGGTGACCCTCTACCAAGATTGTTCAAGCCATTTGGATTCGTCAAAAAACATGGCCGCCAGGGGGCGGGGCTTATTTTCCCTGTATTATCTATATAGTAAACTTTAAAAATCTTCTTGTCAGAAACCACAGGACCAATTTCAATATAATTTTGCAGAAATGTTCCTTTGGTGATCCTCTACCAAGATTGTTCAAGCCATTTGGATTCGTAAAAAAATATGGCCGCCAGAGGGCGGGGCTTATTTTCCCTATATATCTATATAGAAAACTTTAAAAATCTTCTTGTCAGAAACCACTAGACCGATTTCCTTATACTTTTGCAGAAATGTTCCTTTGGTGATCCTCTACCAAGATTGTTCAAGCTATTTAGATTCGTCAAAAAACATGGCTGCCAGGGGGCGGGACTTATTTTCCCTATATATCTATGTAGAAAACTTTAAAAGTCTTCTTGTCAGAAACCACTGGACCGATTTCCATATAATTTTGCAGGAATGTTCCTTTGGTGATCCTCTACCAAGATTGTTCAAGCCATTTGGATTCGTCAAAAAACATGGCTGCCAGGGGGCGGGGCTTATTTTCCCTATATTATCTATATAGAAAACTTTAAAAATCTTCTTGTCAGAAACCACTGGACCGATTTCAACATAATTTTGCAGAACTGTTCCTTTGGTGCTTTCTACTAAGATTGTTCAAGCCATTTGGATTCGTCAAAAAACATGGCCCCCAGGGGGCGGGGCTTATTTTCCCTATATATCTATATAGAAAGCTTAAAAAATCTTCTTGTCTGAAACCACTGGACCGATTTCCATATAATTTTGCAGGAATGTTCCTTTGGTGATCCTCTACCAAGATTGTTCAAGCCATTTGGATTCGTCAAAAAACATGGCCACCAGGGGGCGGGGCTTATTTTCCCTATATATCTGTATAGAAAACTTTAAAAATCTTCGTCAGAAACCACTGGACCAATTTCAATATAATTTTGCAGAACTGTTCCTTTGGTGATTTTCTACTAAGATTGTTCAAGCCATTTGGTTTCGTCAATAAACATGGCCGCCAGGGGGGCGGGGCTTATTTTTCCTATATATCTATATAGAAAACTTTAAAAATCTTCTTGTCTGAAACCACTGGACCGATTTCCATATAATTTTGCAGAAATGTTCCTTTGGTGCTTCTCTACCAAGATTGTTCAAGCCAGTTGGATTCGTCAAAAAACATGGCCCCCAGGGGACGGGGCTTATTTTCCCTATATATCTATGTAGAAAACTTTAAAAGTCTTCTTGTCAGAAACCACTGGACCGATTTCCATATAATTTTGCAGGAATGTTCCTTTGGTGATCCTCTACCAAGATTGTTCAAGCCATTTAGATTCGTCAAAAAACATGGCCGCCAGGGGGCGGGGCTTATTTTCCCTATATATCTGTATAGAAAACTTTAAAAATCTTCTTGTCAGAAACCACTAGACCGATTTCAATATAATTTTGCAGAACTGTTCCTTTGGTGGTTTTCTACTAAGATTGTTCAAGCCATTTGGTTTCGTCAATAAACATCGCCACCAGGGGGTGGGGCTTATTTTCGGTATATATCTATATGGAAAACTTAAAAAATCTTCTTGTCTGAAACCACTGGACTGATTTCAATATAATTTTGCAGAAATGTTCCTTTGGTGATCCTCGACCAAGATTGTTCAAGCCATTTGGATTTGTCAAAAAACATAGCTGCCAGGGGGCGGGGCTTATTTTCCCAAAATAGAAAACTTAAAAAATCTTCTTATCTGAAACCACTGGACCGATTTCCATATAATTTTGCAGAAATGTTCCTTTGGTGACTCTCTACCAAGATTGTTCAAGCCATTTGGATTTGTCAAAAAACATGGCCCCCAGGGGGCGGGGCTCATTTTCCCTATATATCTATATAAAAAACTTAATAATTCTTCTTGTCTGAAACCACTGGACCAATTGCTATATAATTTTGCAGAATTATTCCTTTGTGATTCTTTACCAAGATTGTTCAAGCCATTTGGATTGTCAAAAAACATGGCTGCCAGGGGGTGGGGCTTATTTTCCCTATATGTCTTTATAGAAAATCTTCTTGTCAGAAACCACTGGACCAATTTCATTATAACTTGGCAAAAATGTTTCCATGGTGACCCTGTACCAAGATTGTTCAAGTAATTGTGATTCGTCAAAAACTATGGCCGCTAGGGGGCAGGGCTAATTTCCCCTATGTATCTATATAAAAAACTTTAAAAATTTTCTTTTAAGAAACTGTTGGACCGAGTTCAATGTAACTTGGCAGGAATGTTGCTTTGGTGACCCTCTACCAAGATTTTTCAAGCCTTCATGATACATCAAAAAACATGGCCCCCGGGGGGGGGCGGGGGGTGGGGGGGGGGGGTGGGGGGCTTATTTTCCATATATATCTGTATAGAAAACTTTAAAATTCTTCTTGTCAAATACCTCCTGACTGATTTCAATAATGCTTTAGTAACCCTCTACCAAGGATGTTCAAGCAATCCTGATTTGTCAAAAAAAACATGGCTGCTAGGGGGTAGGGCTTATTTTCCCTATAGATCTAAATAGAAAACTTTAAAAATCTTCTGGTCAGAAACCACTGAACTAAATTTAATTTAACTTGGCAGGAATGTTCCTTTGGTTACCCTCTGCCAAGTTTCTTCAAACTGTCATGATTCATCAAAAAAAAAAAAAAAAATGTCCCTTAGGGGGTTGGGCTTTATAGCGATATAAAACACTTTAAAAATCTTTTTGTCAGAAACCACTGGACCAATTTCAAAATAACTTGGCAGAAATGTTCCCTTTCAAGATTAAGTCAAGTCATGATGTGTTAAAAAGAAAAAACATGGCCTTGTGTGTTGGGGGGGGGGAGGGGGGGGGGGGGGCAAATCTGTTTGATCAGGTGAGCGATATAGGACCATCATGGTCCTCTTGTTTAACTAAAAACTTAAAAAATCTTCGTGTCAGAAACCACTGGACCGATTTCAATATAATTTTGCAGAAATGTTCCTTTGGTGATCCTCTACCAAGATTGTTCAAGCCATTCGGATTCGTCAAAAAACATGGCCGCCAGGGGGCGGGGCTTATTTTCCCTATATATCTATAATTCTATATAGAAAACTTGAAAAATCTTGTCAGAAACCACTGGACAGATTTCAGTATAATTTTGCAGAAATGTTCCTTCGGTGATCCTCTACCAAGATTGTTCAAGCCGTTTGGATTCATCAAAAAACATGGCCGCTAGGGGGCGGGGCTTATTTTCCCTATATATCTATATAGAAAACTTTAAAAATCTTCTTGTCAGAAACCACTGGACCGATTTCAATATAATTTTTGCAGAAATGTTTGTTCGGTGATCCTCTACCAAGATTGTTCAAGCCACCATGATTCATCAAAAAAATGGCGGCTAGGGGGCGGGGCTTATTTTCTTTATATATCTATATAGAAAACTTTAAAACTCTTCTTGTCAGAAACCACTGGACCGATTTCATTATAACTTTGCAGAAATGTTTCCTTGGTGACCATCTACTAAGATTGTTCAAGTAATCATGATTCGTCAAAAAACATGGTTGCCGGGGGCGGGGCTTATTTTCCCTATATATCTATATATAAAACTTTAAAAATCTTCTTTTCAGAAACCAATGGACAGATTCAATATAACTTGGCAGGAATGTTTCTTTGGTGACCCTCTACGAAGATTGTTCAGGCCATCATGATTCGTCAAAAAAACATGGCCGCTAGGGGGCGGGGCTTATTTTTTACCTATATATGTATATAGAAAACTTTAACCCTTGTCATGCTGAATAAAATAAGATGCCATGCCTACTTCCAATTTTCAGCCAATCAGATTACCTGATCAAGGTTGTTGATACAAATTCACATACAGAATGACAAACAATGCAGATTCAGATCAGTTGTCTTCTTCAGAACCCAGCTGATCTGGATCTACAATGTTTGCAAAGACAGGGTATATCCGGGTTCAGCAGGACAAGGGTTAAAAATCTTCTCGCAAGAAACAGTTGGACTGAGTTCAATGTAACTTGGCAGGAATGTTGCTTTGGTGACCTTCTACCAAGATTGTTCAAGCTTTCATGATACGTCAAAAACCATGGCCCCCAGGGGGGCAGGGCTTATTTTTCGTATATATCTGCCTAGAAAACTTTAAAATTCTTCTTGTCACATACCCCATGACCAATTTCAATATTACTTGGCTGGAATGTTGCTTTGGTGACCCTCTACCAAGTTTGTACAAGCAATCATGATTCGTCAAAAAACATGGCTGCCGTGGGGTGGGGCTTATTTTTCCTATATATCTAAATAGTAACTTTAAAAATCTTCTTGTCAGAAACCACTGAACAGATTTCAATATAACTTGGCAGGAAGGTTCCGTTGGTGACCCTCTACCAAGTTTGTTCAAGCTGTCATGATTCGTCAAAAAACATGGCCGTTAGGGGTAGGGCTTTATAGCTATATAAAACACTTTTAATCATTGGACCAATTTCAGTATAACTTGGCAGAAATGTGACCCTCTTTTAAGATTCAGTTCAAGTCGTCAAGATGTGTTAAAAAAACATGGATGGGGGTGTGGTGGTGGTGGGGGGTGGGGGTAGGGGGGTGTTGGTGCTATAAAATTTATACAAAAATCCTGTGAACTTGGCTGAAACTTCAACAGTAAATATGCAAATCTGTTTGCTCAGGTGAGCGATATAGGACCATCATGGTCCTCTTGTTGTTCAAAACTATTCAACAAACTGGATATAATATCCTGCTTTTTCAAATTGAAGTTAATTGGTTTTCTGTTACACTCTTTGAAGGGTTCACTTTCAACCTCAATTTTATAACGATGACAAACAGTATCCAGAATAAATCTATCCTTGGTTAATTTAGCCCACTTATCAGAAAACAGGGAAATCTTCCATGTAATAAAGTTATCAGGTTTGTTGTGTAGCATAAGAATGCATTACTTACTTGACTGTGTGATGACTGTTCTGTGGCTTCTTGTGGTTCTTCTTGTTTTTGTGAGGACCTGGCTTGTGATTGAACCAGGGTTTCTTCTCTAAATCAGAGTTCTTGTCTTATTTGGATCCTGAGTAGTAATTATTGTTTTTGGTATTTTGCCGACCTGTTGTATGAGTCCTGGATAAGAGTTCTTGTCTTATTTGGATCCTGAGTAGTAATTATTGTTTTTGGTATTTTGCCGACCTGTTGTATGAGTCCTGGATAAGAGTTCTTGTCTTATTTGGATCCTGAGTAGTAATTATTGTTTTTGGTATTTTGCCGACCTGTTGTATGAGTCCTGGCTCTTATGTTTTCTCTTTTCAGCTTTATGCTTGGTTAGATCCATTCTGATCATCCTCATTTCATGCAAAGTTTTAATTTGTTTCTCCAAATCATCTCCTGACAGATTTTCTGTTACAGGATTAGAGTCGTTGCACAGTGGCCAATATTTCTCTGCGACCACGAATTTAAATCTCTGTCTCCTGAGATTTGACATATCATGATGGGCATATGCCAACCACTGGAACACATCTTTAGCCAATCTGAAATTTTTGTTGGCATTCTTCCCTGTGAGCAAATTATTAAGCAATTGCACTGGGGGATTAATCCTTGATTCAGATATTTTGTCTTGCTCTGTACTTGATTTTGCATGTGAAGTCGTATTCCACAGTTCTTTGTTGATCTTGGGGAGGACAAGTGCCTTCCTGCTTCTAGCCTTTTGTAGTTTTTGCAAAGTTCTTTTGCCAGATTATAGTCAACCTACGCGTGTATTCCAGAATCAACAACCTTTTGTATCAACTCTTCAACCTTGTCCCCAACTGCCTCCGCCTTCCCAAATTCTTTACTTAAGTCCTGCAATAACTTGACATTGTCACTTATGAGCTCTGTTGTCTTTTGTTCACTCTCCTGATTTTCTTCCTTTCTACTGCTATTACAGTCTGATTCATCCCTCGAGCTGTAGCTTCTATTCCCCGGTTCCTCATTGTCCGAGGAAACGTCCTCAATGTCAGAATCCAACAGCAGGTGTTGGTGGGTTTTTCCCATTTTAATTTTTAGCACCTGAGCTTAAAGCTCAAGGTGAGCTTTTGTGATCACTCACCGTCCGTCGTCGTCTTCGTCGTCGTTCCGTCCACAATCTTTAAACAACATCTCCTCCTAAACCACTGATTGGATTTTGACAAACTTCACAGGAATGATCCTTGGTTGGTCCTCTTTCAAAGTTGTTCAAATGGTTCCGGTCCGTTGCATATCTAGGTCACAGGAGCTAAAAATAGATTTTTTAACTAAACACTTAAAAAATCTTCTTGTCAGAAACAACTGGACCGATTTCAATATAATTTTGCAGAAATGTTCCTTTGGTGAACCTCTACTAAGATTGTTCAAGCCATTTGGATTCGTCGCAAAACATGGCCGCCAGGGGGCGGGCTTATTTTCCCTATGTATCTATATAGAAAACTTTAAAAATCTTCTTGTCAGAAACCACTGGACCGGTTTCAATGTAATTTTGCAGAAATGTTCCTTTGGTGATCCTCTACCAAGATTGTTCAAGCCATTTGGATTCGTCCAAAAGCATGGCCGCTAGGGGGCGGGGCTTATTTTCCCTATATAGCTATATAGAAACATTTAAATATCTTCTTGTCAGAAACCGCTGGACGGATTTCCATATAATTTTACAGAAATGTTCCTTTGGTGATCCTCTACCAAGATTGTTCAGGCCATTTGGATTCGTCAAAAAAATGGCCGGCAGGGGGCGGGGCTTATTTTCCCTATATATCTATATAGAAAACTTTAAAAATCTTCTTGTCCGAAACCACTGGGCCGATTTCAATATAATTTTGCAAAAATGTTCCTTTGGTGATCCTCTACCAAGATTGTTCAAGCCATTTGGATTCGTCAAAAAACATGGCCGCTAGGGGGCGGGGCTTATTTTCCCTATGTATCTATATAGAAAACTTTAAAAATCTTCTTGTCAGAAACCACTGGACAGATTTCCATATAATTTTGCAGAAATGTTCCTTTGGTGATCCTCTACCAAGATTGTTTGAGCCATTTGGATTAGTCAAAAAACATGGCCGGCAGGGGGCGGGGCTTATTTTCCCTATATATCTATATTGAAAAATGTAAAAATCTTCTTGTCCAAAACCACTGGACCGATTTCCATATAATTTTGCAGAAATGTTCCTTTGGTGATCCTCTACCAAGATTGTTCAAGCCATTTGGATTTGTCAAAAATCATGGCCACCAGAGGGCAGGGCTTATTTTCCCAATATATCTATATAGAAAACTTTAAAAATCTTCTTGTCCGAAACCACTGGACTGACTTCAATATAATTTAGCAAAAATGTTCCTTTGGTGATCCTCTACCAAGATTGTTTAAGCCATTTGGATTCGTCAAAAAACATGGCTGCCAGGGGGTGGGGCTTATTTTCCCTGTATATCTATATAGAAAACTTTAAAAATCTTCTTGTCAGAACCACTGGACCGATTTCCATATAATTTTTTAGAAATGTTCCTTTAGTGATCCTCTACCAAGATTGTTCCAGCCATTTGTATTCGTCAAAAAACATGGCCGCCAGGGGGCGGGGCTTATTTTCCCTATATATAGAAAAATGTAAAAATCATCTTGTCCCAAACCACTGGACCGATTTCCATATAATTTTGCAGAAATGTTCTTTTGGTGATCCTCTACCAAGATTGTTCAAGCCATTTGGATTCGTCAAAAAACATGGCCGCCAGGGGGCGGGGCTTATTTTATTTATATATGTATCTGTATAGAAAACTTTAAAAATCTTCTTGTCAGAAACCACTGGACCGATTTCAATATAACTTGGAAGGAATGTATCTTTGGTTACCCTCTTCCAAGGTTGTTCAAGCCTAATGATTTGTCAAAAAATATGGCTGCAAGGGGGTAGGGCTTATTTTCCCTATATATCTATATAGAAAACTTGAAAAAAAATCTTCTTGTCAGAAACCACTGGACTGATTTCAGTATAACTTGGCAGAAATATTTCCTTGGTGACCCTTTACCAAGATTGTTCAGGCTGTCATGATTTGTCAAAAAACATGACTGCTAGGGGGTGGGGCTTATTTTCCCAGTATATCTATATAGAAAACTTGAAAAAATCTTCTTGTCAGAAACCACTAGACTGATTTCAATATAACTTGGCAGACATGTTACCTTGGTGACCCTTTACCAAGATTGTTCAAGTAATCGTGATTTGTCAAAAAACATGGCCGCTAGGGGGTGGGGCTTATTTTCCCTATATATCTATATAGAAAACTTTAATAATCTTCTTGTCAGAAACCACTGGACCGATTTCAATATAACCTAGCAGGAATGTTTCTTTGGTGACCCTCTACCAAGGTTGTTCAAGCTGTCATGATTCGTCAAAAAACATGGCCGCTATGTGGGTGGGGCTTATTTTCCCTATATATCTTTATAAAAAACTTTAAAAATCTTTTTGTAAGAAACCGTTACACCTAATTCAATGTAACTTGACAGGAATGGTGACCTTCTACCAAGATTGTTCAAGCTTTCATGATACGTCAAAAAACATCGCCCCCAGAGGGGGCGGGGCTTATTTTCCGTATATATCTGTATAGAAGACTTTGAAATTCTTCTTGTCAAATACCCCTGACCGATTTCAATGTTGCTTTGGTGACCCTCTACCAAGAATGTTCAAGCAATCCAGATTTGTCAAAAAAACATGGCTGTTAGGGGGTGGAGCTTATATTCCCTATATATCTAGATAGAAAACTGTGAAAGTCTTCTTGTCAGAAACCACTGAACCGATTTCAATTTAACTTGGTTTAACTTGGTAAACAGATTGTTCCTTTGGTGACCCTCAACCAAGTTTTTTCAAGGTGTCATGATTCGTCAAAAAGAAAAAAAAATGGCTGTTAGGGGGTAGGGCTTTATAGCAATATAAAACACTTTAAAAATCTTTTTGTCAGAAACCACTGGACCAATTTCAGTATAACTTGGCAGAAATGCTATTTGGTGACGCTCTTTCAAGATTTAGTTGTCATGATGCGTTAAAAAGAAAAAGAAACATGGCTGCTGTGGGGGGTTGGTGGGGGGTGGGGGGTGCAGGGCTATAAAATTTAGAGCAGTGAACTTGGCTGAAACTTCAACACTAATATATAAGTATGCAAATCTGTTTGTTCAGGTGAGCAATATAGGACCATCATGGTCCTCTTGTTGTCTGTTTCAGCTCGCTTATTCGAGGATTTTGTCAATTTTTTCGGCTGATTCTCTGTTGTTTACGATCTTGGCAAGCCTTCCACCTTCCCAATAAGGGCATTAACCATCAGTTATTGTTGTAGACACATTTGATGATTTAACATCATTTGTTGTTGATAAATTGTAAGCGACAAATCCAGTGTGGAAAGGATGCCACCATGACATTACAATTTTAACATCCGTCCGACTGGAGACCAGGAGGTTGCGGGTTCAACCCCCGCTGAGGTCGGCAACATTCTTTCGCGGAGATTGATCATGAAATATTTTCTATGGTCATTCTCTCCCTTCCGCTGATTCAAGAAGGGCAGTTATCAGTTTCTGGCGAAAGAATGTGCACAATACTGGTTAACCACTTAGAGGACTAAGCCTGCCCAGTAAACGTGTGGTTAGGTAAACTGACCGCGCTCGACATGACCTCATTGGGTTGACTGGGCCGTAAAACCGCAACACAAATATGTTGGATCATGCGTGCTTGCGTGAGTGGTGGAATTCCCAAAATTAGCATTCGAAGCCACACCTCTTGATGATGTTGCCTCGTTCTGGGGCTCGTGACTATAGTCTGTTTCAGCTTCTTGTTCTTGTGAAAGTAGAACAAGTGGCCTGGCTAAAGTCGCCATTGTTGTTGCCAGCAAAGTCCCTAATTCGAGGTCCTCGAAAGATTTTCCTCGTAGGAACAAGTTGTGTATGTTTTGGCTGCCCAGTTCTGCATTTGTCAAAACTGTATAGTTTATCACATTAACACCTGAATCGTCTGCAGTTCTCGACTTTCATTGTGAACAAGCTATTTTTTAACGCTAATAGCGTCCCTTTGCCATATTGGAAGTTCCAAAAAACTTTTATTCCAACTGTTTTTCACTGAAATAATGCTGATACACTATCTTAACATTAAATATTTTACAAATTTCATTCACATATATTTAATTCTCCAATTGTTTTAATAAATTCTGCTTTGAAAATAACTTTAAAATCGCGATTAAATCAGATCTGAGTTCGAGTAAATTTCTTGAAGATCTGCCTTGTGTATGTCCACTTAGTTCTGAAGATTGGTCACGTGAAAGGTCATAGTTCATTTCCCAGGATTCTCACCAGTGAATTGGCTCTAACAGAATATTTATTTATACCCTGGTAAATGCGTGGTAAGGTCCTCACTCTATAGGTTTTACAGTTTAAAGGGAGCTAATTGCATATGCCTTGATAATGAACTTTACGAGTCGAACACAGCATTTGTTTTTAATCAGGGGCAGATCCAGGATGATTTCTGAAGGGGTTCACTTTGATCAAATTTTCGTACTTACTCTATGTATTCGGACAGACAGGCCTTAGCAAACAGTGTAGATCCAGAACAGACGCCACAGAATGCATTTAAACCCAGAAGGCAAATGCTGATATATTTAACCAGAGATTTGTAATCTCTCAAAGAACTGAAGTTTACATGTCTGTTTGTCACCACAAACAGTAAAATCTGACCACCCTTGCATTGGAAGATGATATGAGTCTTCACTGGTCACACGTCTTTCTGTCCTAAAAGTGTTTTCAAATTTCCATGTTCCCTGTTCCCCCTCACTAGTTTCATTCCATCTTCCTCTGTGGCGTCTGATCTGAGTCTACAGTTTTCTGAGACCTATCTGTCCCAATACTTAGGTTATATTTTTAATACATGCCAGTTTCATATGCATTTCTGATAAAAAAATGCTCTATAATTTAATGAACATAAGTGTGCTTTTCTCTCTAAGCGGCATCCACAACGATTTCTCATGATGTTACTGTTACGAGCATGTAGTTTCTTCATGCTGGGCAAGGGAATGTGACTGTTGCATCTTCTGAGTATCTTCACTTGTATTTTTAGCTCACCTGAGCTGAAGGCTCAGGATGAGCTGTTGTGATCACTCTCTGTCTGTCTGTCCATATATTTACACCTTTGAATGACTTCTCCTCTGAAACCCCTGAGCCAAATTTCTTCAAACTTCATATGGAGCTTTGTGTTAAATGGGGATTGAAAATTTGTATAAATGGTCACAGTCCGTAAATCAAGATGGCCACCATGCCCATCTATAGCTCCCATTGACTTATAATGTGAAAAACTTCAAAATTCTTCTTCTCTAAAACCATATTTAGTATGTAGCAACGTTAAGTAGTCACCTACATAAATCCTGCCCCTTGGATCCAAATTGGCCATTCCCCTGGGCTCATTAGCTCCCATAGACTTATAATGGGAAAAACTTCAAAACTCTTCTTCTCTGAAACCATAAGTCCCAGAGCTTAGATATTTAGTTTGTAGCAATGTTAAGTGGTCACTTACATAAATCCTGCCAATCATGCCCCTGGGGTCCAAACTGGCCAAGCCCAGGAGCTCATTAGCTCCCAGACTTATAATGGGAAAAACTTCAAAAATCTTCTTCTCTGAAACCATTCTTAAGACCCAGAGCTTAGATATTTAGTTTGTAGCAATCTTAAATGGTCACCTATATAAATCCTGCCAACCATGCCCCTAGGGTCCAAATTGGCCATGCCCCGGGGCTCATCAGCTCCCATAGACTTATAATGGGAAAAACTTCAAGAATCTTCTTCTCTGAAACCATAAGGTCCTGACATTTAGTATGAAGCAATGTTAAGTGGTCTCCTACAAAAATCCTGCCATTATCATGTCCCTGGGGCCCAAATTGGCCATGTCCTGATGCTCATTATCTCCCATGGACTTATGGGAAAAACTTCAAAAATCTTCTTCTCTGAAGCCAAAGTCCCAGAGCTTTGATATTTGGTATGTAGCAACATTTAGTGGTCACCTACGTAAATCCTGCCAACCATTCCCCTAGGGTTGAAATAGACCAGGCCCCAGGGCTCATTAGCTCCCATAGACTTATAATGGAAAAAAACTTAAAAAAAAAAAAACGTCTCTGAAACCATAAGGTCCAGAGCTTAGACATTTAGTATGTAGCAATGTTGAGTGGTCCCCTACATAAATCCTGCCAACCATACCCCTAGGGTCCAAACTTTAAAAATGTTCTTCTCTGAAACCATGAGGCCCATGGCTTACATATTTAGTATGTAGCAATGTTTAGTGGTCCCCTACATAAATCCTGCCGATCAAGACCCTGGGGTCCAAACTGGTCACATCTCAGGGGGTCATTGTTTACATAGCACTCTATAGCTAAAGAACCTTCAAAAATCTTCTCTGAAACAGTTAGGCCAGCCGCCCAGAAGTAAGATATTTAGTATGTAGCTATGTTTAGTGGTTTCCTACACAAATCCTGTCAACCATGGCCCTAGGGTCCAAATTAGCCACGTCCCCAGGCTCATTAGCTCCCATAGACTTATAATGGGAAAAACTTCAAAAATCTTCTTCTCTGAAACCATAAGACCCAGAGCTTAAATATTTAGTATGTAGCAATGTTAAATGGTCACCTCCATAGATCCTGCCAACCATGCCCCTAGGGTCCACTTTGGCCACCCCCAGGGCTCATTAGCTCCCATAGACTTATAATGGGAAAAACTTCAAAAATCTTCTTTAAGGCCCAGAGCTTAGATATTTAGTATGTAGCAATGTTGTGGTCACCTACATAAATCCTGCCAACCATGCCCATAGGGTGGATATTGACCATGCCCCGGGGCTCATTATAATAAGCTCTCATAGACTTATAATGGAAAAAACAAAACTTTGAAACCATAAGGCCCAGAGCTTAGGCATTTAGTATGTAGAAATGTTAAGTGTCCTCTACATAAATCCTGCCAACCTAGGGTCCAAACTGGCCACACCCTGGGTTCATTAGCTCCCATAGACTTATAATGGGAAAAACTTTAAAAATGTTCTTCTTTGAAACCATGATGCTTAGGCTTACATATTTAGTATGTAGCAATGTTTAGAGGTCCCCTGCATAAATCCTGCCAACCATGCCCCTAAGGTCCTAATTGGCCGCACCCAATGGCTCATTAGCTCCCATAGACTTATAATTGGAAAAACTTAAAAAATCTTCTTCTCTGAAACCATGAGGCCCACAGCTTACAAATTTAGTCTGTAGCAATTTTTAGTGGTCTCCTACATAAATCCTGCAAATCAAGACCTTTGGGTCCAAAATGGTCACACCCCAGGGGGTCATTTGTTTACATAGCACTCTATAGCTGAAGAACCTTCAAAGATCTTCTTCTCTGAAAAAGTTAGGCCAGCCGCCCAGAAGTAAGATATTTAGTATGTAGCTATGTTTAGTGGTTTCCTACACAAATCCTGTCAACTATGCCCCTAGGGTCCAAATTGGCCAAGTCCCCGGGCTCATTAGCTCCCATAGACTTATAAAGGGAAAAAAAATCTTCTTCTCTGAAATGATGAGGCCCACTGCTTACATATTTATTATGCAGCAATGTTTAGAGGTCTCCAACATAATTCCTGCCAGTCAAGCCCCTGGGTTCCAAACTGACCACACCCCAAGGGGTCATTTGTTTATATATGCCGGCCTCGGTGGCTCAGTTGGATGCGCCGTCTGATTGGAGACCAGGAGGTTGCGGGTTCAACATTCTTTCGTGGAGATTGACCATGAAATATTTTCTACGGTCATTCTCCCCCTTCCCCTGATTCAAGAAGGGCAGTTGTCAGTTTCTGGCGAAAGAATGTGCACAGTACTGGTTAACCGCTTAGAGGACTAAGCCTGCCCAATAAATGTGTGGTTAGGTACTCTGACCGCGCTTGACATGACCCCATTGGGTTGACTGGGTCGTAAAACCTCAACACTAACAAACATTTGTTTATATAGAGTTATATAGCTAAGGAACCTTCAAAACTCCTCTTCTCTGAAACCATGAGGCCCAGAGTTAACATATTTAGCATGTAGCAATGTTTATTGGTCCCCTACATAAATCCTGCCAGTCAAGCCCCTGGGGTCCAAACTGACTACACCCCAGGGGACCAGCCTCGGTGGCTCAGTTGGATGCGCCGTCCAACTGGAGACCAGGAGGTTGCTGATTCAACCCCCGCTGAGGTCGGCAATATTCTTTCGTGGAGATTGATCATGAAATATTTTCTATGGTCATTCTCTCCCTTTCGCTGATTCAAGAAGGGCAGTTGTCAGTTTCTGGCGAAAGAATGTGCACACTACTGGTTAACTGCTTAGAGAACTAAGCCTGCCCAGTAAATGTATGGTTAGGTAAACTGACCGCGCTCCACGTGACCCCATTGGGTTGACTGGGCCGTAAAACCTCAACACAAAACAAAACCCCAGGGGGTCATTTGTTTATATAGAGCTACATAGCTAAAGACCCTTCAAAAATCTTCTTCTCTGAAACCATGAGGTCCAGTAGTAACATTCTTAGTATGTAGCAATGTTTAGTGGTCTCCTATATAAATCCTGTCAATCATGTCCCTGGGGTCCAGATTGGCCAAGCCCGGGGTGGGGATGGGGTGGAGGGTGGGATAAAGCAGAGTCATGCTCCACTCCTTCACTTCATAAAGACCTAATATCTCGGAAATCGTTCAGATCCCCACCCTTAAACCATGTATATTCTTGTTCCATATGTTAAGACACATCCATTGACACCAACCTGTGGTCTTCTGACACTGTGCCCCACCCCCTCCAGTTCATGTAAGGCTTAATATCTCAGAAAATGTTCAGAACCCCACCACTAAACCATATATAATATTGTTCTTTATGATAAGACGCATTCAGTTACACAGACTTTATACTCCCTGGGGATATGCCCCACCCCCTTCACTTCATAAAAGGCTTTATATCTCAGTAGCCATTCAGATCCCCACCCCTAAACCATATATATTTTTGTTCATGGTAAGATGCATCCAGTTGAAAAAGGGAGATATTAGTAAGTTGAATTACCTTGGTAGGTAGCATAAATTATCAGGGGCAATTAAAGGATTCCATTAGCATAATTAGTAGTCAGATCTGTGAGTTTTTAAAACTTAAGTTTCTCAGGTGAGTGGTTTAGGCTCATTGAGCCTTTTGTAATCTATACTGGAAATGCGAACATCCCAGAATTGTGTGTCGTCACCCAGTGACGTATCAGAGCAGACCCATGAGAATCTACGTAGGGATTACTAAATAGATTCTGTTGGATTTAAAAACATGAACAGCCGTTTTGATGCGCAAACTGCTATCTCGCAATTAAGCGCAAAGGTACTATTTTGCTCTTTTCTCAGAAAAATAATAATTTGCACCCAGCACTAGAGTGATCTCCTCTAATGGAAATAATGACTGTCTGTCAGAACACAAATCTGTTGGGAAAAAACCAACAAAAGGAAAAAAAAAACAAAAAAAAAAAACAAAAAAAAACAAAAAACAGCAAGCCAATTAATTTTCATACAGGATGAAAAGAATCAACAGCAAGTAATCAAATAAAAGAATGTGCATGAGTTACATAGAAAAGGAAAGAAAAAGAAAGAAGGTACAGCCATGAGACATCCGAACATGTCCTATACCCCCACCAACTTGTGCAAACCGTGTGGACAAATTGTTTCTAATGACAACACTTCAAAGAAAATTTGCAAATTATTTGCAGTTACAAGTTAAAAGACTTTCCCTTTTTCTATATGTTGACATATCTTAATTAATTAAATCCACTATTGGTGTCTTCAGTAGGTGTCTTTCATGGGTATTTCAGTAGTATTCCGGTATTTTGTGTGGCCCCCCCACACCCCCCCCCCCCCCCCCCACCCCTTGATTGCTGAAAAAACCTCTATTTGACTTTGTCGTCACTAGAGCTTCTTCAGTTTTGATTGGATGTTTTCGTTAGTATTCCGGTATTTTGTGTGACCCCCCCCCCCCCAACCCCCTCGATTGCTGAAAAAGCCTCTGTTTGACTTTGTCGTCACTAGAACTTCTTC
Organism: Anodontia alba; assembly: GCA_964016985.1. Lineage (NCBI taxonomy): Eukaryota > Metazoa > Mollusca > Bivalvia > Lucinida > Lucinidae > Anodontia > Anodontia alba. The sequence continues at coordinate 44,197,076 of OZ024826.1, forward strand.
AGTTTTGATTGGATGTTTTCGGTAGTATTCCGGTATTTTGTGTGACCCCCCCCCCCCCACCCCCTCGATTGCTGAAAAAGCCTCTGTTTGACTTTGTCGTCACTAGAACTTCTTCAGTTTTGATTGGATGTTCTTGAAATTTGGATTGTCGGCCTTGGTGGCTCAGCTTGATGTACCGTCCGACAGGAGACCAGGAGGTCGCGGGTTCAACCCCCGCCGAGGTCAGCAACATTCTTTCGTGGAGATTGATCGTGAAATATTTTCTACAGTCATTCTCTCCCTTCCGCTGATTCAAGAAGGGCAGTTGTCAGTTTCTGGCAAAAGAATGTGCACAATACTGGTTAACCGCTTAGAGGACTAAGCCTGCCCAGTAAACGTGTGGTTAGGTAAACTGACCACGCTCGACATGACCCCATTGGGTTGACTGGGCCGTAAAACCGCAACACAAACAATTCCTGAAATTTGGAGATATTCTGGATATGGATGTGGACAAGTTTGAAAACTCTGTTTTACTTTGTCATCAGTATAACACATTTAGTTTTGATCAGATCTTCCTGAAACTCGCTGATAAGGTGGACATGGATGAAATCTTGGATGAGTTCAAAAACTGGCAAGATTGAATCATTAATCCTAAAGATATGTCCCCTTGACTGATGAAAAAGCCTCTGTTTGACTTTGTCGTCAGCATAACTTGTTCAGTTTTGATCGGCACTTCCTGTAACTTGCAGATAAGGGGGGGGGGGGGGGGAGTGGGAGGGGGGCATTGATGAAATCTCTGATGATACAGTGCATATTGTTTTGAGGTCAAAGTACACTTAAGATAGAGTAATAACTATTTATTAAAGATTTTTCAGACATAACTTTGTTTCTGGATAACTCCTCCAACAGTTTTCATAGAATGAGGTTGAAACTTGGTGGACAGTTAGACTACGAGGTCACATTGTTTCAAGGTTACAGGGTTACAGTACACCAAAGTTTGATAGTTGTTCCTCTTTAAAGATTGTTTAGGTATGACTTATTTCCATCAAACTCCTACAGTTTTCATCGGATTGGGTTGGAACTTGGTGCACAGTTTAATCATTAGATGTACAGGGCTTATTAGCTCACCTGAGCACGAAGTCTGTCTGTCTGTCTGTTGTCCTGCATCTGTCATGCATTGGGTGTTGTCCATTGTATGGCATCAACAATTTGCTTTAAAAGCCTGCTCCTCCTCACCTCTGGGCCAGTTGACTCAAAACTTGGTAGGAAGCATTGGGGTGACTTGTAGATCATAAATAGCGAAAATCATTCAGATCAGAAATCCAAGATGGCCACCATATCGGCTGTCTTGAAAATCTATTATTTGCTTCTTCTCCTGAACCAAAGGGCCAATTGACTTAAAACTAGGTAGGAAGCTTCAGGTTGACTTGTAGATCAAATATAGCTAAAATGGTACTGATCATAAATCCAAGATGTCAGCCATGGCAGCTATCTTATAAATCTATTTTTTGCTTCTTCTCCTGAACTAAACAGCCAGTGGACTGGAAACTTGGTAGAAAGGATCGGAGTGACTTGTACAGCAAAAATAGCTAAAATTCTTTCAATTGAAAATCCAAGATGGCCATCCTGAAAAACTATTTTTCGTTTCTTCTCCTGAACCAAAAGGCCAATTGATTTGAAACTTGGTAGAAAGCATCAGAATAACTTGAAGATCAAAAATAGCTAAAATCCTTCCGATCAGAAATGCAAGAGGGCCATCGTGTCCGCCATCTTGAAAATCTATTTTTCGCTCCTTCTCCTAAACCAAAAGGCCAATTGACATGAAACTTGATAGGAAACATCGCGGTGACTTGTAGATCAGAACAAGCTAAAATCGTTCCTATCAGAATCCAAGGTGGCCATCATGACGGCCATCTTTAAAGTCTATTTATTGCTTTTTCTCCTGAACAAAAAGGTCGATTGACTTGAAACTTGGTAGAAAGCATCAGGGTGACTTGTACAGCAAAAATAGCTAAAATTGTTTCGATGAAAATCCAAAATGGCTGCCATGGCCGCCATCTTTAAAATCAATTTTTTGCTTCTTCTCCTGCACCAAAAGGCCAATTGACTTGAAACTCGATATGAAGCATCGGGAGCCATCTTGAAAATCTATTTTTGGCTTCTCCTGAACCAAAAATCCAATTGACTTGAAACTTGGTAGAAAGCATTTGGGGTGACTTGTAGATAAAAAATAGCTAAAATTGATCCGATCGGGAAACAAAGATGGCCACCATCTTGAAAATCTATTTTTGTTTTTTCTTCTCAACTGAAAGGCCAACTGACTTGAAACTTGGTAGGAAGCTTCCAGTGACTTCCTACATAAAAAATAGCTAAAATTGTTCTGATTAGAAATCCAAGATAATCGCTGTGTTTGCCATCTTGAAAATCTATTTTTTGCTTCTTCTCCTGAACCAAAAGGCCATTTGACTTGAAACTTAGTAGGAAGCCTTGCGGTGATTTGTAGATCAAAACAAGCTTCTATCAGAAATCCAAGATGGCCATCATGGCGGCCATCTTGAAAATCTATTTATCACTTCTTCTCCTGAACCAAACAGGCCAACTGACTTGAAACTTGGTAGGAAGCTTGGTAAACCAAAAGGCCAATTGACTTGAAACTTGGTAGGAAGCATCGCAGTGACTTGTAGATCAAAACAAGCTAAAATCGTTCCTATCAGAATCCAAGATGGCCATCATGATGGCCATCTTGAAAATCTATTTATCACTTCTTCTCCTGAACCAAACAGGCCATTTGACTTTAAACTTGGTAGAAAGCTTTAGGGTGACTTGTACAGCAAAAATAGCTAAAATTGTTTCGATCAGAAATCCAAGATGGTTGCCATGGCCGCAATCTTGAAAACCTATTTTCTCTTCTTCTCAGAAACAGAAAGGCCAATTGAAACTTGATAGGAAGCATGTGGGGTGACTTGTAGATCAAAAATAGCTAAAATTGTTCTGATCGGAAATCCAAGATGGCTGCCGTGTCTGCCATCTTGAAAATCTGTTTTTTAGCTCGGCTGTTTTTGAAGAAAACGACGAGGTATTGTCATAGCTCTTGCGTTGTCTGCGTCTGCGTCGTCTTCGTGGTGCAAAATCTTGGACATTTTGTAATATCTCTGTCATTACTGAAGATATTTACTTGAAACTCGGACTAGTTGTTCATTATGAAAATGGGAACTCATATCAATAAGTGAGGTAACCCTCAAAATATTTTTGCTACAGTTATGCCCCTTTTTCAACTTAGAATTTTTGTTGAAAAATGGTTTCACTGCGATTTCTCAAGAACTGATGGATGAATTCTGATCATGTTTGGTATTTAGCATAATTGGGAGGGTCTCCATTGCAGAAAGGAATTCAGTGACATTGACCTAATTTTCAAGGTCACCACGGAACTTTGATCATTCAGAAAATGGGTTTCAGTGCTATATCTCCAGAACAACTGGATAGATTCTGGTCATGTTTGGTATTTAGCATAATTAGGAGGGTCTCCATTGCAGAAAGGAATTTGGTGATCTTGACCTAATTTTTAAGGTCAAACTGCAGCCGAGCGTTGGCACCCGCACGCGGTGCTCTTGTTTGCTTTTTCTCCTGAACCGAAAGGCGAGTTGACTTGAAACTTGGTAGGAAGCCTCAAGTGACTTGTATATAAAAAATTACTAAATTAGTTCAGATCGGAAAGCCAAGATGGCCGCTGTGGCTGCCATCTTGAAAATCTATTTTTTTTCTCTTATTCTCGTGAACCAAAAGGCCATTTGAATTGGATCTTGGTAGAAAGCATCAGGGTGACATCATTCTTATCTGAAATCCAAGATGGATGCTATGGCTGCTATCTTGAATTTTTTTTTTCACATCTTCTCTTGAACCAAAAGGTGAATTGACTTGAAATTTGGTTGGAAGCTTCGAGGTGTCTTGTGGAGCAACATAAGCTAAAGTCTTTCTGATCACTAATCCAAGATGTCCGCCATGGCTGCCATCTTAAAACTATTTTTTTTTCTTCTCCTGAAACGAAAGGCCAGTTGATTTGAAACTTGGTAGGAAGCATCAGGGTGACTTGTAGATCAAAAAGAGCTAAAATTGTTCCAATGAGAAATCCAAGATGGCAGCCATGATTGCCATCTTGAAGATTTTGAAAAGCAATAATTGCTAAAATCGATCTGATCCGCAATGAAAGATGGCGGCCATGGCCGCCATCTTGAAAATATTTTTTCGCTTCTTCTCCTAAAATGAAAGGCCTATTGACTTGAAACTTAGTGGGAAGCATCTGGGAGACTTGTAGATAAAAAGCTTAAATCCACCTTCACAACTAAGGCGGCAACACCATTCAGATTCAATGTCACCTGTGAATCTGCTAGGTGTTGCCTGCTCAAACAACTTACACAGTTTCTGGCAAAAGAATGTGCACAATACTGGTTAACCGCTTAGAGGACTAAGCCTGCCCAGTAAATGTGTGGTTAGGTAAACTGACCGCCCTCGATATGACCCCATTGGGTTGACTGGGCCATAAAACCTCAACACAAACGAACAACTTACACATCTGCCTTTAACATTGGTATGCAAGGAAAACACATAACTAGTTCTTGGGAATTTGAAACCATATAATTGAAAATTTTCAAACATACAAAATCATATAATGTGATTATATGAGAAACTAAAACACATGGTTCATGAAATGTAAGGGAAACAAAGTTCCTTTACTGCTTAGAAAATTTTCAGTAATATACCTCCTTTCACGGAAACATTGCTCCAACAGGGGAGCCCATTGCGTTTTGTATATCACAGAGGTATAGGAAATGCACCATGAAGAATTTTCTTGTTCAGTCACTGAAGTCATCAAGGAAAGCAGTTCATGCTAACCTGTCTCTTCGAGAAAGCCCAGAGAGAGAGCACTATCTCCAACCTTAGGGAGTCTATTTCACATGATAACACTGTTATATCCATCTCGAATAAGGAGTTCATTAAGGCACTATAGTCTATATCCAATATTACGGTGTCTATGGCACATTAAAACACTAATATCATTAAGGCACTTGTGAATGTTTGGATATAACAAATAATCACTGTAAACCACTGAGAGTATATAGGTGCAGGCATTGAAAGACACAAGGCAGCTCTAAAACAAGAGTTCATGCACATTTACTGGTAAGCATTTAAAAGAAAGCACTGAAAAAGGGAAAATTTAAGCATAAAAATCCAATATATGGTTTCTGACTAAACTACATTTCCTACAAAGGGAATGGGCGGGTGGGTAAAATTTCGGTAATGGCGACTGCACTCAATGAAAATTTTTTTGAAAGTGACACACACTTTGAATGACTGTCCGCATGTGGGTATACTGTAACCTCATTGGTTGACCAAAAGATAAACAAGAATCTGATTTATTCTGCATACCAATATCCGTTATGTCAAATTCATAAACAAACTATCACTTGTTGATTGGATGGCCAAGTCACGTGACATAATCTCGCCAAATGCAAGAAAAAAAAATATACATGTAATTATTATCCCTTCATCTTGATTAATTACAAAATCCTTTATGTAAAAAATATCTGCTGCATAAATATGCAACTTCAGTGTCAGTGAGTTACGATCAATTCCCAAATGTAAGCTATATGCAAAACAAAAGTAGCTCCAAAATGTACACACCGCCCATTCGATTGGACAATCAGGTCATGTGAAATCATGTAAGAAAACAATATAAATAAACACAAACACTAAGCACCATTTTTTACTACAAGTTTCAAATGGTAGATGCTCCCGCAATGACTAGATACTTTAGAAAATTATTGTTTAACTTTTTAACAAAACGATGCTAGCTAGAAACCAGCCGGAAGCCAACTTCGGTTGATCACCCCTTGCGGTGGGGTGATGAAAACAGACGCTTGTTAGGTGGATTTAAAAACAGATTAACAGGTAATCTGTATATAAAATTGAAAATTGTTTTGATCAGAAATCCAAGATGGCAGCCATGGCTGCAGTCTTGGAAATTATTCCCCCCCTTGAAAAGGGTTTCGTGTATGCTCTATAACTAGAATACCCTTTGGAATATTTCAGTGATACTTGGCAGAATTGTAGAACAGGACCAGACAACCTGTTGCGTACAACTTTCTTTCTTACTTTTGACGTTACCTCATTTTGTTATATTTGACAGTGATTATTATAAATCCATTGATTTCGTGTCCGCTCTGTAAGTCAAAGACCCTTTGGAATATTTTTATGATACTTGGTAGAAATGTAGAACAGGACCAGACAACGTAACAAGAATGACAATTCTGCCTTTCTTACTTTTGGTGTTATCTCTCTTTGTATTGTCTGAGAGTAATAGTCCATTGATTTCGTGTTCGATCTGTACATGTAAGTCAAAGACCCTTTGGAATATTTTTATGACACTTGGTAGAACTGTAGAACAGATCCAGACGATGTGTCGTGTACTAGAATGACAACTCTACCTTTCTTATTTTTGTCGTTATCTCCCTTTGTATTATTTGACTGCGATTATCCGTTGATTTCGTGTCCGTTCTGTAAGTCAAAGACCCTTTGGAATATTTTTATGATACTTGGTAGAAATGTAGAACAGGACCGGAGGACTTATCACATACAAGAATGACAACACTGCCTTTCTTACTTTTTCTGTTATCTCCATTTGTTATGTCTGACAGTGAGTATCCATTGATTTCGTGCCTGCTCTGTAAGTCAAAGAGCCTTTGGAATATTTTTATGATACTTGGTAGAAATGTAGAACAGGACCAGACGACGTGTCAGTTACAAGAATGACAACTCTGCCTTTCTTACTTTTGGCTCTCGCTTGTTATGTCTGACATTGATTATCCATAGATTTTATGTCTGCTTTGTAAGTCAAAGATCCTTTGGAATACTTTTATGATACTTGGCAGAAATGTAGAACAGGACCAGACGACATGTCGCATACAAGAATGACAACTCTGCCATTCTTACTTTTGGTGTTATCTCCCTTTGTTTTGTTTGAAATAGATTTCTTGTCTGCTTTGTAACTGGAATACCCTTCAGAATATTTTGATGGTACCTTGTAGAACTGTAGAATAGGACAAGACAACGTGTTCCTTACAAGAATGACAACTCTGCCTGCCTTACTTTTGCTGTTATCTATCTTTGTTATATTTGTCTCTGATTATGCATTGATTTAGTGTCCGCTATGTAAAAATAAATAAAAATAAGAAAAAAAGCCCGGGCTGATCATATGCTTTATAAAATGATATGTTGTGGATACTTATTTGAATTGGCACAATAAAGGCAAGAATTCAGATGAGTATTCTCAAAATGTGCTTTTATGAAGAAGTAGATTAAAGTACAAGGGATATAATCTGAAGATTGGAAATTGCTGACTGTGTGCTTACAGGGGTATGCACCTAATTAGACTGAATACATTATATGGGCCCCGCCAAGTGAAAATGTGTCTGCGGGTATCTGCAGACAGCAAAGATCCAGATTAGCCTGAGCATCCACGGGTATCTGCGGACAGCAAAGATCCAGATTAGCCTGGGCATCCACGGGTATCTGCGGACAGCAAAGATCCAGGGCCCAGTTGTTCAAAACTAACGATGCCGTTAGTTAACGATTCGTTAAAATTTTAATTGAGTGATACGCAAATATGCTGAAATTTTTTGCTGAAAAAATATGAGTAGCTCGAAGACACATTTTTGCTTTGCGCTGCCCATATAGAGCTCTGCATCGTTTTTCTACTTGCAGGTACCATTAGAAATGACAAACTATGACTGGGTCTGTGTAATGGAAAAAGAAACAGCATCAGCTAGAAGACGTTTGTATAATTTTATTGCAAAAACGAATTACAAAAAAGAAGCAGAATATCGGAAAAAAAAAGAGAAGCAAAGAGAACGGAGCGAGGAAAGGAAACCTCTTGAGAACAACACAGAAAATTTGGTCAACAGAAGCTACATTCATACTATACATAAGAAAGACAAAAATGTCCGAAAAAATAGAGGCTGCCAGTCTTTATTATTTGGTCGTCCTTTAGTAATTGACTTAGCACTACACAAGCAATCAAGAAGGGAAGCCACAAGCCTTATACAGCAACTTCAGTCATGTTATAATTTGAATGTAAATCACCTGGAACCATTTCACTTGCACCTTACAGGAATTCCAGAACACGGAAACGTAGCGAATCTTATTGAAAGTTGCCTAAGTCCTAAATACTACTTTATGGATTTTCATAAACAGGACATTTGTGATATCTTCCCACCTGAAAGGCTGGTGTATTTGACTCCACATAGCAAGACTAGACTAAGATATAACAATGATGATATCTACATAATTGGAGGCCTTGTTGATCTTCATGACACAAAACCATACTCTTTTGCTAAGGCGAAGGAATTAGGTATACGGTCAGCTTGTCTACCCTTAGACAAATTTTTCAGGTGAGTCTGAGAACAAATTGAGAGGACTGGCCCTGAGGTTATATAACTTTTTTCGTGCTCAACTCAGCTGAGCAAGAAATTTTCTCTGCTAATAAATATGACATTGACAACAGTTGTTGACATTTTCATATTTATTAGCAGAGAAATGTTCATATTAAGCTATGTTTAGCTAGAAAGAATTTTGCAGTTGTTAGTAACGAGATTTATAGCAGGACAAATTTCATGCTTAGTTGAGTTGAGCATGAAAAAGGTTTTATAACCTCAGGACCTTAAGGGTACTGGATATACTTGAGACAACCTTTGTGACTTCCTGTTAGCTTTCCTCCTAGCTCCAGATAAATGTTTTTGTGGAGAAATAAGAAAACTATTACATGAATGTGGATACCCCTCTTATCTGGTGCTAGGACATAAGCACCTTAACCCTTAAGATACCAAACACAACAGTTGTCGTCTGCTTTGTCTTCTGCCGGTTACTTTAAAAGTCATTGTTGCAAACATTGTGGACCCAAATCAGACTGCTCCTCCAGGAGCAGTCTGATCAGGGTCCATGCTGTTTGCCTGTATGCAAAAATAGGTTTGAAAAGTTTGCAAAGAATATTCAGCAGACGACATAAACAGACAATATTTTCAGATGCAGATTCTCTTGGCATTTTAAGGACTAACCTGGAGCTGTGCATTTGATACAACTGCTTGACTTGCTGTTTACTTTCCAGCATATCAGTTGTCCTTCTCATAAAAGGGGTCTCTTCTAAAAGAATTTCATTTTAGAGTTAACCCCTTTCCTGAAGGAAGCCATAAATGCTTTTGATAGAGTTGCTTCCCCTTAAAGTGTAATTGCAAGGTTGGTTAACCTTACCCGCTCTATGGGCAAACTCAGTAGAAGACAAATTGATAATTTTTCTTAATTTTCCCAAAAACAGGATTAGACATTTCATGCAAATTGTTTTTACTGGAGACAGTCTGCATGAAATGTCAAATCCTGTTTCTTAGGAAAACGAAGAAAAATATTTCAAAATATCGTCTGCTAAAAATTTTACCCTGAGTGCTTAGCATTAAGAATGTAGTCGACTCTCGTTATCTCGAACTTCACGGGACCTGATAAAAATGTTCGAGTTATCAGTAGTTCGAGACAACCAAATTGTGACGTCATAGGTATGACGACTGTTCGCCTCTGTTCGCCAAAACGTGTTGGAAGGCACATGTATATGGCAATTTAAATAATTTACGCGTACTTCAGTTTGCATTGTTACTGTTTGTTTTAGGAGATGCAATGGTTCTCTTGGAATAATATCATCAATAAATGTTAATAATAATAAATTTCAAACGTCTCTTGTTGTCTTTTAATACACCTGCAAATTTGGATTTCCATGTGAGCTACAAATAAATTACTGGTTTCCGGGTTGTGTTAGCTATACGTTATGAACTGGTTTGGATTAGCTCCCTTCGAATAGACGACTCTATAAAGAGTTGACTGGTTTCCGCTTTTGCATAAAAAAGCATAATGTTAAGCGGCAGCTGTAAGCTAGTTTGGATTATCTCCCCTCGCATAAACGAACTCTCTCAGAGCGGCAAACTGTAGATCCTGCAGAGAAAGCTCGTTATGAGCCGTCTCATCTGGACCTACACTATTTGTGCAGGTATCCGTATCAGTCTACAGGGTCGGAAGGGTTAACATCGGTACCCACGTGTGATTCGTCTATTTGAGGCCCTGCACGACAACTCCTATTAGAAGACTGTGCGATTGTCAAAGACTCGGATCAGCCTGCACGCCCACGAATTTTCCATTATACGCATGAGCCTTATCTGGGCTTACCAAAGAGCACCGCCTGACCAAAGAGTAACAAGCAAAGATTCAGACTTAGCTAGCATGTTCAATACAGGCTGATTTGAGTCGGAACCTGTCGCGCACTGACTTTTCTTGAAGACGCTGTATCATTCAGACGGACAGTACTCAATAGTGAAGAGCATATCTAAACATTAAATTAAAGAAACTTCGTTGATTAATCTTCCATAACACTATTCTGAGCTGCTTTTTATCTTAAAATAAATGACACGAGACGGTGTTGAGCGCCGCGTGTCAAACCCGACTCGACACGCACGTGATTTCATAATTACGGATTTTAGACATTGTTTGTGTTGTTTGTAATTACCTGGACAAAGGGGAAAATTAAAATATTGATTTATTTATCATGGCCTATTATGATTTTCATTAACTGAGAGACCGGCGGCGCCGCATCTTACATTTTGTTTTCCTTCGTCATGGTGCGAGTTCGAGATACGCGGTAGTAAAAACTGTGAAAAATTTATTCAGGGACTGAAAATGATGGACGAGATAGCCGAAGTGTCGACATAAAAGTAGTTTGACATACGCGAAGCTGAAATACAATAAATATATAAGGAAAATAATCGGGACTTGGAAATCAGTTCGACATAAGTGATAGGATCGAGATAAGAGGGGTCGAGATAACGAGAGTCAACTGTATGTGAGATGCAAAAGGTTGAGACTAAGGGCAATTTAAAGAAATTTTTATCAAAATTGGGTGAAAAATAAGAACATTATCAAGGTTTTAAGATTTCAAAATTACTTTTTATACCCCACCACTATATGAAATCTTCAAACTTTGATAATGTTCTTATTTTTGGCGGGGTATAAAAAGCAATTTTGAAATCTTCAAACCTTGATAATGTACTTATTTTTCACCCAATTTGTTATGGATTCAGTTTGGTCGTCCGTGTGTGTCCCTCTCTCTGTCTGCCTGTCTGTCATACATCTGTCCACATTTCGGTTTTCGGATGATAACTTGAGTAAATTTTATTGTATTTTCGGCAAACTTGGTGTGTTTTGACAGAGTTATCTGCCCATCATACATCAATATTTTGGTTTCCAGATGAGAACTTGAATAAATGTCAATGGATTTTCTCCAAAATTGGTATGAGCATTGAGTATGGAGATGGTTTGTTTAACCTGGTGCAATTTTTTTTTTATCCCAACAATAGATGTTTTTTAAATTCTACATTTTGCTATCCCATTTCATTGTAAAAGTTATAAAAACAATAAAAAGCTGGTCACCACCTGGTATCAGAGTTATGGTGCTTTAAAGATGTACCCACTTAGACATTTTTCTTCCAAGTTCTTCTAGTAGTACAGAGAAAAATCATTCTAAACGCAGCAACTAACACCAATGAGATACCTTCAGTTATTGCAACAGAATGGCATCGGAATATGCAAAGTGCAGGAAAACCTTAAGGATGTAAAGTAAACTTTAATAGACATGTACCTAATAATCAACATATTTGTCCATCAAAATGGTGAAAATTTACTGTAGTTTTAATGGAAATTACTAAATATTAAATATTAAAGACACTACCCAACCATAAATTTTCATTAAACTTTTTTAAATAATGATCACTACTTAATTATACCCCCGACATACGAAGTATGTGGGGGTATATAGTTTTCGCTTTTCCGTTCGTCCGTTCGTTCGTTCGTACGTACGTACGTTCGTTCATTCGTTCGTTCGTTCGTTCGTTGGTCTTTCCGTCACAGGGTCAAAGTTTTTGCATTAAAGTTTATAAGACCTCATATTTTGAAGACCCTTTGATGGATTTTGTTCATATATGGCATGATGGTAGATATAGGTCTAAAGTTTTTATCAGCACCATCCCCACCCCGGGGTGACCTTGGGAACAAGGTCACGGACTTTGAATTTTCGTAAAAAAGTCACAGGGTCAAAGTTTTTGTGTTAAAGTTTATAAGACCTCATATTTTGAAGACCCTTTGATGGATTTCATTCATATATGGCATGATGGTAGATATAGGTCTAAAGTTTTTATCAGCACCATCCCCATCCCGGGTGTGACCTTGGGTCAAGGTCACGGACTTAGAATTTTCATTAAAAAAGTTAAAGTTTTTTGTGTTTAAGTTTAAATAGCTATATCATCAAGACCCTTGAGGAATTTCATTTATATTTGACATGTTGGTAGATGTCGGCCTAGCTTCTTACTCGGCATGCACCCTGGATGTGACCGAGGTCAAGGTCACGAACTTAGAATTTTCATATAAAAGTAAAAATTTTTGCGTTTACGTTTATATTGCCATATCATCAAGACCTTTTATTACATTTCATTATCCCCTAACTGAAAGGTTGAGCTGATATAGCTATCATCAAGGAATCTGTTCGTCTGTCCGTCAGTCTGTTGAAGTATTATTCGTTCATACTTTATTTTTGTCTTAGGGTCAAAGTTTTTGCGTTAAATGTTATAAGAACTCATATTTTGAAGACCCTTTGATGGTTTTCATTCATATTTGGCATGATGGTATATATAGGTCTTAGGTTTTTATCAGCACCATCCCCTCCCTGGGGGTGACCTTGGGGTCAAGGTCACAGACTTAGAATTTTCATAAAAAAGTCAAAGTTTTTTGTGTTTAAGTTTATATAGCTGTATCATCAAGACCTTGAGGAATTTCATTTATATTTTACATGTTGGTAGATATCGGCCTAGCATCTTACTCCGCATGATCCCCACCCCGGGTGTGACCGAGGTCAAGGTCACGAACTTAGAATTTTCATATAAAAGTAAAAATTTTTGCGTTTAAGTTTATATAGCCATATCATCAAGATCTTTTATTAAATTTCATTATCCCTTAACTGAAAGGTTGAGCGGATATAGCTATCAGAAAGAAATCTTTTTGTCTGTCCGTCCGTCCTTTGAAGCATTATTTGTTCATACTTTGTTCATATTTTGAAGACCTTTTGATGGAATTCATTCATATTTGGCATGATGGTAGATATAGGTCTAAAGTTTTTATTAGCACCATCCCCACCCCAGGGGTGACCTTGGGGTCAAGGTCATAGACTTAGAATTTTCATAAAAAAGTCAAAGTTTTTGTGTTTAAGTTTATATAGCTATACCATCAAGAACCTTTGAGGAATTTCATTTATATTAGACATGTTGGTAGATATAGGGTATGACCTTCAGGTCAAGGTCACAGACTTAGAAATTTCATATAAAAGTAAAAAAAAATTGCATCTAAGTTTATATAGCTATACCATAAGAACTTTTGTTGAATTTTATTATCCTCCTACAGAGAGGTTTAGGGGATATAGCTATCAGCATGGAATTCATCCATCCTGCCATCTCCAGAGTCAAAGCTACATATTTTGAGCTCGTTAAAAACTGGCGGTAGCGCTCTTCGGGGGTATACGTGCCCCACTGGGCACTTTGTCTAGTGTGTATTATTACTCTGAAATAACACAAAATTTCACCGTCTATGACAGTGATTAATCAACCTTTTGGCCTGGCTGAGTCAAACTGACCCACTCATATTGAAACAATGTGTCAAATGTCAAAATAGTGAGTCAAGAATATCAGAACTTACAGACATGGGTATGAAAATCCCAAAGTTTTTATACCCCCAACATACAAAGTATGTGGGGGTATATAGTTTTCGCCTTTCCGTTCGTCCATTCTTTCGTTAGTTCGCTCATTCGTTTGTGTGTCTGTTCGTACTTTAGTTTGCTCGTAGGGTCAAAGCTTTTTCATTAAAGTTATAAGACCTCATATTTTGAAGACTATAATGGATTTCATTCTTATTTGGCCTGATGGTAGAGATAGGTCTAAAGTTTTTATCAGCACCATCCCTAGCCCGGGGGTGACCTTGTGGTCAAGGTCAGGGACATAGAATTTTCATAAAAAAGTCAAGTTTTTATACCCTGCCACACAATAGTGGCAGGGTATTATGGTTTCACGTTGGACGTCTGTGTGTCTGTCCATCCGTCCGTTTTTCGTTTCTGGATGATAACTTGAGTAAAAATCAATGGATTTTTACCAAACTTGGTATGTGCCTTGATATTATGGAGGTCTGGTTTGGGATTGCTAATGGGCAAATTTCGTCAACTTTTTAAAGAGTTATCTGCCCGAGACATGCCCATATTTTCGTTTCCAGATGATAACTTGAGTAAATAACAAGGGATTTTAACCAAACTTGCTATATGCATTGGCATTAAGGAGATCTGAATTGGAATTGCTAATGGGCAAATTTCGTCAAATTTTTACAGAGTTATCTGCCCGAGACACACCCATATCTTCGTTTCTGGATGATTACTTGAGTAAATAACAAGGGATTTTAACCAAACTTGCTATATGCATTGACATTAAAGAGATCTGGTTTGGAATTGCTAATGGATGAATTTCGTCAAATTTTTACGGAGTTATCTGGCCGAGATACGCCCATATTTTCGTTTCCTGATGATAACATCTGGTTTGGAATTGCTAATGTGCAAATTTCATCAAATTTTTACAGAGTTATCTGCCAGAGACACGCCCATAATTTGGTTTCCGGAAGCTTGAGTAAATAACGAGATTTTAACCAAACTTGCTATATGCATTGACCTTAAGGAGATCTGGTTTGGAATTGCTTATGGGCAAATTTTGTGAACTTTTTACAGAGTTATATGCCCGATACATGCCCATATGTTCTTTTCCGGATGATTACTTGAGTAAATAACAAGGGACTTTAACCAAACTTGCTATATGCATTGACATTAAGGAAATCTGGTTTGCAATTGCTAATGGGCAAATTTCGTCAAATTTTTACGGAGTTATCTGCCCGAGATACGCCCATATTTTCGTTTCCAAACGATAACTTGAGTAAATAACAAGGGATTTTAACCAAACTTGCTATATGCTTTGACATTAAAGAGATCTGGTTTGGAATTGCTAACGGACAAATTTCGTGGAATTTTTTTCAGATTTATCTGCCTGAGATATGCCCATATTTTCGTTTCCAAACGATAACTTGAGTAAATAACAAGAGATTTTAACCAAACTTGCTATATGCATTGACCTTACGGAGATCTGGTTTGGAATTGCTAATGGGCAAATTTCGTCAACTTTTTACAGAGTTATCTGCCCTAGACACACCCATATTTTCGTTTCCGGATGATAACTTGAGTAAATAACAAGGCCTTTTAACCAAACTTGCTATATGCATTGATATTATCAAGATTTGGTTTAGGATTGTTATCTGTTCATTAATATTATCAAGATCTGGTTTAGGATTGTTATCTGTCCCTCCGTCATTTTCTGTCCAGACATTTTCGCAACGATAACTTTAATACATAAACAAATAATTGCTATGGAAGGGTATTATGCTTGCAGTGCTTTTATTTGTGTTTAAGTTTATATAGCTATACAGTCAAGACCCTTTGAGAAATTTTATTTATATTTTACATGATGGTAGATATAGGTCTAGAGTTTTACTCAGCATGCTCCCCACCCCATTGTATGACCTTGAGGTCAAGGTCACAGACTTAGAACTTTCATATAAAAGTAAAAAAAAATTGCATTTAAATTTATATAACTACGTGTATATCATCAAGACCTATTGTTGAATTTCGTTATCCCCCAACTGACAGGTTGAGGGGACAGGGTTCTCATTAGGATTTTAAAAGTAGGAGTCCTGGACTCCCCTTTTTATCGCACCTGCTTGTAGCAGGGTGCGATATAGACGTCCGATTTTCTGTCCGTCCGTCCGTCTGTCAACATTTATGTCGACGTTCGACATTTATGTCAAAGTTAGTATTCTAATCAACTACAAGACTAAACAACCATCAAACCTTGCATGAAACATCTCCCTGACCTCCTGACTTTGCAACATAGGCGTCCGCTTTTCTGTATGTCTGTCCATTCGTCCGTCCGTCTGTCAACATTTATGTCGAAGTTCGACATTTATGTCAAAGTTAGTATTTTAATCAACTACAAGACTAAACAACCATCAAACCTTGCATGAAACATCTCCCTGACCTCCCGACTTTGCCATACAGGTGCCCACTTTTCCATTCGTCTGTCCGTCTGTCCGTCCCTTAACAGTTCTGTTATGTCGAAGTTCAACATTTATGTCAAAGTTAGTATTCTAATCAACTTCAAGACTAAACAACCATCTAACCTTGTATGAAATATCTCCCTGACCTCCTGACTTTGCACATAGGTGCCCACTTTTCCATTCGTCTGTCCGTTCGTCCGTCCGTCTGTCTCTTAACAGTTCTGTTATGTTGAAGTTCGACATTTACGTCAAAGTTAGTATTCTAATCAACTACAATTCTACAACAACCATCATTCCTTGCATGACACATCTCCCTGACCTCCTGACTTGGCAGATATGTTGACCCAGTGACCTTGACCTATATTTTGTGCTCCATTGACTTTGACACAATTTACGTTGACATTCCAGATCTTCTCAACTATAAGGCATACAACTACCAAACCTTGCATAGTGCTTCTTCTAGATGTACAGACTTGGCAGGTACCTTGACCCGGTGACCTTGACCTATATTTTGCGCTCCAGTGACTTTGACATATTTTGCGTCGACGTTCGGTATCTCCTCAACTATAAGGCCTACAACCATCAAACCTTGCAAAATGCTTCTCCTCAATGCACTGACAGCAGATACCTTGACCTGGTGACCTTGACCTATATTTTGGCTGCAGTGACTTCGACATAATTTACATCAACATTCCAGATCTCCTCAAGTGTAAGACCTCTAGCCACCAAACCTTGCATAGTGCTTCTCCTATATGTACTGACTTGGCGGGTATCTTGACCCGGTGACCTTGACCTATATTTTGAGCTCCAGTGCCTTTTACACATTTTATGTCAACATTCAATATATCCTCAACTATAAGGCCTTCAACCATCAAACCTTGCATAGTGCTTCTCCTCAATGTACGGATTCTGCAGGTACCTTGACTGGGTGACCTTGACCTATATTTCATGCTCCACTGACTTTTACACCTTTTGGGTCACCCTTCCATATGTCCTCATCTGTAAGGCCTTCAACCACCAAACCTTATATAGCACTTCTTCTCGATGTACTGACTCGACAGGTACCTTGACCTGGTGACCTTGACCTATATTGTGCACTCCAGTGACTTTGACACATTTTATATTGATGTTTGGTATCTCCTCAAATATAAGACCTACAACCACTAAACCTTGCATAGTGCTTCACCTCATTGCCCTGGCTTGGCAGGTACCTTGACCCAGTGACCTTGACCTATATTTGACACATTTTACGTTGATGTTTGATAACTCCTCAACTATAAGGCCTACAACCACCATACCTTGCATTGTGCTTCTCCTTGATGTACTGAATTAGCAGGTACCTTGACCCATGACCTTGACCTATATTTCATGCTCCAGTGACTTTTACACATTTTACGTCAACGTTCCATTATCATTGGGCTGTATGATACGAAAAGTCAGGTTGAAGATATAGCCATTAGAGGGAATGGGACTGGCCTGGAATATATGTGCCCCACTAGGCACTTTGTCTACATTTTTTTCAACCCAGTTTTCCAAGTAAGCACTGCTAAGAATGAAATAAACTTATTTAATAACCACATTCTGATTGAGGCTCCTGTGACTTTTGCGCCAGCAGGTGCGATGACGCCTTCCGCGGAATTCTTGTATAAAAAGTAGGAGTCCCAGCCAAAAAGTAGGGTTCCACTCTCCAAAAATAGGAGTCCCACTTCCATCATGTGCTGCAAGTAAAGCAGATATTATTTTCATTTTATGGTTAATGTAGCAAAAGTTTCAAGGACATTTCTCAAGAAACGTGAAATAATCCTCCCAATGGCACCCCTCTTTCATTGCTTTCAGTTAAATTCAATACCCCATCCAAACACAAAAAAGTTTGGTTCATTGCTGTCTGTATTAAGTGATCTTGAGTGTTATGGATCTTAACTGAAACATATTTTAATCAAAACCAATTAAAGCTCCGTTACCGTATACAGGCATGCACTACCCGCAGTTGTGTAAAACCTGCACCCTATTTTTAAGCTCAAATCCCTGAGAAAAAAGTAATTTCGGATGTAAAACCTGCACTTTTTTTTAGAAAATGCTAAAACAGTTGGGATCTTGAACAGAGAAATGGCCATCAAATTTTTACAATTTTTTTTTTTCTTTCTTCCTTTTTTTTTTTTTTTTTTTTTTACGTTCAAATACAAAAAAAAGTACATCTATCATTTTCGATATTATTAGCTTATCAGTCCAGATTTTTTTTTTTCTGTATTGTTCAATATTTAATTCTTTTAAAAGATCAAAACAATAAATTATGATTTAATTTCATTATTAAATCGGCTAACGTGTTCATTATTTCCATTTACGTAAATATCCTTAATGATGTTTAATCAGCACATGGCTGATCGTCAGCATCTTCCAGTAATCAACTATGAAAAGATGTCTTTAATCAGCATAACTGACGGGCTTTATTGATGTGTTGTGAAATTATATAACCCAATTATCTTGAGAAGTTTGAGAAGTGACATTGAGTAGGAGATTGGTTATAAAAGATGAGACCTCTGTTACTTGTCACAAACAGTCTTTTGATTGTTCCTATTATTGCTATTGTTGCTGTCAAGAAAGAAAGAATTCTGCCGTAATGGGTCGTTTTAGAAGAGCCTTCACAGCTAAAGAAAAACCAGCTGCTATAGCATTTGCGGAAGCCCAGGGGAATCAAGCTGCCGGCCATGAGTTAGGCGTAGATGAGTCCTGCATCCGACTATGGAGAAAACAGAAGTCACGACTCCAAGCAATGCCAGCCACCAAGAAAGCAGACAGAGGTAAATTGGAACAATTTCCACAGATGGAGGAAAAGGTGCTTGAATGGGTCCTTGAACGCCAATGCCAGGGGATAGCTGTATCAGTGGTAGAGATCAACTTCAGGCCAGACTCATTGCCAAGAAGCTAGCCTTAACTGAGTTCCGAAGTTCGGCTGATTGGTACTATGCTTTCATGCGATGCAATAATCTGTCTATATGACGCAGAACTCATATCTCCCAGAAGCTACCAGAGAACTATGAAGATAAACTTGTTGAATTTCAGCGTTTCATAATCAACCAACAGAAACAACATAACTTTGAACTTAGCCAAGCAGGGAATGCTGACCAGACATTTGACCTGCCTTCTGCAACAACGTGGAGTTAAAGGGATCGAAGATGGTTTTAATCAACAGGCAATGAGAAAAACAGATTTACTGTGATGCTGGCCTGTACTGCAGATGGTGGGAAGCTCCTCCCTTCATCATTTTCAAGAGAAAAACACTGCCGAAAGAGGTTAAATGGCCGAATGGTGTGATTGTACAGTGTCAGGACAATGGCTGGATGGACAATACGCTAATGGTAGACTGAGTGAAGAATGTCTGGGAAAAACGTTCCGGTGGTCTTAAGTGAGAACTCTTTACTGGTATTTGATGCATTTAGATGCCACAAGTCTGACAGCATGAAGGAAATGTTGAAAGAAGAGTACAGAACAACTCTGACAATTATCCCGGGAGGAATGACCAGCATTCTTCAATTAACAAGCCAGTGAAGGTCATGCTGAAGTGGTATGCAGAAGGTGAACACCCATTTACTCCATCAGGCAACATGAGGAAGCCTATTCTGTTAGATGTTTGTTCATGGGTGAATGACGCCTGGCAAGAGCTGCATCAAGACATCATCATGAGGGCTTTCAAGAAATGTTGCATATCTAATGCCCTGGACCGTACGGAAGATGAGTTACTATGGGAAAATGCTATGGAGTCAGAAAACTCAGCGGAAGCTACTGCCGACGAGGAAGAGGAAATTTTCAAAGAAGACCCCTACTACTCCAGCTGCAGAATGCGGAACTTCATGATGGATGAAGGGGTGCAAGAACTGCTATAGAGCAGTGAAGACGAGGATTTTTAAGGATTTGATTAAGTTCTTTCACACAATTGGCAGAAAAATAACGGCCCTTTTCAGGGCCAACAAATATTCACGAAAGAAAACCTATATTATTGCATCCCAAAATATAATACCCCGGCCCCACCAATAATAAATAAAAATATTTCCTTCTAAGGGAGATAACAGCTACAGACTTACGCACTCAAATACCATAGTTAATCGTGCCCTTGTTGCTACTGGTCTCCCACGTCATATACCGGTAAGTAGCTTTACCACCGTGTATAGGGAACACAACCATCCACGTGACAAATAAAAATGGCTGACGGAATCAAAACAATTAAATGAACCAGAAAACATTGATGCAAAGCATCAGTACGCCGAGAAACTATAATCTGTCATGCATTACTTAGCTCCCTATAGATTGTAGTAGAGTGAAAAAATGTTATAATTTATGAAAGTTGTAATTATATAAATTATCACAATACTCAACGATAAAAACATTATAGACGTTATCAGAGCTATGTAAAAAAAATCAACTATGATCGTCTGTTTTCTAGCCCACATACATAATTACATGTCGCCATCCATAGCCTAGGCCGAACATACAATATCCAAAATCATCTCTGTAGCAGTGTTTCGTTCTTTTCTCCACTTATAACATTTTCTTTCAGCCCAAATCTTTCCCTGCTTGAATATCAAATTAAACTGTATTATTAAACCAGCTTATAATCCGTTTGATTTGAGAATGCATATTTCCACTCGTAAACAAAGAAAAATATCACTCTTTTGTTTCTTCTTTGTAGTACGACGAAAAAAGAAAAAAACAAAATGAAAAAATTCAAACGTGTACGAATATTGACGGCAACAAGCTCATTTCAGGTCGAATGGTCAAATTGGGGCTTCTACGGGAAAACTGCTCATTTCTCTTTTAAATGAGCAAAGCCGACATTGCTACATTCATTCTACACAGTACTTCCCATTTTTTATTTCACTATGTTACCAATAGCACAGTTCTCTGCTGCAAAAGTGTGACTTTGAATAATAATAATAAAAAAAATGGGGTGGGGTGGGGAATATTTCTATATAGCCCCACTAAGAACCCCATAAAACTGGATGAAAACCGATATTCTCCAAATGCATACACGTTTTACAAAAACAACCTCAAATAGATACGCCTGGCTGGAGGCTCCAGCCCAGCGTAAATGAATGATGAACAGGTCGATTAATGGAATTCCCAGCAGGCTTCAGAGAGACACTTTGCATAATTAACATACTAGTAGGTACAAACATAAATACGCATACTGTACATGACTTATTTTGCTCTCGAATCCCTTGCATGGCATAATAATGGGAAAATGTCACAATACACATTGAATTTCATGGAATAAAAAATCCCTGAAATTATTGTTTGGATGCATTAACCACATCTCTTTTTCATGCTGAAGATATGGAGTGAAAAAAGTGTGGGTAGTACATGCTTCTTTACGGTATATGCTATCACAAACTTATACAAGAAATATATCCGCACATTCTGAACATGGACACCTCTGTTGACCTTCCCCCAAAACGTTATTTCAATGTTTACATTTGCACTGTGCTGCGATCAATACACACTAAGAAAAAATGTCCGGGACTTCTTTACTTGCTGAAATTTCGATCTACTGCTTTGATTTGCCGAAAAAAGTCTTGATAATTTAGCTATTTTTAATATGTGTCTGTTTCATATGCATTTCTGACAAGAAAATGCTCTACAATGCAACATAGTAATAGTTCTTTTTTCTCCCAAAACAGTTTCCCGCCATGCTGTCAAATGGGCTACTCTTATAAGCATGCACTACAGTGAGCATGCATTTTCTTCATGCGGGAGCAATGGAAAATGTACCTTATACTAGAACAGTCCCGAATTGTATACCATTGTCCGGGGTGCATCTTAGCAGTTCCATTAGTCTTTTTACAGGGTTTGCGGGAAGGTTCGATGAAACTTGGAATCTATTTTTTTCAGTGACAAGCAGGATAACTGTTTTGATGCGCAGACTGAAGGGATAAAGTACTGTTTTTTTTGTGGCCGCTTGTCGTCTTTTAACAGAAAACAGTAAGCAGGCGTTTTTGATCTAAGTGACGAAAATTCAGCATCCAAAAATTTTGAAATGGAAAAAAATGATCAATTAATAAAAACAAAAAAAAAAATAAATAAAAAAAAAAAAGAAAAGAAAGAAGCGCCAGCCTCAAGGGATGAAAGCATGATACCTGCATGTGCATTTTCGATAAATCAGTCGGTCTGTACAGGCAAAACACAATGAGGAAGGGGTCGCATGCCGGTGTCAGTCGCTTGCTTTAATTGCTCGATCGCTGAAGTGTGAACTGCCAACACCTGCTTAACAACCACTTGCCTAGAAAATAACGATACTGTCATAGGTGTGAAAAGCATGCCGAGGACTATTACTGTTCTTTTAAAATGCTACTGACGGTACGAATAACACGTGTCAGACTTTTGACTTCAGTCAAATAATCCGATCATAATTAGCAGTAGTCCCACGGGGAAAAAAACATGAGTCTGGACTCTGATTTATGCATTCCAGGACGCAGAATCCTGTGTCCCCGAGAACCCTGGGGGATATAGCTATCAGCATGGAATTCATCCATCTATCCATCTGTCTGTCCATAGACGCATTATTGTGCCCCCCATAACTCCAATACCCTTTGAGCTATTTTTATGAAACTTTGTCAGTTTGTAAAGGGCATTGTGTAGGGTGTCAGGTACAAGAATGACATCTCTAACTGACTTGGTTCATGAGTTATCTTCCTTAGTCTCCAGAAATTTTCAAAATTTTGTGCGAACCATAACTTTAAAACCCTTTAAGATATTTTCATGATAATTCACTAATATGTAGAGGGCATTGAGTAGGCATATCACATTCAAGAATGACAATTCTGACTCCATTCTGCAGTTATTTCCCTTGGTTATTTAAATATTGTGTGGGTAATGACTCTAAAAATTCTTTAAGATATATTTGTGATAGTTTACCAATATGTAGAGGGCATTGAGTAGGCATGTCATGTTAAATTTTTCATTAAAATTTATATAGCTATATTATGAAGACGCTTTCGTTGGTTTCATTAATATTAAGCAGGATGGTATATATAGGTCTAAAGTTTTTCTCAGCACCATCCCGAAGCATGGGCATGGCTTTTAAATCAAGGTCATAGACTTTTCATACAAATGTCATTTTTTTTGCTTATATTATAAAGGCTGAGTGATTTCACTGGTATATGGTGATTGTTATAGGGCTAAAGTTTTATTTAGCTTGATCCCTACACCTATGCCTGACCTTTGAGGTCAAAGTCAAGGGCTTCACTTAATGTGATTAAATTCTTCCAATGTTATAACATATAGCATACAACTGCCATCTCCAGAGTCAAAGCTACATACTTTGTGCTCTTTAAAACGTGGCGGTAGCTCTAGTAGGGGTATACGTGCCCCACTGGGCCCTTTGTCTAATTGATACATGTTTTAATTATCCTAAAGGCTGTCTATCCTAATAAACTGAACAATACAATTTTATCATACAACATGGTGTCTGATATTTTTAGATGCGGTACAAATGACAGATCTCTAATCAAATGGTTTCTTCCAGAAAATGGGAAATTTTGGGGCACACAACACAGTTACAATACCTATTATCCTAAACCCCTAACAATGTGCTTTTATCATTCATGCCAGGTAAAAATAATAATAGATTTAATTCTTAAACCTTAAATTCTATTTCTTTTTTTGTTGCACCTGCTTTAGCATGGGCCAGTTAGGTGTGCAAGTTTCTGTCCACTCGTCTGTCCGCCCATTTGTCCGTTTGTTTGTTCATCCATCGGTCAACATTTACCCTGGGTGTCTTGTGAGCACAACTCCTCTTACAGTTTTGAACCGATTGTTTTGAAACTTTGCATGTGTTTTCTTCATGGTATGAGGATGTGTATGTGGTTTGAATATAATTGTTAGGTCATTTTTTGTCACTTTTTCCGCATTCATTGTGAACTTAGTCATTTTTCACCCTCAGTATATAGACAGTGGGTACCTCTTGTGAACGCAACTCCTCTTACAGTTTTGTACTGATCATTTTGAAATTTCGCATTTGTTTTCTTCATGGTCTGAGGATGTGCATGTGGTTTAGATATAATTGATCATTTTTGTCACTTTTTCCACATTATGAATTTAGTCATTTTTCGCCCTTAATATACAGGTGATTAAAAGAGTGGGAAGAGTGACGTCACACAGGTAACTGCCTAAGGGACCTTCTGGATTAGGACTCTTTAAGATGACTGTACTGTCGTTTTTTTTCTGTGGAAGGTGTGAAATACAGAATAGAATAGCACATAATCTAAAGGTTAAGTATTGCTAGTTAAAATGTGTTTTACTTTTAAAAACTTCATTTTTGACATCTCTATCAGAATGATATCCAAGATGCCCCCATGGCAGCCATCTTGGCTATCTTCAAAATCTTCAAATCATATCTGCTCCCAACTGGCAAGTCTGATTGAGCTTTAACTTGATGGGAGGCATAGGGGTGTTATGGAAATTCAGAATACCGTAGCTAAATCATTCTTTTCCAATATCCAAGGGGACATGGAGATTTGGTATTGCTAAATTGTTCAGTTCCAATGTCCAAGATGGTGGCCATGTTGGCAATCTTGAAACTCTTCAAACAACATCAGATTCTGAATTGCTAAAGGCAATCTGATCTGACAGCCAAGATAGCAGTCTGATCTGATAGCCAAGATAGCACAATGTAGCATATCATGATCAGCCTAATCCAGCAGGTGAGTGATTTCTGGAAAAAATGTTGTCATCACTTTAGCCCCTGCATTTATCAGTGGATTTTAGCTTCACAGTACATTAACCTATAGATAATGTGCTATTCTACAAGGGTCGTGCAAGAAGTTCTGTCACTAATAGGCTTCCTTAGTTTTATCCCAGGTTTATTTTAAAATGCTTCACTGCACTTGAATGGCGTGTTGAATAGCTAACAATACCCGTTTATTTCGTGCAAATTGCTTTCCAACTGACCAAGTTATTTCAAATTGAAATAGATGCAGTCATATATACTGACCAATTTTCTTGTTACATTGGAACATGGACCCGAAGACTGAAATTCGTAGCTATATTAAATGCCGCATTAGGCTTAACATAGATTCAAAGCAGATATTTAATGAATTGTGTGGTATATATGGACCTCAGACCATTTCAATGTGCACGGTTTTTAAGTGGGTTAAAGCTTTTAAAGCTGGGAAATTTTCTGTTGAAGATGATACCCATCCTGGAAGGCCTAAAACCTCTGTTACAAAGGCTAACATCTCTGCTGTAAAGATTGTGGTCGAGCAGGATGCGTGATTGTCTGTCAGAGAAAGAGCTAGTTGTACTGGCATATCAGAAGGCAGTGTGCAAACAATTCTGAAAAAAGCATTTGGACCTGAGAAAGGTTTGCGCTAGGTGGGTACCTCATTTGCTCACTGAGGAGCAAAAGACACAACGCCTTAAATGTGCCCAGGAACTTTAAAGCTGTAATAGTCGGGTTATTTCTAACTTGCTAACAGTTGATGAAACCTGGGTGCACATGTTTGAGCCACAAAGAAGGGCTGATAATAAGCAATGGAAGCGAAAAGATAAAAAATGCCCATGTATTGCTAAGAGACCTATAAGTTAGAAAAAGATGTGGTACGCAATTTTCTTTGAAAATATCGATCTCTTTTGGATATGTTATCCCCTAAATATAACATTGCAATATCCGATGATGGATATTTCCCATCGAAGAAAAGCGGAGGGACACTGTTTTTTGCTTTCCGTGGTGCGTGGTTCCGAATTTTTAGTAGGTATCTTGTCTCATTAACTCCTCCCACAGTTTTTGTCCAATCCTTTTGAAACTTTACAAGTGCTTTTTAGGATGGCCTGAAGATATGCATGTGGTTTTTTCAGAATCCTGAAATCACTTTTTTACACATTTTGAACTTAGACATTTTTTGAGTTCTAATATTACAGAAGTCTATAGGGAGTAGGTACCTTGTCCCCTTAACCCCTCCCACAGCTTTTGACCGATCCTTTTGAAACTTTACGTGGGCTTTTAGGATGGCCTGAAGATATGCATGTGGATTTTTCAGAATCCTGAAATAATTTTTTATCACTTTTTACACATTTTTAACTTAGACATTTTTTGAGTTCTAATATTACAGAAATGTATAGCGAATAGGTACCTTGTCCCCTTAACTCCTCCCACAGTTTTTGGCTGATCCTTTTGAAACTTTACATGGGCTTTTAGGATGGCCTGAAGATATGCATGTGGATTTTTCAGAATTCTGAAATAATTTTTTATCACTTTTTCCGCATTTTTATCTTAGACATTTTTTGAGTTCTAATCCTACAGAAACGTATAGGGAGTAGGTACCTTGTCCCCGTAACTCCTACCACAGTTTTAAGCCGACCCTTCTGAAACTTTACAGGTGCTTTAAGGATGGTCTGAAGATATGCATGTGTTTTTTTCAGAATCCTGTAATTATTTTTATCACTGGTTTCCTGCTTCAATACTTAGGTAAGTGATACAGGACCGATGGTCCTCTGGTTAACTTACCCATTTTTAACAGCTCAAATAAAAATAAGGCAGGGGACATAAATTCCCTATGGAATTTGCTTGTTGAATATAAAAGACAATCAAATTAGGACATATCGATATCGTCATTAGACTGGACTGTCTCAGTAAATTATGATGGATTTCTGATACAATTAAAAGTTATGTACATATAAGGAATTTCTGCACTTACACTTTTCTGTCAGATCTTCATAGTTTTTTTTTGTTAAACAATTAGGAATGTACCTTAAGTTGTACATTTATACATATTGTAAATGGAGGTTATAGTCATGAATTTACGTTAATAGATCATTAAAGAATTATTTGATAATAATTGGAGATATAATATACGATCCGATATATATCTATCTTCATATTGTCATTAATTATAATAAGTTAAATTTGTTTTAATAATTAGATTGACCTATTCGTGTTTCGTTTTATAGGCTTAAAATCTTACTGACACATTACTAAACAATTACTCAGACTTCAGTTTGTAATGACTATGTCTGATTACTCGACAGCATTCATTTGCTACTGTGCTTGTTGTCAGGCAACTGACAATCTTCAGTTTATATCATGAAAACACTCCTACAGCTCAGTTTAGGGAGAATACATCCATTAGATAACAATTATTGTCTTAGTTCATCGATATAATCATTATAAATAAAAACTCATTTTCTATCTTCGAACAGAAAAATAACGAGTTTCTAGTCTTTACATTTCTGGTTGAAGATGAATTTACATCTGTCTTCAACTAATATGACATAGAATTTTAACAAATAAGAACACTATACAATACATCTTTCACTCTTCTGTTAAAAATTGCCTGTAACACAACTGTGATGAAATTACTCTCCCGATCTACACATAGATCTTGAGAGTCCCTCCCTCCTTTCTGAATTCAGATACAAGTATAGAAAAAAAGGTAAGAGAAAAGTCCAGGGAGTGCCACAATCACAAACCGCAGCCCTTCCCAGACCCCAAAAGGAAGAGGAAACCGACAAATCTAAACAAGCACAAACCAAACAAACGTACGAAAAGCACTAAGATTAGCTCAATTGTGATATTTCAGGAGGTTTCAATTATTAAGAAATTTGCTTAAACTACTTAAATGTTCAAGACTAAATGGAGTTGAACATTTAAGTAGTTTAAGACAAATTTCTATGGATAAATCATTCATCATGATGAATAGATTATCAAAAGAAACTAGATATAATATAAGACTAAATGGAGTTATATTATATCTAGTTTCTTTTGATAATCTAATCATCATGATGAATGATTTATCCATAGAAATGGAACATCTTATAGATAATTAAATTCTTAATTATTTTCTACTTGAATAAATCAATAAATTAGTTACATTTAACGATTTATTGTCCCCCGCCTTTTCAAAGAAAAGCGGAGGGACACTGTTTTCGGCTTTCCATGGTGCGTGATGCGTGGTTCCAAATTTTTAGTAGGTACCTTGTCCCCTTAACTCCTCTCACAGTTTTTTGAAACTTAACATGGGCTTTTAAGATGGTCTGAAGATACGAGGGATGTTCGAAATTAATTGCTTATTGTCCTCTAGCTCGATATCCACGTGGGGCACGATAAAAACCAATACATGTCTGTATAGGGCTATTCAATATCTACACAATGGTGTATAAATGTACACGTTAGACTAAGTGTAAGACATAAAATTTGCTATTTGAATACACGCAGTCATTGACCACTGCAGTAAAAATGGTTGGTAGAAGCGTCGACAAAAAAGATGAAATACGGGCTAACATCAAAGCTCACTCAAAACTTTGTTGTTCTTTGAAGAAGCTGATGACTGAAATTTCTACTGCTTTTGGACCTTCTTGTGTGTCTTATGACACAGTTCGGCGGTGGAAAAAGAAATTTGAGTCCATCAAAAATGCACCGAAATCAGGTAGGCCAAAATCTGCATCTCGTAAAGAAATCGTTTCCAAAATAAAGGAAATCATTGAAGGAGATGCCAGATTTACAGTTCGTGATATTGCACGAAAGGTAGGCATATCACTATCAACGGTTCACCTTATTTTGAAGAAGTATTTGAAAGTCAGAAAGATTTCTGCTAGATGGGTGCCACATCTGTTGACTGACGAGCAAAAGAGGCAAGGGGTTAAAGTGGCCAAAAAGCTGCTTCATATGTTTCCAAAATATGACAAAAAGCAGTTTGCCAATGTGGTCACAGGTGATGAAACCTGGGTCCATTATTTTGAGCCCATCAAAAAGGTTAGCAATAAGATCTGGGCCACTAAACACAGCAAACGCCCAATAATTGCCAAACGTTCTTTGAGTACAAAGAAGGTTTTGTATGCAATCTTCTTCTCTGGTGAAGGAGTCGCAATAGAAGTGCCAGTGAAAAAGGGCAAAAGCATCACCGGAAAGTACTACAAAGACGTAGTACTGAAGAAACTGAAAAAGTATTATCAGAAACGACGCCCTGCCACTGGTTTTAAACATGTCCGTCTTCTACATGACAATGCCCCAACTCATACCTCCGCAATAGTTATGGCGTTTTTGAAGAAAGAAGAAGTAACTGTTTTGCCTCACCCCCCGTATTCCCCAGATCTTGCCCCATGTGATTTCTTTTTGTTTCCGAAATTGAAAGCATTCCTTGCTGGGCGGAAATACCAGTCCCGACAGGCACTTGGATCTGCCATTCATCAGTACCTTATTACTGTGCCCAAATCAGCGTACCGTGACACCTTCAAGAAGTGGATACATCGGCTGAAACTTTGCATTTCTAGCCACGGGGAGTACTTCGAGGGCATGAAATGAGTACTTTTGGGCTAACTTGAAATTTGAAGTCTCCAGATAGAAATAAGCAATTCATTTCGAACATCCCTTGTATGCATGTGTTTTTTTTCAGAATCCTGAAATTATTTTTTATCACTTTTTACACATTTTGAACTTAGACACTTTTTGAGTTCTAATATTACAGAAGTCTATAGGGAGTAGGTACCTTGTCCCCTTAACTCCTACCACAGTTTTTGGCCAATCCTTTTGAAACTTTACATGGGTTTTTAGGATGGCCTGAAGATATGCATGTGTTTTTTTCGGAATCATGAGAGAATTCACTGAATTTGCTTTTCTTTTAATTTTTGTTGTCCCCCGCCTTTCTGAAGAAAAGTGGAGGGACACGTGTTTCCGGCTTTCCGTGGTGCGTGGTTCCGAATTTTTAGTAGGTACCTTGTCCCCTTAACTCCTCCCACAGTTTTGTCTGATCCTTTTGAAACTTAACAGGGGCTTTTAAGATGGTCTGAAGATATGCACGTGGTTTTTTTCAGAATCCTGAAATAATTTTTTATCACTTTTTACACATTTTGAACTTAGACATTTTTTGAGTTCTAATATAACAGAAGTCTGTAGGGAGTAAGTACCTTGTCCCCTTAACTCCTACCACAGTTTTTGGCCGACTCTTTTGAAACTTTACATGGGCTTTTGGGATGGCCTGAAGATATGCATGTGGATTTTTCAGAATCCTGAAATAATTTTTTTGTCACTTTTTCCACATTTTTAACTTAGAAATTTTTTGAGTTCTAATATTACAAAAGTGTATAGAGTGGGTACCTTGTCCCCTTAACTCCTCCCACAGTTTTTGGCCAATCCTTTTGAAACTTCACATGGGCTTTTAGGATGGCCTGAAGATATGCATGTGTTTTTTTCAGAATCTTGAAATAATTTTTTATCATTTTTGCTACATTTTTCACTTAGAGACATAATAATAAATAATTAGTTTCTTTTTATCTGCTAGAGAAAATACCCCTCAAAACAAAATTCAAAGGCATAATATATATATATATATATATATATATATATATATATATATATATATATAAAACATATATATATATATAAAACATAATATATATATATATTATTGATGATAAAATAATCTATTCTCACTATTCCAGTTATATTCTTGTAGATTAGTTAATCATGTCTCTGAACTTATATATTTTGTGTTATCAGAGATACTAAAATTAGTTTTATTTTGACTCAGCATTTATACTTATTAATTATACTATAATGAGTTGAAGTTTGCATAATAAACTCCCCTATTCTGGTCTTATTAGGGAAGCTTTAAGTATTTATGGAGTAAGAATTTCCTATATTATACTACCTCATAGAGGGAAGTTGTATCGATATTACTTCTCTTTCTATCATAATCAATTATTTATATACTGTCGGAACTTGATTAATAATATTGATAAGAATTATTTTGGAATTAGATTCTTAGTATTTATACTTAGATCTGGTCATAGAAATGATTCTAGCCAGTTCTTTCTAAGTTAATAAGATCTTAATACACATTGTAAGATCTTAAGCTAAATTAGGAGGCTGTTTTACAGTATGCTATGTTATCAGCCTTTTCTTCTTATTAAAAATATTACATCTGCAAACCTCAACGTAATGATGTTAGCAGTCTTTCCCTTTTCTTATTTGTTACGGATACGAAACCTTTTCTAAATCTCTTATGGTAGAAGCGTTTTATTAAAAATTACTCAGGTTGTCATTCTTCATTTACAGAAGTAGATAATCTCTTTCTAGTATCATTGTTGGGACTAAGATATGTTAATACAAGTACCCTAGTTATATCCCCGGCATATGAAGTATGTCGAGGGGTATATAGTTTTTGTCTTTTTGTCTGTTTGTCCGTCCATCCAAATGCTAACATTTTGCGTCAAAGTTTTGCGTGAAAGTTTTTCCTTTTGCATATATTTTTGAAAGCTTACACTTTAGGATGTTGATGTGTAGTTAGTGTTACTACAAGATGATTACAGAATAGCTGACATCATTCTGCTGATGCTGCTGACCTAAGGTCAAGGTCAGGGACTTAGAAAATAGTGTGATGTTTATGTCAAAGTTTTACGTGAAGTTTTTGTCTTTGCTTATAACTCTGCAGCCACTGATCAAAAACTTTTCATATTTGGTATGGGGGTACCTGGGAGGGGTCTCTTCCATTCTACTTCTATGGATCCCCCGGTCATGCTCCAGGGCAGGGCTAGAGGTCAAAATCTAGGACACCCCCTATAAAGTAATATATTGCAGTTTGTTTATACAAACAACCTCTTATTAAAGAAGGATGGGCATCAGACATGTTTATCACATCAACATTCAGTGTAATAAGGTCAAGGTTATTGTGACCTTATTTTCATGCTTCAGTGATTTTGACATATTTAGAAGCCTATTTCATGGATTAATGCCTCAATAAAGTAGTATGTTACAGTTTGTTTACTGATACGAAACAACTTCTTAAAGGAGAATGGGCATCAGACATGTTTATCACATCAACATTCAGTGTAATAAGGTCAAGGTCATTGTGATAATATTTTCATGCTCCAGCAATTTTGCCTTATATCTTGAAGACTATTTCATGGATTAATGTGATACTTGGAATATTGGCTCTGTGTGACACCACGATTGGCAACATAACAAATATAGGTCACCTTGACCTATATTTCAGGGTCCAGTAATTTTGCTGCATATCTTGAATGTTAATTGATGTATGAACATCATTATTTGGGATTATGAATTAGTATGATCCAGCCGGCGTCGGTGGCTCAGTTGGATGGGCCGTCTGACTGGAGACCAGGAGGTTGCAGGTTCAACCCCCGCCAAGGTCGGCAACATTCTTTTGTGGAGATTGATCATGAAATATTTTCTACGGTCATTCTCTCCCTTCCCCTAATTCAAGAAGGGCAGTTGTCAGTTTCTGGCAAAAGAATGTGCACAATACTGGTTAACCGCATAGAGGACTAAGCCTGCCCAGTAAATGTGTGGTTAGGTAAACTGACCGCGCTCGACATGACCCCATTGGGTTGACTGGGCCGTCAAACCTCAACACAAACAAATAGTATGATCCAACAGTTGACCAAAAGTAAATGTAGGTCACTGTGACCTAGGTTTCATGGTCCAGTGATTTTCTTGAAGACAATTTGATGTGTTACTATCATATTTTGGGATTATGTGACCTATATTTCATAGTCCTGTGATTTTGTCTTATATCTCCCACTGTTTGATACATAAATGTCATATTTACTTATAATGACCCAGTGTGACCCAAACTTTCACCTCAAAGTAAATATAAATCAGTATGACCTAATTTTCATGGTCTAGTAATTTCGCTTAATATCTTTTAGATTATTTAATGGATTAACATCATAGTTGGTATAATGCATCAATGTGACCATCAGATTAATTTCTCAAGTATGTGTAGGTCAGTGACCTATATTTGATGGCTCAGCAAATTTGCCTCATGTCTTCAAGACTATTTACTCCAGGAACGTTGTACATGGGATGATAGATCAGTGTCACTCAGAGACTGACATTGTTAACTATATCTTGCCTTATATCATTGTCATTTAACTTTAAAATATTTTATAATTAAGAAATGGTGCCAGCCGAGGGTATTCATGACCCTCTGGGCACTTGCTCTAGTAATAGATAAAATTATCAATTATATTTCGCCATCATTGATGGATAACTGGGTATTCAGCAAGGATTACACAATTTACCCAAATTATTATTATTCCTTTTTTGAGATTGAAAGGAAAAAGGGAATAATTATAAAGCCTTATGTTTATTTATGAACTGGTTATTTGAAACAGTCAAATTGGTCCAATTAATCAGATTCTAATAAGATCATAATTATAATAGTTTAGACTATTTACTAATTAGATAATCTTTACATGTCTAGGATTTATATAAAAAATGTTGAGAAATATAGGTTATCTATAGGAAACTCGTCAAAGAAGATATTTCCTCATTGAATAATGCACCTCTAAAGATAGACAGGTATTTGTCTAGACATCTGTTTGACAAGTTTAGCTCAAACATATTATCAAATAGTATTCTTGAGGATTGCATTTAAAGTGCAATATTGAGGTTATGTCTCAATCACTCATTAATGTTTTGGGCCAACTGTTGTTACCCAAAAAAGAAGCAGGGAGGGCATAATTAGGCCTCTTATGATTGAGAAACTAGCAGCCTCTAGTGTCTACTATTAACATATAAGGTATTAACACCTTATAGATAGGTTATTTGGGAATCTAGTCTATAAGGTTGGCAAAATGCTGGCAAATATGAGTATTTTCCATGCCGGTGGTATTTACCGGTAAATACCGGCAAATACTGGTAAATGCCAGCAAATACTGGAAATTGGCATTTACCACCCTGGAAGTAAGACAAAACCCTACCCTCAGTATCAACCTATGGACAATGTCTGTAATAGGGGCTACATAGTTGACTTAGTATTTACATTATACTGATTGCAGTTTAACTCTGGTGTTGTGTATATCACTCCAACCATCTTGGATAAGAACAACTTCTTTGCCCTTCATTTCTGCTGAAACTTGAGTGGTGATCTTGTTGTGGACTTTGTCAAGTAAGTGGCCGCCAATGTCCTTGCGATTTGGTGGTGTGTACCCAGGTCGGAGCATCTGGATTGTTTCTCTCCAGACTGGATGGTCGGCTATGTTGAAGGGTAAGTTGCAGGCAAAGAACAGCTTGGCTATCTGTTCATCTAGCTGATCGGACATGGACTGGTCTGTCGACAGGCAGTATGAATTAATGCTGGACTGGAGCGTTCTCAGCTTCTTGGCTGCAGGCTCAGGAGTCTGTGTAGATAGGTCAGCTGGAATATCATCTACAGGCAGAGGTCTCTTCTTGGAGGGTCTGTTGGCTAGACATTTCTCTCTATGGGCACGAAGTCGTGGAGCTTTGGCACTAACAACTGTTTTACAGTCGATGCAACTGGCACTGGTTTTGTTGTCTTGTTCAACAACAGCAAAGAAGTTCCAAATGGGATCTTTTTGCTTCATGATGAATAGTAGTATGATACTGTTGTGAATAGTGCAGATTTTAGAGGTGACTATAACCAGAAATTTTCTGACTTCCAGGGTATATCAGGTTTGAAGCCATACTATAACTCAAGCCTTACCTATGACACCTTTTTACTTTCACCTAGACTTATTGTCTATATGCATTCATTTATGACATCTTGCCCCTGGCTATCAAGTACCCTCTTGAACAAACAATTGTCCTGGGATTTGTTGTTTTAGTAATTAGACCATACAGGTAGTCTTGCTAATTACATGTACACTAAAACTCCTAAAAATTTTGAATATAGTAAAGTGATGTAAATATCCTAAACTTTGCAAAACATACTTTTACCATACAGAAGTGTGTTTAAAAGATGCAGATGGCCTGGCAAACATTTAAGATCCTGATCAGACTGTTCAGTATGATCTTGATCTGCTCTTTTTGACATGATCTGCCAGCACAAAAACTTAGGGTCATTATGGTAAATGTCAGTGGCCAGGTGCACAGGTGAATTTCTACTATTGAGATAAAGGCCTACATGATTTTTTTTTTAATTAAAGACCATTTGTTGCTTAAATAATTTCAAAATTTTTGTCTTAGATTCACTTTTTGGCAGTGTTACATGTTTATATTGAGATTTCTTCTATTCTTCAGGGTGGTAACCTTATATAATTAATGATTTTAACATTCTTACTCATCTAGTTTGCTTATACTATTTCAATGCAACTTGTTTAAAGACTTCTGCAGTTTTTTAAGGCCAAAAAAATTTCGATTTGCCGGTATTTGCCAGTATTTGCCACTTGAGTATTTTCCAGACCGGTAAATACCGGCAAATGCCACTGGTAAATACCGGGGGTGGAATTTGCTGCCCAACCTTGAATCTAGATCATTCTAAATGTTATTTACAGAAATGTATCTGATTCCTTACTTTTCTGAGTCTTAATCTAGAGGTATAGGGATTCTATATATTTTATGTGTTAGAACAAGGAGAGCTCCTCCCTCCTAATCTTCAAATTCTAGCACATTATGTATACAGGTTAATATATTGTGCAGTTAAATGTATTATGCAATACTTAACCTATAGATAAAAGAATCCCTACCCTCCCCCCCCCCCCCCCCCCCCCACACACACACACACACACATAGAGGTAACTGCCTAAGGGACCTTCTGGATTAAGACTCTTTAAAACCACTGAACTGTCGTTTTTTCTGTGGAAGGTTTGAAAATACAGAATAGAATAGCACAGCACATTAACTATAGGTTGAGTATTGCTAGTTAAAATATGTTTTACTTTTAAAAACTTCATTTTAATATATCTTCATGGGTGAAAGTTTTTGGTATTGATACGGAATTCCATATTGGAGAGATTGCCAGGGGTCATTTTTCCAAATCGCGTAAATCTGAGGAGAAATTGTTGGGGGTGGTGGGGGGGAGGGGGTATGATAGATTAGTCATGAATCTCGAATACTTAGTTTTCAAAATAGAGCAAAGAAAAATGAAAAAAAAAAAAAAAAAAAGAAAGAAAATGCGAGTAAGTAATGTTCCGGTAAGCTGTCTATTTTTCATTTCAAGTGTTCCGGCATAAGTCGCTATTTTCCGTATGTCACCTCACTATTTCCCTGATCCCATTCTCGGAAAACAACGAACAGAAACGTAATAGCTGTTATCCGGAAATCTTATAACTAGTAGCAACAGATTGTTTACCCACGTGACCCAGGTACAACCTCTGCTCTGCAGCAGAGATAAACTCTGTGTATTTCTATAGAAATCAGTGTGTTTACACAAGATTTTTGCTTTGTTTTCGTGTTTCTTGCCTTTTATAAGAAAATGCCAACAAAAAGATCCTCTTTGGGACAATGTAGTAGCGACAGCAGGTATGCTGACAGGCCACAAATGGAAAAGGATGATTTCTTGCCCTTTCAAAAGCCCATTAAAAGTCTGGAAAAGTGCTTAAAATGGATTAAGCTTCGTAGACGGTCCCATGAAATGCTGAATGTCCGTAAAATTGATGCCTACAATATGTATGCACAAATGTAAGACATTAATTTGGTCATGTAAGGCAAACAGCGTACACCTTGATCAGACGCCGCATTCTGCGGCGTCTGATCTTGGTCTACACTGTTTGCAAAGCTCCTAATATTAAGGATTATAAAGGTATTTTTGTATCAGGACCTATAATAATAATAGTAATAATAATAATAATAAACAACCTTTTAATATCCGGACCAAGCAACACTTAGTGAGTCATGCGCTGTTTTGGTACATCACGAAAACATACCTATATAATTTTGACCCTTTAAACCCCACTTTTATATATTAAAACTGGGGTTTATAGGGGTACACATTATTTTTTCATATTTGTGCTCAAAACATAGATTGTATTACCCTGGCGAGGCAGTTCTAACGAGTACCCACAATCTATGTTTTTGAGCAGAAATAAGAAACTTAATGTATATCCCTGTAAACCCCAGGTTTACTGCATGAAAGTGGGATTTAAAGGGTCAAAACTATATACACATGTTTTTATGATGGACATTTCTAAGGATCCAGAGTTTCTTATACTGATAATAGAGACTGTGATCATACTGCCAAGAGTTGCAGACTGACCAGCATTTATGCAAATGAATCATTTTGCATGAAAAGCTATGCTTCAGCCCAACAAACAGTGAAATAAAAAAAATTATTGGAGTGTTCTGTTAGACATTCAAACTAAATGCTACATGTATATAGTCATGCTACTGGCAAACATTTATTTGTAAAATATTTCCTACTGTAGAAACAGAGGCAAGTATGTGTACTTTGTATCACAGAGTCATTCCCAAACCTTTACATGACAATAGAATAAAACATTGGACACCCAGAAGTTTTGCTGCAATTATTACTTTCTAATCATCACAGAAAATGTTAGCTTTCAGTGTAAGGATTTATCCTAAGTTAAATGTCTCCATTTTGTCTGTTTAATCAATATTGAAATTAAATCACGAAATATTTGGAAGTACAGCAGTCCCCTTTTCTCTGATGTGCAACTATCACTCCCCTTTGATTCAAATTCTTGAAGCTCTTTGACAGAACTAGACCTAAAGTTTGATGCCATTGCTGGAATGCTACTGTTCTGCTACTCTTGCAATATTGTTGCGTCAAAATATACAACAGAAATAAAAACATGTATATTCATCTGTTTATCAGGGTAGGAATTTATAGTATTTACACTCTAATTAATTATTAAATAAACATTTATCACTGATAGGGATCAACAGAAGCTGCAGTCTCTATGCCAAATAATATAGTAAGCACATGCTGATAAGCAGACTATCTTGAAAGCTTGTACCTGGATCACGTGGGTAAACACACTGGTTGCTATTGGAGATTCAGTTTACAGTTTACAGGTTTTTAACGCTGCCAGGCAACTGAGTCACATAGGGGCAGCGCCCTATTGGAGATTTATTTCCAGAGTAGAACTATTATCTGTCGAAGATCACGTGAATACTGGGCGCGCGCGCGCAGCACATGACGTAAAAAGGCTGGGCGTGCTTGATTGCTCAGTACGTGAATGACCATATCAGATCAGTACATTGGTGTTGGATAAGGGAAAGATCTGCTGATCTTTAATCATACACTAATTGCTGGAGTCAATGCATAATGTCACAATCCGTTTTTGGCCGTTTTATTTTAATGCAAGCTAATATTTTCCTAGTCAGAAACTTCACCGATCTACCCTTAAAAGGTGTTTCTTTTGGTATGGTACTGTCCGGTACCGGATTTTAGTTACCGACGGACAAGTTAAGTAATCGAGCACGCTCCAATTACAAACTTCCGGATTTGAAAACGTGAGGGGCACAGGGAACCAATTGTGACAGGACTGCTGATTGGTGCAAAAAAGTGTAGGAAGCCCAGGGTATTTATTTTGTGTAAGGCGACCTGTGATTGGTTAATAATAAAGATTAATTAAAACTTATCATTCTAATTTGAAGTTTCAAAGAAATAAATGTTTCTGTGTGTGATTGCTGGAGCCCAAAGAAGAAGTGGTGAAATTGCAAAGTTTCAATTTTTGATACCTGCCAATTTAGGGGTTGCTACATTCAGCCTCCAAAAGTCCCAGAAAGTGCTGGTGATAGTGGTATATTTCCTTGCTTATTTTGCTGTGCTAAGCCTGGTCTTTGAATTAAAACAAAATTTAGAAGCCCAGCCATACCCTGAAATGAACCCTTAACCACCAAAAAGGGTGGAATTACTATGGAGCTCTATGGGAGAAATAATTAGTTAACTGTACCCTACACTGGCAGTTGACTGGAAGAAGCAAGTAAATAAACTTGCAAATTTTTACTGATTTTTCATTGCTTTTCTTAAATCTCCTGAAGGGAAATAAGCAAATATGAGTCTCTAAATAAGGATTCTTGAGTCAGTTTGTAAAATTTACTTTGAAATGGGGGTCAGCTGGAGTAGGTATTTATGTAGGTGGTCTGTACATTAGTATTCACCATAAGCACATTTGTTTTCACAGCCTCATCTTCTGTCTGTCCTGTGCTGTTGATAGATCTCAACAAATGTGTAGCTGACTATGTTTTCAAACAAAAAAAGTAAATATGACTAAAAAATAATAGGGAAAATTCTCAAAAACTTTACGCGCCTCACGCGCAGTTACATTCGAGCGTTAAAGTGACAAATCTTGAGTCCGCGCAGGTTTGTTGAGTTCTACCAGCACCTTATTAGAACTTTCGACAATGCGCACTGAAATCGAGCAAGGCAAATGAAAGTGCTTACCTCGGTGACTTTGAAATGACCTTGACATCTGAACTTTTGACCTCTGATTTCCATGACATGGAAGCCTACACTGGTAATAGAGAAAGTAAAGTGATGCTGTTGCAAGGAAAATTGACAATTTCTGTGACCTTGACCTTCAGACATAACCGTTTTATGCCTTGAATTAAACATCAGATTAGATTATTTTCTTTTAAACATATTTTTAATGAAATATATGCAGTTATATATATAGGTAAATATAAAATGATGGTGATATGTATCATTTGGAAAGCAGCATATTGCTTGGTGTCCTATAATGACATGAACTGTAAGTGCCCTTTTCTTAGAATACACACCACCAGGTACTGAAACTGGATCAGTCAAACAAAACTGCTTCTCTTTTTAACATTCATGTGACCTTGACCTTGACCTTAGTGACCTTCCTTCTACAAAAATGTACAAGCATGCCTAGAAACATGTAACAAAACTGGATTTTCTATGCTTTTCTATATCTAAGTGACCTTGACCTTCATCTTGTGTGACCATGACCTTGACTTTGTGTGACCTTGACCTTTGTACTTATCCATCAAGTTCATTTTTTTATCTCCTCTTATTTGCTATTCATCAGAAAGCACATATATCTGTTTACTGTTGGTCGCTTTAAGCGGACATTTGGAACACACCGTGCCACTGACGTGTCAACCGGGCCAATTTAATCTTCTAGTATATATTTTTTGCATAATATTTGACATTTTATCATGTTTCTGTAATATATTATTCATACAAATACACTTCAGGCACAAACAAGTGAGATAATGGTGTTATATTAAGGCCAAGCTATTTAGCCCATGCTATTGGGTGTGGGCATACAAAAAGTGTCCCTGTCAGCAAAATTAAGCAAATAAGTTAAAACAAAGGACATGATTTGGTTGTAATCAGTTTATTTTATTGATGTAAGGTGTTTTTTTGTGCCTTATTGGGGGAGAGTGTTGCTCTATAGGGCACGGGGAACCAAGTGTGACAGGACTGCTGATTGGTGCAAAAAAGTGTAGGGAAGCCCGGGGTAGTTATTTTGTGTAAGGCGACCTGTGATTGGTTAATAATAAAGATTAATTAAAACCTATCATTCTAATTTGAAGAAAAAAAAATATTTGAGTGTAATTTTCTGATTGTTTCAAAGAAATAAATGTTTCTGTGTGTGTTTGCTGGAGCCCAAAGAAGAAGTGGTGAAATTGCAAAGTTTCAATTTTTGATACCTGCCAATTTAGGGGTTGCTACATTCAGCCTCCAAAAAGTCCCAGAAAGTGCTAGTGATGGTGGTATTTTTCCTTGCTTATTTTGCTGTGCTAAGCCTGGTCTTTGAATTAAAACAAAATTTAGAAGCCCAGCCATGCTCTGAAATGAACCCTTAACCACCAAAAAGGGTGGAATTACTATGAAGCTCTATGGGAGAGATAATTAGTTCACTGTACCCTACAGGAGAAATCTGTCAACAAAAATTGAAAACAACAGATTAGAATAAACTGATAATGTTCATACATACGAACATGTACATAGGAGATTGGAGTGAAGCACTGGTATTGAATGTTATTTTGAACTTTAGAAGTACAGTCAGCAGATAAATACATGAACAGTTAAGTATCTTTCATTCAGAAAAATGCTGCAGTTTTAAAGCGTTTTAGGGGGCTCTGATATGCTAAAATCAAGGAGCTTCCGAGGGCTTTGCCCCCCCCTGGCCCCTACCAGGACATTGCCCTGGACCCACAAGGGGGCCTGTGGCCACCTTGACCCCCGGCCATTTTTTCAGTTTTGGGAGTTCTGCCAACTTTCACCCATGTATCTTCACAAAGTTGTTTGGTATTATCGAGCA
Organism: Anodontia alba; assembly: GCA_964016985.1. NCBI lineage: Eukaryota > Metazoa > Mollusca > Bivalvia > Lucinida > Lucinidae > Anodontia > Anodontia alba. The sequence goes on from OZ024826.1 coordinate 44,238,269, forward strand.
AGTTCAACTTTCAGGTTGCTGGTCTCTAGGTCAAAGTAACATTGCTATTTTAGAAAAAAAAATTGTCATGGTTCTAACCCCTGCATTTATCAATGGATTTTAATATATCTTCACATATTTGTGGGTATGATAATATCTTGAATAAGTTTGAATTTCAGGTCCCGAGCTCAAGATCAAGGCTGACATGACTGAAATGTTTCTATCATGTGAGATCTGATCTCTCCCAACCTGAAAATCTGAATGTTTACAATACTGTAGCTTAATGTCAAAGTCATATTTGACCTTTAGATTCAGGTCAGAGGCTTTCTGTTTCTTCATTCATATAAATTTAAAATATTATGTGTCATAAAATTTTCCAGTTCAGTGATTGCCCACACCAAGTAGTCTTGTGCGAGGAGATTTGTATTGTCTGCGATGCCTTGTGTTTTTTTTTTTTTTTTTTCAACTTGACAGATCTAACCCTAAAGGCCTATGGATATCTGAAGATTTTTTTTTTTTCTAATCTGTCATCCAGTATTGCTGGTGGCAGCCTGCCCCCAACTTCAAAGAAGTTGGAGGGGCATATTGCTTCTGGGTTGTTCGTCTGTCCGTCCGTCAGTCCTTCCGTCCGTCTGTTCGTCATGCTTTTTGATGCATAGCATAACTTTAGAACCGTAAATGCTACTGTTTTGAAATTTCTTACATGGATTCCTCATGAAAAAATAGCTGACACATATTTTTTTTCTTGACAGGATTTTGCCCCTTTTCTGAGTTATGGCCCTTTGAAAAAATATGGATGCAATCTTGTCAGCAAAATATCTCAAAAAGTATTAAAGCTAGAGCTTTGAAACTTGATAAATAGACTGGTAGTGATGAGTAGACAATCTGATTAACTTTTGAAGAAATTTTGAAAAATACTTCTTGAGTTATGGCCCTTTGTAATTTTGGGCATTTATTCTTTGTCAGCAAAATATCTCAAAAACTGTTTGAGCTAGAGCCTTGAAACTTTGTAAATGGATTTGTAGTGATGAGTAGATGACCTGATTAACTTTTGAAGAAATTCTGAAAAATACTTCATGAGTTATGGCCCTTTGAATTTTTGAGCACTTTTACTTTGTCAGCAAAATATCTCAAAAACCGTTGGAGCTACAGCCTTGAAACTTGATGAATAGACTGGTAGTGATGAGTAGACAACCTGATTAACTTTTGAAGAAATTTTGAAAAATACTTCTTGAGTTATGGCCCTTTGTAATTTTGGGCATTTTTACCTTGTCAGCAAAATATCTCAAAAACTGTTAGAGCTAGAGCCTTGAAACTTAGTAAATGGATTTGTAGTCATGAATAGATGACCTGATTAACTTTTGAAGAAATTCTAAAAATCACTTCATGAGTTATGGCCCTTTGTAATTTTGGGCATTTTTACCTTGTCAGCTAAAAATCTCAAAAACCAATGGAGCTAGAGTCTTGAAACTTGATGAATAGACTGATAGTGATGAGTAGACAACCTGATTAACTTTTGAAGAAATTTTGAAAAATACTTCTTGAGTTATGGCCCTTTGTAATTTTGGGCATTTTTACCTTATCAGCAAAATATCTCAAAAACTGTTTGAGCTAGAGCCATGAAACTTAATATATAGATTTATGGTGATGAGTAGATGACCTGATTACTTTTTGAAGAAATTCTAAAAAATACTTCATGAGTTATGGCCCTTTGTAATTTTGGGCATTTTTACCTTGTCTCAAAAACTGTTGGAGCTAGAACCTTGAAACTTGATGAATAGACTGGTAGTGATGAGTAGACAACCTGATTAACTTTTGAAGAAAATTTTTTTAAAAATACATGTACTTCTTGAATTATGGCCCTTTGTAATTTTTGACATTTTTATCTTGTCAGCAAAATATATCAAAAACTGTTAGAGCTAGAGACTTGAAACTTGGTGAATTGATTTGTAATGATGAGTAGATGACCTGATTAACTTTTGTGTAAATTCTGAAAAATATTTCGTAAGTAATGGCCCTTTGCAAATTTGGACATGTTTCCCTTGTCAGCAAAATATCTAAAACCTATTGAAGCTGGAGCCTTGAAACTTGATGAATAGATTGGTAGTGATGAGAAGATGACCTGATTATGCCCCCAGTTTCGAATGAAATTGATGGGGCATAGTATTTTGCCTTCGTTTGTCCGTCTGTCCGTTCGTCCGTTCGTCAAGCTTTTTTGTGCATGCCATATCTTAAGAGCCCCGCATGCTAGAGTTTTGAAATTTTATATTTGGTTTCCCAATGAAAAAATAGCTGACCCATATTTTTTTCCTTGTCCAGCATGTTTGTTTAGCGTTATGCTCCTTTCAAAAAAAAAAAGAAGTAAATCTTGTGAGCAAGATCTTGAAAAGTATTTTAGCTGGGTTCTTGAAATTCGATATAGTGAGTGGGAATGATGTATAAATTACCTGATTATATTTTGAGAGAACTCTGTGAAAATATTGATAAAGTTACGGCCCTTTGCGGTTCTGCGCATTCTGACCTTGTCAGCAAGATGTCTCGAAAAGTACTTAAGCTAGGGTCTTGAAATATTATATGCTGATTGGGGATGATGTGGAGATTACCTGATTTGTTTTTTAGGGAATTCCATGAAAAACTGATGTAGTTATTGCCCTTTGTAGTTCTAGGCATTTTCACCTTGTCAGCAAGATATCTCAAAAAGTATTTAAGCCAGAACCATGATATTTGGTATACTGATTGGGATTGAGGAGGAGATCACCTGATTAAATTTTGAACCAATTAAATGAAATGTTGGAGTTATGGCCCTTCACAATTTCTGGACATTTAATGTTGTTGCTTTATTGTGTATAGCATAAGTTTAGACACATATGCTAATGTTTTGAAATTTCATATTTTGATTCCTCATGAAAAGATAGGTGACCCGTATTTTTTTATTCTCCCAATTATCTCCTATTTTAGAGTTATTTCCCTTTGATAAAATAACATTGAAATCTCATCTATTTGTACTGTTGTTACCGTCATGGGCAAGCAGTGTTGGAGTCAAGCAGTGTTAGAGTCAGGCAGTTGGGGGCATAGTGTTTTACAAACACCAGCTCTAGTTCTCATTACATCTTGTTCCTAATCTACTGGAAGAATTTTATTGAAACCTTGCACACAGGTCCCTGTCGTCATCTGGTCATGTGTTCTGGTCAGGCAAACTTTAAACAGACAATGATTTGTCTTAAAAACTGCTGGGTGTCACTGGCGAAGAACAGTGTAGACTGATCAGATACAGCATTCTGTGGTAGACCCTGATCAGATTCTGCATTCTGTGGTATCATTACTGTTTGCTCAGGCCTTACTGTGGTCAACACTTGTAGTTAATACAATAATTTTCCTACAGTACAATATGAAGAATATTATCAACTTTAGTTGTTGAAAAAACACTGCATTGCATTTTTGCATGGGGAAAAAAGCCTTTAAAAGCTTTTAGAGCCTAGCTGCAGATAAGGCATATTTTTCAACCAAAGTATTGATATTTTTCTTATTTTTCCTTGTAAACTTGTTGTGAGTACTTGTGTGAAGCGCCTCACTGAGGCACTTCTAATGAGTACCCACAACATACATTTCCATGGAGAATAAGATAAAACATTTATCTTATACACCTCTTGTCTTGAGTTCATAATGATTCTTGATTTTTAGCTACCATATTTATTCTAAGTATTTGGACACCTTTAGTCCTTATCATACCTGCCCTAAAATTTGAAAAATTCTATTTTACAACCTGTTGATGTGTCTGAATTGTGCTAAATGAGTGGCAAACAGTGTAGACCCTGATTAGACATGGTGTCTAGGTCTTCACTGTTTACTGAGGCCTGTATGTCCCAATGCTTAGGGTTATTGTATGTCCCAATACTTAGGGTTATTGTATGTGTCAATACTTAGGGTTATTGTATGTCCCAATACTTAGGGTTATTGTATGTCCCAATACTTAGGGTTATTACAGTAACTCCCAATCACAGTGACATAACTCGGTTTTCACTTGATTTATTATTCTGATTTTCCAGGTTAAAGAAAACAATACTGACACTAGATGCCGTGATGGCTGTGATGCTGAATATGAACTTTACAAGAGACTGGAAAAAGTCCTTCGAAAGTCTGCCAAAAAGATATTGGCGAGATAAATACTAAAAATACTAAAGATATGGTTCCACAAGAGCTATAACAATATTCCCAGTATTGTCATTGGGTGTCAGGGTTAACGTGTCCACAAATAGTAAATTACTAAATTCAACAAGGCAATTAGGAGAAGAAGTGTCCAGGGCCCAGTTGTTCAAAGCGTCGTTAGCTTAACGAGCTTGTTAAGGGTCATTTCGTTAACTGTTTTAGCGGATTCAATATAAAAAATATTTTGATATTTTTTGCTGAAAAAATGTGAGTAGCTTTTGCAGTGCAAAAGCTACTCACATTTTTTCAGCAAAAAATTTCAGCATATTTGCGTATCACTCGATGTAAATTGTAACGAATCGTTAACTAACCACATCGTTAGCTTTGAACAACTGGGCCCAGGTTGCTGAGTGGTTAGCGCTCCCAACTTAGATAATGAGGCCCAGGGTTTGAATCCTGCTAGAGGCAAAATTATAAGCTCACGATTATATGGTGCTTCAGTGCACAGAGACTTTCATTATCATCATCCTTCCATTGTCTCAATATGACTTTAACCCTTGTCCTGCTAAATAAATTAAGATAACATGCCCACTTCTAATTTTCAGCCAATCAGATTACTTGATCCAGATTTTTGTTATAAATTTGCATACTTGATGGCAAACAGTGCAGATCCAGATCAGTTGGCTTCTTCAGAAGCCAACTGATCTGGATCTACACTGTTTGCAAAACAGGGTATATCCGGGTTCAGCAGGACAAGGGTTAATAATGTATAACACCAAACTAGACGTTAATAATGTACAACACCAAACTGTCATCTAGGAGATATAGATGCTTATTCTAAAGTGCCCATACATGTATAGACAGTTGCAAAGAACTGTGTTTTATTCTGCAACAAAGTCACTGGATGGAAGCGTGTGCCACAAATGGTCATGCTTTCATGACATTTGATTTCACGTCATCATTATTTCCTTAAAGTTAGACAGAGTAATGTGTTTTCCTCGCATGAGGTATGTTATGGAAATAGGCAAATGCATCTGTTACAGTCAAACATGCTGGCAGGATTTCTTCAAACAGAGACGGAAGGCTGGTTAGGAGAATCTCATCTCAATCTCAAACAGCATTTTCACTGACTTTTAGTGCGTTAGAATTGAAATACCATAATAACTCTAAGTATTGGAATAGACAGGCCCAAGCAAACAGTGCAGACCCAGATCAGATGCAACGGAATGTAGCGTCTGATAGAATCCACACTGTTTGTCACATCCTGCTTTTTAGACACATTGATAGGTAGTAAAATGGACTTGTTTAAATTTTATGAGTAAGGAAAGGAGCTAAGATATCCCAGTATTTAGGATCAATGCATTAGGTTGTCTCTAGTATGTGATTTCTTAACCCACACCATTTATTGGAAGAGTCCAATTTCAATTTTAGGTATGTCTTGCTATGAGATTTAGATATTCCTAGAGAAAAATGGATAAACGATTTGCAAACAGTGAAGACCCTGATCAGATGTCACATTCTGCGGCATCTGATCTGGGTCTGCACTGTTTACCGTTACCCGTTTAAGGGTCTCCCGAATTCAATAGGTTAAGTGAATAATCAATTATTTGGACCAGTACGGGCTCCTGATTTTATCTACTTTGTAACTGACCTCAAATTGTGATGAAATACAATAAATGATCTAAAATTTCGAACACTTTATTCCATACTTTTTATGCCTCCAATTTTGAATAAAATTGATAATGCTTTGCATTAATTTATCGTTTGTTGTTGGTCCAGCCGACAAGGCATCTAACAACATTGTGTTTGTTTGCAAAACACACTATATAAACCAGGGCTGGAGAAACTGAAGAATCCAAATCGGTCCAGCATATTTTCGCCCCAAAAACGGAAATTGCCGAACCGATTTTCGGTAATTTCCGTAACGGTCGTTTGTTTCCATTCGGTATTATTTTTCAGTTTCAAAATACAGGGTGCTAGTTCGTTATTAGCACAACGACTGACATACCAATATTGCTTCAACACTTGTTCAATTAATATTAACATCGGTATCTCGATTATAAACAGCAATTTTGCTCCCACCGTTCAGACACGCCATATTTCATCTACTTTCATTTTCCCAATATCCGGGTCACTCAGTTACTGAAGAGTACTAAAGGGAAACAATCGGCGATCAAAAGCTATATTCGCGTTGTGCTGCGTTGGCCACTACATTTATGAGCCAGCGCATAACAAAACCTACAGAAGGCATTAGCGCAAACTGATCAGACTCTTCGCTGGTCGCATCTACCTATGATATATAAAAAGAGTCATTGAGGATGGGTGCGCATGTGCGCAGGTGGATTTGAGTAACTGCTGGGCGCACCAGTTTTATTGTAGGTTTTGTCGTGTGCAGGCTCATTAAAGACTTAAAATAGAAAAGGCGACCTTAAACGATTTAACTAGCATTAAATACTTTCGACTATAACAGGTACTCTATTATGAGCAAAACCGATTTTAACACCTTTCTTTGTATCAGACAATTAAAACAAACTTTACCTTAACTGCCTTTAATGAAATCGTTGGATCTCGGATAATTGGCAATTAAAGATAGACCAATTAGCAACAGAATAAAACATACTTGAATGCGTGATTAAGCAGGTGTACACATCCAACTGTATTACCTGACACTTGCTTTTCACACTTCAATCATATTGCAAATTACCTTTACATATCAAAAACACCGATATGCTGTCGCCTTACGCTTCACTTGATTACATAATTTTTATAAGCGGATCAAATTTCGCTGCGATAAGATAATAGAACCGCCTGTGTGGACAAATCTGATTCACCTATTTCAATAATGAGCCGGTCCAATAACTGGCCCTCGAGGTATTTTATGAATACACGCTTGGATTATCTGTGGGAAAAGGTCAGTTTGTTTACACAATTTAGCGACTTGGCGAAAATTTTCGAACCGATTTTTTTCAAAATATCGTTAAAAACTGGACCGATTTTTGATCATCCTCTGTTAGTCAAAATCGGTTCAGAAATACGAAAATCGGTTCAGAACCGAAAAACCGACATTTTCTCGAGCCCTGATATAAACTGCTTACTGGAAATTTCACCTACAGATATATAGATGATGTATTGTCTCTGAAAAACACAAAATTTGCATATTTAGATTCATCTATCCATGTGAACTTGAAATAAAGGAAACAACGGAGACTGCAGCCTCCTCCTCATACTTGGGTTGTTATCTCTACATTGACAATGGAAAGCTTACTACTAGGCTTTACGACAAACGGGATGACTTCAATTTTCTGATTGTTAACTTTCCATTCCTGAGCAGTAATATCCCTTCTGCACCAGCATACGGCATTTACGTTTCACAGTTAATCCGTTATGCCAGAACCTGTTCAAATTATCAGGACTTCATGGAGCGTGGGAAAGTGCTCACTACAAAGTTGTTGAGTCAGGGGTGTCAAAAAACCAAACTGGTAGCAACACTTAAGAAGTTCTATGGGAGACATGATCTGGTCAATCCCTACAATGTGGCAGTTTCCAGAATTGTTTCTGATGTTTTTGCCAGTGACGCACCATAAGTAGACTTCCCAAATCCCGGACATACGCTTCTACCGATATTTCCTTCGTTCAGGCCTATGGGCTTGGTGGGCGAAGCTTGCTTACCAAGAAATGCTTATTAACCACGGACCCCTGATTACACCCTTTATTATGGGGTCCATGTCCGGTTCATAGAAACACCCCAAACCATCACAAAACCCCCCAAACCACCCTTAAACCCCCCAAACCACCCTTTAAACCCCTCCCCCCCAAACCACTCTTGTATGAAAGGGTAGGGTCAGATAGAGATGGGTTAGGTGTGTTGAAGTGGCCCGTGGTGGGTTTGGGTTAACTGGGTAGAATACAGTATGGCCAAAACTGCCAAGCAACTCTACAAAGTGCCTTATTGAAAAGTTACATCGTGTGACTCAAATTCACTTCATGGACTACAGAATGCGTTACACAGAGATGGAAACTATCAACTAAGACATCTGAGAAACTTCACCAGGTAAAACCCGCCATATGGAGATGTAAGACAGACCCCGAAAAACAAGACCTTTTTCTCGTGTTCTTGACTGACAAGAAAAGAAAACCAAAACAGAAATACATTTCATCCAAAGATGGTAAACTCACAGTACCTGACAAAGCAAAAGGAACTGCAAAGAAACTCAATTCCACGAAAAGGCCTGTCAATGTCAGAACAAAACAAGGGTGGTGCAGACTTTTTAAGGAACGTATAATGATAATGTCATTACAAAACAATGTTGATGCAGGTTTCGTATTGATAAAACTGAGATTATGGTACCAGTTAAATGTGTGAACAGCTAAGGCTCTGATAAGGCCACACATCTGAACAGTTTATCGACAGTGTTCAATGTTAGCAAGCTTGCAATACATGATCGGGCAAAATAGACTGTAAGTTAGGAGTAAAGTACCATTATCTCTATGAATATATTGTATATTGTATACAAAAAAAGGAAAAAAGAAAAAAATCCAGTGCATAACAAACAATTGATTAATAAATAATTTGTCTGTAATGCGTTATTGTTATCTGTATATAGTAATATGACTAAAATTAATGCTTATTAATATGAATACGCTCTTCTTGGTAGTTTTTTAGTTTCGCATTTGGATTCGACATGATTTATTCCATGGTCGATCTTTAAAATTTAAGCGGAAAATGATTTTTGTGCTATTTAAGTAGATGTAATATGAGGCAAAAATATTCATTCATTCAGAAATAAGTGAACGAAAAACTCGTTTCTGAACATGCCAAAAGAAGAGTAGATGTAATACATTCAATAGTAAATGGTAGTATTGCTGTTCGACAGTATGTCATTGTTATATTGAAAATACACCAGAAAAGTGAAAAATGATCATGCATTTAATCCTGTTTGTTTGTGTTGAGGTTTTACGGCCCAGTCAACCCAATGGGTTCATGTTGAGCGCGGTCAGTTTATCTAACCACACGTTTACTGAGCAGGCTTAGTCCTGTAAGCGGTTAACCAGTATTGTGCACATTCTTTTGCCAGAAACTGACAACTGCCCTTCTTGAATCAGCGGAAGGGAGAGAATGACCGTAGAAAATATTTCATGATCAATCTCCACGAAAGAATGTTGCCGACCTCGGCGGGGGTTGAATCCGCGACCTCCTGGTCTCCAGTCGGACTACTACATGTTACTACATAATAGTAATTCACAAATTACATTTACGTTTTTATGTATTAATGCAAATTTTACATGTACTTAATTTTGCTGATGTATATTGAGCCGAGGCACAGCAAATCCAATAGTGCTCCAGCAGATGCTAAGATCGTTCTGCACACACATGCAGTGACAGGCTGATCAGAATCTTGGCTAGTAGCACAAAGAAGCACTGAATCATAGAATCCTACGCTTACACAGTGAAAACGGTAAAGATTGTGTCAGGCTCATTTAACTTTAAAACGTTATGCACTGGAATAAGATGGGGATTGTTATTGAGCATTGCATTTAACATGACAATGTGTTAAATCATGTGTGACCAGAAAATATCAAAACACTTGTTTGGAGAATTTAGATCTTTACTGGGCTCACATGAATAGATAATAACAATAAAGTCATAAGAATGTACATACATAGAATGTATCAGTTGAAATCGGTTACAAGGAGTCAGTTGTCAATAATAATCCCTGTCCAAAGAAAAAAAAAAAGAAAAAATAAAGAAAAAAAAAAAAAAAAAAGAAAAAAAAAAAGAGGTTGGTGAAGGGCTGCCATAAAGAGATCCCTGGCGAAATAATTGATACAAAAATATCTACTGCAGCAAGTCCTAGTCACACCTCCACATGCCACTTGTACATTATTATGGATAGTAATGTTCTTGTGCGGTACCAGCTGGAAACTAAGAATAAAATTTTATCCTTAGGCTAACGTGACAGGGCTAAACGCAAGTTACTATCAATCTCTACACTGTCATACAGGGGTGAAATAAGGCAGTTTGGGGTGCTTTAATCAGTTATGAACACACTATAATGAGGTTTGGGGTGGTTACCTTGGCAGTGTGGGGTGCTGTACATAACCCCGGCCCTTCTTACTTACTAGATATATCTCTGCACAACCTACTATGACTACCCTATCATACAAGACTGGTTTGGGGAGGTTTTAATGGTGTTTTTGGATGGTTTGGGGTGTTTCTGTGAACCCGTCCATGTCTGTTAGTATGAGCATTATGATTCGTCATTCGTTTATGGATTTATGAGTTTGAATTACGGCTTAGGTACCATGACCGCAACTACTTTATCCCTCCATCTCTGTTTCATGCTTTTTGTGCCTGCCATAAGAACTCTGCATGCTAGAGTTTTGAAATCTTATATACAGGCTCCCCATGAAAAATACCGGACCAATATTTTTAGCTCCGTCCTGCGTTGTCCATCTGTCCACACCTTTGAACAATTTCTCCTCTGAAACCCATAGGTAAATTTTCTTCAAATTTCTTCTGGAGCCTTCTGTTAATGGGGGATTGAAAATTTGTACAAATGGTCTCGGTCTGTTAATCAAGATGGCCGTCATGCCCATATATGGTAAAAAACATTTAAAAATCTTCTCAAGAACCAAGAATATTTCAAGGCTGAATATTGGTATATAGCATCAGGAACTCAAGGTCTAAGAAGTTTGTTCAAATGATTACCCTAAATTGACATTTGAATTTTTTACTGCAAGGTAAAATTTGCGTCCTTATGCATTTGTATGTGGAAATATTGAAAATTCAGTTTCTCAAAATGTTCTAAAGATCAGTGACTGAAACTTACAATGTATAATCAAAGAAGCAAACCTTTTCAGATACAATCAAAATTTTGGCCCCCATGGCTATCTGCCCTTGCCCCTGTGCTACATACATGTATAAAATCTCATAATCTCATTCGCGATGGCAAGGTACCCTCTGACTGGGAGCAGAGTTTCATTGTCTGCCTCTACAAGGGAAAGGGACTGCATTGGAAAGGGGCAACTACCGCTGTCTCAAGCTGACAGAGCAGGTCATGAAATCCTGGAGAGGTATGTGGACGGCCTCATCAGACAGTTGGTGTCAGTCGACGATTCCCAGTTTGGCTTCATCCCAGGCAGAGGCACAACAGACGCAATCTTTGTTGTGAGGCAGCTGCAAGAGAAGTATCATCTAGCTGCCAACAAGAGATTCTACATGGCTTTTAGACCTGGAGAAGGCTTTTGATCGAGTATCTTGGAAGGTCATCTGGTGGGCGCTTAGAAAACTTGGTGTGGAGGAGTGGATTGTACGACTGGTGCAGGGGATGTAAGCAAATGCACGGAGCCATGTATGTGTTGGTGAGGGGTACAGTGAAGAATTTGAAGTGACGGTCGGTGTTCACCAAGGCTCAGTACTCAGCCCATTTCTCTTCATCATTATGCTTGAAGCCTTATTGTTGATGGCTATGCTTCACTCTTTAATTGCACGGCAGCGGTTCGGGCCCCCGACTCAATGACGGCCTCTTTGTAAAACTTTAACCAGTGGGTTGGCACTTGACGATATGTCTTTGCTTGGCCCGCCGTGGTTCAACTTGGTTTTCATTTACTCTGGCGTACAGTAGAATTAGCCATGAGTACTCGTCTTTGTTTAATATAGTGATTAATTTGATTTTTATGTTTTCGCTTTGATGCATTGACTGAGTTTGGAGCCTTTATGCGAACTGAAATTTTATGTATGTCTGTATTAAGAATAGCATCGGGACCCAGGGTGAAGTTAGCTAGCTGTAAAAGTGCTTTAAATCCCCCGGTGGTTTGCTCTACCGACCGTTCTAAGGCGGTGGTCCCGGTGTTAGTCTTACTCTTTGTTGCTTTGTGGTTTGTTCTATGAGGCGATTTGTTGTATGTCTTTCCGTGTGTCATTTTGTTCTTGTGTTTTTCAGTCCTTTTAGTATTGCGATTACCTCGCTTGGGGAAGAGAGAGCTAGTCTTAGTGCTTTTCGTACGTTTGTTCGGCTTGTGCTTGTTTAGATTTGTCAGTTTCCTCTTCCTCTTGGGGTCTGGGAAGGGCTGCGGTTAGTGATTGTGGCACTCCCTGAACTTTTCTCTTACCTTCTTTTTATCGTGAGAGTTCCGCTCTGGGGTCCCCTGGGAGGATCTCTATGCCGATGATCTTGTTATCATCGCTGAATCGCTCGAGTAATGTGTCAGAAAATTAAGGCTCTTGACTTGGAAAGAAGCAATGGAAAAGAAAGGACAGAGTAAATAAATGCAGGAAAGACGAAGATCATGATCTGCGATACGGGCCTGGACCTCATGCAGGCGAGTTTCCATGTGCCGTCTGTCGCACTAGAATGGGCAGCAACAGCATCTTCTGCAATGGCTGCAAGCTCTGGGTACACAAGAAATGCAGTGGGCTCAAGTGCTTGACAAAGAACCCTGACTACAGATGTACACAGTGCCAGGGAACTGCACGCCCCTTGGACGGCAGACCACAGAGGGAAGTCCAGGTCGGACCTGACAAGCGGGAGATGATTGCTTCCTTTTGCTACCTAGGAGACATGCTCTCAGCTGCAGGTGGCTGAGAGTTTTCAACCATAACAAATGTGAAAAACGCCTGGAAGAAGTTCAAGGAGCTGCTACCAGTTCTCTCTTCACGCCACCTCTCTTTCAAGACACGTGGCCGTGTGCACAGCTCTTGTGTGCAGAGCGCAATGCTCCATGCCAGTGAGACTTGGCCATTGACCAAACCAAAAAAAAGGGAAAGAGAAAAGTCCAGGGAGTGCCACAATCACAAACCGCAGCCCTTCCCAGACCCCAAGTGGAAGAGGAAACCGACAAATCCAAACAAGCACAAACCGAACAAACGTACGAAAAACGCTAAGATTAGCTCTCTCTTCCCCAAGCGAGGTAATCGCAATACTAAAAGGACTGAAAAACACAAGAACAAAATGACACACGGACAGACATACAACAAATCGCCTTGTAGATTAAACCACAAGGCAACAAAGAGTAAGACTAACACCGGGACCACTGCCTTAGAACGGTCAGTAGAGTAAACCACCGTGGGGTTTAAAGCACTTTTACAGCTAGCTAACTTCACCCTGGGTCTCGATGCTACTCTTAATACAGAAACATAAAAATTCGGTTCGCATAAAGGCTCCCCAACTCAGTCAATGCATCAAAGCGAAAAAAAAAAGGTAAGAGAAAAGTCCAGGGAGTGCCACAATCACAAACCGCAGCCCTTCCCAGATCCCAAGAGGAAGAGGAAACCGACAAATCTAAACAAGCACAAGCCGAACAAACGTACGAAAAGCACTAAGATTAGCTCTCTCTTCCCCAAGCGAAGTAATCGCAATACTAAAAGGACTGAAAAAGCACAAGAACAACATGACACATGGAAAGACATACAACAAATCGCCTCTCAGAACAAACCACAAAGCAACAAAGAGTAAGACTAACACCGGGGCCACCGCCTTAGAATGGTCGGTAGAGCAAACCACTGGGGGGTTTAAAGCACTTTTACAGCTAGCCAACTTCACCATGGGTCCGTTGCTACTCTTAATACAGAAATACATAAAAATTCGGTTCGCATAAAAGCTCCCAACTCAGTCAATGCATCAAAGCGAAAACATAAAAATCAAATTAATCACTATAATAAACAAAGACAAAAACAAAAAAATCAAATTAATCACTATAATAAACAAAGACGAGTACTCATGGCTAATTCTACTGTATGCCAGAGTAAATGAAAACCAATAGTTGAACCATGGCGGGCCAAGCCAAAGACATATCGTCAAGCCCCAACCCACTGGTTAAAGTTTTATGAAGAGACCGTCATTGAGTCTGAGGCCCGAACCGCCGTCGTGCAATTAAAGAGTGAAGCATAGCCATCAACAATGATTGGGTTGACAACTAGGCATGCAGTCTGCCGCATAATATCCAGGCTATAGCCAATTCTTTTATAATGGTTAATAAGTTTTCTGAATTGCTCCGAAAAGTTAGAATTACCTACAATTTTTCTTAATCTGTACACTAAGTCACCGTAAAATTCTGGTTCCGATATACCTTGTTGCAGAAGTGTTTTCAGACAGACGCAATATTTTTCTAACAAGGCACTGTGTCTGCAATAAAATTTCGAAAACGCCTTACGAAGTTTAAAATAACGATAGCCATGTCTAAGAAGTTTGGCAGTAAGGGCTTTATTAATGTAGTTAAAGTCATTAAGATTTGAAGAAGCTCTGGCGAATCGGGTATTTGGGATTACCGAAATCCAATGTTTACCGGAATCTACCGGAATCCAATATTAATTACCGAAATCCAACTATATTATCAAGTTTACCATGATTTGTGTGAATTTAGACATATACACTGTTAAATAATATATAAACAGATAATATGACCAAGTTTGGAAGAATGTTTTGTAATAATAACGATTTTATTAACGTTTTTTACAATTTCGGAATCTACCGAAATCCAATATTAATTACCGAAATCCAAATATATTATCAAGTTTACCATGATTTTTGTAAATTTAGACATATACACTGTTAAGTAATATATAAACAGATAATATGGCCAAGTTTGGACGATTTGTTTTCGTTTTTTTTTTTTTTTTGGAATAATAATTTTATTAACATGGCCAAGCTTGGACGATTTTTTTTTTTTTTTTTTTTTTTTTTTTGGAATAATAATTTTATTAACGTTTCTTCTATATTTTTCATAGGTGGAGTTACTTCCCTTCGTAGCTTAGGTCTATGACGGGTACCTAGAAATACGGGGAAACACAGCGAAACATTTTTCATATTTTTCAAATAAATAAAGCTTTGATTTTTCCTGCAAATTGTCTCCACTGGAGACGATATCAAGCATGAAATGTCAAGATATAAAGCATAGTATTGGTTTGGTTTTGCATACAACTGCATGTAAATCGGTAGCCTGACGATTGTAAAAACTTTCCCTCAAATACTTCTTATAAATGGATTTGTCCAAACTTAATCTTTATCACATTCTGGGGTAATTCAGCAGATGACACAGAATACAGCGTCTGATCAGAGTCTGTGTCTTTTTTTTTTTTTTTTTTCATTGAATTGCATACAAACTCAAAACTCTCCCACACAAGCTAAATAGAGTTGTATAAGCTTATCCATGGCTAATTCAACAGACGACAATTTGTTATATTTCTTATTTTCCCCCAGAAAGGGTGATTTGAAATTGCATGCAAATTGTCTCTAGTTGGAGAAAATTTGCATGTAATGTCAGAACCTATTTTCTGCGAATAAGAAAAATATTTCTAAACGTCGTCTGCTTATAAATAAACCTTAAGGCGCTGCTGATCACAACTGCAGCAGACGACATTTCAAAATATCCTTTTTAATATTTTTCATAGAAAATAAGTCTTTTTGACTTTTATTGGCATTCATGTGAAATCTTCTGCCAAACAGACGAATTTACATGGAATGTCAAGACTTATCTACTATGAAAATCTAAACCAAAATGAAAATCGTCTTCTACAAATTTTGTTTTGCACTTTAAGTGTTAAGTGTTAAAATTTATTGCGGTTGCTGCACACCATATTTCCCCTAAATATTCCATATTTTCCCCAAATATTCGGACACCTTACCATACCTGACCTAAAGCTAGAACACAGCCGTTGATTTGTCAAAACACTGCTGAATAAATGACGAACAGATTTGGCTCTGATCAGACGCTGTTTTTTTGCGCATGCACGTGCTTAGGTGGCCAGTACTTTACTTTTAATTGTCGATCAAAAGAAATCAGCGGTCCAAATTATTCAGTTACGAATTTAACACACTTTCGCAGGAATAGACAGAAAATGATTGTTTTTTTTTGTTTTTTTTTTTTGCAGAACTTTATTCTAATTTTCACAGAATCTATAATTACAATAGTTAGTCTAAATATTTGGACAAGATAAGCAAACAGTGGAGACCTAGATCAAAGGCCGATTTTCATTTTGATTTAGATTTTCATAGTAAATAAGTCTTGACATTCAATGTAAATTCGTCATTTTGGCAGAAAATTTCACATGAATGACAATAAAAGTCAAAAAGACTTATTTTCTATGAAAACTATTAAAAAGGATATTTTGAAATGTCGTCTGCTGCAGTTGTGATAGCAACGCCTTAAGGTTTATTTATAAGCAGGTGACGTTTAGAAATATTTTTTCTTATTTTTCGCAGAAAATGGGTTCTGACATTATATGGAAATTTTCTCCAACTAGAGACAATTTGCATGCAATTTCAAATCATCCGCTCTGGGAAAAATAAGAAATATAACAAATTGTCGGCTGTTGAATTAGCATGTATGCAATTCAATGCAAAAAAAAAAAAAAAAAAAAATACAGACTCTGATCAGATGCTGTATTCTGTGTCATCTGCTGAATTAGCCTAGAAATTGGTAAAAGTTAAGTTTGGACAAATCCAAATCTGTTTAAATGAAGTAATTTGTGGGCATTACGAAAACATGCCTATTCAAATATACTGAAAATTTTACCACCAAAAAAATGAAAAGATCAGATAGAAAATTTTGATATTTTTTCATATTTCTGCTCAAAACATAGATTTGGACATTCATTAGAACCCCGTCGACGAGGCGGTTCTAACGAGTATCCACAATCTATGTTATTGAGCAGAAATAAGAAAAATAATGTATACCCCTGCAAACCCCAGTTTTACTATATAAAAGTGGGGTTCAAGGGGGTCAAAATTATATAGACATGTTTTCGTGATGGAGAGATTTTACAATCGTTAGGCTACCGATTTATATGCAGTTATATGCAAAACAAAACCAGTACTATGCTTGACATTTCATGCTTGATATCGTCTCCAGTGGAGACAATTTGCAGGAAAAATCAAAGCTTTATTCATTGGAAAAATATGAAAAATGTTTTGCTGTGTTCCCCCGTATTTCTATGTACCCGTCACAGAGCTAAGCTACGAAAGGAAGTAACTCCACCTATGAAAAATATATATATATATATAAAAAAGTTAATAAAATCGTTTTTATTTCAAAAATATCTTCCAAACTTGGCCATATTATCTGTTTATATATTATTTAACAGTTTGTATGTCTAAATTCACACAAATCATGGTAAACTTGATAATTTAGTTGGATTTCTGTAATTAATATTGGATTCCGGTAGATTCCGGTAAATATTGGATTTCGGTAATCCCAAATACCGTGGCGAATCTAATAAGTTGAGATATGCATACCCCATATGAGGTATGCCGGGGGACATCGCCATCCAGAAAAGGGAAATTGACTATATCAAAATCAAAATCGTCCCGTTTATCATAAATTTTGGTGGAAACTGTACCATTAGATATACATAGATTCAAATCCAAAAAAGGTGCCTCGGTATCGGAAGAATTTGCTCTGTTTAATTGGAGTTCTGTAGGGTATATCCGGTCCACCATTTGGTGAAAGTAAATATTGTCAATATTTAATAAATCATCTAGGTATCTTGAAGTTGAATTGAAAGCCTCAATAATGTCAGCCTGATTTTCAGGTGGGAGAGACTTCATGAAATCTCTCTCATAACAAAAAAGAAACAAATCTGCAACAAGAGGAGCACAATTAGTTCCCATCGGAATAACAATAGTTTGCCTATAAATTTTAGTTCCAAATCTAATAAAAATATTATCCAAAAGATAAACAAGGGCATCACAGACTTTTTGACACGACCATAAATTGTGATTACTATATACATCAGAAGTGAAAAAAGCACATTCTTCGTTGCAAGCCAAATATTGGGTATTCTGAAGGAGAAGGCTCCGCTGGTATGGACATGTGGAACGCTCCAATGGTGTAGTCAAGATAGCCTTTCACATACAAGTTGAGGGAAAGCGTGGGCCTGGAAGGCCCAAGATGACATGGAAGCAGCTGACAGAGAGGGATTGCAGAGAGTGGAAGCTCTCGGCTATAAACCCTCATGATAGAAATATGTAGAGATCTGATGTGAGATCTGCCATGCGTGCAGCAAGCCAGCTATGTGGAAGGGGGCCCACTGATGTGGATGTTGCCCCTGTACCTGCACGTTAATCAAAACTCCGATTATGATGATGATGATATCTAAAACAATTTGACTAATATTCACCAGATTTCACATTTGGCTTTCTGACGAAGGCGTATTTTCAATTTGTTCAAATAAACAGGATGACCGCCATGCCCATATATGGTGAAAAGCATTTAAAATCTTCTTCTCCAGAACCAAGAAAGCTTCAAGGCTGAATCTTGTTACAGAGATTTGGGGACTCAATGTCATCCAAGTTTGTTCAAATGATGACCCTAGGTTGACATTTGACCTTTTTACAGCGTGGTCTTTGCGTCTTTATGCATTCGTATGGGAAAAATATTGAAAATTCAGTTCTCAAAATGTATTAAAAGCCAGTGGCTGAAACTTACAAAGTATGATCAAAGCAGCAAACCCTTTCAGTTACAATCAAAATTTTATCTGCCCTTGTCCCTGGGCTATATACATGTATAAAATCTTGTAATCTTTAAACCTCTTCTTCTCTGAAACAGCTTGACCAATTTTCACCAGATTTCACAGTGGGCCTTCTATCGAAGGTGTATTATCAGTTGGTTCAAATGATTCTGCCTATGAAACAAAATGACCGCCATGCCTATATATGATGAAAGACACTTCAAAATCTACTTCTGCAGAACCAAAAAAGCTTCAAGGCTGAATCGTGTTACAGAGCATTGGGGACTGAAGGCCATTCAAATTTGTTCAAAGATGACCCTAGGTTGACGTTTGACCTATTTGCGTATGGGGAAAATATGAAAACTCAGTTTTTCAAAATGTATTAAAGACCAATGGCTGAAACTTAAAATGTATGATCAAAGTAGCCGACACTTGTAGTTACAACAAAAAGTTTGTCCTTCAGGGTTATCAGTTCTTGCCCCTGGGCTATATACATGTATAAAACATCGTAATCTTTGAACGTCTTCTCTGAAACAGCTTGACCAATTTTCGCCAGATTTCTTATTGGGCTTTCTGTCGAAGGGGTATTATCAATTTGTTTAAATGGTTCTGCACCACTAAACAAGATGTCCACCATGCAGATATATGGTTAAAAAACACTTAAAAATCTTCTACAGAACCTAGAAAGCTTCAAGGCTAAGTCTTGGTATAAAGCATCGGAGGTCTACCAAGTTGATTCAAATGATTCAAATGATGATTCTAGGTTGACCTTTCTATGGCAAGGTCAAATTTGCATTCCCATACTCTTGTATGGGGAAAATGTTGTAAAATCATTTTCTGAAAATATATTAAAGATCGCTGACTGAAATTTACAATGTATGATCAATGTAGCAAACCCTTTTAGTTACAATCAAAATTTTGGCCTCCTGGGTTATCTGCCCTTGCCCGTGGGATTTATATTATTTATCTCGTAATCTTTAAATGTCTTCTCTGAAACAGCTTGACCCATTTTCACCAGATTACACTTTGGGCATTCTGTCGAAGGCATATTATCAATTTGTTCAATCTGTTCTGCATCATTAAACAAGATGGCCGTCATGCCCATATATGGTAAAAACACTTAAAATCTTCTCTAAAACCAAGAAAGCTTCAAGGCTGAATCTTCGTATTTAGCATCCGGGACTTAAGTTCTACAAATTTAGTCAAATTATGATCCTAGGATGACCTTTGACCTTTCTATGGCAAGATCAAATTTGCAGCCCCATACTGTTGTATGGGGAAAATGTAGCAGTACTGGAAGAAAGTTGTATGGCATCTGCAGATATGCAGTGGCTCAGGTGAGCGAAACGTGGCCTGTGGGCCTCTTGTTTTTCTTGTTCTGCATATTTGTACTTCAACAGTTTTCTGTCTCAGGACTGTATCTTTCCTATCACTTTCTCTTTCTTTACAAAGGTATACAATCTGCAGGCTTTCAAGTAGTCCTACTTTTTCCTACATTTTCCTACTTTTCTTATTTTTTGTTCAGTTCCTACTTTTTCCAGAAATACTCCTGCTTCTCCTGCTTTTATGCTTGGATCAAAAACAAAGCTCCTGAATAAATAAATAAAACATTAAAAGTTATAACATATGTTTCAGTCTATTTGTAGAATGAAATGCTCAATGTTAAGTGGACTGATAGCTCTGACAGAAACTCTTGACCTGTTGCTGTTGACCTCTTATGTATGCCAGAAACGGTTCAGTGCTGATGCAAAGTTAGCTGTTCAGTGTTGGCACATAATAAGTGAGATCACAAACATTTTAATATTGGTCAGCTATTAGGTGTGGTTGTGTTGTCACTGTAGAACTTCTTCTGTCAGTGATATGCAAACTGAGGGAAATAATGAGTGACAGAAATGACACTATAATTTGGTAACCATAATGTATGTGCACATGCAATATTTTTGTAATCACATAGTTATGTTATGGGCTGCCTGAGCTGGAGGCATTGGGTCTTAGTAAATTATTTGTTGTGTTTTTGTTTTTATTTGATCAAGCTACAACTCTGAAAGATTTTAATTTGCTTTCTGTATTGTATTGACTTTAGTGATGTGATTTTCACAGGGCGTTGGCTTTAGTGATGTGATTTTCACGGACATTTCAAAGTGCATTATAATTATCCTGTACACACAAACACAGTGCAACTCCAGTTTTAAGAGATACAAGTTGTATTCATCTAACACAATCAATATTTTTACATATAATTTCAAGTGCTCTGGCTACTTGTCTTTTTATCTGAGCTAGGCACTCACTAATTTGAATATGGTTGAGATTGCAATAAAACTGCAGTGACCAACTAGAGTTCTTTCTTGCTGAGCATATAAGAATTTGTTGCAGGAGTGCTGTGATGCCTTAACCTGGCTAGTTTGTAGCTGATGCTTCTTCCAAATGTAAATGTTCATTTATGTGTCAGTTTATACATTGTTATATTTCAGCACTTGACATCTGTTTTCCATAAAATGTACGCTGTTTTTTTGTCCCCCGCCTTTTTGAAGAAAAGTGAGGGGACGTAGAATTCAGCTTTTCTTAATTCCGTAACTCTGTAATTCCTCCCTCTGAAACTAGGTACCTCATGGATGCAGTTCCTAAAGTTGTGGGTGGCTCGTTTTGAAACAATGCAGGTGTTTATGTCATGGCCTAAAGATAGGCGTGTACTTTTTGTGTATTCATGAAACTATTTTTGTCACTTTTCTGGATTTTGAACTTAGTCGTGTTTCGAGTTCAAACAGTATAGATAGTGGGTACCTTGTGGACACAAGTTTTTCGGCAGTTGTGAAATGTTCTTTTTGAAACTGCAGGTGTTTTTTTTCATGGTCTCGATATGCATGTGCTTTTGGTATTTTCTTGAAATTATTTTTGTTAGTTTTTCTGTGTTTACGATTTAGTCTTTTTTCAAGCTCGAATAGTATAGCTAGTAGGTAATTGTGTATGCAACTCCTCTTACAGTTGTTAGTGGATCTTTTTGAATTTTTGCAGGCATTTTCTACATGGTCTGAAATGTGCATATCCGTTGGCCATAAATCTTACATTAATTTTTGTCACTATTTTATGTTGAACTTTAATACCCATAGCCATTTTTTCCTCATAAGTATGCATAGAGTGGGTGCCTTGTTGCTCCAACTTCTAAAGGTTTTAACCAATCTTTTTGAAACTTTGTAGGCATTTTTTAAAGATTTAAAGATTTGAACATTGTTTATACATAAAATTCAGATTAGTTTTTGTTACTGTTTCCACATTGTGAACTTGGTCATTTTTGCCTCATTAGTATATATGTAGAGAGAGTGTCTCCTATAGGTTTGTGACCAGTCTTTTTGAAATTTTGCATGTATTTTCTGCATGATCAAATACACCTGCAAGGAACCGCTATCTATGTATAACTTACTCAATCAAATGAAATCGGTGAACCGGAAAGTACCGAGTGGCATTTTTATACCCGTAACAACCTGCTATACCTTGACCCTGGATTATTCCAACATTTAAAGTACATCAACACGACAGTAAACATTCATTGAGTAATAGTTGCTCTATATGTCTTCTATACTCACCAAGTTCTATCTCTTTGAAAACTCCCTAGTTGGGGACCCATCATTTTGTATGCATTATTGACTCGTCATTTTCTCAAACTTTTCCCCGAAGAATTTCTTTTTAACATTTCCTGCTATGTGCTCTATATATGTCCTCTATAATCACCAAGTTTCATCATCTTGAAATCTCCTTAGCTTGGGCTCCTAAGGACCCGAACTAGGGTAACCCCACCGCCAATCAAAAGCAGGTGACTGCTCTATATATGTCCATGTTCTATACATGTCCTCTATACTCGCCAAGCTCCATCTCTTTGAAAACTTTCTAGCTGGGACACGCAGGAGCTTGAAATTGGGTTCCCGCCTCAATTTAGTTTTTATATGCTAAATGACCCATTTTCTAAGATCATTCTCTCAAAATTTTCCCGACGAATTTCTTTTAAAATTTTCTGGCTAGTTGCTCTATAGATGTCCTCTGTACACATCAAGTTGCATATGTTTTAAAACTCATTAGCTGGGGTTCCTTAGGACTCGAACAAGGTAACCCTACCATCAGTCAAAAGCATGTGCCCTTTTTGTCTACGATACTTTTCTCAAAGTCTTCCCAACGGGTTTCTTTTTAAACTTCCCTTCTAGTCGTTCTATGTATGTTCTCTATGCTCACCAAGTTTCATCTCTTTGATAACTCCCTAGCCGGGGCATACAGGAGCTCAAACTTGGGTACACGTCTCAATATTTATATTTTTGTATGCATAAGGGAACATTTTCCTATGATCATTTACTCGAAATTTTCGCCGACGAATTTCTTTTAACGTTTTCCTGCTCGTTGCTCTATATATTTCCTCTATACTCACCCTGGTTCATATGTTTGACAGCTCCCTAGCTGGGGTCTAAGGATTCGAACTATAGTAGCCCTACCGCCAATCAAAAGCATGCAACCTTTTGTCTACGATACCTTTTCTACATTTTCCCGCCGAATTTCTTTTAAAACTTCCCCGCTAGTTGCTGTATATATGTCCTCTATACTCACCAAAGCTTCATCTCTTTGTAAACTCCCTAACTGGTGCAGCCAGGAGCTCTGACTTGCATACCCGTCTCAGTATAGTAATTTATATGCACAAGTGACCCTTTCTCAAAGATCATTTTCTTAAACTTTTCCCGGCGAATTACTTTTGAATTTTTCCTGCTGGTTGCAATATATATATCCTCTATAATCACTAAGTTTAATCGCTTTGAAAACACTCTAGCTGGGACTACTAAGGGCTCGAACTAGGGTAATCCCACCGCCAATCAAAAGCATGCGCCCTTTTTGTCTATGATACTTTTCTCAAAATTATCCCGACGAATTTCTTTTAAAAGTCTCTTGCTAGTTGCTCTGTATATGACCTCTATACCCACCATGTTTCATCTCGTTGAAAACTCTCTAGCTGGGGCACCCAGGAGCTCGTTGTATGCATAAGTGACCATTTTTCTAAGATCAGATCATTCTCTCAAACTTTTCATGACAAATTTCTTTTAAAATTCTGCTTATTGCTCTATATGGGTTCTCTATAATCACCAAGTTTCATCATTTTGAATTCTCCTTAGCTTGGGCTCCTAAGGACCCGAACTAGGGTAACCCCACCGCCAATCAAAAGCAGGTGACTGCTCTATATATGTCCATGTTCTATATATGTCCTCTATACTCGCCAAGCTCCATCTCTTTGAAAACTTTCTAGCTGGGACACGCAGGAGCTTGAAATTGGGTTCCCGCCTCAATTTAGTTTTTATATGCTAAATGACCCATTTTCTAAGATCATTATCTCAAATTTTCCTGACGAATTTCTTTTAAATTTGTCTTACTAGTTGCTCTAAATATGTCCTCTATACACATCGTTGCATATGTTTTAAAACTCCTTAGCTGGGGTTCCTTTGGACTCGAACAAGGGTAACCCTACCACCAATCAAAAGCATGTGCCCTTTTTGTCTACGATACTTTTCTCAAAGTCTCTCCAACTTCCCTTCTAGTTGCTCTATATATGTGCTCTATACTCACCAAGTTTCATCTCTTTGATAACTGCCTAGCCGGGGCATACAGGAGCTCAAACTTGGGTACACGTCTCAATATATATATTTTTTGTATGCATAAGAGAACATTTTCCTATGATCATTTACTCGAAATTTTCGCCGACGAATTTCTTTTAAAATTTTCCTGCTCGTTGCTCTGTATATGTCCTGTATACTCACCATATTTCATATGTTTGACAGCTCCCTAGCTGGGGTCTAAGGACTCGAACTATAGTAGTCCTACCGCCAATCAAAAGCATGCAAACTTCTGTTTACAATACCTTTTCTACATTTTCCCGCCGAATTTCTTTTAAAACTTCCCCGCTAGTTGCTGTATATATGTCCTCAATACTCACCTGTTTCATCTCTTTGTAAACTCCCTAACTGGTGCAGCTAGGAGCTCTGACGTGCATACCCGTCTCAATATAGTAATTTGTATGCACTAGTGACCCTTTCTCAAAGATCATTTTCTTAAACTTTTCCCGGCGAATTACTTTTGAATTTTTCCTGCTGGTTGCAATATATATATCCTCTATAATCACTAAGTTTAATCGCTTTTAAAACTCTTTAGCTGGGACTTCTGAAGACTCGAACTAGGGTAACCCCACCGCCAATCAAAAGCATGCGCCCTTTTTGTCAACGATACTTTTCTCAAAATTATCCAGACGAATTTCTTTTAAAACTCCCTTGCTTGTTGCTCTGTATATGACCTCTATACCCACCAAGTTTCATCTCGTTGAAAACTCCCCAGCTGGGGCACCCAGGAGCTCGTTGTATGCATAAGTGACCATTTTTCTAAGATCATTTTTTCAAACTTTTCATGACAAATTTCTTTAAAATTCTCATGCTAATTGCTCCATAGATGTCCTGTACTCACCAAGTTTCATCTCCAACAGTTTTATACCGATCAATTTGGAATTTTACAGGCCCTGTTTGTTATTGTCTGTAGATGCGCATGTGGTTTTTGCATTATCGTCAATTTAATTTTGTCATTTTTTTTTTTTTTTTTTTTTTTTTTTTTTTTTTGACTTTTGAACTTGCCATTTCTGTCTGTCTATCCGATACACTTTGCATACGGTAAGAAATGGTTAGAGCTAGGATCCTGAAATTTTATATATAGCATCAACATGAAAAGCGGACCCGTTTTTATTAATTCTCCTTGTGGAGTTATTCCCCTTTTTGACTTAGTAGTTTGACAGACGGTGGGTACCTTGTGTGCACAACTCCTCATACAGTTTTATACCGATCAATTTGAAACTTTGTAGGCTTTTTTGTCACGGTCTGTAGATGTGCATATGGTGTTGGCATTATCGTCAATTTATTGATTTTATTTATTTCTATTTTATATGCCCCGCCTACCTTTGGCAGGAGTGGGGCATATAGCGTTTCGCCGTGATGTTACGTCCGTACGTGCATACGTGCGTATGTCACGTTCGTAACCAAGTTCAAGTGTACCTGCAAGTTTAGATGCAAATTTACGTTCGCATTTCTCTTGCAGCTAATAACTTTTATACCTTCTGGGCTAGAAAGTTGAAACTTTGTATGACACTTACCTACATCAAGACCTTTAAATGTATGGTACCGTTGCCCCAGGGTCATGCCCCTGGGCGGGGCTAGGGGTCGGGGCGGGGGCATACGTGTACTGTGGAAACATTTCTAGTTTATTTTACTGATGATTTATTATTATTTTTTATCGACTTTTGAACCATTTTTTGGGGCTCGAATACTTTTAAAGTCCATGAACGCGGGTACCTTGTGTGCGCAACTTGGCTCCTCCTACAGATGGTCTGTAGATGTGTATGTGGTTTTGGCATTATCGTCAAATTGATTTTTGTCACTTTTTTCGACTTTTGAACAGCAATTTTTGATGCCTAAGTTTTACAGTCAAAGCATGTATAAGGGAAAGCATATAGTTGGAGCATAGTGTTTTACAGACACATTGTCTACTTACATTTATATAAACTGTTGTTTAGCAATACCGAATGCTGACATCTGCCTTACGGACCACTATACACATGTGCGGCTTCGTCTGTAGCAAGAAATAGTTAAAAAAAAACGATAAGAAGAAAATAGACCCCAGTAGAAGTAAACACTAGATGCTGGGGCCCAGCCTATGTAGGAGGCAAAATCAGAGTACCCCTGGGCTCCAGATGCAATATTATATTCACACACACACACACACACACACACACACACACACACACAAGTTGTGGACGAAACAACTAGGGCGAAACGACTAAGGGTGAAACAACCACTGGGAAACCGGTTACTTGTAAATTCGTGTGTCATTACTGACAATGACCAATCCTAATCAAATGCGTGAAGTGCTATTATTTGTTTGTTCTAAGATGGCTGATGAGACCAATCTTAGCTCTAAACTGCCTGTTGCAGATAGCACAAGAGACATCTAAGGAAAAAAGCTCTGTTGGTGATCCCTTAACTCTGGCTTTCCGCTGCGCAAGTTTCTGCTCGGCTTCGCTGATTCTTTTTGCTTCGTATTCACAAGCACCCCTTCTTATGAGGCGTCGGCACTTTGTTCGATCCTGTGCAATCTGTGAAACCGGTTACTAGAAAGACCGAAACACACCAAATGACCGAAAAACACCAAAAATTTAACAGAAATACGCACAAAATGGGTTCGTGGGAGGGAAGGGGTGTGGCGAAGGGGTATGGTTATATAGTCGCTAGGGGTATAGAATGGTAGGTAGGAGATAGCATGGTCCTCAAACTTTGGAAGTTAGAGATTACCTGCCGAAAAAAAGGTATGAGGAAAGTCCAGGGAGTGCCTCAATCACAAACCGCAACCCTAGACACAAAGAGGAAGAGGAAACAGACAAAACCAAACAAGCGCAAATCTAACAAACGTACGAAAAGCACTAAGATTAGCTCTCTCTTCCACAAGCGAGGTAACCACAATGCTAAAAGGACTGAAAACACAAGAACAAAATAACACAAGGTCACAACAAATCTAGTAGAATAAACCACAAAGCAACAAAGAGTAAGACTAACACCGGGACCACCGCCTTAGAATGGCCAGTAGAGTAAATCACCGGGGGAGGGAGGTGGGTGGGGGGCTGGGTGGAGTTAAAGCACTTTATAAGCTAGCCAACTTCACCCTGGGTCCCGATGCTGCTCTTAATACAGAAATACACAAGAAAACAAAACATTGATGCAAAGCATCAATACGCCAAGAAACTAATTCGTCATGCATTACTTAGCTCCCTATAGATCGTAGTGTAGTGAAAAAAATGTTATAATTTATGAAAGGTTGTACTTATATAAATTATCGCAATACTCAACGATAAAAACATTACAGACGTTATCAGAGCTACGTAAAAAAATCAACTATGGTCGTCTGTTTTCTAGCCCGCATAGATGATTACATGTCGCCATCCATAGCCTAGGCCGAACATACTATATCCGAAATCATCTATGTAGCAGTGTTTCGTTCTTCTCTCCACTTATAACGTTTTCTTTCGGCCCAAATCTTTAGATGCTTGAATATCAAATTAAACTGTATTATTAAACCAGCTTATAATCCGTTCGATTTGAGAACGTAAACAAAGAAAAATATCTTCTGTTTCTTCGTAGTAGTACGACGAAAAAAAAAAAAAAAAAACGAAATAAAAAAATTCAAACGTGTACGAATATTGACAGCAACAAGCTCATTTCAGGTCGAATGGTCAAATTGGGGCTTCTACGGGAAAACTGCTCATTTCTCTTTTAAATGAGCAAAACCCACATTGCTACATTCATTCTACACAGTACTTCCCATTTTTTATTTCACTATGTTACCAATAGCACAGTTCTCTGCTGCAAAAGTGTGACTTTGAATAATAATAATAATAATAAAAAGTGGGGGTGAATAGTTATATATAGCCCCACTAAGAACCCCATAAAACTGGAAGAAAACGATGTTCTCCAAATGCATACACATTTTACAAAAACAACCTCAAATACATACGCCGAGTTCCAGCCCTGCGTAAATAAAAATTCGGTTCGTATAAAGGCTCCCAGCTCAGTCAATGCATCAAAGCGAAAACATCAAAATTAAAGGGGAACGCAATATAAGTTGTAAGTATATTTTTGGGTAAAGTGCTTAACAAGCCATTTGTTTTGATGCAAGCATTTTTAAAATTGGCCTAGAAATAAGAAAGTTATGGGGGTTTAAATATATTTAAAATGGCTGTCATGGATGCCGCCATATTGTAGGTTTTGTGACGACACAGCCCAATGTAAATATGCAAAACCAAATTGTAAAAGGTTTTTAAGAATAATTTTGCTACAGTTTTTATAATCTTTCAATTCTAGTCATAAGCAATAATTTCCCCCAAAATAAACAAACTTTATGAGAATAACTACCTTTATGAAACGAATTTTAATTTTTATGAAACCTCATTAAATATTCAAAATGGCGGCGCCCATTCCACCAATGTTAAAATATTATATTGTCTATAACTTACTTAGTTTTGCACCGATTTTGATCAAATTTGTGTCGAAATTCATTGTTTGTAAAGTTCTTTACTTTAAAGCACAATACATTTTAAGGTTGCGTTCCCCTTTAAGCACTATAATAAATAAAGACGAGTACTCGTGGCTAATTCTACTGTATGTCGGCCGCCGTTCGCCGCAAATACAAAGACTTTACGCAGTGCCTTTAATTAATTAACAATCACGACTATTCTCACCTCGGTTAATGTGTGATTATAAGTGTGAAAGGATTACCGTAGTGGATTACCGCCTTTATCAAAGCAAAAGACAAAGCAATTAACGTGCACTTGTTTTTACACTTAACCAATTATACTGACAGTCAAAACAACCGCATCTGTCTATCTATCTATCTATCTATCCCGTCTGTCCGTACATTCGAACGTCCAATCATCCACCTTACTTCTAACTACACACCACTCTATCCAGCCGTCCGTTCATCTATCTATCTATCTATCTATCTATCTATCTATCTATCTATCTATCCCGTCCGTCAGTACATTCACCCGTCCGTTCGTCCGTCCGTCCGTCCGTCCATCTACCACACACCAATCTATCTATCTATCTATCTATCTATCTATCTATCTATCTATCTATCTATCTATCATTCATTCATTCATTCATTCATTCATTCATTCATTCATTCATTCATTCATGCATGCATTCATCTTTCCCGTCCGTCCGTAAATTCACCCATCCGTTCATCCGTCTACCCACGCATCTATCTATCTAGTCATTCATTCATTCATTCATTCATTCATATCGTCTATCCGTCCGTAAATTTACCCGTACGTTCGTCCGTCTACCCACGCATCATTCTATCTATCTATCTATCTATCTATCTATCCGGTCGTATATTCGCACGTCCGTTCGTCCGTCCAGCTGTCTACTCACGGACCCATCCGTCCGTTTACCCATCCATCCCATTTGTCCCTCCCTTAGAAAAATATAATTGGGGCGAAACAACTCACGGGCGAAACGACTCACCTCATAAGGGCGAATCGACCCACCCCTAAATCAGGGCGAAACGGGCGAATCGACCCGGCGAAACGACCCGCGGGCGAAAACCAGTAGTTGAACCACGGCGGAACCATCTAACTACGTCGCATGCGGTGCGGATTCAATGATTCCGAGTACAATTCTTTAGCTGCTCTTGAGAGGTATGTGTTAGATAGTTGTTGTTTTTTTGCGTTTTTAACCCCGGTTGTGCGAAAGGCTCTGTTTAGTCTGTGCGGATGCGCAGTCTCTCACGTGTATTTTTCTCATCTATTAACGCTTAGCACTGTATGTGTCAATTCTCAGCAGACGACATTTTGAAACATTTTTCTTATTTTGCCGAGGGAAAAAAATTTGACATTTCATCCGTCCGTCCGTTTACCCATCCGTCCGTTTACCCACCCATCCCGTTTGTCCCTCCCTTAAAAATATGTATAATTGGGGCGAAACGACCCACGGGCGAAACGACTCGAGGCCGAAATGACACATAAGGGCGAATCGACCCACCCCTAAATCAGGGCGAAACGACAAGACGAATCGACCCGGCGAAAGACCCACGGGCGAAAACCAATAGTTGAACCACGGCGAAACCATCTAACTACGTCGCATGCGGTGCGGATTCAATGATTCCGAGTACAATTCTTTAGCTGCTCTTGAGAGGTATGTGTTTGATAGTTGTTTTTGCGTTTTTAACCCCGGTTGCGCGAAAGGCTCTGTTTAGTCTATGCGGATGCGCAGTCTCTCACGTTTATTTTTCTTATCTATTAACGCTCAGCACACTGTGTGTTAATTCTCAGCAGACGACATTTTGAAACAGTTTTCTTATTTTGCCGAGGGAACAAATTTTGACATTTCATGCATATTGTCTCCAATGGAGACAAAGTGCATGAAATGTCAGATCCTGTTTCCTGGGAAAGATATCAACAATTTGTTGTCTGCTGATAAACATATCAAAATTATCGAAGTTGATTTATTTATTTTATTTTATTTTATTTCTAATTAAGATGTATTTTCTTTTATCGTGTCACCGTCTTTAATGGCGCCGACACATATGATAATGGTGCTTACCGCATATGCGAAGAACGAACATTCAGTCGCTACTGCGCATCCGCGCAGTCTCGCCAAAGCCTTTATTATTAGCACACACATAGTAGAGAACTAGACGAAGGTCCGTTCTGCATTAATTACCGGTTTAAAACATCTATCATGACATAATCAGTGTTTGGGGCTGCCTGAAATTCAATTTGTGGCAGATTTCATTTTTCATCTGTAAATAAAATCATATTATCTGATAAATTAAGCCATTGCTTTAAAAAAAACAACAACTTGTACTTGATCTTTTAGGAGTTAATCATGTGCTAATGAGAACTGCAGTATTAGCTGACACTTTAGAATTTGATGCATATTTAGACACTGATTGTCAAGATATTTCAGGTGAGTGTGATTTACATGAACATATCAGCAATTTATTACGGAAAATTCAAAACAATAATGGCAGACAAGAACCAAATTTAGACAGTTTTCCATACAATGAACTTGACCGCGAAATTACAGAACAGGAAGTTCGAAAAGCAGTTTTCAAAAAAAAAAAAAAAAAAAAAACCAAGTCTCCAGGACCCGACATTCTCTGTACTGAACTTATTAAGGCCGCCTATAATATAATTTCACCATTCATTTATTCTGTCCCATTTTGATACACTCTTTGAAACTTTGAAAATTCTGAATACCCAAAAGTTGGGCACTCGGCTACAAAGTCCCTATTTGCAAGGGCGGTAACTTCGCTGAAGGAAAAAAAAAAAAAAAACGTGGAATAACACTAAATAATATATTAGCTAAAATATACTTTCATGTTCTTTTAAATCGCTTAACGTCATGGACAGAAATACACGAAAAAGTATCCAACTGTCAATTCGGTTATCAAAAGGGCAAGAACACTGCTGACTGTATCTTTACTTGCATTCCATTATTACCAAATTTCTAAATAGCGGCCAAAAATTATATGCAGTCTTTATTGGTTACGAGAAATGCTTCTATAAGATAGATCATATTTCTATGGCACAAACTTATCTCTGAAAAGGTAAGTAGCAAAATGACCAAAAGATGGTATAATTGCTTTGTTTGCATATAACTGGTATGTTTCTACGGCCAAATCAGTAGCCTGTTTCTTAAAGACAAACTTACTAATTAAAGTGAATGGTCGATTAACTTTTACACCTGTAATTGTTATTTTTCATTTTATTAGATCGAAAAAGAGATAAAAAAAAAAAAAAAAAAAACAAAACAAAAAAAAACAGAAATTAATATAATCTGTATTTAATATAATTTTTCAATTAATTAAACTCATCTCGGACCCAATAATTGGGTCCAAGAAATCATATAAGCTGAAAATGCTATCTTTAGTATTTTGAAAATGCTTATCGGTTTATTTTCTTTGATCGTTCTCATTGTAGACATGAGTTAGAAAAGCGACATGTAGCGTTGTTTCAAGCCACATTGGGCTTATTGTACACTGCTTTTCTTGTTTCTGAGCACTATCATCTTCCATTTCTTATGGACTACGATATGTGCATATCAATTAGTTTTCACTGTGTAGAATATCTTCAATTTTGTACGTTGTTGAGCAGAAATAAGACACATAGATGTGGTTTAAAAATGCATCCTTATATTCTGTGTTTTAGAGCAGAAATAAGAAACGTCATAAATTAAAACCTGTACTGTGTAGAGCATTTTCGCCTGTGTATGACTCTTTAAACGGGACTTACCATGCTATCTCGATTCCCAAGAAAATTGCCAATTGTACGATGTTTGAGCAGAAATAAGAAAAACGTCGCTTTAAAATGTGTGTTAAATAGCAGAAATAAGAAATTAGAGGTTCCTGTGCATCCATATATTGCCTGTTTATGGTGGCTTTAACGTGGTTTCCAAATCATATATCGGTTAACGTAATTCATAGGGCGAAAACAGGTGTGTTTGTTTAGTTTAGTTTTTTTATTTTTTGGAATAAAATTTATTCGTATTAATTTGTTTACCGTCAACACGCCTGTTCTTTGCTCTAGATGGAACAACAACGGAAAACGATACATATTTTAAACCATTTAAAATGAACAGTAAAACTCAGACATGAAAAACATTCTCATCAGAAGCATATATACAATGAAAATATATGACAGTATAACATACTTTAATTTAAAAATATAATGCACATTTGTGAAGCACACATTAAAGTAGCCCTAAGATGAATTGTATGAACAGAGCAGTCCTTTGGACAAATATGAGCTGCGTCATGAGAAAACCTGTTGTATGGCATACGATTCCATCAAATGCGTAGATCAGACTGCAGTCTGATCCGAGCGATTTGTTGATCGCTGCCTTTGTTCGCTGATTTGTCATGCAATAAGATAGATTTTTTTTTGTTTCAGAGAATGGTTGGAAACACTACATAAATAATCCTTGAATCAACACAGAACCAGGAAGTATGCCGTTATTTTATATTTCAGCACTTTGCGTCACATTTCAGAGATACATGTCATTCATTTGTCATTAAACTTGCTGCACTTCAGTCGTCGTCTGGTCCGTAGATTCGGCCAAACTCTCTCAGTAACTGTGATACGGAGATCTCATCCGCGGTGTATTATTCCCAGATCTGCTGGAGTCTGTTCTGTAGGCGTGTGTAGAGGGTTCTCTGGTCTCGAAGGATCTGTTCCTCGGACACCAGATGCTGGGTGAGCTCCACAAGGTCGGCTTCGCATCGTAGAAGGGGGACGGGAAGGTAGAATGTCTGGCTGGCTCTGCCGGCCTCGGTGGCTCAGTTGGATGCGCCGTCCGACTGAAGACCAGGAGGTCGCGGGTTCAACCCCCGCCGAGGTCGGCAACATTCTTTCGTGGAGATTGATCATGAACTATTTTCTACAGTCATTCTCTCCCTTCCGTTGATTCAAGAAGGGCAGTTGTCAGTTTCTGGCGAAAGAATGTGCACAATACTGGTTAACCGCTTAGAGGACTATGCCTGCCCAGTAAATGTGTGGTTAGGTAAACTGACCGCGCTCGACATGACCCTATTGGGTTGACTGGGCCGTAAAACCTCAACACAAACAAATGTCTGGCTGGCTCTTCCTGCGTTGGCGATCAGGCGGGTGTGCCATCCATCTACGTCGTTATTCGTCCTCACTCGCTGTTGGTGAACTGACCACGTCCTCGGCCACCATGTTTCTTTGTCAAGCCACGTCGATCGGATGTACCTGTTCAGCTGCTGTAGTTCTGGTGAGTTGGCTCTCTGGTCTTGTTGGTCGAAGGCTCCCACGATATCCGTTGGTGGCAGGAACGGGAGAGCTAGAAGAGAACGGACGTATCTGTATTCTGCTCCAGGCTGCGTGTATGTAGTCGCCAACCCCAAATTATGGCAAGCCGTTTTACTATTTAATCTATAAATCAGATATCTGATTTAATATATCAGATATCTTATATAATATATAAGATATCTGATATATTTTATCAGATATCTTATATAAATAAGACATCTTATATGTCAATTAAGATATCTTATATGCTATATAAGATATCTGATACGCTATATAAGATATCTTAATTGGCATATAAGATATCTTATATGCTATTTAAGATATCTCATATGCTATATAAGATATCTTATATAGGATATGATATCTTATTTACTAAAGAAGATACCTCATTTATTCAATTAAATAAGATATCTCATTTAGTATTTTAGTATATCAGATGTCTTATTTAGTATATCAGATATCTATATTAATATATTAGAGAGCTTATTTAAGTAAATAAGATATATGTGAAATTAAATAAGATATCTAATATGATATATCAGATATCTTAATAGGATATAAGATATCTTATATAGGCTGATATACTTATTCAGATATCTTTTATCCTATATTAGATATCTTATACCCTATATAAGATATCTGATATAATGCATAATAAATAGTAAAATGGCTTGCCAGCAAGCCGTTTTACTATTTATTCTATAAATAAGATATCTGATTTAATATATCAGATATCTTATATAATATATAAGATATCTGATATACTATATCAGATATCTTATATAAAATAGATATCTTATGTCAATTAAGATATCTAATATGCTATACAAGATATCTGATATGCTATATAAGATATCTCATATAGGATATACGATATCTTATTTACTAAAGAAGATATCTCATTAATTCAATCAAATAAGATATCTCATTTAGTATATCAGATATCTTATTTAGTATATTAGATATCTATATTGGTAAATAAGATATATGCAGAAATAAATAAGATATCTCATATATTATATCAGATATTTTATATAGGATATAAGATATCTAATATAGGATATAAGATATCTGAATTAGTATATCAGATATCTTAAATCCTAAATTAGATATCTTATATCCTATATAAGATATCTGATGTAATATAGAAGATATCTATTTTGCTTAATAAATAGTAAAACGGTAAAATAGTAAAAATAGCCTTGATTCAATCGCCCAAAAGTCATATATTTTTAAAATTTCTCCGTTCGCTATAACCTCTCATTCGATAGATCTATTTAATATCTATATATCTATAGTAAAATATTGAATAAATTATTTTATTAAAAATGGCCCACAGGTTGCAGAATATAGCTATATTTGAAAAATGCGGGGCGAAAATGTGTAATGATTACACAGACACAGGTCTTGTGTACACATGATACTAGAATGAATTGCAAAAGAGGTTGTAAGAATTGGAAAATAAAAATAAAATTGGTAACCATTGATAGTATTATAAAGATTATTTAGCTTCAAAAAGGAAAACAAATATATATATTTATAATAATATAAACTTATTTATTTAATTTTTGTTTATGTCGAATTATGTTTTTATTCGGCAACTTATTGAAGCTTTAATGAAAATTTGATATAATTACTTTTGACCATAGTAAAACTACAAACTGCTTAATTACTTGTTTTTTGTTTTTTTAATGACGAAACAAAATGCTTTGTCGGGATACAAGAAAAATATCTAAATGCGCGGCCACTCTTGCTATGTTTTCTTAATAACAATTACTGCTAATGAATGCCAATTATGTCCTTAACTTGACGAAAGAAAACAATGAAATAACTTTTTACATAATTGACATGCATGCTTATGCGCAATTTTAATTGCACAAACAGAATCAAATCCAACATTTGATCTTTTTGCATAAACTAGTACTTTAATTGACACGATTTGCTCATTTTAGATTCCTGTACATAAAGAAGGATTGAAGTACATAGTTCATAATCATGACTTCATCTAAGTGCGTGCGTGTACAAAATTTTGACTATAAAAAACTGAATGAGGGTGAGGCTCTCTCTCTCAAAGGTTGTTCTCTAAATCTGTGAATAACACGAGTCTCTCCAAATAAAAGCAGCATTAAATATGACGTGCCTTCATTGTAGTTCCAGATCAGCATGTGCATACATTTTTCTCTGATAGAATGTGCAAGCGGTGTTAAATATGTATATTTAATAAATAATTTATAATATTTAAAAAAAATACATTAAAACAAAATAATAATTGATATTATTTTCAGAAATAATTATTGTAGTAATCTTTAACTGTATATCATAATTCGGAAAATAAATAATCCTATGCTGGTCCTATTTTGTTTCATAAAATGGTTCTCTATCTGGGAAATTAAAACATAATGATACAAATGATATTATTATTATTATTATTATTATTATTATCTACTACTACTACTACTACTACTACTACTATTATTATGTTGTACATCGCAATTCCGAAGAATAAATATTATTATGCTGGTCATATTCGAAATGTTTTATTTGTAAAATAGCCACATGGATAGTTTATACTATCGTACATGTGTATTTAAGGGTAAAATATTGCTAATTACCGTATAAACCCTATTAGACACATTAAATTACCATCATACTGAAATTTGATCAAGTCTGTTTGGCTACCTGTTGATACAGCTTATACCTGCTATCTGAGTGGCAAACAGTGTAGACCTTGATAAAATACCCTTTGATGTAATGTCTGATCAGGGTCACTGCCTTTTGTTATGGTGTGTTTATCCGAATCCTGAGGTTAAATACTATAAACTACTTCCTCAGTCAGATTCAATAAATTGTTCACACCTTTTCAAACATTACCCTAAAGGCAATTGTTTCAAAAACAAACCTGGGATACCAGACGATTCGATTCTACTCTTTACAACACTTGCCCTATCTTTTTAACAAGGCCATTATAGAACGAACTGATTTGTCTAAACATTGCTGGGTAAGTGTAAAATAGTGTAGACCCTGAACACACAATGCGTAATGTGACATCTGATCTGGGTCTACGCTGTTGGCACAGACCTCTCTGTCTAAAAACCTAGGATAGTAGTAACAGTCATAATCCAAGGAAAACGACATTTTCATATATGTCCAGAAAGTATTACTCTTTTCCCAGAAGTGCATTTTCGTTACCCTAAGGTAACACAGGTAACAAGGGTAACAGTTGTACTTAAAGGCCATCTATTCCGAGGGTCAGGACATATCTACATATATGTCCAGAAAGTATTACTCTTTTCCCATAAGTGCATTTTCGTTACCCTAAGGTAACACAGGTAACAGGGGTAACAGGTGTACTTAAAGGCCATCTATTCCGAGGGTAATCCTGCGTCCCTCCCACTCCCCTCCCTCTCTTTGCGAAAACCTTGACAGGCGCATTCAAATCAGTATATCCAAAAAATGAGGCCCGGAAAAGGCATGCAGTCAGCGCAATATACATTGTAGTTGAAAAGGCCATGAAACCGCATGCTTGGTAATTTTTCAGCAGATGAAATAAATATTGAAACATTTTTTTTCTTTTTTATTTTTCTTAGAAAACAGGATTTGACATGGAAACAATTTGCATGAACTGTCAAGTAATAATGGATGTCCATGAACAGAGACAATTACAGACCATATCCTACCAATGACACCAAAAGGAAGAGCAAACAAACCGAGAATGACAGACAAGACATAAGCAAAGAAAAGCAAAGCAACCTTGCTTATAAAACTTTTTTTTTTCATGCTGAACATGAAATTTTCTCTGCTAATAAATAAGAAGTTGGCATTTTCATATTTATTAGTAGAGAAATTTTCACACCCAGTAATGTTCAGCAAGAAAGAATTGGCAATTGATGGTAATTTGAGACTTAATAGCATGAAAAATTTCAAGCTCAAGTGAGTTGAGCATGAAAAGTTTTATAACCTCGGGACCAGCTCTCGCTTCCCCTACAAGATGATCACAGTGCTAGACAGGATCCAAGAAACACAACAATAAGACAACAAACAGGAGAAAAAAACCGCAGCAAGCGGTCACAAGGCCACACAAAGAAGACCCAACAGAACACATTACGAAAACATGCCTATTCAAATATATTGAAACTTTTACAACCAAAAATGGAAAATTTTCAAATAAAAAATTCTGACATTTACATATTTCTGCTCAAAACATAGATTGTGGGTATGCGTTCGAACGGCCTCGACGAGCAAAATAAGAAAAATAATGTATACCCTTGTAAACCCAAGTTTTAAAAAGTGGATCACAGTGGGATTTAAGCGGGGTCAAATTTATATATGCGTGTTTTCGTGATGCACCACCATAGAATCATAGGCAGACATTAAAAAAGACCTCATAGGTTTTATGGTAAACCCAATGGCAACCGGCTATCAGTGCATTTACCGTTATTTTTTTACGGGCACCTGTAGAACTTTTACAGGAGCTATCTCGTACAATGGGGTATGGATGGTAGGCTTCACGGATACGGTGCGGTACTTCACACCCCTACTCTGCTAAACGTTACGTATCTTGCCCTAGTATGCACTGCCTAGCAAGGTGATTCCTATCAATAATCTACGGGCGCACGTAAAAATTTACAGTAAATGCGCTGGTAACCAGTTGCCAATTATTTTACCGTAAAATCTAGGGGATTTTTACAGTGGGTTATATAGTAAACCTCTCGATTATGGTGGTTGGGGTTGGGGGTGGAGCCGGGTGGGAGCTAAATTGATTTTACTGGTACCAAATCGTCACCCTAGATTCAAATATTATAACATTACGAAAACATGTCAACATAATTTTGACACCCTTAAACCCCACTTTCATATAGTAAAACAGGGGTTTACAAGGGTATACATTATTTTTTTTGTTTCTACTCAAAACATAGATTGTGCCGCCTTGGCGAGGCAGTTCTAACGAGTACCCACAATCTATGTTTGAAAAATATATGAAAAATATCAGTTTATTTATCTGAAAATGTTAAGTTTTTGGAGGCCAAATTTTCTATATATTTGGATAGGCATACTTTCGTAATGAAAAATACAAAATACAAATTGAGTTACAAAACCAGTTTTCTGTGAAAAAATAGAAAAAAAAATCACCACTTTGTCGTCTGCTGAAATAGCCCAGATAGTGATAAAGGTAATGAGCATCTCATGTTTCTCTATAATATATAAATAGAACCAGGATAAGCAGGGTATACAGTGTAGTTTTCGCAATTTGTTTCTAAGCCTAATGCAATTTTAATTCATTTAGAAAACATTCCTATTCAAATATTTAAAAAAACAAAAAACAGATAAAAAGCTTGTTGTTGTGCGGAATTTTAACGCTACCAGGCACCCGAGACACATAGAGGCAGCGGCGATTGCTATGATATACATGTATTTGTACAGCCTTGCTTTCATGGATCACCCATGCACACTTGGTGCCGCTGTCTGTCACCAAACGCCGCCCTGTCCACTTTATACTCAACCCAGGGCACGTCGAGTATGAGCTAGGCGCACTAATGGTCTGAAAATTGTCTCGACCCGAGCGGGATTCGAACCCACGATATCCAGCTTGAAAGTCGAGTGCGCTAACCACTAGGCCACCCAACTCACATAAAAAGCTTGTCTGATAGTTTTCATATATTTGCTCAAAATAGATTGTGGGCACTCGTTAGAACCGCCTCAGTGAGGCGATTCTAACGAGTACCCACAATCTATGTTTTGAGCAGAAATATATTAATTGAATTGCATGTGCTCGTACATGTGATAACCATTTTATTTCTTCACTTATACCTTTTTTACATTTTTACGGAAAGGAAAAGTCAAGAACTGGAATGGTAATTTTATGTAGGTGTTAACATAACGCTTACGGAAAGATTCTGTGTCATATATTCTGTGACCTCAACACCCTCCAAGAATGGGAACTCGACAGGAATATGGAGTTTAATCCAGGTAAGTGTCAGGTCATTCGAGTAACAAGAGCAAGAACGCCTATCCCAACCCAGTATACCCTACATGGCCAAACACTTGAGGTTGTGCTTTCTGCCAGGTACCTAGGTGTGAACATTGCTAGTGACCTGTCCTGGAAGCCCCATATAGCAAGAGTTACAAACTGTACCAACAAATCCCTTGGGTTCTTACGAAGGAACCGTAAGACCAAAAGCCCCGAACTTAGGGAGATAGCTTATAAGGCTATCGTTCGCCCCCAGCTGGAATATGCTGCACCAGTCTGTGACCCTCATATCCAGGAAGATATCCAGAGGATCGAGATGGTCCAGAGACGGGCGGCTCGATGGGTCTTGAGTGATTACTCTCCCTACTCTAGTGTTTCAGACATGCTGGGAAGACTGGTCTGGCGCACTCTCAAACAACGGCGTGCTGACTCACGACTGGTCCTCTTCTACAAGATAGTCCATGGTCTTGTTGCTATCCCACTCCCTACATACGTCATCCCCTTCAATCGTTACTCTCGGACAACCCACTCATTAGCATTCAGGCAACTATATGCAAGAACTGATTATTACAAATACTCATTCTTCCCATTGGCAATGGTACAGTGGAACAATCTTTCGGCCAGCACGGCGACCCTGACGAATCTTGACAGCTTCAAATTGGCTGTCAGTCAGGAATACCACCACAGACCATAAATCTAAACACCAATGTTTTTATCCTCACTTTTTCTTGTTTCTACTGTATAATACACTAACACTATACACTTTTATTCTGTTCTCACTAGCCGCTTTGTTTTTAACTCTTTACTTTTATCGCATGTTGCGGGGAGTCCGACACGTAATACTCAATTGAGGGTGTTGTAGTATGAAGATATATATATATATATATCACAAGTTGCCACCCGAAACACTGCTGCAAAAATATTCCTTACAGCCTTGCACTTCGCCTCAGATGTATCTGCTCTGATTCGGACACGTTTGAATCAAGAGCAAGAGAACTGACTGACCACCTCTGCAAACGGGGTTATCAGAAACAGGAAATTTCACTTGCCATTGAGAGAGCACGGCAACAAAAGAGAGAAGACTTACTTTCTTACAGGCTTAAATCTGAGTCAAACATTCTCCCCTTCGTGTTGACATATCACCCAGACTTGCCAAAAGTGAGGGAAATAATTAACAAACACTGGCCCATCTTTGAGTCCTCCAGCACTTTGAGCGAGATCTTTACAGAAAGACCGACCATGGCCTACAGAAGACCCAAGAGTCTGCGGGATCTTCTTGTACGTGCCAAGCTCAAACCAGACATGCGTGATGATGAACCACTTGGGGAGACACGACCGTGCGGCAAAGCAAGATGCAAAACCTGCAAAATGATAACCCCCACGCAGATCGCGAAGTCAGCGTCTGGGGCAATAATCGAACTTAGGTGCAACACCAGTTGTAAGACAACCAATGTTGTCTACCTTATTACATGCACCAAGTGTGGAAAGCAATATGTTTGTGAAACCGGTGATCATGTGAACCAACGGATGAACGGCCACCGAGATGATTGGAAACACAAGCGGTTCGAGAGGTCTCCTGTCGCAGAACATTTCTGTTCACCGGAGCATGATTTCCTCAACCACGCCACCCTTTATTGCTTAGACCATAACCCGGAGTGGACAGATCGAACCAGGAAAGCAAGAGAAAGCTATTGGATCCGACGTCTGAACACTCTACGGCCATATGGGATCAACAGGGGCGACCAGTAGAGGGAATCATCGTTCCTAAGTCAGGGCATGCGACAGCTTATGTGGTACGTTTTGTTCATATGATTTTACGCAAGTTGGGCCCATTTGCCTTATGTATTGGTGTAAAACACTCAGTTTGGTGTATATCCCTTTTGGTGTAAGGTTTATGTGCATCGTATACATTGCGTATATGGACACAGTGGTGTTGATAGTAAAGATAAGCTTTATACATTTTGAAGATAACCTTTCTATTTTTTGCACGTTGTGTTTACCCGTATTGTTTACATTTCACATATATCTAAACACGATCAGTTATTAAGTCGCAGCGGGCTAGATAACATGGGCCCGAAAAGGGCACAATCTTTTATTCGTAAATTTTACATTTTTATGTCCTTTTTTAAAAAAAAAATAGAAAACCTCTGAAGAAGGCGAAAGCCGAAAGGCCTCAGGTAAACAAATTATTTGCACTGTTAATGATTAACTCTCAACATATAGTTTAACGCCTATCATTTCAGCATCCTTTCTGGATCCAGTGCTACCAAAAAGATTTTTTGTTAGATGCTATGCTCCTTTTCCCAACTTATATATATATATATATATATATATATATATATATATATGTGTGTGT
This sequence comes from Anodontia alba, assembly GCA_964016985.1. Classification (NCBI taxonomy): domain Eukaryota; kingdom Metazoa; phylum Mollusca; class Bivalvia; order Lucinida; family Lucinidae; genus Anodontia; species Anodontia alba. The sequence continues at coordinate 44,280,549 of OZ024826.1, forward strand.
GTGTGTGTGTGTGTGTGTGTGTGTGTGTGTGTGTGTGTGTGTTTAAATAGCTCATAATTTTGTTGAATTACAATGATAAAGAAAACTTACAGGTTATAGAGCTAATGACGACTTTCTTTAAAAAAAAAAAAAATAATAGCATAAAATAAATTCTGAAAGGTTGCCTTTGGAGACAAAGAACACACAATAGAACGAAAATCGGAGACTCGGTTTTATTAAAGGAAATAAAAAATCAAATAATAAGCATGTCGAAAAATAAAGAGCATGATGAGCTGAGCAGTCTGGTGAAAAATATGAAAATCGGTTGTAAAAAGAGAAAGTTATTGGATTTTAGAATAAAATACATGAGAAGATGCTCACATGGAAGCCGCCATTCCTGTAAGTTAGTGACGTCATAATCACTATTAAATATGCAAAAAAATGAATAATCACATCTGAAACAATATTTTGTTGTTGTATAACTTTAAATCTGTTCATTTGCATATAAACTGTCAGCGAATTTACATAAGCAGCACATTCCTGTCAACAGGCGACTTTTATTTGTGTGTGTGTGTGTGTGTGTGTGTGTGTATGTGTGTATGTGTGTGTTTAAATGAATATGTAATTAAATATTCAAAATGGCGGCGCCCATGCTCACAGTTACCTAAGAGATAAAGTACAACATATTTCTTATTTCTTATCCGATTTTGATCAAATTTGCGCCAAAATGCTTGTTTTCTAAAGCTGGATACTTCACTGAAGACATTGCCTTTAGTGGCCCTTTCCCTTTAAGTCCTCATCTGCAGAATTTAGTTAGCGAAGATGCATACGCCCCTAGTACTGACTTAAGCGTTTTTGTTTTTTTGCGTTTGTTTTTTATTTTTCAATGTAACCAGAATAGGCTCAATGATCCCAAAGGAAATTGAAGTACAATCTGCACTATGGTGAAGTATGGAGAGAATTCCGCAATCAAACGGCACTTAACACAAGCTGTAGACTGACTCCAGTCTCCAGTGACTAAATATAATCTGTTTTATAATCCGCTAATAAAACCAAAGTAATGTCAAGACTATAAAGGCTGGTCACTAGTGGCCAGCCTTTAAAGTCATGGTATTTTTTTGGGTTTTATTATAGTGGATTATCAAACAGGAATATGAGAAAAATATTTAATCACTGGAGACTGGAGCCAGTCTACACAATCTGCAGTGACGTAAAATAAAAAAAAATCTAAAAGGCTGCCTTTGGAAACAAAGAACGAAAAACAAGGATTGAAGGTCGATAGCCATGCTTTCGCAATTTTTGGCCAATTTTAGACCCGGACATTGAAAAGCCCATTACCTTGATCTTGTCGGTATCAATGTGTGTGCGAAAATTATCAAAACTTTTCTACCAGTTCTTGTCATTTTCGCAAACTGACCACGGACGGATGGACGGACGGACTCGCAAGTCGATTATAGGACACACTCCGAAATCAGCCTCATGCGGTTGGTCGAATTTTGTTGGGATGTTGGGGGTCGTCACCATATAAGGGAAGCTAATGATATATTCAAAGAACATTGATTCTTACTTAATTACTTCCCTTGAAAACAACGAATGAATGTCATATACAAGCGGACAGTGGGAACCTAGACCAGCGACAAAAGCGTACCGCTCAGTACACACATTACGCATGTCTTGTGCGCAACAAGAGTCAGTAAAATATTAATAATAACCTGTTTTTTACGTTAATTATTATTTTGCTTCTTTAACATAGGGACTGCTCTTAAAGGAATTTGCTAATTCTTTCCTTTAGGGGTAGCCCATATTTTGTCAAGCTTTTCCCGAGTGTGCGTAAAATAATAATTCCGTTCTGGTTGCGCCACTGAGCGACCCCATCTGCGAGTGCCAACGAGGCTGTTCGCCGTTAGCTATTCTGGCCCTGGACAAAGTCAGCAAGCGACAAACTCATAATTCATTTGCATTTTGCTGAATTTGCCTTGAAAATAGTCCCTGACATATCATACAAATTGGCCCCTGAATTGATTTGCAAGAAATGTTAAATTCCGTTTTCTGAGAGAGAGAGAGAGAAAGAGAGAGAGAGAGAGAGAGAGAGGGAAAAACCGGCGATTATATCCGCATTATGCAGATCATCAAGGCACCTCCGCAGCGTTAGCAGTTATACCGTATTTACCCTAAGTATTTGGACACCTTCACTCCTTACTGTTCTTGTCCTAAAGTTTGAAGAGGTCCATTTAACTGCATACGTGTCTAAAATACTAACTGATGAATGGAAAACAGTGTTGCCATTGATCAGGCGCCGCGTTTTGCGGCGACTGACGTGGGTCTTTACTGTTTGCACAGGCCTGTCTGACTCTCCAAAATTCTATGGCATATAATTATGGTAATCTCTGTAACCGTCTAGAAGGACGGACGTGCTACTCCGAGCTCAGTCTACAAACTCGCATGCACACAACGAAGATCCAGACCAACCTGCACGTGCGAATAGCTTTCATAGTTGCTCTTGACTATACCTTCGTCTTCATAAGCCCATCCCAATCATGACAATCACTGACTAGCCGAGGAACGACGATTCAGACTACACTACGTAAATGCGCAGGACGGTTCGGAAACTCGGTGTTCTGCCACATACGAGATTGTAAATTCGACTCCCATTATCTTGACTTCGCTTATTTCGAATAATCGTTTATCTCGAAGTAAAAATCTGGTCCCTGGTTTAACACAGGGACCTAACATTAGGTAACAAAATATTGTGGAAAAGAAGAGAAATTGCTCCTAATTTATCCTCTTTTCCACAATATTTTCAATATATCTCTTAACTTCAGAAATCAAATTACATATTCATCTGTGAAATGTGGTTGTTTGATTTATTTTTCCCCACGTGTGCAAATCCGATATATCGAAGAACGGATATCACGAAGTATTTCAGGACGTCCCTTGGACTTCGAGATAACGAGAGTCGAATCTATCAAGCGGTATGAGTGAAAACCGTGTGGAAATACCTGAATCCTCTCAGAAGAATGATCTGGTACTTGCTGAGCTGCTACAAGAAAAGTTTGATTTGAATCGACATATCAACTCACATTGTAAAAAAGCGCAGACTCTGACCAGAACGCACACCCAGCCAGCATTCTACATAAATCTACAGCGGGCCGTTATCGGCTCGCTGTAGATTTATGTAGAATACTAACTGGGCATGAGCAGAAACTCATGAGGCTGATCGGTTTTTTTTTTTTTTTTTTTTTTTTTTTTGTCCGAGCAGCGACGATCTAGGAAGTACTACGCATGTGTGCAAGGCGCTAGGACAATTGCTGGTCACACTCAGCACGAGAACAATCTGTCTCAGCGAAAAATAAAGTCGAATTTAAATGGATCGAACATCTTTGGAATCATGGAAACTAATCTAGACATGGGTAGTTCGAGCCACCGAGGATTAATCATAGCGCAAGATCAGAAGGCAAATGGCAAACTTAGGGATGTTTTTTTTTTTTTTCGATTTTCGATACTACAATGGTATGTTCAGTGTACTCATTAGAATCGCCCCGATAAGGTGACTCTAATGTGTACACACAACATGCAGTTTCATGATAAAATATGCAAACTTCTCCAGAATACCCCCAAACATTCGTTTTCTTGAGATATGGGGAGAATTTCCTAAGGACTCAAAAGCCATTGTCTTAAAAGAGCCATTACACGTAAAAGCCTGCGTACTGATACATCTTCAAAATTACAAACCCTGCCCTACAGACCCCCCCCCCCTTCCCCCCCGCCGTCCACACACACTCACACACACAAACATGCACACATTAACACACGCGCGCGCACATGCACAGAAACACACAAACTGCGTCACATCCAAACATGTCTAAAATAATTGTGTACAAAATCACTAAGAAGATGTTACCTGTGTCCAAGACCATTCCTTTAAAAAGTAGTCGTGGCCGTTGTACAAATGTTTTTTTAGTCATGAACGAAAGTAGCATTTCGAAAACATTTTAAAGCAGATCGTATAAATCCCAGGTTGCCAGATTGCTCTCTGGGGTTGCTCTGTTGTAGTAGGGTATAAATTTTGCTGCCTGGGGTGTCTTATTCTGGCCCTTGTTAGTAAATATGTGAATGATAGGTTCCTCTCGAGAGGCTATTTACAGCTGCTGAAATCATTACACTGAGTATAAAATTTATCAGTTGTCACACAAAATGTCCAATACCACCATTTTGAACTGTATATAGCCTATACGCCCGTCTTGCAACCTATACGTGCGTCTTGTATTAATTCGTTATACTGCAGTCTAGTGTGGAGTTTATGCATGAGAGAGAGAGAGAGAGAGGCCGGGGTGGGGACACTCACTATATAAGCATGGGTAGAGAATTGCTGACAAAAGAGGTCTTATTTGGAGTCTGTTTGGAACGGGGTGGGGTGTTTCATTGTAAAACATCTGGGAAGGGATTCAAATATAATTGCCTGGAAAGGGGTCCATGTCTGTCTGGAAGGGGGTACGTAAACCACCTTAACCTGGGGTGAGGGGGGGGGGGTGAGGAGGTTCACTTTCGATGATATGTAGTCTGTGTAAAACGGCCCCGAAAATAAAGAAAAGTAACAATTACAAATTAAAGAGAACAGAAATAAACTGACAGATGACTGTCGGTGATAGATAAAAAAAAAAGCCATGCAAAAGGACTTAGAAAGCAGTCAAAGGAGTAAGGAGTATGAGGCAAATTGGGGGGCGGGGGGGGGGGGGGGGGGCATATTTAAATGCCTTTCCATAATGGAAACTGTTGTTTGAAAATACCTTAGTTAAACTTGATCTTGTGTGATTCTTGTTCTTAATATTGATAATAAGTAAGAAAATCCTTGTTAAGTTATCTGACCGAGCAGGTTTTGTCTACAATGGGTTATCTGTTCATCTTACTTTTGTCTGGAAAGGGGTCCCAATCGTGTCTGGAAAGGTGTAGGGCTCCCGGGCTCCTGGCAGCAAACCCCACCCATTTTGATAGTAAAGCCCGCCCCTCCCCCGGGGAGAGAGAGAGAGAGAGAGAGAGAGAGAGAGAGAGCCCGTTTGCTGTATCCTTAACCTAAATTGTTTGCTAGTCTGGTTATATATCAAGATAGTACCGTGTTAAATGGCAGCATATACTGCAGACTTGGGGCAGTTTGATCTAATCTACACGGGCTTTGCTGACATGACGGTCAAGATATTTAGGTTAAAGCACAGCACTCTTTGGACAGCCTGAAATGAAGTGAACTTTTTGATCAGCCCATTAATCTCTTGTTGATCTAGCTTTTCTCTAGATAAGTCACCTTTTTAAGAAAAAAGGCGTTTATGTTATTCTTAATATTACCTCCAAAAACATGTTTGAGTATAATATTTAGATGCATCTCGCTTCGGTGCTTCTGTTCAGGGCATTCAATGTGAAAATGTATGTTTTTGTGGAGAAACAAGAGAAATATTTATCCGTATACTCGTTCTTATCTGGGGTTCTGCGTGCGCAATGGCTACCTGACAAAGCTGAATGACAAAGCGTGCATATCGTGAGTTGTTTTTTTTTGAACACGAGTAAAAGCCATTGTTCATCGGGACGATGTGAACACATGTACACATAATATTCAGTTGAGGTTGTATGCGCATGAAGAGATAGATGTAAGTTATTTTTTATATATAAATTATAATATTTCCAGTATATAATTATGATTTTCAGGTACTTTGAAAGGATTTTTGTTGTTATTGAGTACTTTGTGGGATACTCAGCTTCTAATGAGTATCCACGGCACGTTTTTATGGAGAAATAAGAAAAAATATCCCATGATTATCATCAGATACTCCTAGGCCAGGGTATTTAGCAGAAAGTGACACTAAACCTATAACTAATGAGGGGGTGGACAGGGGGGTAGGCATTCCCCACTTCCCTCCCCCCTTACCCCCATTTCCCTCCCCCCTTTTCCCCCCCTTCCCTCCCCCTTCCCCCCCCCCTTTCCCCCACTTCCCTCTCCCCCCCCCTCCCCGAGCAAATTATTCCCTCCCCTAAATCAGAATTTCTAATATCCCCAATGCTATAATTAAATTCAAACATGACTATGCAATATACATTCATGCAGATTTTGACCCCAAACTACACACCTAATTTTTGCCCCAAAATCGGATTTCCTTAGCATTTGCACCCCCTTTACAGAATAGCTAAAGATTTGCACCCTCCATTTCAAAAGTCTGCGTAAGGGCCTGCATATGAGCCATGGAAAACAGGTGGTGGGCCTTGATCCGGTCCTAAACTGGTCAAGAGCAAAATGTGGTGGGCCTAGGTCCGGGCCTTAACTGATCCACATTGGCACAAAAACAGTCGTATTAATTACTGAAATCAAAACTCAAGAATACCATGTAAATCTGCATCTTCTTTTCATGTATTTTGATAAGCATGATCCAACACTTAGGGGTCCATGAGAACAAATAATCCTTTTCGTGGTTTTCTCAAAAGTTGAGAGTTAAATGTCGAACGTGTGTGGTGGTTGACAAAACATGGACCACTTTCGGACACGGACTTATGGACTTACCGACCTACTGACAATACACGGACAGCATGACAAAATACGGACAAATTATTCACGGATACGGACCTACAATTCACGGACTTGACAAATCATGGACCCTATTATTGATGGACTTGACAAAGCACGGACCGTCATTTAAATTACGAACGCCACTTACGATATATGAAAAACTAGAAGTAATATCAAAATCGGAATAACGTGACCTTATGGATAACGTGACTTTACATTGGCATAGATGTACGTTGAAGTAATCCAATAGTACAGATTTTTGATACCCATTCTAATGATGTAGGTCTGCACTGGATTTGTTTCTCGAAATTTAACTGCGACGATGATGTTGTCAACTTGTTTGATAGTGCAGGCGGTACTAACATTTCAAGTGCCGCTGAAATGGCAATTGCAAACAAGATGTTTAGCCCTATGCCGAAATCTTTGTTAGACACTTTAAATGCTCTGTACAAACGAATACAAATGACTGTGGTTTTACACCATTGCAAATATGGTCAGCAAAAGACTCAGCATCCTCAATGGAATTGATCCTAGTGGCATAACATATACTGTCTCTAAAATTAGAGATCATCTTATCAAAGAATTTGAGAATCTAAACATAACCATTTATTATCAGTTGTGCTTCATTATAGACATTATATGCGATTTGTTCATTGCCCGTTATGATAAATGGATGAGTTAGAAGACCTCCAAACGGACCGAACAAATATATATATTTTTACATTTTTACCGCTATTGAAGCTGAGAGCGAGGGTTGGGATCCTGTAAAAGATAGCTTAAGCCCCCCCCCCCCCCCCCCCACACACACACAGATACACGCGCGCCCCCGAGTAATCCATTACTGATCATTCCGAGGCGGTACTTTCATTGTGGTACTTTTTGTTAAATGTTATGTAGTGTTTCACTTTCTAATGTTTTACTTTTAACAACTATGTATGTTTAAGAAGATAATTCAGTTTATAAGTCTGGGTAACAGAGTTGCCACCATTTTGGAAAAAAAGTTGCCAGCTCTGCTTGCCATCTGTTCATTTTGTGGCTGCTTAATTGTATTTGTCTGTCTTTACCTTTGGTGTTGGGGGTAGATGTGGATTTGACTGTATCAGTTCCTGAGTTCACTTATTCACTTTGCTTAAAGTGACTGGAATTCCACTGTTTTGTATCTGCTGCATGTCGGATTCTGGCTTTATGTTCACATGTTCAAAACGCCAAAAACGGTTTCATCCAAGGTGACAAAATATCACACATTCAGTACGATAAGTCAAATTATCCAAAAAAAAAATCAAGTGTTTAGATTACAGGTCATAAGAGACAATCAATTAAAATTATGATTTATCATTTAGTTATTTTGTAGTTTTCAATTAAGTGACCATGTTATTGCTGCTACGGACCATTTACGGACCAATTTTCGGACCATAATTGACCATTCACGGACCAAGGACTTTTCACAGACGATCTGATTGCGGACCGATGTACGATGCACCATTTACGGACTAATTATGGACTATTCACGGACCACGCACTGCTCACGGACCAATTAGCAGTTACTATTATATATTTTGCAATTAATACAGACTATTCACGATCACGGACATGGAATGTCTATTGGTCCATAAGCCTTTGAATGGTGCCTGTTTTGTCACCGGGCAATGTGTGATTGATTTGATTGAGTTGGGGTTTAACGACACGTCAACACTTGTGGGTCATTTTGTGTCGTCTCCCAGAAAAAGGGAGAAGAGAGATAGGAGACAGTAGAGGAGATAAAAGAGAGGGACAGTGGAGAAAGGAAAATGAATGAAAGTGAAGAAACAGAAGAAATAATAACATTCCCCCTACCTTTACCTTCTGCAAGGATAGCAGGCCTTGCCCAACTGTAAGCAACTGTAAGTTAAAATATCAGTTGGACGCCCAGTGACGTAAGACACACGACACCTTTGCCTCACCCAACTACCCCATTGGGCAACGTGTATATTCCGTGTTTGGAACACCTATCAGAAAATTCATGTTGGATCTTGAAGATTTTTGTTTTGTTATTTTTGTTGTTTTTTTTTTTTCTTTTTTTTCTTTTTTTTTTTTGAACAGCGCAAAAGTCCATATCCAACTATGAGCAAATAAAACAATTGTCTACGGCGGAAGGATAATTATTTCTAAAAGTGTGGATTGCCACCAAAACAACTGCTATTTTGTGAACTTTCGGAAACAAGGGGAAGTAATCAACTAGAGATAAACCGAAATCGGACGTAAACGAAGTCAATGTAAACCACGCTTAGCGGAACTCTCCTTGTCGATGAAGTGAAATCAACGCCGGATTCATTGTTAATATACCTGAATTTACTTCAATACGTCTATTAGATACTTCTGATACCCAGTTATTGCATTCAAGTACATAAAAATAAAGTAAAATCAGTAAAATACAACAAATTTTCGTATAACACCCTCCCCAAAATTTCCGTACCCCTGCCCCCTCTTCCCCTGCTCCCCGCCCCCTCTTTCCCTGTCCCCCGCCCCCTTTATCCCCGATCCCCACCCCCTTAATCCCCGTCCCCCGCCCCCCTTATCCTCGGCCCCCCTGTCCACCCTCTCACTAATAGGTTTGTGTTGAGGTTTTACGGCCCAGTCAACTCAATGGGGTCATGTCAAGCGCGGTCAGTTTACCTAACCACACGTTTACTGGGCAGGCTTAGTCCTCTATAACATAAGATCTCTTGAATGGAATTCACACCTGGTAATCTCGTAAGGGGTAGCTGCTGGTTATACACTCAAAATCCTTATGCAAGCTTCCGGCCATGACTTACGAGACATCCAAATGTCAACAAACGGATACATTCTCCTGATTCATTGATTTTTAGTAAATTTCATAGACATACTTTGAATCAAAGCACTGTAGATGCTGGTGGCCTGGGCATCAGAAGGCCCAGGGGCTTCAAAACTCACCAGATTTGAAAACATAAAACTGCATGTTCATGTTGACCAACAAAGGTTTGTAAAGACAAGATACTCAGTTTAATTTGCATCCATATTGAAATAAGATAATAGATTGAATATTTGCAGGCAATGACAAATGACTAGAGATCCATTTGAAAGCCTGTAAAATATACAAAAAAACCAAAAAAAAACTAGAAAAGTGTTCACAGTACATGGATGTCCCTGCTTTGGGGTCTATAAAATTGTGCAATAAACATCAAAAAGATTGCCTTTGGAAACAAAGAACACACTACAGATAAGAAAATGGGAGTCTCGGTTTTATTGAGACTCTTCATAAGCAGTAATGAAATTTGCAACACTGCTTACGCCCTCTAGCGTACACATGAGCAGAACTCCATCTTCAAATATTCCACAATGGGCCCAATGATTCCAAAGGAAATGAAATATAATCTGCACTATGGTAAAGTACGGGGAGACGTTCTACCGCCGCCACACGCATACATGCCAAGTCTCACGCCGTGAGGAAAAACCTCACGTAATTCTGACGTTTCTCACGGGCTCACGCCGTGAGCAGTAAAACTCACGGAATCGAAAAACCCCATTGGAAAAAAATCTTAAGGCACCTTTTTTGTAGACAGTCACTGTAGTATTGGTTTCCGGATCAATAGAAGTGTATTCTATTACGTTGAATCGAAAGCCGATAACAAGTTTCAAAATAAGTGCAAAGGTATCCGCATGACCTGTGATGGTGGACGGTGTTGATTCCGCAATAAACATGATAAACAATAGTAATTAAATGATTAAGAAGGTGTTAAATGACAGATTGGTCAATCGGACACGCTTTCTGGGTCAACTAAAGATGATCAGTTATGCTAGTGGACGAGATAATGGCATGCGCCAATGATCTGGCTTGAAGAAAAATGGGGTTGGCGTATTGTGTCTGGTCTTAGGGTAAGTATTTGTGATAATTAGCGGCCCCTTTTATGTTGTATATTTTTTTGTTTTGTTTGCAATAATTGTCACATAAAGAATAGAATTAGAGTTGCTCAAGCAGATGTTGATATCTTTATATAAAATGCAGATAATTTTAGTCATAAATCATTCTTAAATTTGAGTACTGCCAGTATCATGCCCAAGCGCCCTGCTTCTCCTGATGCAAAAGCATCTCCAGCATCCAAGAAAAAGGCCTATTCTGTCCATTTCAACACTGCATGGTCTGAAGAATTTCCATGGGTGAAGAAGAGCTCAAAGAGTGTACATCATGCTTTCTCAAGAGGGATAAAGTTTGCTGGCCCTCATTATTTAAACACTTTAAAGACTCCTGCAGAAGTCATGCCTTTCAAATAAATAAGCTTTAAATTTCGAAAATTACTTCGTATGACAAAATACAGCGCCGAGAAAAAATCTCACAGAATTTTTTGAAATCTCACTTAAATTTTTCTCAGATCTCACAGATTGACCAACTGAGGTTATGGCATGTATGCACACGGCACTAATATCAGCTGCAGTGTAGTAAAATAAACGTCAAAAAGATTGCCTTTGGAAACAAATAACACTACAGATAAGAAAATGGGAGTCTCGGTTAGGCTACAGATAAGAAAATGGGAGTCTCGGTTAAACCTTGCCAAATTAGGCTACGCCAATGCGGGAGCATTGGTATACTTTAGACACATTTCTAGTTAACAAAGAATCCAAAAATAATGGGGAGGGGGGGTGGGGGGGCGGGGGAGAGTAACTTACTACATATGGCATAGTATGGATGTGCGTGCTGAATATCAGCACTGCCAGGTATATGATTGGCCCCCTTTTTTCAACAAAAAGTATATGAATGGTCCGATTTTTCTGGATTCCTATGTGAAAGGCCCCATTTTTCTGACATCCTGGTATATGCACATATTTATCACTCAAGAGATTTTTCGAGGCTGCTTATCCTCTTGGTATTACATGAATTGACTGTGATATTTGTGTAACAACCAGCAAAAAATGGTACTACAAAACGGACCCATTCATATACATATTCATAAAGAGCAGTATATAAATAGGTCAGCATTTTGGATGATCAAGTATATGAATGGGTCCGTTTTTTCAAAGGCCAGGTATATGAATGGAGTAGGTTTTGAAATACTGGCTCGTTCACCCGTACCAAAATTACCCCTATGCTACACCGCCCCCGCCCCCCCCCCCCCCCCCCCCCCACACACACACACACACACACACACACACACACACAAGGAGAAATATAAACTCCTTTGCCTGCAAGGTCAGTAAATCTTAAACCATGAGACTAAGAAACTCAGTTATGTGTTCTCTGGTAAGCGATTTTCAGCAAAGAATCTAAAAATAAGGAGAAATGTAAGTCCCTTAAATTTGCATGCAAGCCTGCAAGGCCTAAAACTCTACAACCATAAGACTACCCTTCCCTCAGAATGGCGGGTTAAAATATAGTTTACATGTAATTATATGTAAAACAGCATGGCATTACAAGTACATTTACTACTTCTATGCGTAAAACCAATTAATGACATGTAAAGCCATGATAATCCTGCAAAATGCATAAAATTTTACATGTATTTATGTGTCATTTGTGGACCTAGAAAAAAATAACCTGGCAAAATCTGGCATTTATTTAACTTATTCAAAAAAACGTCTGTAAAAGAAGCCAGCTCTGGACTTAGTAATTTTCAACATGTAAAAATGCATAAAAATAAGAATTTGGAGTTTTTGTGTACAAGATACTGTTGTCTGATTGGTCAGTTTTAAACTTTAGTATATTCAGTCTCGAAGCATGAAGTCACATGGAGCACTGGAGTTATAAAATGCTGTTCTTTTCAAAACATTTTGCTATAAGATATTTGAACACAAGAGGATAGCTTATAGAAAAAATGTGAGTTATTTTAATACTTTCTCAGTATTCCATTTTGATGCATTATAAACTGGCACCAAAAGGGAGCTAAGCTCTTATGGTAGTTTCTTATGTACATGTACATGTAGTGGGTGGGGTAGATCAGTTTTCTTTTGAATTTCATTCAAAATTATTCTACTCCTTGGTGTTTGATATATGTCATTTTTTCAGTTGAAAATATTAACACATTTTTAATACTGCTTATTAACTGCTTGAAAAAAAAAAAAAAAAAATATTCCAGGTCTATGGCTTATAGTTAACTTATTTTTATTAACTCTTAAAAACTGGACACCAAAAATGTAAAAAAAAAAAATAGGTCTGAGCAAATAATGTAGATCTGGATGAGGGCACTCTGTTGTGCACATGTTTTTTTGTTTTTTTTTTTCAAAGATTTGACAAGTCTTTAACCTGACATGATTCAGTTTTGAACTTGACCTTGTCAAAACAAACTTTATCACAAAGTTTCATGATGATCCACTGAAAAAATGAAGCCTCTGTGGTGTACAAAAAGTTTTTCAGTGATTTGACCCAGACCTAGTCTTTGAACCAACATTATCTGTATCAGACCTTGTCCTAGATATTATTCGTAGAAACATTTGAACTAAGTTTAAAAAATATTCAATGGAAAATGAAGCCTATAGTGTGTGCACAAGGTTTTCCTTAGATTACACCTACTGACCTAGTTTTTTACCGGAAGTGGCCCATATTTGAACTTGGCCTAAACACTATCAAAACAAACATTCTGACAAACTTTTGTGAACATTCTTGAAAAATTAAGCCCCTATTGTGTACCCAAGGTTATTTCAATTATTTGATCTAGTAACCTAGTTTTCAAACCCACATGACCCATATTTTAACTTAACATATATAGTCTTCAAGCAAACATTCAAACAAAGTTTCATAAAGATTCAATGGAAAATGAAACCTCTATTATGTACACAATATTTTTCTAAGATTTGACCTTGTGACCTAGTTTCCAACCCAACATAACAAGATTCAAACTTGGCCTAGATATTTCATGCAGATAAACATTCTGAGAAAGTTGCATTTAGATTGGATCAAAACTGTGCCCTCTAGAGTGTATATACAAGCAATAGTTGACAGACAGATGGACAGACTGATGGATGGATGTCCCAACGTACAAGGAACATCATGGAATATCCCAAAAGCACACCATAAGCACTTCTTGCTCAGGTGACCTAAAAGTATCACAACTACATCTGATATTACTATGAATTTCCCATTTACATGTAGAGTTTTATTACATGTAGAATTTTATGCGTAAAATTTTATGTGTAGAATTTAATGCGTAAAATTTTACGTGTAGAATTTTATGCATAAAATGTTTTCATGCAGAAATAAGAAAAATATTTACCTAACACCCACTTGATCTTATCTAGACCTATGTTTATAAACTGACCCTCCCTCCTCCTCCCCCAAAAAAATAAAAAGAAAAAAGAAATACAACACTTCTGAACTGCCAGGAAAAGTAAGATGAATAAATTATTTTTTTTTGTTTTTTTTGCAATAAAAACTTACCTATACATGTTGGTCTAGAATTTCTTGCATGTATACTTATATTAACCCATAATGAATAAATGCTGAATAAATTAAGCTGGCACACCCACTTCTAATTTTCAGCCAATCTGATTACTTGATCCAGCTTGTTGATACAAATTCACATTCTTAATTGCAAGCAGTGCAGATCCAACTAATCTTGATCTTCACTGTTTGCAAAAGCAGGGTATATCCGGTTTCAGCAGGACTAAGAATAAGGAATAAATAATTCAGATATCCCCTCAGTTATTAATTTACATTGCATATTTTACACAGAAGATCAGTTATACAATTTTAAGGTGTTGGTTTTTGTTTCTTTTTGTCATTTAGTAGTGTGGCATTTTCTTTTTTTGGACAATATCTTATTTGGACTCAACACTGTCATTTAGCAGCAATGAATTGCAAATGCCCTTGGGAAGAATATTAGAATAAATGTGGTAGATTGTCTTTATCATTTCTGATGCCAATTTTGAACTGAACTTTATATTTTCAGATGCCATTTGAAATTTTTTGAAGGTTGCAGGACAAAGGAGGGCCACAATAGCAGTTTATGTTACTCAAGCAGAAGTAATCCAAGTGATTTGGTAAGTTTTTTTTTTGTTTTCTGTTTTTTTGTCATTATACATAGCTCTTGATAAGATGGGGTTTTTTTTCAATCCAAAAGTATTGATATTTTTCTTATTTCTCCACATGTCTTTAAGGGTTAATAGAACTGTTGCACAGTACCTTATATAAAAGTAGTAAAGGCCCTTACCTGCCTGTGAATTTGCATACTATATTCAACTTAATTACTGCACTGTGCAGTTTTTCAAAATTGCTGGGAAAACCTTTGGTGAAATATGGACCAGCCTTTACTAGGGGTACACTTTGACACTTAGCACTCGGGGTAAAATTTTCAGATGACATATTGGAATATTTTTAACTTATTTGTCCCAGGAAACAGGATTTGATATTTCATGCAAATGTTCTACATTGGAGACCATTTGCATGAAATGTCAAATCCTGTGTTCTTGGGAAAAAAAAAAAAAAAAAATATCACCAATTGAATCTGCTTAATTAGCTGAGAGATGGAAAAGGTTAAAAACAAAAACAGATTGTCTTGAGAGATAATTTTGCATCAAGAAACAAGAAACATCAAATCCAGTTTTCTTAAAAAAATATTTTTAAATGTCTGCTGAGTTTTGACCCAGCATGCAAAGCATTATTAAATCCTTGATTGATGTGAAACAGTGGTCTTATTTCTCCATATAAACATATATATTGTGGGCACAGAGAAGTACCTCATGGATGTACTTCAAAAAATAACCATCAGGAAAATTTAAAAAAAAAAAAAAAAAAAAAAAAGCCATCAGAAAAGTATAGTCCTCAGAAAAGATGGCAAATCCTGAACGGAATCGCCAAAACGATGACAAATCCCGCAACAGAATGGCAGAAAAGATGGCAAATCCCGCAACAGAATCGCCACTCCTAAATTTGGTGTATATTTCAATAGGATATATCATAGAAATATTGAAACAGTCTGAAATAAAAAGAGACAAAGATTATATGAAATGTGCCAAAATAGTAAATGAAAACAATAATAGCTAGGTATACTGACAATCATATATCATAATCACAATCAGATTTTTTATTATTCCTTGTCATGCTGAATAAATTAAGATGCCACTCTCACTTCTAATTTTCTGCCAATCAGACTACTTGATCCAGCTTGTTGATATGAATTCAAATACCGAATAACAAACACAGATTCAGATCAGTTCAGAAGCCAACTGATCTGGCTCTACACTGTTTGCAAAGGCAGGGCATATCTGGGTTCAGCAGGACAAGGATTAACATGCTGCAACATCCACATCAGTGGGCCCACTTCCAGAGAGCTGGCTTGCTGCACGCATGGCAGATCTCACCCCAGATCTCCACGTATGTATATCATGAGGGTTAATAGCCGAGAGCTTCTAGTCTCTACAATCCCTGTCTGTCCGCTGCTTCCATGCCATCTTGGGCCTCCCAGGACCACACTTTTCACAACCTGTATGTAAAAGGCTGTCTTGACTGCACCATTAGAGCATTCCACATGTCCATACCAGCAGAGCCTTCTCTCCTTCAGAATGAGGTCCAGATCCTCAATGCCAAATCGCGCAAGTAGCTCATTGGACCTGATGGTGACAATGTCTTGTGGCCTGACATTGCAGATCTGTCTAATCATTGCCCTGTCATTCTGCTGCAGATGCTTGAGGTTTGGCTTTGTCAATGGCCAAGTCTCACTGGCATGAAGCATTGCACTATGCACACAAGAGCTGTACACATGGCCACATCTTCCAGGCATTATCACACATGTTGTGGTTGAAAGTTCACAGCCATCTGCTGCTGAGAGCATGTCTCCTAGGCAGCAAAAGGAAGCTACCACCTCTAGCTTGTCAGGTCCGACCTGGACTTCCTTCTGTTGTCTGCCTTCCAAGGGACGTGCAGTTCCCTGGCACCATGTACGTCTGTAGTCAGGGTCCTTTGTCAAGCGCTTGAGCCCACTGCATTTCTTGTGCACCCAGTGCTTGCAGACATTGCAAAAGATGTTGTTGCTGCCCACTCCAGTGTGAAAGACGGTGCATGGACACTTGCCTGCAGGAGGTCCAGGCCCGTACCACAGATCATGATCTTCATCTTTCCTGCATTTACTTTCAGTCCTTTCTTTTCCATTGCTTCTTTCCAAGTCAAGAGCCTTCTGACACATTCCTTCATTGATGATAACAAGGTCATTTACATAGAGGACTCCAGAGCAGAACTCTTATGATAAGGCTTCAAGCAAAATGATGAAGAGCAGTGGGCTGATACTGAGCCTTGGTGAACATCAACCTTCACTTTGAACTCTTCACTGTACCCCTCACCAACACAGAAATGGCTCTGTGCATTTGCATACATCCCCTGCATCAGTCGCACAATCCACTCCTCCACACCAAGTTTTCTCAGCGCCCACCAGATGGCCTTCCGAGGTACTGGATCATGTGCCTTCTCTAGGTCTATAAAAGCCATGTAAAGTCTCTTGTTGGCAGCTAGATCAAATAAATGGTTTTATTTTTGCATTTTTTGCATATTCTCTTATTTTTAATTATTTTTTTTCTTTCTTTTTTTCATTTTATTTATTTATTTATCTTTTTTTTTTTTTTTGTTAATAATCAGTCTTTTGATGTGATTACTTTTTCTTTATTTGTACGGGATACACAATATTTGCAAATACTTCGAATATGTGAGTCTACATATTCACAAACATTAATTAGCAAAAATAAATGCCTTGAAAAGATATTTGCTGTATGTTTTTTGAGGTAAAAAAATTTGGGGTAAAAAATTTGCTTTGGTTTATTCCCTTTAGATGGTTATTTAGAGAGACAGCTTCTGTCTGAACAGCAATTTCTATCAAGAATTATAAAAAACAAACTAGGGATGAAAATAACGGCTTAGCCAAGCAAAAGTTTTTAGCTTGGTTTCAGAAATACTTTCTATGATATATGATGAAGTACTATATATAATTTTTAAGAGAATGTTGCAGTGCTCCAGATAATTATTTTTCCAACCAGTATTGTACTGATCAAATTTAAGGCCAGTCAGTAAGAAAGAAAAAACGTGATTCTGGAATCAGTATCCATGCTGTGGCATTAATTATTTTCCTTGGCCCAGTGGCTGGTGGGGAGGTGGATGTTGTGGTTTAAAGAATTTGCTTTAAATTTTTGTTTTGTCTCCTCTTGTACCTCTCCATTAATTTTTCAAAATACAGCTGGTCATTTTTCTGTATTTATCTCTTTCATAACTAAACAAAAAAAGTTCTGAAACAGGTGCTATGTGCTACATCCCCTTCTTCAGGGAACTCCTTTTTAATGACAGAACCAATCACCTTACATAGTATTTGGGTGATCTTCTTTGGATTTTTCTTTGTTCACCTGCACCAGTTGCACAATCCACTCCTTAGCTTTCCAGTACTGAAGTCGTGTCACTGAATTTTAAACCCATGTGTTGCGAGCTACTTCCACTTCCTACACTATTTACACAGATCAGTCACAACTGCAGATGCGATTCTGTATGCATTCATTGCATGCATCGATGACTTCATCAGATATATTGCACACTAAATAAAGACAATGAATCATTTGACAAAGACTGGCTAAAAATAATTTTTGATGCAGTTCTGCAATCTCTTTCCTCATTTGTCATTTTCTGAAGGCCATGTTTCTGCAATCTTGGAAAACCCCAATGCAGAATGGTTACCTTGGATTCTTTGTCATTAACACTTAACTAGACAATGACACAGAGAACCAGTTGCTCTTACGTGCAGAAATTATGCACAGACATTTATCCAGGAAATAGTCACACTGTGTATCAGGGTGAAACTTTGTGGTTGGGAATTATTGTTTTGCATACAAAAAGACTTTTCATTTTGATATGCTACAAACTGATTTTAAGTGTATTCATTCTTAATTAAATATATTTGGGTATTTATGGAAAATATGCTGCTTACCTAAGGCACTGAACCTCTTCTGACTCTGGCTAGTTACTCTTAAAACAGACAGGACATTGCACTCTTATGGGTTATCGGAAAAGCCGCATGGTATCTCTAAAAATGCATCCGGACTAGCTATTTTTCAAACTGATCTGTATTTGGTGCAAAAGCATCTGTAATTTCTGGCTGTATGGATGCTATCTGTAGCACTGATGTCTGATTTTGGTGCTGCAGGAGAGGTGATCTGCAAACACTGCAGCCATATTATGTTGCAATATTTTTAAAGTGGCAGTGATTTTTTTACCTGCGCATCCCGAGTCCCATACTCACATTTTTGCTTTGGGACTCACATTTTAAATCTCAACGAGTCCCAGGACTCAAAGCTATAGTGGAAAATTTTTAATGGACGCAATGATTTTGTAGTAGGACTCACTTTATTTAGCCCAAGCGAGTCCTGGGATGCATAGGTATAAAATTGTAAATAAATCACTGAAGTGGTGAAGTTTTCCTAGTTACTTATGATGTTTGTGTATGAAAAAGTCAGTTTCAAGTACTGATAATCCTGATGAACACTTACCTAATATGTATATTTCATAGTAACTGATAGAAGACATTTACAATTCAAGTACATAGCATATTTCAGAGATACACAGTACCTGTCCCCTGACAGCGTAGCTTGCCTGACTTGTGCCTGGCCCATCATATAAAAAGACGTGCTGTTTTAATGATGCTGATAAAAAATTGAGCCAGCTGTTTTATTTGGTATTTGATAATGAAGCCAAAGAAATGTAAACCACAATGCAGAGACATTTTCTTTGGTTTATTGTAGATGCGTTGAAGGTGCCATGGATAAATGGTAACTGGAAGTAGAGTTTGGACATAAAGAGCAGATTTCTCCCCAATTTCTGAATGATAGGGCACAAAACATTCATTCAAGCTTTTTTAATTAATCTTTTTAATTAATAGATGAATAAGTTTTCAACTGGAATCTGATTAAAGGGAAATAACTCCAAAATCAAGAAGGTGAGAGTTGTCATTTTCTTGAATGTGACACACCTACTTAACCTGACAACATCTCTACCAGGTATTATCAAAACATCTCAAAGGGCACTTAAGTTGTGGAGTGCACAAGACCTCAAGAATAAGTTTTAGGGGAGATAACCAACAGAGAAAGTAAGCAAGAGTTGTTATTCATGCATGCAATGCATCTACTCAATATGACCTATATCCCTATCAAATATTATTATATCCCTGTGAGTTCCAAAGACAATGGCCACACAAATATTTTCTCTTTCACTTATATAAGGGACAGTTTTGAGGGAAGATGACTCCATAAGGAAAACAATGAGAGTTGTTATTATTGCATGCAACATGCCTCCTGGACATGATCAACCTACCAAATATTATCCAAATAATTCAATGTGTATGAGTTACACTGGCATAAGCAGTACCTGTAGAATCTGGTTAAGGGGAAATAACTCCAAAATCAGTATTGTAATAACTGTCTTTCTTGTATGCAACATACCTACTCAACCTGACTAACATCTCTACCATGTCTTACAAAAATATCCCAAAGGGAATTAAAGTTATGGAGCACAGAAGAATGTGTCTACGTATGGATGGACGCTGTGCTGGTCACACTATATCCCCCCAAACCTATTCATTCGGGACATAAAAAGAAAACGTACAAAGTCTTTGTCTTTGAAATTAATTGTGGAGACATAACAAGAAAACAAACATAGCAGAAGTTGTCATTCTTGCACACAACCTGACCTGATATGCCTCTACGAAATCTATTTAAAATACATAAAACGTTATGGGAGTTACACAAGATTTCAACTACAGGAGAGATAACTATAAATATAAAGAGATGTCATTCTTGCACGTGAAACACCTACAGACCATCATCAGTGTCTCTACCACATATGATCAACATATTTCAAACTATAAAGAAGTTATGGTGTCCAAAAGACTTTGACTTTGAAATTCATTCAGAGGAGATAACGAGAAAATGAGCATAGCAAGAATTGTCTTTCTTGCACACATAGCTCCTGCTTGACCTGATATATGTTCCTACTAATTATTATCAAACATTATGGAGTTATGCTCTGCACAAGATTTTGATTTTGATGGAGGTAGCCAGAACACCAGTAGAAAAAAATGTTGTCATTCTTGCATGTGACACTACTATTTGACCTAATACAT
This sequence comes from Anodontia alba, assembly GCA_964016985.1. Taxonomy (NCBI): domain Eukaryota; kingdom Metazoa; phylum Mollusca; class Bivalvia; order Lucinida; family Lucinidae; genus Anodontia; species Anodontia alba. The sequence goes on from OZ024826.1 coordinate 44,301,144, forward strand.
GTCCCTACCAAAACTTACCAAGTTATCTCAAACAGTATGGGAGTTATGACCTGCACAAGATTTTGGTTTCAGGGTAGATAAGTACATAAAAGAGAAAATAGAGCACTTTTGCAGGCAACATGCCTACAGGTCCTGATCTATGCCTCAAGCAAAAATAACAAAAATATTTCAGACCATTAAGAAGTAATGGAGTGCACAAGAATTTGGCCTAGAAATTTGTTCAGGGGAGATAACTAGAAAAAGAACAATGCAGGAGTTGTCTGTCTTACATGTGGCACTTTTCTACATGACCTGATAAATGTCTACCCAATATTTTCAAATTCTCTCAAACAGTATTGGAGTTATGGCCTGCACAAGATTTCACTTCAGAGGACATAAGTGTATAATGAAGAAAGTGAGAGTTATCCCTCTTGCAAACTGTCTCAAACAGTGTGGGAGTTATGGCCTGCACAAGATTTTGGCCTCAGAGGATATAAGTACATAATGAATAAAGTGAGTTGTCTCTCTTGCAGGCAACATGCCTACTGGTCCTCCTTTTCATCCCTACCAAATATTATCAAAATATCTCTAAGGGTATCAAAGTATTGAATGAGCACTAGCTCACAAGGATATGTCTACGGACAGATGCCAGTCTGATCACTATATCCCTCAAACCTATTCAGTCTGTAGATAATGAGTACACACAGCTTAAGATCTTGTTGAGAAATAGGAAAAAAAAATTGATACCCTCTTATCTGAAGTACTAACTGAATGTCACAAAGCACAAAAGTTGGAAATTCTGAATAGTACTGGTTTATCATAACCTCAGACATGGTTCATTTTCATACAGAATTAAACAAATGACATTTAATAGATTCAAGACATAGTTAGGTTGTCCAGAAAGAACATTTGTTTAAACTATGTCTTCCAAAATTTAACCCAATAAATTTAGTACAGTTTCAAATAGCTAGCCTTCCCAGTGAGAACATTATTTTATTTTAACCTGTACTTCCAGAATTTAACAAGCAATTATAGAGTATTTATGTCCCCTGCATTATGAAAATCCTTCAAAGATACCCACAATATATGCAGTTTATCTGATAATGTTGGAGCTTGAAAAATGACTATATAATTAAAAAAAGTGAAAGAAAGTGAGAAAAAGAAATGATTAAGCTAAAAAATGTGGAAAAAATGATACCGTTTATTATCAGGATTTTATCCAAATCACCAGCATGTCTTCAGACCAGGATAAAAACACCTGTACAGTTTCAAAAAAACTCCACTTAAAACTGAGGAAAGGGTTGCGGACACAAGGTATCCACTTCCTATAACACTTTGATAGAATATGAGCTAAAAAAATGATTTTGAAAATGCGGAAAAAAATGCGGAAAAAGTGATACAAATTGATCAGAGGATTAAAACAAAATCAAATGCACATCTTCAGACCATGGTAAATACACTTGTATTGTCTCAAAATGATAAGTGTAAAACTGTTGGAGGACACTAGGTATATGCTGTCAGAGGGTGTGGAACCTCTTTACCACACACCATAAATTTTAGAATTTCGACCACTTTTAGAATTCTAATAACTTTTACGATTTTAACAAGTAGTTTTAGTATAGTTTTGAATAGTAGGCAGATAGAATTTTAATCCAATATTTTTAGTACAATTTTGAATAGTAGTTAGATTACCCGTTGAGAACATTTATTTTAACAGCTAAAGTTTTTACAGGATTTAGCAAATGTCTTTTAATAGAAATCAAGACAGTTAGGTTACCTGGAAAGGAAATTTGTTTTTAACCAGAATTTTTAGTGCAGATTCAAGCAGTATCAGGTAGAATTTTAACTCAATTTTAGTTCATTTGTTTTTAAATAGTAGGTAGGTTACCCACTGAGAACACTATTGTTCCATGCCTTTTTGAAGAAAAATGGGGACATGGTATTAAGCTTTCCATGGTTCATGGTGCATGGTATTTGGTGCCTCATTCCATACCCTCTGACAGTATGTACCTTGTGTCTTTAACTCCTTCTACAGTTTGATGCCAATGGTTTTGAAACTGTACAGATGTTTTTATCATGGTCTGAAGATGTGCATGAGATTTGGATGTAATCCTCAGATTAATTTTAGCACTTTCTCAGTGTTTTGAACTTTGTTATTTTTTTAGGTTGAGATATCAGTGTGTATAGGTAGTGCATATTTTGTGTCTGCAACTCCTCCAACAGTTTTATACTGATCTATTTTGCAAAATTGTGCAGGTGTTTTTGTCAGGGTCTGAAGATGTGCATGTGATTTGGATATAATTCACAGATTAATTTTTATCACTTTTTTTCCACCTTTTGAACTTAATCATTATTTTCATTTCTGCATTTTTACTTACTTGGCAGTCATTTTTCAAGCTCCAATACTATCAAACTGTATATATAGGAGGACCTTTAAGAGGCAGGGAACACGAATTTTGTGAATTTGCTTGTTTTATTTGCTAAACTTCTTACAGAAATACAGCAATTTCTCATATCTCCTTCAGCTGGCATCAGTGGCTCGGTCTGATGGGAGTCCCACTGGTGATCAATGCCATGATCATCAACCAACAAGAACATCCACTTATGGATGTTTTGGACTAAATTTGATCCATTAATATTCAATGGAAACAATTAGAATAACATATATTTGCTCAAAAAGTGACATTACTTTCCCAATAAATCCACCCTTACCAGACATGAAAAAAAAAAACCTACACAAAAGAAAAATAAAGCATTTTATATATATGATCTGTGGTAACATCTACACTAGACGAGATGTTTTATAGAGACAAATCAAGCAGATCCACTAGAGTAAAATGACAGAAGACTATGGTCAGGTAACAGTCACAAAGATGTCAATCCCTAAAATAGAAAAAAAAACTGAAACAATAGATACCACAGACAGAGGCTACATCAAGAATTAGACAAAGAACAATATTACATCTGAGCCCTCTTACATTCTCATCAATCTAGATGTGGAACTACAGTCCTGCTAAAGAAACTTCACTCACCAAAAGTCTGACTAACACATTCTTTCGTGGAGATTGATCATGAAATATTTTCTACGGTCATTCTCTCCCTTTCTCTGATTCAAGAAGGGCAATTGTCAGTTTCTGGCGAAAGAATGTGCACAATACTGGTGAACCACTTAGAGGACTAAGCCTGCCCAGTAAACGTGTGTAGTTAGGTAAACTGACTGCGCTCAACATGACCCCATTATGTTGACTGGGCTGTAAAACCTCAACACAAACAAACAAACAAGTCTGACTAACAGGCCATGCAGCACTAAAATAACTTGGAATTCATCCGCATCTTACACTTCAGGAACCTATGGAAGACCATCCCTCACCATCAGCCCAGTAGTACACTATGCTTTGATGAAAATTTTGAACATCAGGTTAACCATTTTATTGATACTCAGTGTATGGAATATTCAACAAACACCGAACAGCATAGCATTTTTATTATACGTCCTTATACTCATGTTGAACAGTTTGCTGTTATTCAACTGTCTACCTGAACACTATTTGTTTTTCACTTTCTAATTTTCAGCAGGTTAGCAACAACTTCCACTACCAAATAAAGAACAATTACATTACATGACAAACCTAGTCTGCTAAATGTCACCAGTTTGAACAAACAATATGCTGTTTTTTATACCCCCGACATACGAAATATGTGGGGCTATATAGTTTTTGCTTTTCCGTTTGTCCGTTTGTCCGTTCATTCATTCGTACGTACGTTCGTTCCTTCATTCGTTCATACGTTCGTTCGTCTTTCCGTCACAGGGTCAAAGTTTTTGTGTTAAAGTTTATAAGACCTCATATTTTGAAGACCCTTTGATGGATTTTATTCATATTTGGCATGATGGTAGATATAGGTCTAAAGTTTTTATCAGCACCATCCCCACCCCGGGGGTGACCTTTGGGTCAAGGTCACGGACTTAGAATTTTCATAAAAAAAGTCAGGGTCAAAGTTTTTGCGTTAAAGTTTATAAGACCTCATATTTTGAAGACCCTTTGTTGGATTTCATTCATATTTTGCATGTTGATAGATATAGGTCTAAAGTTTTTATCAGCACCATCCCCACCCCGGGGGTGACCTTGGGGTCAAGGTCACGGACTTCGAATTTTCATGAAAAAGTCAGGGTCAAAGTTTTTGCGTTAAAGTTTATAAGACCTCATATTTTGAAGACCCTTTCATGGATTTCATTCATATTTGGCATGATGGTAGATATAGGTCTAAAAGTTTTTATCAGCAACATCCCCGCCCCGGGGATGACCTTGGGGTCAAGGTCAGGGACTTAGAATTTTCAGAAAAAAGTCGAAGTATTTTGTGTTTAAGTTTGTATAGCTATATCATCAAGACCCTTTAGGAATTTCATTTATATTTGACATGTTGCTAGATATCGGCCTAGAGTCTTACTCCGCATGATCCCCACTCAGGGTGTGACCGAGGTCAAGGTCACGAACTTAGAATTTTCATATAAAAGTAAAAAAAAATTGCGTTTAAGTTTATATAGCCATATCATCAAGACCTTTTGTTAAATTTCAGTATTCCCTAATTGAAAGGCCAGCGGATATAGCTATCAGCAAGGAATCTGTTGGTCTGTCCATCCATCCATTGAAGCATTATTCGTTCAAACTTTATTTTTGTCTTCGGGTCAAAGTTTTTATGTTAAAGTTTATTAGACCTCATATTTTGAAGACCCTTTGATGGATTTCATTCATATTTGGCATGATGGTAGATATAGCTCTAAAGTTTTTATTGGCACCATCCCCACCCCGAGGGGGGGGGGTGACCTTTGGGTCAAGGTCACGGACTTCCAATTTTCATAAAAATGTCAAAATATTTGTGTTTTAAGTTTATATAGCTGTATCGTCAAGACCCTTGTGGAATTTCATTTATATTTGACATGTTGCTATATATTGGCTTAGAGTCTTACTCTGCATGATCCCCACCCCGGGTGTGACCGAGGTCAAGGTCAGGAACTTTGAAGTTTCATATAAAAGTAAAAGTTTTTGCTTTTAAGTTTATATAGCCATATCATCAAGACCTTTTGTTAAATTTTATTATACCCTAATTGAAAGGTTGAGCGGATATAGCTATCAGCAAGGAATCTGTTTGTCTGTCCATCCATCCGTTGAAGCATTATTTGTTCATACTTTATTTTTGTCTTAGGGTCAAAGTTTTTACGTTAAAGTTTATAAGACCTTATATTATGAAGAGCCTTTGATGGATTTAATTCATGTTTGGCGTGATGGTAGATATAGGGCTTAAGTTTTTATCAGCACCAACCCTATCCCGGGGAATAACATTGGGGTCAAGGTCACGGACATAGAATTTTCATAAATAAGTCAAATCTTTTGTGTTTATATTTATATAGCTATACCATCAAGACCCTTTGAGGAATTTCATTTATATTTTACATGTTGGTAGATATAGGTCTAGAGTTTTACTCAGCATCATCCTTATCCTGGGGTATGACCTTGAGGTCAAGGTCACAGATTTAGAAATTCCATATATAAGTAAAAAAAAAAAATTGCATCCAAGTTTATATAGCTATATTATGAAGACCCTTTTGTTGGTTTCATTAATATTAAGCATGATGGTATATATAGGTCTGAAGTTTTTCTCGGCACCATTCCCAAGCAAGGTCACAGATGTTTCATACAAAATTTCAGTTTTGCTTATATTATAAAGACTGATTTCACTGATATATGGTGATAGTTATAGGGCTAAAGTTTTATTTAGCTCAATCCCTGCACCTGTGCCTGACCTTTGAGCTCAAGGGCTTCATATTACTGTGTGATTGAATTTTTTCAATGTTATAACATATAGCATACAACTACCATCTCCAGAGTCAAAGCTACATACTTTGTGCTCTTTAAAAGGTGGTGGTAGCGCTAGTCGGGGGTATATGTGCTCCACTGGGCACTTTGTGCAGTTTGTTTTGATTTTTTGTCATTTAAAATGGCCAGTATTTGACCCAAGTGCATCATTCATAATAAAATATTAACAAGATCTGCTGTTAGTACATGTAGTCCATTCTGGTTCTTCCCCCTCACCACCCCCTCACCCCACCCCCATCACACACATCCACACCCACCAACACCCAGCCTGACATATTAAGAATTATAAATATGTTTAAGTAAGGTATTAAGAGAAACAAAAAAATCTTAATGGTATAGTAAAATTTTTCAATTCTGACTGGAATTTCATTATGATTGCATTCTTTTTGTGCAACCCTGCATAGCATGGCAGACACATAGGGATCATGTTGTCTGTTCGCGTCAGCAGCAACAGTGTCAGTGTTGTCATCACACTTTTTGTTTCTGTTCAGTAACTTTTGTAGGGACATATGGATTTCATTCAATTTTTTTAGAAATTTATTTATATCACACTTTATTATAGTATAAAATACAGGTCGAGTTCCATATTGATAATCATCTGCCTAATTTTGGCTTAATTATGGCCCTTTTTCGACTTAGTTTTTGTTGGTGTGTTGGTATTGGTTTCCGATCAATAACTTTTGCAGGGATGCATTGCTTTTATTGAAAGTTTTCATTGTAAAATGCAGGTCAAGTTCAATATTAGTAATTATCTGCAAAATTTTGGCCAAGTTATGGCCCTTTTTCGACTTAGCTTTTGTTGGTGTGTTAATATTGGTTGTGCTCAATAACTTTTGCAGGGGTGCATTGATTTTATTGAAAGTTTGCAGAGGGATATATCATTGTAAAATACAGGTCAAGTTTGATATTAGTTGTCATTTGGCAAATTTTTGGCTGAGTTAAGGCCCTTTTTCGGCTTAGTTTTTGTTGGTGTGTTGATATTGGTTTCCACTCAAAATCTTTTGCAGGGATGCATTGATTTTATTGAAAGTTTGCAGAAGGATATATCATTGTAATATACAGGTCAAGTTCAATATTGGTAATCATTCACAAAATTTTGTTTGTTATGGCCCTTTTTCGACTTAGTTTTTGTTGTTGGGGTAAAATACAAGGTAATTGTTTTACCTGAATAAGTTTTGTAGGGATGCATTGATTTCATTCAAAGTTTGTAGTGAGGGGTTGCCTTTTGGGATAGGAGTGGTTATAAGAACCAGTGTTGTTTGTTTTTGTTTTCTCCTTCTTCATATCAAATGGTTGGTGCAATAAGCAGGCGACACATCCGATCCTCGGAATTCTAGTTTTAGAGGATGAATATATACTGAAAGACTAATCTCTTGAAACTCTATCCATATTACACTTTACCAATGATTCTGGATCTGCTAGAAAAGTATTTGTACCATGGGAATGGGATATAATCTGTTACTTATGTGCAGAGCAGTGAATATGTAACTATTCATTTACAGGGAAATCAAATACTTTATACTTTTTTACTAATCAGATAAACCCCTTCTTGAAAACATGCCAGCCCCTCTCCCTGCAAACCCCACTGTCTCCCCGCCCCCTGCCCCACCCCCTTGCAAAAAAAAAAAAAAAATCCACAACACAGTTACATCTCTTAGAACATATTAAGTTGTATCAATACTACTTTGACAGGCAGGTCCAGATCAGATAGCGAAGTGCTTCATTTGATCAGGGCCTACACTGTTGGAATGAAATGTAAGCATTTCTGACAACAAAGAAGAAATAAATCAGACACCCAAAAATAACAACTGAACCTGCACAGTCTGTAAGGTAGAGTATTCTGTTATATGCACTTATGGGTAAACCCAATTACGTCATATGGACTCTTCTACCACAACTCTTTGGACTTTTCTGTTTCCAACAGCAGAGTGTCTGGTTAATTTTTATTTATACTATACTTCATAGAAGTTCTTGTCTTTAATTCAAACAGTGTAGACCCTGATTAGATGATGCATTCTATGACATCTGATCTGGGTCTGTACTGTTTGCCGGTTACCCTGTTGTGGGTTCCAGACTAAAATGGGTTAAGCTATTTGGTTGATGGATGAAATTCAATATTATTTCATTGCACCTGCAAAAAATGTGACTGCAACCATGTCTACCAGGTCATGCATTCATTTTTAATATAATAATTGTACTGAGCATTTTTGACAAAAATGGGCAGTATTTTTTGTTGGCCTGCCATTTCAAGTCACTGTTCACTAAATATATATGTAAAAATATTTCACTAGGTGTTTTCATCATGGAACTTAACCCTTGTCCTGCTGAATAAATTAAGATGCCACGCCCACTTCTAATTTTGAGCCAATCAGATTACTTGATCCAGATTGTTGATATAAATTCACATACTGAATTGCAAACAGTGCAGATCCAGATCAGTTGACTTCTGAAGAAGCCAACTGATCTGGATCTACACTTGCAAAGGCAGGGTATATCCGGTTCAGCAGGACTAGGGTTAACATTTGCAGTAATGTTTTTAATAAGGACAAGTGTTTTACAGAGGAAACTTGCAGGCCACAGCTCTTCCCAAAATTAGGTCAGTATCCTGTAAAAACACTTTACATACAATGTCAAATAAAATTTACTGATCAGCAGTTGTGTATTTTGAAAGCAGACAATTTGGTGTTTGGTAAGGAAACTCTCAGACCACAGAGATAAAGAATTCAAGTCATTGTCTGTTGAGACAGTCTTCACATCCACTTTGATGTGTCAGCCTTGATTGGGATGACCAGGCATAATACTTACATTATTTGAATATTAGAGTATAAAAGTTTGCAAGGTAAAATTTTCAGTAGGTTGTTTTTCATTACTTGTGTAAGGTTGCAAGGTAATACTAGTTTTCAATAGGATGATTTTCACTATTAAATATTGATTTTAAGCTATTCTTGAAAAGGGAAAAATACATGTTTGCTTAGGAAACACAGAGACCACAGGTCTAAAGAAAATTAGGTCATATCCTGTAAAGACACTTCACATTCACTAGGGCGAGTATTATTTACTAACCAGCAGTGGTGGTACAGATGGATCTGCTAAATGACATGAACTTGTGAGGTGTCCACTTTGGTTGGGCTAACTAGACATAACACATACATTATTCAAATGTTAGAGTACAAAAAGGTTGTTATTGAATATTTAATTCAAATAGGCTGCTTTTTCATTATGAAATATTTTTTGTAAGGTTGCAAGGTAAAACTAGCTTTTAATAGGATGATTTTCATTATTAGATAAATATCACATTTAAGGTATAAAAGAGAAAATTTCATGTGTGCTTAGGAAACAGACCACAGTTCTAAAGAATGTTTGGTAATATCCTGTTAAGACACTTGACAGGTTGTAAGGTAATGTTTTCAACAGGTTGTTTTTCATTACTAAACATTACTTTTGTAAGGGTGCAATGAAATAATAGTTTTGAGTAGGATAATTTTCATCATAAAATATGTCTTCTAAGGTATTTTTGAAATGGTTAAGTTTCATGTTTGCTTAGGAATCTCTCAGACCAGTACCACACTTGGTAATCCCGTAAGGGGTACCCATTGGTTAGGAATCTCTCAGACCAGTACCACACTTGGTAATCCCGTAAGGGGTACCCATTGATTATGCACTCAAAATCCTTACGCGAACTTCCGGCTATGACTTATGAGACATCCAAATGTCAACAAATGGGTAAGTTTTCCTGTTTTATTGATTTTTCATCAATTTCATAGACACATTTTGAAAAATCAGACAGTGCTATTCCCGACAACTTTCATTTCTACGCCGGAAAAGATAGGTGTGGGCTTGAAAAAACAAGTGGCTATTTTTTATTTCAGTTTCAACCGGAGATGGGGTAGTCCGGTATTCCTGTCTCGACTTCTTTTCCAGTGCAATATGATGGTATTTTCAGCTATTTGGCCTATGAAGTATTTATTTAACATATCAGATAAGATGCACTGCAACCTACATCTACTTGAAATACATAAGATGCTAAATTTCCCAAGCATTTGTTCCGGGGACTGACATATTTGTGCCGAATATGACTTATGAGGCCGACGACCCCTTAAAGAGGCATTATCCCTTATGGGGACAAGAACGCCAATTATCAGGTGTCTGATTACAAGGCCTGAGTATCACTTATGGGAACATTAGTCATTATCAGAATGCCCCGCATTTGAAAACATGCAGACTTTAGATCAAACCAGTTTCAAAATATTCCATTTACATATAAACATATTCCATTTACATATAAACAATCAAACACCATGAAAGGTTTTGCAAATGAGACAGCATGTATCAATAGGGGTTTTGATATGCCACGTTTGTATATATTTGAAGCTCTCAATTGAGCAAAATCATATAAAAGTTTCATTTTACTGCCGTAAAAATCGCTTTGTGATGTATAGGCTTTTTTTGTCCCCGTAAGGGGTAGTCGGACTTGTAAGGCATAATCGGCACAAATATTGCAGTCCCCGGAACAAATGCTTGGGGAAATTAAGCATCTTATATATTTCAAAGTTGACATGAGTTGCAGTATGTCTTATCTGATATGTTAAACAAGTATTTCATAGCCCAGTTAGCTGAAAATACGTTCATTTTGCACTGGTAAAAAAAAAGTCAAAACAGGAATATTGGATTACCCTTCTCCAGGTGAAATTGAAATAAAAAAAATAGCTGCTTGTTTTTTCAAGCCCACACCTATCTTTTCCGACGCAGAAACGAAAGTTGTTGGGAATAGCTTTGTCCGATTTTTCGAAATATGTCTATGAAATTTACTAAAAATCAATAAATCAGGAGAATTTATCCGTTTGTTGACATTTAGATGTCTCGTAAGTCATGGCTGGGAGTTTGCGTAAGGATTCTGAGTGCATAACTAGAAGCTACCCCTTACGAGATTACCAGGTGTGGTACAGGTCTAAAGAATGTTTGGTCATATCCTGTTACAACACATTATATCCACTAGGCCAAGAATTATTTAATGACCAGCAGTCGTGTTACAAATGAGTTTTCTGAATGACAAATTATACTTATTTGGGCCATCACTGATGACATCCGTTTAACATTTTGCAGTGAAACTTATGATGTGACCAGGTATAATATGTATATATTAATTATTTAAATGTTAGGGTATAAAGATTGCAAGATAATATTAGGTTTTTATAGGCTGCTTTTCATTAGTAAACATCACTTTTGTAAGAGTGTAGGTAAAATTAGTTTTGAATAGGATAGATTTCATCATTAAATTTCACTTTTAAGATACTTTTTAAAGGAGATAATTTTATGTCTGCAAAGGAAACTCTCAGACCTTAGGTCTAAAGAACGTTTGGTCATATCCTGTTAAGACACTTCACATCCACGTAGGCAAGTAATATTTACTGACCAACAGTGGTGGTACAGGTGAGTCATCTAAATCAGGTTGTGTTTATCATGGCCTTCACTGTTGGAATCCAGTTAACATTTTGCTGTAGAACTTGTGATGTGTCCACTTTGGTTGGGATGACCAGGCATAATATATACATTATCAAAATTGTTATAAAAACTTTAAATAGGTAAAACTTTAAATAGGTCATTTTTTCATTATCCTTACATTACTTCTGTAAGGTTGCAAGGTAATAACTAGTTTCGAATAGGATGTTTTTCATATCACATTGAAGGTATGCTTGAAAAGGGAAAATATCATGTTTGCTAAGGAAACTATCAGACTACAGGTCTAAAGAACTTTGTGTCATATCCTGTTAAGACACTTCACTTCTACGTAAGCAAATAGTATTTTCTAACCAACAGTGGTGGTACTGATGAGTCATCTCAATCAGGCTGTGTTTGTCATGGCCTTCACTGTTGACATCCAGTTTACATTTTGCTGTGGACCTTGTGATGTGTCAACTTTGGTTAGGATGACCAGGCATAATATATGCATTGTTAAAATGTTAAGAGTATAACAGGTCGCAAGGTAATATTTTTAGCGGATTGAATTTAATTACTTAACTTTACATTTGTAATGTTGCAATGGAATAATAGTTATGAATAGAATAATTTCCACCATGAAATATCACTTTAAAGATATTTTTGAAATGGTTAGATATAATGTGTGCTTAGGAAACTCTCAGACCACAGGTCTAAAGAATTTTCGGTCATATCCTGTTAAGACGCATTACATCCACTAGAGCAATAATTATTTAATTACAAACAGTCATGTTACAGATGAGTTTTCAGAATGACAGGTTATACTTAACTGGGCCGTCACTGTTGGCATCCTTTTAATATTTTGCTGTGGATGTGATGTGTTTACTTTGGTTGGGATCACCAGGCATAATAAATACATTATTTAAATGTTAGATAGTATAAAAGATTGAAAGGCAATATCAATTTTAAACAGGCTTCTTTTCATTGTTAAACATTACTTTCAAAAGGTTACAAGGTAAAACTAATTTTGAACTGGATGATTTTCATCATTAAATTTCACTTTAAAGGTGCTTTTTAAAGCAGATATTTTCTTGTCTACATAGGAAACTTTAAGACCTATACATTATTTAAATGTTAGATAGTATAAAAGATTGAAAACCATTATCAATTTTAAACAGGCTTCTTTTCATTGTTAAACATTACTTTCAAAAGGTTAAAAGGTAAAACTAGTTTTGAACAAGATGATTTTCATCATTAAATTTCACTTTAAAGGTGCTTTTTAAAGCAGATAATTTCTTGTCTACATAGGAAACTTTAAGACCTTAGGTCTAAAAAACTTTTGGTCATACCCTGTTAAGACACTTCACATCAACATAGGCAAGTAATATATACTGACCAACTGTGGTGGTACAGATGAGGCTTCTGAATCAGGTTGTCTTTATCATGGCCTTCTCCGTTGGCATCAAGTTAACATTTTGCTGTGGGACTTGTGATGTATCCATTTTGGTTGGGATGACCAGGCATATTATATAAATCATGTCAATGTTAGAGTTTAAATGTTGCAAGGTAAAATTGTAAATATGTTGTTTTTCAATTATTTTTTTAAATACTTCTGTAAGGTTGCAAGGTAATTACTAGTTTTGAATAGGATCCTTAAATATCACTTTGAAGGTATTTTGGAAAAGGGAAAATATTATGTCTTCTTAGGAAATATTATGTCTTCTTAGGAAATCTAAGACCTTAGTTCTAAAGAACTTTGGTCATATTCTGTTATGATACGCTATGTTCATTAGGGTAAAAGTTACAGATAAGTCTTCTGAATGACAAGTTATACTTATCTGGGCCGTCACTGCTGGCATCCTTTTAACATTTTGCTGTGGAACTTGTGATGTGTTTACTTTGGTTGGGATGACCAGGCATAATATACACATTATTTAAATGTTAGGGTATAGAAGGTTGCAAGGTAATATTAAGTTAATATAGGCTGCTTTTCAGTACTAAGCATCACTTTTGTAAGGTTGCAAGGTAAAACTAGTTTTGATAATTTTTCATCATTAAATTTCACTTTAATGGTACTTTTTAAAGAAAATAATTTCATGTCTGCATAGGAAACTCTCAGACCTTAGGTCTAAAGAACTTTTGGTCATATCCTGTTAAGACACTTCACATCCACGTAGGCAAGTAGTATTTACTGACCAACAGTGGTGGTACAGATGAGCCTTCTGAATCAGGTTGTCTTTATCATGGCCTTTACTGTTGGAATCCAGTCAACATTTTGCTGTGGAACTTGTGATGTGTCCACTTTGGTTGAGATGACCAGACATAATATATACATTATTTAAATGTTAGGGTATAATAGGTTGCTAAGTAATATTAAGTTAATATAGGCTGCTTTTCGGTACTAAGCATAACTTTTGTAAGGTTGGAAGGTAAAACTAGTTTTCATAATTTTTCATCATTAAATTTCACTTTAAAGGTACTTTTTAAAGAAGATAATTTCATGTCTGCATAAGAAACTCTCAGACCTTAGGTCTAAAGAACTTTTGGTCATATCCTGTTAAGACACTTCACACCCACGTAGGCAAGTAGTATTTACTGACCAACAGTGGTAGTACAGATGAGCCTTCTGAATCAGGTTGTCTTTATCATTGCCTTTACTGTTGGAATCCAGTCAACATTTCGCTGTGGAACTTGTGATGTGTCCACTTTGGTTGGGATGACCAGGCATAATATATACATTATTTAAATGTTAGGGTATAATAGCTTGCAAGGTAATATTAAGTTAATATAGGCTGCTTTTCAGTACTAAGCATAACTTTTGTAAGGTTGGAAGGTAAACTAGTTTTGATAATTTTTCATCATTAAATGTCACTTTAAAGGTACTTTTTAAAGAAGATATATTCATGTCTGCATAGGAAACTCTCAGACCTTAGGTCTAAAAAACTTTAGGTCATATCCTGTTAAGACACTTCACATCCACGTAGGCAAATAGTATTTACTGACCAACAGTGGTGGTACAGATGAGTCTTCTGAATCAGGTTGTCTTTATCATGGCCTTTACTGTTGGAATCCAGTTAACATTATGCTGTGGAACTTGTGATGTGCCCACTTTGGTTGGGATGACCAGGCATAATATATACATTATTTAAATGTTAGGGTATAATAGGTTGCAAGGTAATATTAAGTTAATATAGGCTGCTTTTCAGTTCTAAGCATCACTTTTGTAAGGTTGCAAGGTAAAACTAGTTTTGATAATTTTTCATCATTAAATTTCACTTTAAAGGTACTTTTTAAAGAAGATAATTTCATGTCTGCATAGGAAACTCTCAGACCTTAGGTCTAAAGAACTTTTGGTCATATCCTGTTAAGACACTTCACATCCACGTAGGCAAGTAGTATTTACTGACCAACAGTGGTGGTACAGATGAGCCTTCTGAATCAGGTTGTCTTTATCATGGCCTTTACTGTTGGAATCCAGTCAACATTTTGCTGTGGAACTTGTGATGTGTCCACTTTGGTTGGGATGACCAGGCATAATATATACATTATTTAAATGTTAGGGTATAATAGGTTGCAATGTAATATTAAGTTAATATAGGCTGCTTTTCAGTACTAAGCATCACTTTTGTAAGGTTGGAAGGTAAACTAGTTTTGATAATTTTTCATCATTAAATTTCACTTTAAAGGTACTTTTTAAAGAAGATATATTCATGTCTGCATAGGAAACTCTCAGACCTTAGGTCTAAAGAACTTTTGGTCATATCCTGTTAAGACACTTCACATCCACGTAGGCAAATAGTATTTACTGACCAACAGTGGTGGTACAGATGAGTCTTCTGAATCAGGTTGTCTTTATCATGGCCTTTACTGTTGGAATCCAGTTAACATTATGCTGTGGAACTTGTGATGTGCCCACTTTGATTGGGATGACCAGGCATAATATATACATTATTTAAATGTTAGGGTATAATAGGTTGCAAGGTAATATTAAGTTAATATAGGCTGCTTTTCAGTACTAAGCATCACTTATGTAAGGTTGCACGGTAAAACTAATTTTGATAATTTTTCATCATTAAATTCCACTTTAAAGGTACGTTTTAAAGAAGATATTTTCATGTTTGCATAGGAAACTCTCAGACCTTAGGTCTAAAGAACTTTTGGTCATATCCTGTTAAGACACTTCACATCCACGTAGGCAAATAGTATTTACTGACCAACAGTGGTGGTACAGATGAGGATTCTGAATCAGATTATCTTAATCATGGCTTTTACTGTTGGAATCCAGTTAACATTATGCTGTGGAACTTGTGATGTGTCCACTTTGGTTGGGATGACCAGGCATATTATATAAATCATGTCAATGTTAGAGTTTAAATGTTGCAATGTAAAATTGTAAATATGTTGTTTTACAATTATTTTTTTAAATACTTCTGTAAGGTTGCAAGATAATTACTAGTTTTGAATAGGATGCTTTTAATCCTTAAATATCACTTTGAAGGTATTTTGGAAAAGGTATAATATTATGTCTTCTTAGGAAATATTATGTCTTCTTAGGAAATCTAAGACAGTTCTAAAGAACTTTGGTCATATTCTGTTATGATACGCTATATTCATTAGGGTAAAAGTTACAGATGAGTCTTCTGAATGACAAGTTATACTTATCTAGGCCGTCACTGCTGGCATGCTTTTAACAGTTTGCTGTGGAACTTGTGATGTGTTTACTTTGTTTGCGATGACCAGGCATAATATACACATTATTTAAATGTTAGGGTATAAAAGGTTGCAAGGTAATATTAAGTTAATATAGGCTGCTTTTCAGTACTAAGCATCACTTTTGTAAGGTTGCAAGGTAAAACTAGTTTTGATAATTTTTCATCATTAAATTTCACTTTAAAGGTACTTTTTAAAAAAGGTAATTTCATGTCTGCATAGGAAACTCTCAGACCTTACGTCTAAAGAACTTTTGGTCATATCCTGTTAAGACACTTCACACCCACGTATGCAAGTAGTATTTACTGACCAACAGTGGTGGTACAGATGAGCCTTCTGAATCAGGTTGTCTTTATCATGGCCTTTACTGTTGGAATCCAGTCAACATTTTGCTGTGGAACTTGTGATGTGTCCACTTTGGTTGGGATGACCAGGCATAATATATACATTATTTAAATGTTAGGGTATAATAGGTTGCAAGGTAATATTAAGTTAATATAGGCTGCTTTTCCGTAATAAGCATAACTTTTGTGAGGTTAGAAGGTAAACTAGTTTTGATAATTTTTCATCATTAAATTTCACTTTAAAGGTACTTTTTAAAGACGATATTTTCATGTTTGCATAGGAAACTCTCAGACCATAGGTCTAAAGAACTTTTGGTCATATCCTGTTAAGACACTTCACATCCACGTAGGCAAATAGTATTTACTGACCAACAGTGGTGGTACAGATGAGTCTTCTGAATCAGGTTGTCTTTATCATGGCTTTTACTGTTGGAATGCATTTAACATTATGCTGTGGAACTTGTGATGTGTCCACTTTGTTTGGGATGACCAGGCTTATTATATAAATCATGTCAATGTTAGAGTTTAAATGTTGCAATGTAAAATTGTAAATATGTTGTTTTTCATTTATTTTTTTAAATACTTCTGTAAGGTTTGCAAGGTAATTACTAGTTTTGAATAGGATGCTTTTCATCCTTAAATATCACTTTGAAGGTATTTTGGAAAAGGGATAATATTATGTCTTCTTAGGAAATATTATGTCTTCTTAGGAAATCTAAGACAGTTCTAAAGAACTTTGGTCATATTCTGTTATGATACGCTATATTCATTAAGGTAAAAGTTACAGATTAGTCTTCTGAATGACAAGTTATACTTATCTGGGCCGTCACTGCTGGCATCCTTTTAACAGTTTGCTGTGGAACTTGTGATGTGTTTACTTTGGTTGGGATGACCAGGCATAATATACACATTATTTAAATGTTAGGGTATAAAAGGTTGCAAGGTAATACTAAGCTAATATAGGCTGCTTTTCAGTACTGAGCATCACTTTTATAAGATTGCAAGGTAAAACTAGTTTTGATAATTTTTCATCATTAAATTTCACTTTCAAGGTACTGTTTGAAGAAGATAATTTCATGTCTGCATAGGAAACTCTCAGACCTTAGGTCTAAAGAACTTTTGGTCATATCCTGTTAAGACTCTTCACATCCACGTAGGCAAGTAGTATTTACTGACCAACAGTGGTGGTACAGATGAGCCTTCTGAATCGGGTTCCCTTTATCATGGCCTTTACTGTTGGCATCCAATCAACATTTTGCTGTGGGACTTGTGATGTGTCCACTTTGGTTGGGATGACCAGACATAATATATACATTATTTAAATGTTAGGGTATAGAAGGTTGCAAGGTAATATTAAGTTAATATAGGCTGCTTTTCAGTACGAAGCATAACTTTTGTAAGGTTGGAAGGTAAAACTAGTTTTGATAATTTTTCATCATTAAATTTCACTTGAAAGGTACTTTGTAAAGAAGATATTTTCACTTTGGTTGGGATGACCAGGCATAATATATACATTATT
Organism: Anodontia alba; assembly: GCA_964016985.1. NCBI lineage: Eukaryota > Metazoa > Mollusca > Bivalvia > Lucinida > Lucinidae > Anodontia > Anodontia alba. The sequence continues at coordinate 44,319,005 of OZ024826.1, forward strand.
TAAATGGATAATATTATTTCTTCTTAGGAAATATTATGTCTTCTTAGGAAATCTAAGACCTTAGTTCTAAAGAACTTTGGTCATATTCTGTTTTGATACGCAATGTTCATTACGGTAAAAGTTAGAGATGAGTCTTCTGAATGACAAGTTATACTTATCTGGGCCGTCTCTGCTGGCATCCTTTTAACATTTTGCTGTGGAACTTGTGATGTGTTTACTTTGGTTGGGATGAACAGGCATAATATACACATTATATTTGAATGTAAGGGTATAAAAGGTTGCAAGGTAATATTAAGCTAATATAGGCTGCTTTTCGGTACTGAGCATCACTTTTGTAAGGTTGCAAGGTAAAACTGGTTTTGATAATTTTTCATCATTAAATTTCACTTTCAAGGTACTTTTTAAAGAAGATTATTTCATGTCTGCATAGGAAACTCTCAGACCTTAGGTCTAAAGAACTTTCGGCCATATCCTGTTAAGACACTTCACATCCACGTAGGCAAGTAGTATTTACAGACCAACAGTGGTGGTACAGATGAGCCTTCTGAATCAGGTTGTCTTTATCATGGCCTTTACTGTTGGAATCCAGTCAACATTTTGCTGTGGAACTTGTGATGTGTCCACTTTGGTTGGGATGACCAGGCATAATATATACATTATTTAAATGTAAGGGTATAATAGATTGCAATGTAATATTAAGTTAATATAGGCTGCTTTTCAGTACTAAGCATAACTTTTGTAAGGTTGGAAGGTAAACTAGTTTTGATAATTTTTCATCATTAAATTTCACTTTGAAGGTACTTTTTAAAGAAGATATTTTCATGTCTGCATAGGAAACTCTCAGACCTTAGGTCTAAAGAACTTTTGGTCATATCCTGTTAAGACACTTCACATCCACGTAGGCAAATAGTATTTACTGACCAACAGTTGTGGTACAGATGAGTCTTCTGAATCAGGTTGTCTTTATCAAGGCTTTTACTGTTGGAATCCAATTAACATTATGCTTTGGAACTTGTGATGTGTCCACTTTGGTTGGGAGGACCAGGCATATTATATAAATCATTTCAATGTTAGAGTTTAAATGTTGGAAGTAAAATTGTAAATATGTTGTTTTTCAATTATTTTCTTCAATACTTCTATAACGTTGCAAGGTAATTACTAGTTTTGAATAGGATGCTTTTCATCCATAAATACCACTTTGAAGGTATTTTAGAAAAGGGATAATATTATGTCTTCTTAGGAAATATTATGTCTTCTTAGGAAATCTAAGACCTTAGTTCTAAAGAACTTTGGTTATATTCTGTTTTGATACGCAATGTTCATTACGGTAAAAGTTAGAGATGAGTCTTCTGAATGACAAGTTATACTTATCTGGGCCGTCTCTGCTGGCATCCTTTTAACATTTTGCTGTGGAACTTGTGATGTGTTTACTTTGGTTGGGATGACCAGGCATAATATACACATTATATTTAAATGTTAGGGTATAAAAGGTTGCAAGGTAATATTAAGCTAATATAGGCTGCTTTTCGGTAGTAAGCATCACTTTTGTAAGGTTGCAAGGTAAAACTAGTTTTGATAATTTTTCATCATTTAATTTCACTTTCAAGGTACTTTTTACAGAAGATAATTTCATGTCTGCATAGGAAACTCTCAGACCTTAGGTCTAAAGAACTTTTGGTCATATCCTGTTAAGACACTTCACATCCACGTAGGCAAGTAGTATTTACAGACCAACAGTGGTGGTACAGATGAGTCTTTCTTAATCAGGTTGTCTTTATCATGGCCTTTACTGTTGGAATCCAGTCAACATTTTGCTGTGGAAATTGTGATGTGTCCACTTTGGTTGGGATGACCAGGCATAATATATACATTATTTAAATGTTAGGTAATAGGTTGCAAGGTAATATTAAGTTAATATAGGCTGCTTTTCAGTAGTAAGCATAACTTTTGTAAGGGTGAAGGTAAAACTAGCTTTGATAATTTTTCATCATTAAATTTCACTTTAAAGGTACTTTTTAAAGAAGATATTTTCATGTCTGCATAGGAAACTCTCAGACCTTAGGTTTAAAGAACTTTTGGTCATATCCTGTTAAGACACTTCACATCCACGTAGGCAAATATTATTTACTGACTAACAGTGGTAGTACAGATGAGTCTTCTGAATCAGGTTGTCTTTATCATGGCCTTTACTGTTGGAATCCAGTTAACATTATGCTGTGGAACTTGTTATGTGTCCACTTTGGTTGGGATGACCAGGCATAATATATACATTATTTAAATGTTAGGCTATAAAATGTTGCAAGGTAATATTGTTAATATAGGCTGCTTTTCAGTTCTAAGCATCACTTTTGTAAGGTTGTAAGGTAAAACTAGTTTTGATAATTTTTCATCATTAAATTTCACTTTAAAGGTACTTTTTAAAGCAGATAATTTCATGTCTGCATAGGAAACTCTAAGACCTTAGGTCTAAAGAACTTTTGGTCATATCCTGTTCAGACACTTCACATCCACATAGGCAAATTGTATTTACTGACCAACAGTGGTGGTACAGACGAGTCTTCTGAATCAGGTTGTCTTTATCATGGCTTTTACTGTTGGAATCCAGGTAACATTATGCTGTGGAATTTGTGATGTGTCCACTTTGGTTGGGATGACCAGGCATATTATATAAATCATGTCAATGTTAGAGTTTAAATGTTGCAAGGTAAAATTGTAAATATGTTGTTTTTCAATTATTTTTTTAAATACTTCTGTAAGGTTGCAAGGTAATTACTAGTTTTGAATAGGATGCTTTTCATCCTTAAATATCACTTTGAAGGTATTTTGGAAAAGGCATAATATTATGTCTTCTTAGGAAATATTATGTCTTCTTAGGAAATCTAAGACCTAAAGAACTTTGGTCATATTCTTTTATGATACGCAATGTTCATTAGGGTAAAAGTTACAGATGAATCTTCTGAATGTCAAGTTATACTTATCTGGGCCGTCACTGCTGGCATGCTGTTAACATTTTGCTGTGGAACTTGTGATGTGTTTACTTTGGTTGGGATGACCAGGCATAATATACACATTATTTAAATGTTAGGGTATAAAAGGTTGCAAGGTAATATTAAGTTAATATAGGCTGCTTTTCAGTACTGAGCATCACTTTTGTAAGGTTGCAAGGTAAAACTAGTTTTGATAATTTTTCATCATTAAATTTCACTTTTAAGGTACTTTTTAAAGAAAATAATTTCATGTCTGCATAGGAAACTCTCAGATCTTAGGTCTAAAGAACTTTTGGTCATATCCTGTTAAGACATTTCATATCCACGTAGGCAAATAGTATTTACTGACCAACAGTGTTGGTATAGATTAGTCTTCTGAATCAGGTTGTCTTTATGATGGCCTTTTCTGTTGGACTCCAGTTAACATTATGCTGTGGAAATTGTGATGTGTCCACTTTGGTTGGGATGACCAGGCATAATATATACATTATTTAAATGTTAGGGTATAAAATGTTGCAAGGTAATATTAAGTTAATATAGGCTGCTTTTCAGTTCTAAGCATCACTTTTGTCAGGTTGTAAGGTAAAACTAGTTTTGATAATTTTTCATCATTAAATTTCACTTTAAAGGTACTTTTTAAAGAAGATAATTTCATGTCTGCATAGGAAACTCTAAGACCTTAGGTCTAAAGAACTTTTTGGTCATATCCTGTTCAGACACTTCACATCCACATAGGCAAATAGTATTTACTGACCAACAGTAGTGGTACAGATGAGTCTTCTGAATCAGGTTGTCTTTATCATGGCTTTTACTGTTGGAATCAAGTTAACATTATGCTGTGGAATATGTGATGTGTCCACTTTGATTGGGATGACCAGGCATATTATATAAATCATGTCAATGTTAGAGTTTAAATATTGCAAGGTAAAATTGTAAATATGTTGTTTTTCAATTATTTTTTTTAATACTTCTGTAAGGTTGCAAGGTAATTACTAGTTTTGAATAGGATGCTTTTCATCCTTAAATATCACTTTGAAGGTATTTTGGAAAAGGGATAATATTATGTCCTCTTAGGAAATATTATGTCTTCTTAGGAAATCTAAGACCTAAAGAACTTTGGTCATATTCTTTTATGATACGCAATGTTCATTAGGGTAAAAGTTACAGATGAGTCTTCTGAATGTCAAGTTATACTTATCTGGGCAGTCACTGCTGGCATCCTTTTAACATTTTGCTGTGGAACTTGTGATGTGTTTACTTTGGTTGGGATGACCAGGCATTATATACACATTATTTAAATGTTAGGGTATAAAAGGTTGCAAGGTAATATTAAGTTAATATAGGCTGCTTTTCAGTACTAAGCATCACTTTTGTAAGGTTGCAAGGTAAAACTAGTTTTGATAATTTTTCATCATTAAATTTCACTTTCAAGGTACTTTTTAAAGAAGATAATTTCATGTCTGCATAGGAAACTCTCAGACCTTAGGTCTAAAGAACTTTTGGTCATATCCTGTTAAGACACTTCACATCCACGTAGGCAAATAGTATTTACTGACCAACAGTGGTGGTACAGATGAGTCTTCTGAATCAGGTTGTCTTTATCATGGCCTTTACTGTTGGAATCCAGTGAACATTATGCTGTGGATCTTGTGATGTGTTTACTTTGGTTGGGATGACCAGGCATAATATATACATTAATTAAATGTTAGGGTATAATAGGTTGCAAGTTAATATTGTTAATATAGGCTTCTTTTCAGTACTAAGCATCACTTTTGTAAGGTTGCAAGGTAAAACTAGTTTTGATAATTTTTCTCATCATTAAATTTCACTTTGAAGGTACTTCTTAAAGAAGATAATTTCATGTCTGCATAGGAATCTCTCAGACCTTAGGTCTAAAGAACTTTTGGTCATATCCTGTTAAGACACTTCACATCCACGTAGGCAAATAGTATTAACTGACCAACAGTGGTGGTACAGATGAGTCTTCTGAATCAGGTTGTCTTTATCATGGCCTTTACTTTTGGAATCCAGTGAACATTATGCTGTGGATCTTGTGATGTGTTTACTTTGGTTGAGATGACCAGGCATAATATATACATTATTTAAATATTAGGGTATAATAGGTTGCAAGGTAATATTAAGTTAATATAGGCTGCTTTTCAGTACTAAGCATAACTTTTGTAAGGTTGGAAGGTAAAGCTAGTTTTGATAATTTTTCATCATTAAATTTCACTTTAAAGGTACTTTTTAAAGAAGATATTTTCGTGTCTGCATAGGAAACTCTGTGACCTTAGATCTAAAGAACTTTTGGTCATATCCTGTTAAGACACTTCACATCCACGTAGGCAAATAGTATTTACTGACCAACAGTGGTGGTACAGATGAGTCTTCTGAATCAGGTTGTCTTTATCATGGCCTTTACTGTTGGAATCCGTTTAACATTATGCTGTGGAACTTGTGATGTGTCCACTTTGGTTGGGATGACCAGGCATAATATATACATTATTTAAATGTTAGGGTATAATAGGTTGCAAGGTAATATTAAGTAAATATAGGGTGCTGTTCAGTACTAAGCATAACTTTTGTAAGGTTGGAAGGTAAAACTAGTTTTGATTTTTCATCATTAAATTTCACTTTTAAGGTACTTTTTAAAGGAGATATTTTCATGTCTGCATAGGAAACTCTCAGACCTGAGGTCTAAAGAACTTTTGGTCATATCCTGTTAAGACACTTCACATCCATGTAGACAAATAATATTTTCTGACGAACGGTGGTGGTACAGATGAGTCTTCTGAATCAGATTGTCTTTATCATGGCCTTTTCTGTTGGAATCCAGTTAACATTATTCTGTGGAACTTGTGATGTGTCCACTTTGGTTGGGATGACCAGGCATATTATATAAATCATTTCAATGTTAGAGTTTAAATGTTGCAAGGTAAAATTGTAAATATGTTGTTTTTCCATTATTTGTTTAAATACTTCTGTAAGGTTGCGAGGTAATTACTAGTTTTGAATATGATGCTTTTCATCCTTAAATATCACTTTGAAGGTATTTTTGAAAAGGGAAAATATTATGACTTCTTATGAAATCTCAGCCTTCGTTCTAAAGAACTTTGGTCATATCCTGTTATGATATGTTATGTTCATTAGGGTAAAAGTAATTTAATGACCAGCAGTCGTGTTACAGATGAGTCTTCTGAATGACAGGTTATTCTTATCTGGGCCATCACTGTTGACATGCTTTTAACATTTTGCTGTGGAACTTGTGATGTGCTTACTTTGGTTGGGATAACCAGACATAATATATACATTATTTAAATGTTAGGGTATAATAGGTTGCAAGGTAATATTAAGTTAATATAGGCTGCTTTTCAGTACTAAGCGTCACTTTTGTAAGGTTGGAAAGTAAAACTAGTTTTTAAAAATTTTCATCATTAAATTTCACTTTAAAGGTACTTTTTAAAGAAGATAATTTCATGTCTGCATAGGAAACTCTCAGAACTTAGGTCTAAAGAACTTTTGGTCATATCCTGTTAAGACACTTCACATCCACGTAGGCAATTAGTATTTACTGGCCAACAGTGGTGGTACAGATGAGTCTTCTGAATCAGGTTGTCTTTATCATGGCCTTTACTGTTGGAATCCAGTGAACATTATGCTGTGGAATTTGTGATGTGTCCACTTTGGTTGAGATGACCAGGCATAATATATACATTATTTAAATGTTAGGGTATAATAGGTTGCAAGGGAATATTAAGTTAATATATGCTGCTTTTCAGTACTAAGCATCACTTTTGTAAGGTTGGAAGGTAAAACTAGTTTTGATAATTTTTCATTATTAAATTTCACTTTTAAGGTACTTTTTAAAGAAAATATTTTCATGTCTGCATAGGAAACTCTCAGGGTTTAGGTCTAAAGAACTTTTGGTCATATCCTGTTAAGACACTTCACATCCACGTAGGCAAATAGTATTTACTGACCAACAGTGGTGGTACAGATGAGTCTTCTGAATCAGGTTGTCTTTATCATGGCCTTTACTGTTGGAAACCAGTTAACATTATGCTGTGGAAATTGTGATGTGCCCAGTTTGGTTGGGATGACTGGGCATAATATATACATTATCAAAATGTTAGTTTTTAACAGATTGTAAGGTAAAACTTTTAATTTTTTTTTTTTTTTTTTTTTTTACATTACTTCTGAACGGTTGCAAGGTAATAACTAGTTTGGAATAGGATGGTTTTCATCATTACATATCACTTTGAAGGTATGTTTGAAAAGGGAAAATATGTTTGCTTAGGAAACTATCAGACCACAGGTCTGTTAAGACACTTCACATCCACGTAAGCAAGTAGTATTTACTAACCAACAGTGGTGGTACTGATGAGTCTTCTGAATATTTTGTGTTTATCATGGCCTTCACTATTGACATCCAGGTAACATTTTGCTGAGGAACTTGCAATGTGTCCACTTTGATTGGGATGACCAGGCATAACATATACATTATTAAAATGTTAGCGCAAAACCGGTTGCAAGGTAATATTTTAAACAGATTGTTTTTTAATGACTTAACATTTCTTTTGTAATGTTGCAATGTAATATTTGTTATGAATAGAATGATTTTCACCATGAAATATCACTTTTAAATTCCCGCGTCTGATTTCCGTTTTTTTTGTTTTTTTTTTTTTGTTTGTTTGTTTTTTGTTTTTTTAATATTATTGTCGCGGGAGCTTCTCGCATGCGAAGAACGTTAGTTAGTTACTGGTACTTTTAAAAGAACCCAATATGTTTGTACATGTAATTGTTGTAAACAGAAATGAACATCAATTTATAGTATTATAAACATGTATGTCACACAGGCGAATGGATCATTAGTGCTTGATTTTAATCTTACGTTTGTCAGTTTACCACATATACTTATGTAACAAATATTCTGTCTGTACATGTATTTAATTGAGATTGTCAGTTGAATAATAATAATAATAATAATAAAAAAAAAAAAAAAAAAAAAAAAAAAAAGATTTGCAACTGAAAAAAAAGAAAAAAAAAAAAAAAATGAAATATCACTTTTAAGGTATTTATGTAATAGTTAAATTTCATATTCGCTTAGGAAACTCTCAGACTACAGGTCTAAACAATTTTTGGTCATATCCTGTTAAGACACATTTCATCCATATTTTTGTTTTTAGTTTGTTTGGAGGCAATGGTTATTTTCATGCATGATATTTTAAAAAGAAAATATAATTTATAGTTTATGGATCCACTAGAAAATCTTATTTGAAATCTTTGGATACTATTCATCACCAAGGTTTACGTCTGGCTCTAGGGGCTTTTCGTACTTCCCCCATTGAAAGTTTATACACTGAATCAAATGAACCATCACTGTATATAAGAAGGGAAAAATTATCTCTTCAATATATTACTAAATTAGCCGCCAATCCACGAAATTCAGCTTATGATTGTGTTTTTAATCCTAAATACGAAAGATTTTACAATAATAAACCAACGGCTATTAAACCCCTTGGTCTAAGAATACAACCATTACTTGAAGAGGCCAGTATTAATATTAAAATGTCCAGCCCTTTTCCTTTCCATCAAAAGAGCCATGGACGTTAAACCCTCCAAAGATTGTTTTAGATCTTCATAAAAATAAAAAATCCAAAGTTGAATCACATATTTTTAAGAATGAATTTTTAGAAATCAAATCAAATTATAAACATTACCTGTCAATTTATACAGATGGTTCGAAACAAGATGAGAAAGTTGCTTGTTCTGTTATTGGTCCAAATTTTACTGACAGTATCAGATTACCTGATAATAGCTCCATTTTTACCGCCGAAGCAAAGGCAATTGATATTGCACTTTATCATACCAGAGATCAGTCTGAAAAACAATTCATCATTTATTCAGATTCTCTTTCTGTATTAAAATCTCTTAAAGATTTACACCATAGAAACCCATTAATATAGCAAATTCTTAAAAAATATTATTACCTTTCCGCTTCAAAAGAAATTGTATTTTGTTGGCTTCCCAGCCACGTTAATATTCGTGGAAATGAATTAGCTGATTTAGAAGCCAAATCTGCATTATCCTTAGTGATAACAAATTTCAAAATTCCTCACTCCAACTTTAAATCAAACATCCGTCAATACATCAACAACAAATGTCAGTCTGTTTGGGAAACACAAACTCAAAATAAACTAAATGAAATAAAACCAAATTTTAACAGCAAATGCACATTCTCTAATCTCAGCAGAAAAGAACAAACAAAAATCACCAGATGTAGACTTGGACACACTAGAATTACTCATTCTTATATTTTAAAAAATGAACAAACTCCATTCTGCATTCCTTGCAAAGTACTTTTTACAGTCAAACATTGTTTTATCACTTGTGCAGAATTTGATTATGTTTGCACAAAGTATTTTAATGTAAAAACTATAAAGGAACTTTTTAATGATATACCAACTAAGAAAATACTCGACTTTCTTAAAGAGATCGGACTTTTTAATAAAATATAATCAGTATTTTTAATAAATTAAAATCATTGATACTTTATCTTTTTAAAATGAACACATCAATCCTAGATATTTTTAATTTCTCATTAAATAAAATCATCATATAATATAAAAATTAGTAGACGCTATATGCCCTTTTAGGGTTGAGCGTCTATAAATAAAACATCCATCCATCCATCCATCCATCCATACAGTAAAGGGGGATCGGCCGATCCGATCAAGTTGGTCAATCGGTTCGATTCCCTTGACAGCATGGAGTTAGAGATTGACTCCTCCATGCTGTCGCAATCCCGGAAAAAATAAAGGGATTAAGCTCCTTATTTTAAAATCATCTCTCCATTCATCATTGATAAAAAATCAATTATTCAGTGGAACTGTCGAGGACTCAAAGCAAATTATAACGAAATTTTAATTTTAACAACACTACTTTCTCCGACAGTCTTTTGTCTCCAGGAAACCTTTTTAAAGGGCAAATATAAAGAAATTTAAAATATTCCTGGTTTTCAGGGTGTTGATAGAATGCTTTAAGAGAATTATTTTGTTGAAAACCCCATCAAAAAATTCCAATCCAATCAAAAGTTATGGTAATTAATTTATGATACCTACCTTTTTTCCTATTAGAGTAACCTCCCTTGGATTGTGTATTGATTAAGGCCCACAATGCAATATTCTGTGATGTCATAGTGGAACTTAAATTTTAAATTGAAATTTTAAACAGGAATATTCTGCATTTCCTTATATGCTACACAGTTTTTCTCCTTAACCATTATTGAAATTGGTCTCTGTCCACAAATAAGCCCATGAATAGAGAATTTAACTCAAAATTTAATCTGTTATTTAAATTTAAAGCTAAATTTTAAAATGTTTAAAACTTGACTAATATTAAATTTTTCGTAAGTTTTTTTTTAATAATAGTGAATTTTGGGTGTTTATCATATAAATGAATACCAAAAAAGTCAATTTTGGCTAATTATTAAGCATTGTAACTGGATTTTAAATTATTTAAATGAAATTTTTAAATTTGAAATGTAAAACTTTAAACGGGAAATAAGAGCTAAATTCCTATGTATATTAGTTTAAAGGAGCTGAATAAATTAAACAATATGAAAACTGAATTGATGCAGATTAAAGAGCAAAAAATATTGGCAATTTAAAAAAGTTTAACATTTTACTGTTCCCTTATGATGTCATAAAAAGGCTCATGAATATTAATGAGGCAGCCTGAATTCAATCCTCTTGGGTGTTAAATATCAAATTTCAAATCGCAATATTTCAGAAACCGTTTAAGATAATTTGATGCGGTTTTCGGCAGTCACCTCCTTACTGAAGTGCCCTTAAATGTTTAGTAGAATTAAAACCTTTATATTTGCCCTTTAAAAACTACAGATAATATTAATTTTAAAAATTATAGTTTATATAATCATGTCGCAACTGAAAATCAGAAAGCATCAGGAGGTGCATCTATCCTTGTAAAATCAAATGTTCCTCATAGACAGACAGATATAAATAGTAACTACAAGCTGTTGCTGTAAATGTCACTCTGTCTAAATCCATAACAATTTGTTCTCTATATCTTCCTCCACACTGTAAATTTTCTAAACACGATTTAGAAAATCTTATAAACCAGTTACCTTGTCCTTATTTATTATTAGGTGACTTTAATAGTCACAGCAAACTATGGGGTTGTCTGGATACAAATGACAAAGGAGAAATAATAGAAAATTTTATTGCAGAAAATGATTTATGTTTATTTAACGATAAACAACCAACTTATCTTCATTCTCCTACAAGAAATTATTTTGCTTTAGATTTGTCTATATGCTCTCCAAATATTTACTTAGCTTTTGATTGGTCAGTTATAGATGACCTTCATGGGAGCGATCATTTACAATTAAAATTGAAGAAATTTAATCGACAAATGAAGACCATCATTCCCGATGGAATTTGAATAAAGCAAAGAATTTTATGGAGTTATGTAATGAAAAATTAAAACCTGAAATGTTTAAAACAGCAGATGATATACAAGCTTTTACTGATGCATTAATTCATATAGCCGAAAAATGTATTCTGAAGTCCTCGACACGTTAAAAAAGAAGTAGACCTTGGTTTAATAACGATGTTAAAAATTCAATAAATAAAAGAAAATCTGCCTTACGAAAGTTCAATAGGCAGCCAACAAAAGAAAATCTAATCCATGCTAAGCAAATGCAAGCAAAAGCGAGCAAGACAATAAAAATGGCTAAAAGAACATCTTGGCAGCAATACATCTCCAAACTTAACTCTAGAACTCCAGCAAAGAAAATATGGGACATGATTCGAAAAATTACTGGCAAAAATAAAAATAAAAAGCATGTCCATATTAAATCAAATGGAAATATATGCTCAACAACTAAAGATATTCCCAATGCACTAGGAGAGAATTTTCAGAAAAACTCTTCTAGTGCAAATTACTCGGAAAATTTTCAGAACATAAAACTAGAACGAGAGAAAGAGCATTTAAATTTTATGTCACTAAATCATGAAAAATATAATGTACCATGCACAGCTTTAGAGTTATTAGATGCTCTTTGTAAATCTCACAATACAGCTGCTGGTCCTGATAACATTCATTATCAAATTCTTAAACATTTACCCGATAATGCTTTAGAAACGTTATTAAATATTTTAAATGATATCTGGATCACTGGAAAATTTCCAAAAGACTGGAGTAAAGCAACGATTATACCTATACCAAAACCAAATAAAGATCATACTGAAGCTACTGCTTTGACAAGTTGTTTATGTAAAACAATGGAAAGAATGATTAATGATAGGCTGGTTTGGTTCTTGGAATCAAACCAGCTAATAACAAAATATCAACCTGGATTCAGAAAAAATAACTGTACAAACGATCATTTGATTCATTTGGAATCATTTATTTCTGATGCCTTTGTTAAAAAAGAACGTGTCGTAGCTGTATTTTTTGACCTTGAAAAAGCTTACGATACTACTTGGAAACATGGCATCATGAAAGAATTACATAAATTAGGCCTTAAAGGCCAATTACCACTTTTTATTTAAAAGTTTTTATCAGGTCGAACATTTAATGTTCAAATAGGTAATACGTTTATTGGACATATTTAAACAAGAACAAGGTATACCACAGGGAAGCATTTTATCACCTACCTTGTTTGGCATTAAAATTAACGATATTGTTAAATGTGTGAAAGACCTTGATTGTTCTCTTTTTATTGATGATTTTGGAATATTTATTAGGTCGAAAAATATGGAAACCATTGAATTCAAACTACAATGATGTTTAAATAATATAGAAGATTGGGCAACAGAAAATGGTTTCAAATTTTCAAAAACAAAAAACTCAATGCGTTCATTTTTGTCAGATACGACAGTTACATTTAGATCCTCATCTTACCATATATGGTAGTCCCATTCCAGTCGTCAGTGAAGCAAAATTCCTGGGTCTTTTGTTCAATAACATATTATCTTTTATCCCACACATCAAAGCTTTAAAAGCTCAATGTATAAAAGCACTTGATATTCTTTAAGTTCTCTCCAGCTCCGACTGGGGAGGAGATCGTACTGTTCTTTTAAATCTTTATAATCTTTAATTCGATCTAAACTGGATTATGGATCCATAGTTTATGGATCCACTAGAAAATCTTATTTGAAATCTTTGGATACTATTCATCACCAAGGTTTACGTTTGGCTCTAGGGGCTTTTTGTACTTCCCCCATTGAAAGTTTATACACTGAATCAAATGAACCATCAAACATCCGTCAATACATCAACAACCAAATGTCAGTCTGTTTGAGAAACACAAACTCAAAATAAACTAAATGAAATAAAACCAAATTTTAACAGCAAATGCACATTCTCTAATCTCAGCAGAGAAGAACAAATAAAATTCACCAGATGTAGACTTGGACACACTAGAATTACTCATTCTTATATTTTAAAAAGTGAACAAGCTCCATTCTGCATTCCTTGCAATCAACTTTTTACAGTCAAACATTTTCTTATCACGTGCAGAATTTGATTATATTCGCATAAAGTATTTTAATGTAAAAACTATAAAGGAACTTTTTAATGATATACCAACTAAGAAAATACTCGACTTTCTTAAAGAGATCAGACTTCTTAATAAAATATAATCAGTATTTTTAATAAATTAAAATCATTGATACTTTATCTTTTTAAAATGAACACATCAATCCTAGATATTTTTAATTTCTCATTAAATAAAATCATCATGTAATATAAAAATTATTAGATGCTATATGCCCTTTTAGGGTTGAGCATCTATAAATAAAATATCCATCCGTCCATCCATCCACCCGATCAAGCTGAAACTTCATAAATAGTTACACAATGGTGTAGAGCAGCACATATTATTTCAAGGTTACAGTGCACCAAATATTTGCAGATTTATTCCCCTTTGAAAGTTTTGTAAACTTTTTGCAGCATATTGTTTAGAGGTAATAGTGTGCAAATTATATTTTATAATAGGTATATTTTTTGCAAATAACTAAAGTTTTGGTCATATGACAAGATATTGATTTTTTTTTCTTCTTTTATTAAATTTGCAAGGAAAGGTTGCCATTATTAAATCTTAATGAATACATAATTCTTTTGGGATTTTTTTTTTTTAATACTCTTCTGATTTGGCTCCCTTGAAGAACAAAAATAAAATCAGTATTCAACAAGTGAAAGGTTTACAAAAAAAATTCTTTTTTTGGTTGTTTATTTTTGTTTTGTTATTGTTCGGTCCAATATTGAAGTATAGGAAAAACAAATCAGCCAAAGAGGCTCATATGAGCTTATAGTCATGCTCCTGTGGTGTGTCCTCCGTCAGAAAGCACTTCTTCCTAGAAGCAGCAAACTTCTCCCTAATTTCCCAGAAGGGAGAAGTCACTTCTTCCTTAATTCCTGGGCCAGCTTGGTTGCTTAGGTTACAGTTCACCAAATATCAGCAGAGATATGCCCCAATGAAATTTTTAATTTTTTTCTTTTTTGTAATTCCACTTACAGTTTATATCCGGAGGACTGAATTATACGGGAGCCAGTTTTTGTGCTACATCTTTTTACTTGCCATGGGCATATAATGCCCCGCTTGGCAGAGCTCTTGTTTTGTATATATGATACTAACATGGCTTTCAAGCTCATCTTGTGGAGCGAAAAAAGTATGATAGTGGGTCACATGGGTGATACGGCTTTATTGCTTGGGCAAAAAACCCATATTGCCCCATTTGGAGCTCTCAGCAGACATGCCTGACTCCACATATGATATAAAATAGGCAAATTTGTTAGAAAAAAAAAAATGTACGATAAATAGATAGTCTGTGGTATGGCTATTTTCATATCATACCCCATATCAACCCTCGACCCATATTAGCCCTCGGGCCTTCAGCCCTCAGGCTGATGTAGTTGTCTCCAGTTGATATGGGGTGTGATGTGAAATTGCCATATAATAATCTGTATTTATTGCTTGCAATATTTTGGTTGTTAGGCTTTTTTCATCATTGAAGTTCGTTGAAAAAGGCCTAGTGGCTGAAAGGATGGAAGTAATGTTATCTTATATAAATTGTCATTACAGTAAAAATCCTAAGATTTCAAACATGAAATTGTTCAACAAAATGACATATGCAAACAGTGCATACCCAGATCAGAGTCTGTAAACAGTGCATACCAGATCAGACTGCTCCTCAGGGTTTACACAGTTTGCCTTTCCACGAACCATTTTAAGAGACCGCTACATAAAAAGCAAACTTGAGGCGAAAATAATATGGAATGAAATGTTCCAATTGGGGCATATATCATATTATTATTACTATTATTATTATTATTATTGGTGAGGAGGGACATTGATCAATGGCCATATACTTGTTGATGTCTGAGAACATTCTATAACTCCAGATTACTGTGAAATCATGAACGTTTTTTGCAGTTTCAGCTTTGCTTTTTTTATGATTTAATCTTTGCTACTCTGTGGGTAAATTCGGCTAATGACAAATTGGTAATATATTTTCTGTTATTATTATTTCCAGAAAATAAGATTTGACGCTTCATGCAAACTGTTCCTGGAGAGAGTTTGCATGAAATATCAAACCTTATTTTCTCCAAATGAGTTTTGCAGAGTTGTCGCCTCTGAAAGCTTATCCCCTTTCCGTACTATTGAATTATGATTCCAGGAAGCTAATATTAAGTTTTGACAGCATCACATTTCTAAAGCACAGCTCTTAAAAGCAATACCATATTTACCCTAAGTGTAACTCCTTACCATGCTTGTTCTTTAATTGGAAAGGGTTTCTTCCACTATCTGTTGTGTTTAAAAATTACTGCGCAAGTGGCTGACAGTGTAGACCCTGATCAGACACTGCATTCTGCAGTGTCTGATCTGGGCCTACATATGGTTTGCTCAGGCCTATTGGTCCTAGTACTTAGGGTTAAGTATCAGGACAAACATGCCTGAGCAAATGGTGTAGATCCAGATCGGTTGCCACAGAATGTGGCATCTGATCAGGGTCTACACTGTTTGCCACTCATCCAGTAGTTCTTTGAACACATCATAAGATATTAACCTATTAATGCCTAGCGTCCCATATGAGGCAAATGACCCTTATGGGTGCATTCGCCATTAAGCCTGAACTCATCAAATCTAGGGTCCCACAAAAGGGACATTTGGCAGACAGTGTAGACCCTGATTAGATGCCACAAAATGTGGCATCTGCTCAGGGTCTTCACTCTGCACATGAAATGCAGGAATTTGAATGAAACATGGTTTCAATGAAAATTAACCAGACATATGGAAGTGGACTGGTCCAAAGATGGAAGGTAGAAGGGTCCACATGGCATAAATGTGTTAAAGTGGACTTGTTCAAATTTTAAGACAAGTAAGGTAAGGAGTTCAGTGTCCCAGTATTTAGTGTTAATACAGTATATCAGTCTGAAATCACTGAGAATGTCACTTGAGTATACCCCTAAAGAGGACTTGTTAAGAAATTTGGTGATAATTCTGGGGTAGTTTTCTCCAGTTCTCCATAAGAACATAATGTTATGGATACTTATTTGAAGCAAGGCACTTCAAATGAGTACCCACAACAATTGTTTTTATGGAGAAATAAGAAAACCTATCCTAAAATTATCAGCAAATACTCTTCTTTAACAATTCTGCTTCCACCAAATGAAAATATGAAATTATTTTGCTTCCACCAAACAAAAGTATGAAATTATTTTGCTTCCACCAAACAAAATATATGAATTTATTTTGCTTCCACCAAACAAAAATTTAAAATTATTCTGCTTCCACCAAACAAAAATATGAAATTATTCTGCTTCCTCCAAACAACAAATATGAAATTATTCTGCTTCCACCAAACAAAAATATGAAATTATTCTACTTCCACCAAACAAAAATATGAAATGTCTGCTTCCACCAAACAAAAATATGAAATTATTCTGCTTCCACCAAACAAAAATATAAAATTATTCTGCTTCCACCAAACAAAAATATGAAATTATTCTGCTTCCACCAAACAAAAATATAAAATTATTCTGCTTCCACCAAACAAAAATATGAAATTATTCTGCTTCCACCAAACAGAAATATGAAATTATTCTGCTTCCACAAAACAGAAGTATGAAATTATTCTGCTTCCACCAAACAAAAATATGAAATTCAGCTTTTTCTACAGCCTCCAGATATGAAGTGCTACCATAAAAATGCAATTTTCTAGTAATTTAACTTCAGACAGAAATGTAGATGTCAATTGATTTCACTGCCTCTGAATATGAAATGTTGAAAAAATAAAGCAACAGTAAATCAATTTTGCTTTTAGACAAATTGTACAATTTGGCAGCACCATATCTGGACAAAGTCATACTTTCTGAAACCCATACTAAACAAATACAATAGTTAGATATAGGCTTTGTTTTTAGTAGTTTCAATTTATCAGTTTTTCGCTATTGACAGACATATTTTTGTTTTTAGTTTGTTTGGAGGCAATGGTTATTTTCATGCATGATATTTTAAAAAGAAAATATAATTTATCTATCTCTGTATCTGAAGTTCTCAAAATGATATTGTCATTTATGATATTGTCATTTACACTTATCATGCCATGGATAATTTCAGCAGACAACAAACTGATGATGTTGTTCTTATTTTTCCTAGAAAATAGGATCTGACATTTCATGCAAAGTGTCTCCTAAGGAGACAATTTGCATGAAGTATCATATCATGTTTTCTAGTTGAAATAAGAAAAATATTTCAAATTGTTGTCTGCTGAAATTTTTACCCAGCATGCAAAGTGTAAATCATCAGCTTCCTGATAACCATAATTCAGTTTAACCCCCAAAAAGCCAAGCAAAATTTGAAACAGATGACATACATTTTTTTTTTTTTTTTTTTCGAGAAAATAAGTATTGACATTTCATGTGAATCATCTACTTGGCAGATGATTCACAGAAAGTATCAAGACTTATTTTCTTTGAAAAAAAAAAAAAAAATAAAAATGTTGTGATGCAGTTTTGATTGGCTCTTAAAGGATTAAAATTGGCAAAGCATCATTTATCTGTTTTTGTTGTTGTTTTTTCGTTGTTGTGTTTTTGTTGTTGTTTTTTTTTCAGAGAAATTAAGTCATGACATTTGATGTGAATCCTCTATCTAACAGACAATTCATATGAAATACTGAATTTTATTTGCTTTGAACAATAAAAATCTTCAGAATGTTGTCTGCTGCAGTTATCACTCATGCTTTAACCCTTAAACTGCCTGCAGTGACGACAATTGTCATCTGCTTTGTCATCTGCTTGTGATTTAAGAAGTCATTTTTGCAAACAATGTGAACCCAGATCAGACTGCTCTTCTAGGAACAGTCTGATCAGGGCCCACACAATATTCCTGTATTCTCATCAAACCTTAACAAGTCCATGCTCTCTAAACAGGGGTTTGCAGCAGATGGAAACTAAGACATATTATGACTTGTCATATTTCTTGCTTTAGAGGCTCCATATTCCTCAAAAATGGACATTTTATTTTCAAAAAAAAGGTTTAATATATTGATATATGGTATATTATATGGTACAAATACTATCATAAAATGTGGCATCGTACAGCCTGTAAAATTTCAGTTAATCTCTTGCTCTTGAAATGAAATGGCTTTTTATTGTATCTCTCAAATAATGTTGCCATCATTAATTCAGAGATGGATAAAAAATCGTATCATTTTTAATCTAGTTCAAAAACGAGAGACTAAGTGAAATTTTACAAGCTGTCAGATACCACATTTTATGATCATATATATCAATTTATTAAACCTTTCTTGGTTAAGAATGTCTATTTTTGGAGGAACATGAAGCCTTAACCTACAACAGAGGACAATTATTGTTACTTTCCTTATACTTTCCTAGAAAATATGACTTGCAGCTCATTTAAATCATTTCTAAAGGAAAAATAAGGTTTGACATTTCATCAAAATTGTCTCCAGAGGAGACAGTTTGAATGAAATGTCAAACCTTTATTTCCTGTGAAAAATAAGAAAAAATATCTGTAGTTTGTTGTCTGCTGATTTAGCCAATAAAGTAAAGATTAATCAGGAAAGCAAAGAATACATTGAGATGATCTGATTTTAAGAACATGAAAAAATATTTTCTTGAGCAAACAAGAAAATTATTTATCATTTCGACAGAATGGAAAGTTCATCTCCTTGAAAACATAATGATTTCACAGTATCTCCTTTGTAGAGGTGGAAAGGGAATGGTCTGAGATCAGTGTCCAGTGAAGTCTGAGCACCTTCTACCACTCCAGCTCATCATTTGTCATTCATAGAAGTCCAGTAAAGTGTTTAGTCGTTCTTCTTATTTTTTGCTTCTTTGTAAGTGTGTAGATTATTCTGTCTACATGTCACCAACCAGTGACTTACAACAGCTACCAAATTTGCTCTAAATACACACAGCTTAACACTTTGCATGCAGGGTAAAAGTTTCCACAGACATTTTGAAATATTTTTCTTACTTTTCCTAGAAAATAGGGATTGATTCTTCATACAAACTGTCTTCTAAGGAGGCAATTAATTTGCATGAAGTGCCGGATCCTATTTTCAAGGAAAAATAAGAAAAATATCATCAGTTTGTCATCTGCTGGATTTGCCCATAGCCTAGTAATTGTTAACTCTTTACCATACTTATCTTAAAGTTTGACTACCAGGGCCCAGTTGTTCAAAGCGTCATTAGCTTAACGAGCTTGTTAAGGGTCATTTCGTTAACTATTTTAGCAGATTCAATTCACAATATTCTGATATTTTTGCTGAAAAAATGTGAGTAGCTTTTGCAAAAGCTACTCACATTTTTTCAGCAAAAAATTTCAGCATATTTGCATATCACTCGACGTAAATTTTAACAAATTGTTAATTAGCGATGTCGTTAGCTTTGAACAACTGGGCCCAGGTGATCTCACTGAAATTTGTGATTGATTGGCAAATAGTGTAGACCCTGATCAAACTGCTCCTGAGGAAGCAGTTTGATTGAAGTCCTCACTGTTTGCTCAAGCCTGTCTTTCTACATATTCGACCTAATTACCACACATACTCCTATAAGCGCACAGTCAAGCAATTCCGTAGTCTTCAGATTACAGCCAGTGTAGTTTTTGTCTACTTCTTTATAAAGGCATATGTTGTGGGTGCCCATTTGAATTGCATCAACTTATCGATGCAATTCAAATGAGTACCCACAACATATGCATTTAAAAAGAAAATCAGAAAAAAAAAGAAAACACAATAACATTACATAAGCATCATTCACTGATCTTTGTTTAAGTGTACCCTTAGTATAGGTGGATACATATTGTACCACAAGTTTCCCAGTAATTTTGAAAAACCTAAGCACATGGTGCAGTAATAAGGTCTATTATAGTATTTAGAGTAAATAGGGTACTCATTCAAAATACTCATTTCTACTGGCCTTCCTTATGAACTGCACTTCCTTATGAAATGTCAAGCCTTATTTTCCCTAAAAAATACAAAAAAAAAAAAAAAAAAAAATGTCTGCTGTAGTTTTTATTAGCACTATAACCCATTTATGCCTTGTTTCCTATAAAAGGGACATAAGCAAACAGGCTGGCCTCGGTGGCTCAGTTAGATGCGCTGTCCGACTGGCGACTAGGAGGTCGTGGGCTCTGTCCCCGTCGAGATCAGCAACATTCTTTCATGGAGATTGATCATGAAATATTTTCTACGGTCATTCTCTCCCTTTCACTGATTCAAGAAGGGCAGTTGTCAGTTGCTGGCGAAAGAATGTGCACAATACTAGTAAACCGCTTAGAGGACTAAGCCTGCCCAGTAAACCTGTGGCTAGGTAAACTGACCGCGCGACATAACCCCATTGGGTTAACTAGGCTGTAAAACCTCAACACAAACAAACATAAAGAAACAGTGCAGACCCACAATGGGACATCTGATCAGGGTCCACACTGTTTGCATTTAATACAGGAATTTCTATAAAACATGGTAATAATAAAACCAACCAGACACCCCTTCTATTTGAAAAGGACTTGTCCAAAGTGTTGAGGTAGAAGAGTTCATTTGGCATAAATGGATTAGGGTTTTTTTTGTTTTTTTTTCTGTTGGTCATCTGTAACTTAAAAGGCTGGAGACCAAGCATCAGGTCTGGGCGAGATGTCAAAGTCATGAATTATGACTAAGCATAGTTTCAAGCTATGGAATCAAGTAAAAGTTGAATATATGAAAACCTGTGATGAGTACTCATTAGAATTGCTTAGTGAGGCAGTTCTAGTGAGTACACACGTTTCTGCAATGACATAAGTCATGAGGTGGTTTTCTGTTTGGAGTTGTCAGACTTTATCAGACTAGGTATTATGCCCCTGTCCATTGAGGCCTGCGAAGTAGATGGGCTGCCTTGTGCCTCTGTGACAGAGCTACTAGTAACTAAATGCAGGACTTGAGTTCATTATTAACCCAGGTTGGGTAAAAGTCCCACAGATTCAGAGGTGATATCTTGACATGACAACATGACTGAAATACTGTTGACTGGGATGTTAAAACTTGAATAACTATCATGCCCCAACTCATTTTAATGCAGGAGTTTGTCTTTTGACCAGGTTGGTAAAAGTCCCACAGATTCAGAGGCAATATCTTGACATGACGAAATGACTGAAGTACTGTTGACTGGATTAGGTATGACTTTAGATAGGTTAGATTATATTTGACTGATACTTTGTTAGACAGGAATAGATAGTAGTAGTAGATCTGACTATGAAGCTGGTCCACATCAAGCAAACAAAAACATGCCTATATAATTTTGACCCCCCTTAAACCCCATTTTTATATAGTAAAACTGGGGTTTATGGGGGTATACATTATTATTCTTATTTCTGTTAAACACATAGATTGTGAGTACTCATTAGAATCGCCTTGCTGAGGTGGTTCTAAGGAGTACCCACATTCTCTGTTTTGAGCAGAAATATGAACAATACCAGTTTCTTATTTGGAGGTGAAATTTTCTATACATTTAATTAGGCGTGTTTTCGTAATGAAGCATGCACAGAATGCAAAGATTCAGATACATCTTGAGCATGCACACAGTCTCATTAGGGCCTTTGATCTCCATTGATTCACTATAGTATCCAATGACTCTGGCAGTGTACAGTGAAGACCCTGATCAGACTGCACATTTGCGCCAAAGGCACATGCAGTTTTGCTTGACAAGGCTCAGTTCAGTATGTATGATTGTGATAATTCATTGAGTTTTCTGATTGATTGCTTTGAAAGTGACTGCATATAAGGATGAGTGTTCCTGTGTGCCTTACGCTAAGGGTTTCATCTCAGTACAGCAATGTACTGTTCACGACACTTTCTACACGTTTGCGATTCACGCTTGCGGATTTACGTTTGCGATTTTAATTCAAAATTCAAGTTTGCAATTCATGCTTGCGATTTATGTAATTCATGTGCTTCATTACTTAGCATGCTGGGTAAAAATTTTAGCAGATTTCATTTTGAAATATTTTTTTCTTATTTTCATAGAAAATAGAATCTGACACTTCATGCAAGGAGACAATTTGGAGAGTAAGATCCTATTAACTATGAAAAACAAGAAAAAACAGGAGTTTGACATCTGCTGAATTTGCCAATTGCATGTTAAGTGTTAATCATACTTTTTCTTTTTGTAACTCATGTATGCATTTTGTAACTCATGTATGTATTTTGCAACTCATGTATGTATTTTGCAACTCATGTATGTATTTTGTAACTCATGTATGTATTTTGCTTTTTCTATTGTTGGATTTTGTATGTTTGTATTTTGTTTACCACTCTATGAGCAAACTCAACAGATGATAAATTGATGATATTTTTCATAATTTTTCAAGAAAATAGACATAGATTGATATTTCATGCAGATTATCTCCTGAGGAGGTGAAGTTCCTATTTTCTAGGGAAAACAAGAAAAAATATGAGTTTGACATCTGCTGAATTTGCCCATTGCATGGTAAATGTTAATCAGGTTTTTCTGTTTGTAACTTATGTATGTATTTTCTATCTTGAGTTGTATTTTATATGTTTGTATTTTGTATACCACTCTATGTGCAAATTTAGCAGATGATGTTTTTTGTTGTTTTTTTTTCTTCTTATTTTTTCAAAAAAATGGGCATTGACATTTTATGCAGATTGTCTCCTAGGGAGATCATTTGCATCAAATGACAATACCTGTTTTCTGGGGAAACACGAAAAGTATTTCAAAATCTGCTGAATTCTTTTCCCAAGGTGCTGAGTGTTATTTTTTTTTTGTTGTATGTAATTTTTTTGCTTTAAAGCTCCATTTTCCTCAAAAATAGACATTTCTTATCCAAGAAAGGTTTAATAAATTGTTATATGGTAATGAAACGATCATAAAATGTGGCATCTGACAGCCTGTAAAATTTCAATTAGTCTCTTGTTTTTGAGCTGAATCAAAAATGATTTTTCATCATATCTCAGAATTAATGTTGGCAGTATTAATTCAGAAATATTATAAAAAGTAATTTCATTTTTTTTATCCAGTTCAAGAATGAAAGATTAGCTGTAATTTTACAGGCTGTCAAATGCCATATTTTATGATTGTGTAACTTACTAAATCTTTCTTGGATAATAAAATGTCTGTTTTTGAGGAATAT
Organism: Anodontia alba; assembly: GCA_964016985.1. Taxonomy (NCBI): domain Eukaryota; kingdom Metazoa; phylum Mollusca; class Bivalvia; order Lucinida; family Lucinidae; genus Anodontia; species Anodontia alba. The sequence continues at coordinate 44,342,672 of OZ024826.1, forward strand.
GGAGCCTTTAATCATGCTATGTCTCTGTTCGTAATTAATGTTTGAATTCTTTTTGTAATTTGTTCATCTGAATTATGTTTATTTATTTTCATATGTGTTTATAATTTATATGTCTTAATTATGCTTATTTTCCAGCATTTGTTATTTATATGCCTTAATTATGCTTCTTTTCCAGCATTTGTTATTTATATGCCTTAATTATGCTTCTTTTCCAGCATTTGTTATTTATATGCCTTAATTATGCTTCTTTTCCAACAACTTACCTTACAGCTAGCATTGGTTTTTTCAACTCTACCATTCATGACGAGGGTCTGGAGACTTAATGCCCGCAAGGATTGTTTGGGTATGTATCATAGGGGTTATAGCCGGTGGCCACTATGATCAGGGAAGAGATTTGAATGCAAAGCTACATGATCACTACTTTATATTTAATGGCTTTGCAAGCAAAGACAGTTTGCCTTTGATCTGTCTGCTTCACATCAAAACTGATGATGATGATGATGATGATGATAATAATCATATATTGGTGATGATGATGACAAAAAAAAATTCAATAGAACATTTCTGTATGATGGCACTGTTAATGATGATGATCATATATTGGTGATGATGATGACAAAAAAAAATGTCACAGCCACATAGAATATTTCTCTGTGATGACACTATTAATGATGATGATGATGATGATGATGATGATGTTTATAGCTGGACAGTAGGGTTGATGATACATGTACTTTTCAAATTATATCGTAGTGCTTATAACCAGTGGCCACTATGATCTTTGAAGATAGTCTGAAAGCAAAGTTTATTACAATTACTTTTATATTCAGCAGCTTTGCCTTTGTCTCTGATCTGCTTGACTGCACATCAGCATTGATGTTGATGAGGATGACTGCCATTATGATTGTGATTTGTTGATGATGGTAATTCTACTGCAACTGCTGCAACTGCTGCTGAGTTTAATTGTCTTAAGTCCTTTGCTAGGATTATGATAATGATTGCTGTACTAACCTAAGATAGATGAAAATAATGAGTTTGGTAATAAAATGTTAAATTTTTGACAAAACTGTTGATGGTAATAAAATGTTAAATTTTTGACAAAAACTGTTGATGAATCATATACTTGTTGATTGTGTTGACTAAAGGTAGACGTTCTAAATATTGTATGTTTTAATGATGATGAGTGTTGAATTATAGTTTACTACACCTGATTACTTTTGTAATGTTGGTACAGATGATGATGTAGATTATGATGAGGATGGGAATAATGATGTTGGTGATGATTTAAATGCTTTAATTATGCTTCTTTGCCATCTGTTAGTACTTCATATGCCATAAGAATTTACTATCTTTTACACATTTCTTTCAGCGATCATTGGCTTTCTCAATTCTACAGTCTTGATGTGGCTCTGCCAATCCAATGGTGAGATTGCTTATTTACATATGATTTTAGTATATACATATAACAATAACCTTGTTTAGTGACCTGTGACTCCAGGTTTGGTTTCTTAATTAATAGAATACAGCTCAGAACCAGAAGCCTCGGGTAAACGAGACAAGGTTATAGTTTTTCCTAAAGTGTTACATGTATATTGTACTTGACTTTGATAGTAATAGAACTGTAAGAAATGATGATGATGATGATGATGGTGATGATAATGTAGTAGTGGTGATAATGGCATTGATAAATATTTAAGTCATCAGTTTATTTGATATAATTGTAATGTTATTGAGACTGATGATGATTAATGTGCTAATGAGAAGGATGGTATCTTTGTCATGCTTCTTTTCTCTCTATTTTATATGCCTTAATTTTGCTTCTTTTGTCAGAGCATACCTTTCTGCTTGAATTTCCTTTCTCAATCTATCACTCATGACAAGGGTCTGGAGATTTAATGCCCATAAGGATTATTTAGTGTGTATCGTAGTGCTTATAACCAGTGGCCACTATGATCTGTGAAGAGATTCTGAAAGCAAAGTTTATTACTATTACTTTTATATTTAGCAGTTTTGCCTTTGTCTCTGATCTGCTTGACTGCACATCAACACTGATGTTGATGAGGATGACTGCCACTAATATATGATTGTGATTTGTTGATGATGGTAATTCTACTGCGGCTGCTGCTGAGTTTAATTGTCTTAAGTTCTTTGCTAGGATTATGATGATGATTGCTGTGCTAACCTAACATAGATGACAATAATGAAATTGGTAATAAATGTTAAATTTTTGACAAAACTGTTGATGAATCAATACTTTTTGATTGTTTTGACTAAAGGTAGACATTCTAAATATTGTATGCTTAATGATGATGATGTGTTGAATTATGGTTTACTACACCTGATTACTTTCATAATGTTGGTGCAGATGATGATGTAGATTATGATGAGGATGGGAACGATGATGTTGATGCCATCTGTTAGTACTTCATATGCCATAAGAATTTACTATCTTTTACACATTTCTTTCAGCGATCATTGGCTTTTCAACTCTACAGTCTTGATGTGGCTCTGCCAGTCTAATAGTGAGATTGCTTATTTACATATGATTTTAGTATAATTTAACAATTATCTTGTTTAGTGACCTTTGACTTCTGGTTTCAGTTTCTTATTTAACATAATACAGCTGGGAACCAGAAGCCTTGTGTCAGCAGACAAGGTTATATTTTCCTAAGGTGTAACATGTACTTGACTTTGGTAGAAATAGTACTGTAAGAGATGATGATGATGATGATGATGTACTTGTGCTTATAATGGTATTGATGTTTTAGGCATCAGTTTATTTGATATAATTGCATTTGTAATGTTACTGAGATTGATGATGATATATATGTTAATGATGAGAATGGTATCTTTGTTATGCTTCTTTTCTCTCTGTATGTACCTGAATTTTGCTTCTTCTTCTTTGTTTTCTCAACTCTACCAATCATGATGAGGGTCCGGAGATTTCATGCCTGCAAGGATTGTTTGGTGTGTATCATAGGGGTTATAGTGGGTGGCCACCATGATCAGGGAAGAGATTCTGAATGCAAAGCTTTTTGTTACTACTTTTATATTCAACAGTTTTGCCTATGTTTCTGATCTGCCTGACTGCACATCAACACTGATGTTGACTGCCATTATGATTGCGATTTGTTGGTAATTCTACTGCGGCTGTTGCTGAGTTTGTTTTGTTTTATTAGTTCTACATTCAGCAGTTGTGCCTATGATCTGCTTGACTGCACATCAGAACTGATGTTGATAATGATAACTGCGATTATGATAGCAATTTGGTGATGATGGTAATTCTACTGCGGCTGTTGCTGAGTTTGTTAGGAGTCTTCAGTCCTTTGCTAGGATTATGAAGATGATTGCGGTGCTAACCTAATATAGATGTCAATAATGAGATTGGTAATATTAATGGTTTGACAAAACTGTTGATGAATCATATACTTGTTGATTATGTTGACTTAAGGTAGATATTCTAAATATTTTATGTTAAATGATGATGATGATGATGTGTTAAATTAAGGTTTACTACACCTGATTACTTTTATAATGTTGGTGCAGATGATGATGTAAATTATGATGAGGATAGGATAGATGATGATGATGATGATGATGATGATGATGATTTAAAGGCTTTAATTATGCTTCTTTGCCATCTGTTAGTACTTATATGCCATAAGAATTTACTATCTCCACACAAATATTTCAGCAATCAATGGCTTTCTCAACTCTACAGTCTTGATGTGGCTCTGCTAATCTTATGGTGAGATTGCTTATTTATATATGATTTTACTATATACATATAACAATAACCTTGTTTTGTGACCTGTGACAATGGTTACAGTTGCTGAGTTTGTTAAGTGTCTTCAGTCCTTTGCTAGGGTTATGATGATGATTGCAGTGCTAACCTAATGCAGATGACAATAAAGATTTTGGTATTGGTATTGGTTTGACCTTTCTGCTAGCATTTGCTTTCTCAAATCTACCGTTCATGATGAGGATCTTGAGAGTTAATGTGTGCAAAGATTATTTGGTGTCTAATGTAGAGGTTATAGCTGGTGGCCATTATGAAGAGATTCTGAATGCAAGGCTTATTACTATTACTTTTATATTCAGCAGTTTTGCCTGTGTATTTGATCTGCCTGACTGCACATCAACACTGATGTCGGCAATGATGACTGTCATTATGGTTGTGATTTGTTGATGATGGTGATGCTACTGCAGCTGCTGTTGAGTTTATTAAGTGTCTTCAGTACTTTGCTAGGATAATGATGCAGTACTAACCAAATGAAGACAACGATCAATAAGATTAGTTATGTTTATGGTTTGACAATACTGTTGATCAATTGTATATTTATTGGTCATGTATAATTAAGGTAGACATTTTCTTGTTATTGCAAAAGATGAGATGCTGCTGCTGATGATGATTATGAAGATGATCTTGTGGTGAATTATGGAATTACTACACCTGATTACTTTCATAATGTTGGTGCAGATGATAATGATGATGGGGTATTGATAATGATTTAAATGCTTTAATTATGCTTCTTTGCCATCAGTTGGTACTTTATTCGCCATAAGTATTTACTACCTTTACAATGTTTCTTTCAGCTATCATTGGCTTACTCAACTCCACAGTTTATGATAAAGACGCTGCCAACCTTATGGTGAGATTGCTTATATTAATGATTTAATAATTATAAACACCCTTTGCTGGTATCCTGGTTCGGTTTCTTATTTGACAAAATACAGCTGGGATCCAGAGGACTCAGGACATGGGACATGGCATATACTTTCCTACTGTAAGAAATGATCATGATGATGATGATGATGATGATTATGATGATGTAGTTATGGTTATAATAGTACATGTATTAATGTTTAAAGCATCAGTTTATTTGCTATAATTGCAATTGTAGTGTTACTGAGACTGATGATGATGATGATGATGATGATTATCACCTCAGTATTGATGATGATGATAATTATGATGATTATGATTAGAATGATTATCACTTTATTATCCTTGATGATAGTGTTGATGGCGTTGCTGATCAGGTATTGAATATGAAAACATGTTTTGTAATGTTCATGATTTAACAGTTGTGACAATGCAACCAGTTTGTACTTATACACTATTGATTATGATAATTATTGCATTGTTATTGCTGATGGTGATGTTGATGGTAATGATGCTACAGAAAGTGATGATAGTTATGATTATTACATCAATACACATTGTGATGATGATGATGATGCTGATTTTGCTGAAATATTGACTGTGGAGTATGATAATTCTGTAAAAATGAATTCCAGTGATAAATGTTTAAACAACAGTGTTTTGATATTATGATATTTGTTGAGTATTAATTGATGTTTCTTAATAATTCTGCAGTTAATAAAAGATGTCAGTACCTTTTAGATAATGATCATGATGCTGATGCTGATGATGATTATGATGTAGATCTCCGTCGTGACCTTGTTGCCATAACTGTTGACATCTGAAAATATAACTATTATTGGTAAGATGAACTTGATTTTTATATTATATGTTTAACAATATTGTTGATGGAACTTGTACTGTACTGACTGGTAACAAGAATGAAGATATTTTTGTTGAACTGTTGAACTCTATGGTAACTCTTTTCTAGTTACAATGCATGCAGTAGATCATTATATCACTGTAAATGGCCCAATACAACTGGCTTCATTTGGTAGAATGTCTATCTTAATGTTAAGAGGTTGTGAGTATGAACCTAAACTGGGTCATACAGAGGATTTTTCTGAAATTAGTTATACATTTAGTTTGGTACTCGGCATTAAGAAGAAGTGCTAGGGTTAGTCGCGCCACTGTCTGTATATTATGACTGCTGGTAGTATCATTTATCATTACATTGTCTGCATTATGATACAGCAGTTGGGGAGCTCTGTAAAAGGGCATCAGTGCCCACCTTTAAATTCAGACACTATCACAATATGACTGAAAGATTGTTAACAGTGATGTTTATAATCTCAAACAAAAAACTTGATGAACAGGAGTGTACTCTGTGTACAATTGAAACTCAGTGGCTCAAACAGCTTAGGACCATGAATATTTGTTCAAGATGCGATTTATTCATGCCACTGAGGGTTAATCATAATTCCAGGTCTGGAAGCAAATGACGATAGTTTAGGGAAATCTTTTCCATCTACTCAATGATGGTATGTTGAGTATACTCTATTAGAATTGTCTCACACAACATATAATACCATGATGAAGCAAAAACATTTCCCAAATTGTTTGTTTTCTCAAGCAATCAGAAGAATTTAGTGGGGACTTAAAAAGGAGTTTGAATTAGCCATGGTGAATGAGCCATCAGAGTTCGAGCTACTGAAGTTTGACTGCAATATGCTTTTGTTTCTCAATGTCTAGGGGACACAACACCTACAGAAAAGAGTTTTCCTCACTGGATATGAATTGCTTCTTAAATGGGGTTGAGACTACTGTTAAAAGAAAGCAGCCAGCCTGGGTGGCTCAGTTGGCTGCGCATCCTGCTGGTGATCAGGAGGTTGTGCTGACTGGGCCGTAAAACCTCAACACAAACAAGCAAAAGAAAGCATTTGGTTTTTGAGGGAGCAAATGTTTTCATTCGAGAGAAGAACCCATTAAGGCATAGGTCTAGATAAGAGTTGGTATCGGGTAAATCCACAAAAACATATGCTGTGGGTATCATTAGAAGCGCCTCTCTGAGGTGCTTCTAATGAGTACCCACAGCATGTGTTTTCGTAGAGAAATAAGAAAATATCAATACGTTTGGCTAAGTTTCTAATAAAGAGCTATTGTTTTACCGGAACAGTGGCTCAGTGGTAGAGCGTCCGCTTTGTGACCGGGAGGTTGCGGGTTCGATCCCCAGCCGGGTCATACCAAAGACTTTAAAAATGGTACTAGCTGCTCTTTCGCTTGGCGCTCAGCATTAAGAAAGTAGAGCTAGAACTGGTCAGCTCAGTGTCAGTATAATGTGACTGGGTGGAATATCATGTCAAAGTGTCTGGGGCGTGATATTTCAGTGAGGCAGCACTCTAAAAGTGAGCATTGAGCTCCCTGCCACATCCAGACACCGTCGCGATATGACTGAAAAAGGTTGAAAGCGACGTTAAGCCCAAATCAAACAAACAAACAAAAGAGCTATTGAAAAGGGAAACAAATACTTTTTGATCAGAATGATCTCCATACATCTTAATGCTTAGCATGCTGGGTAAAAGTTCAGCAGACAACAATATGGAATGGAGGCTTCTAGGCTAATGCAACTTCACACACACATACTCTGGCAACATTTATGGAGATTGATCAAATTTTATGTGGTCATTGTTCCCCTGCTGATTCATGAATGGTAGTTGTCAGTTCCTGCCCAAAGAAAGTGCACATGTACTGGTTAGTCACTTAGAGGATTAAGCCTGCCCAGGAAAAAGTGGGGTCAGGTACACTGACCATGCTCGACATGACCCTGAAGGATTGACTAGGCCATAAAAGCTCAATACAAACAAGCAAACTGGCATCACTATTACTGACCTTGACCTACTTTTTACACTTGGCTGAACAGTGTTTTATCTGTGCTTTTGACTCCAATTTTAAGTCTGTGCTTTTAGCTCCATTTCTCAAACACCAGTGTATCTAGGCTAATAAAACTTCATACACACATCCACTATGATACACCATGCTGGCTGCCAATATCAAATTGAATTGGTCTTCTTGAGAATGGCCACTTGATGGCTGAAATGTCATGTTCCTTTGCAAATAAAGAGATTTTAAAAAACAGTTAAAGAGCCATGCAGAATTGTAGCAAATGACATTCTTAAATATTTTTAGCTCGTCTGTTCAAAAGTACTGGTAGAGCTATAGCAGTCTGCATGGCATCAGTGTAGGTTAAGATGTTGGTTAAATTTTTTAAAAGGCTATAACTCCTGAACCTCTTGATTAAAGTAGTTTATACTTGTCCTGATGTTAGATACTGGCTTGAAGTGATATGCTGTACCAGCTAAACCCACTTAAGTGACCTTGAGGGCAATGTCACAGCATTAGAAAAAATTGTGCTACAGTTTTTGGTTAAAGTTTTGTAGAGGCAAAGTGTGATTCAGGCAAGCTACGGCAGCTAAAAGGGATTGATCATGAAATCTTTTCTGCCGTCATTTTTTTTCTTCTGCTGATTCAAGAACAGCAGTTGTCAGTTTCTGGCAAAAGAATATGCACAAATACTGGTTAGCCGCTTCAAAGACTAAGCTTGCCCAAGAAAAGTGTGGTTTAGTAAACTGACCAACTCAACATGACCTTTATAGCGTTCAATGGGTTGTTATACTCAAAACCAACCAACCTAATTCTAAGGATTGATATGATATATAAAGTCTGCCAGGATAGGGTTCAGCGCATTGTGGACTGAATGAACTCCCCCATACTATACATTGGAAGATTCAATTGCCACTGGGTCCAGCAATAGTTCCTTCATGGAGATTGATCATGAAATATTTTCTACAGTCATTATCTCCCTTTCTATGATTTCAGAAGGGCAGTTGTTAGCATCTGCATGAAAGAATGTGCAGAAGTACTGGTTAACCAGTTGGAGGACTAAGCGTGCCCAGGATAAGTTTGGTTAGGTAAACTGACCAGCTCCACATGACCCAACTAGTTTTGAGAGGGCTGTTAAACTCCAAACCAACCAAACAATTGACATTTTACAAAAACAGGGGCTCATTTGGTCAGTGCAATCAGTAGAGCATTCTAGAGTTGTGCCTATTAATCAAAATTATCGAAAACTAATTGGACAAGCCCACTGTTGGCCACTATCAATTTTTTTTTTTTTTTTTCACTATCGAGTTTTTGAAATTTTATTTCTTAAATTGTGGGCAAAAGATCACATAATGAGACCTACAAATTAAGAGTATTATGAAAGACATATCGACTAAAACATGGCTACAATATCTACTTTGTCTTGAAACAATTACCCTCGTTATGCTATTATATGAAGTTGCATTTTAAGTAATAAAAAAACATAAAGCGCATATATGCTGTAATAATTTATTATTTGATGCTAGTTATGGGATATCCAATAGTGTAATTGATATTCAATCGGTTTTACTGTTGCGATAAATGATTATGATTTTCCTCTCCAATTCCCAACACTAAAGCATTCACTTTATGACTAGGAGGATGTTGGTTCTATTTCTCGTCAAGTCATACCAAAGACTTTAAAAAATGGTACAAGCTGCTCTTCCATTTTGGGCTTAGCATTAAGAAAGCAGAGCTAGAACTGGCTGAAGCAAAAGAAAACCAGCAGAAGGCCCAACCAGGGCCAGAGCATCAGGCAACAACCGACTTACTTAAAAGTCTTTTGGCTGGAGCCGTCATAGAGTCTGAAGCCTGACCCACCGGCATGCAACCAAAGAGGAAAGCAAATTATTAACCATGATTGGGTTAACTACCATGCATGCAGTCTGTTGTATTACACACATTTGTAAAACTGAAGAAAACAGTTGACATTTTACGCAGATTGCCTCCTAACAATGAGATAACATTTCAAGTCCTAATTTCTGTTTAAAATGAATAAAAAAAAAAAAAAAAAAAATCAAAATGTCAGTCTGGTGAAAGTTTTACCTAGCATGCAAAACTTTAACATCTGACTTAATCTTTTCCACTCTGTTGGCAGATTCAGCAGATGACAAACTGGTGATTGCTTACTTTTTTTTCCCCAGAAAACAGGATCAGAAATTTCAGCTTTTGCAGGAAGATTCAACCCTTTATGTTTGGGAAAAATCAATATGTTATCTGTTAACTCTTGTCCTGCTTAATAAATTAAGATGCCATGCCCACTTCTAATTTCCAGCCAATCAGATTACTTGATCCAGATTGTTGCTATAAAGTCACATACTTAATGGCAAACAGTGCAGATCCAGATCAGTTGGCTTCTTCAGAAGCCAACTGATCTTGATCTACACTGTTTGCAAAGGCAGAGTATATCCGGGCATAGCAGGACAAGGGTTAAAATTTTACCCAGCCATGTAAAGTGTAAACATAGCTTCAGATAAGGCACTTTTTTAACCCTAAAGTACTGATATTTTTATTATTTCTTCACAAAAACATCATTACAAAAACACCCTATTCAAATATATTGAAATTTTCGCCAACGAAAACTGAAAGTTTTTGGATAAGAATTTTGATATTTTTCATATTTCTGATCAAAACATAGATTGTGGGTACTCATTAGAGCTGTCCCATTGAGGCAGTTCTAATGAGTACCCACAATCTATGTGTTAGAGCAGAAATAAGAAAAATAATGTATACCCCTGCAGTCCCCAGTTTACAATGTAAAAGTGGGGTTTAAGGGGGTCAAAATTATATAGATATGTTTTTGTAATGATGTGTTATGGGTACTCAATAGAAACCCCTCACTGAGGCACTTCTAATGAGTACCCACAACATATGTTGTCATGAAGAAATAAGAAAAATTTTATGTGGATATGCCATCCTTTCTAAACCTATATATAAAAATAAAGATGCTTTGAACAGCTGGTCCGTATTGCAGAAGTAATTTTCCAAGCAGGTACACAACATTGAAACAGTATTGATTGAACGTTGATTCTAAGTCTGCCATTAAATAATTTTCAACTTTGTGTGCCTGCTGGGTTAGTTTTTAGTTTTTGACTACTGTATTATTTCAGGTCCAATTCTACTACTTTCTACATTGTTTTGGATGGAGTTCAAGGATATCAACCTCTTCACATAAATCCGGTTCAGATTTGATACAAGATGAAAGTCGTTTATGGATGTTAATGCTTAGCACTCGGGGTAAAAAATTCCAGCAGACAGCATTTTAAAATCTTTTACTTTTTTCCAAAGAGATAGGATTTGACAGTTTATGCAAATGGTCTCCAATAGAAATTGGTTGAAATGTCAAATTCTGTTTTCTTGGAAAAAATAATAGAAATCTCATCAATTTGTCGTCTGCTGAATTAGCCCAGAGAGTGGTGAAAGTTAAATTGTATACTGTGACTTGTCTCTTGATGTAAAAACTTTAAGTGATAATATCACAAAAACATGCATATATAATGTGTACCCCCTTATACCCCACTTTTATCTAGTAAAACTGGAGTTTACAGGGTATACATTATTTTTCTCATTTCTGCTCAAAAACATAGATTGTGGGCGCTTGTAAGAACTGCCTCAACAAGGCAGTTCTAACAAGTACCCACAATCTATGTTTTGAGCTGAAATGTGAAAACTAACGTAATTTTTATTAGAAAATTTTCATTTTTTGGGGGGTAAAACTTTAAGTATATTAGAAAAGTCAAGTTTTCGTAATGCAGATAAGGAGTGTACCATAAGAACCTTAAGTTTTTGAACAGTCAGACCAGAACAAACAGAAAAGACCCAGATCAGACTCCATAGTGCTGTGTCTGATTGGGGTCGTCACTATTTGCCACTCAACTACCAGTTTTTAGACACATCAATAGCAGTTGGTAGTGTAAACATGTTGGGGAAAATTTTCAGCAGATGATATTTTGAAATATTTGTCTTGTTTGTTTTTTTGCTTGTTTTTTTTTTTTTTGTTTGTTTGTTTTTTGTCTTTTTTCTTTTCAAAAGAATAAGGTTTGCGATTTCATGCAGATTTGCTTTGGATATCCAACTCTATAGTTTCTGAGAAAAATAAGAAAAAATATCAATCTTTTGTCTGCTGAATTTACATGTATATCTTATGGTATTTAACACTTAACATGCTGGATAAAAATTTTCAGCAGACCACATTTTGAAATATTTTTTCTTATTTTTCGCAAACACTAGGCTTTGACACTTAATGCAAACTGTCTCCTGAGACAGTTGATATGAAATGTCAAAGTCTATTTTCCGGGAAAAATAAGAAAATATAAATTTCATCTACTGACTTTGTTCAGAGAGTGGCAAAGGTTAAAAGTTTTTAAAATATGGTAAATGTTCTAAAACTTGAGATACTTAATCCCATATTTTTTTCCTAAGTGTTTATGCATTTACTTCACAAAACACTTAGCAAACTGACAAACAGTATTATCTAAGTGCAGTCTGGACAGGGTCTGCACTGTTTACGTGTGTCATTTTGTCAGAACAATTGCTCATTTTCTCCCTTTCTCTGGGAGATGACACAAAATGACCTACAAGGTTTGACTCATCCTTTAACCCACTGTAGTCAGGAGACCCATAAAAGGTAATTGGCAAACAGTGCAGACCCAGATCAGATGCTGCAGAATGCAGCATCTGATCAGGGTCTCCACTGTTTGCAAATAGTTTAGCCATTTTTCTCTAGGAATATGTAAATCTTATAGCCAAACTCACCTAAAATTGTAATTGGACTCTTCTAATATATAGTGTGGGAGAGTCTGTTCAGTATACAATGGGTTAACAAGAGAGAAAAAAACTTACATATGGACTAGACAATTACATGTGTACATACATAGCTCAAGATAAGAGTGGGTATCCATAACATTGATCATCTGTGGTTTCCGACAAAACAGACAATTTCAGCCATTGTACAGTCATTCTCTACCACAATCACAAAGGCTGAACATTCAAGTAGGTCAACGAGGACCTGATGGTCTCATTAAGGGAGGATACCCCTTCATATAAAGTTTGGTGAAAAGATGGGCTGCTGAGTGGAACTGTGGCAGGGAGACTCTGGAAGCTGTCTGGTAAGAACAGTCCCCATTTCCATATAAGAGATCATTGCCAAGATAGCTTTTGCAATGTAAAGGCTACTCACATTTTTCAGCCAAAAAATATCAATGTATTTGCCATATTTCAAGATAGAAATTTTAAAGTCATGTTAACTAAAACTTTGTAAAATTTTGAACAACTGGGCCGAGATCAATACATGTTGTAACTCCAAAATAGCAGACTTGATTTTATTCAACCTGGTCATGAACAGTGATGTAAAATGCAACCCTGCTTATGCCCTCTTATAAAATGTACATTGTACATTTATTTATACATGCCATTTCATAATTAAGATTCTTTTTTTTTCTGATTCTACATGTATAATAGAAAATTTGGCATATTTGAGACACCTGTTTTTTTTGAGGATTTTCCTGTATATATTAAGGAAATGAGAAATCCCCATAGTGTGGACTAAGATCATTGATGATCTTGATGTTGCATGGTTTCATGTCTGATCATTGAGGCAATTGTTGAATGTTTGTAACTACCAACCGGAGTTGTTTTTTCCTCTTAAATGATTAATCCTTAAAATGCTGTAGCAGACAACAGAGAAAGCTAGACATGGCATTTCATGTGAATCATTTGCCAGATGATTCACACGAAATGTCAAACCTTATTTTCTCTGAAAAATCATGTTTTTGAAAGATCAAACTGTTGACTATTGCAGTTGTGACTGGGGGCTTTAAAGTTAATCATTGTGCATCAGTGCTTTCCAATAAAATGGACAGCATTGGCCACCATAAAGTCATCCACTACCTTGGTCACAAGGTGTCAACATTCAAGGAGATCTAGGAACACATGGTGGTCCCACTGTGACATGGTGAAGAAATTTACTGTTGGGTTTAGCAGGGAGAATCTGGAAGACAACCCTCATCCAAGAGGACCAGTCACCATCACCACACTGGAGACCATTACCATCATCACTGCAGAGAGGTGAGTAACATAGTCACTTGAGTATTACATTGCCAGAGCCAGACATTCAATGCAATTACCTGCAAGGTACATGTCAGTTCACTGGGTCCCAAAGCTCCTTGGACCTGTCAGAAACAGACTCGACACAACAAGGGAAAATGTTGCCATTTCGGCAGATCCCAACAGTTTCTTCTAGAGATTTGAGAAATATATGAGATCAGGTCCAACTTTTCCCATCAGCAATGATGCACCAACCAAAGCCATGGAAACATCAAGGTTTTCTGCCTCCTAAGAAAGCTAAGACAGTAACGTCTGCAGGCAAGGTTCTGACCTATACTTTATAGGATGCAAAAGGAGTGCCACTGTTGGACTACTAAAAGGGTCAAACTATCACCAGGACCTCCATTGACAAGAAGGGTGCTCTTCAACTAGAACAATGCTCTGGTGCATACATCCACAAGTGTCCAAGCTTGGCTACTAGGTGGATTCTAGCTTGTTAAACAATACTCCTGATGATGTTTTAAATGCTGTTGACAACTTCCTGAGGGCCAAAGATGGTGCCCTCTGCACAGACGGTTTGCATCTGCTCTGTGACCTCTGAACTAAATGTGTTAATGAAGGTGTGGGGGACTATGTTTTCCAACTGCTCTTGGAGTCTGCTCTCAGAAGAGTAAATCAGCTATTTAATACACCATTATAGCAACTAATTTTGAGACAGATTTTTAGTAGGTTTAATTAGAAAAAAAAACAAACAGAAAAGAAATCCTAAAAATCCTGTAATAACACTGTGTAATAGGACAGACAGCTTGCTGCATGTTGTATCTGATCAGGGTCTGCACTTTCTTCCACTCATCCAGCAGTATTTAGACACATGAAGAGGTAATAAAATGGATTTGTTGAAATTTTAGGACAATTATAGAAAGAAAGTCAAATATTAATGGCCAATACAGTATTTTAATCTTGCAGAAGAAATTTTTCCACTAATAAAAAAAAATCAAATTTACCCTGCTAACTTAATTGTTTTTCCACTAATTGATTTGAGTGAGTAACTTCTTTGACAAATTTAGGGTTCTTGAAGTAAACATTATACTTAATTTGCATCCTCATTTTTTTATTATACAGAATTTGTACAATATATCATGCATACCTGTCATGGATGGGAATAAGCATTGCTTTTTTTGTCCTCACCTTTTGTGCTGGAAAATACACATAGAACAAAAGAATCTTTATGATATTGTCATATTAATTTCCAAGTAAAATAGGTTTGGTATAATAGATTGCCTACCATAATGATACTGGTGTGAATCTAGTTAAGTTTTTTTTTTTTTAAGATTTTACTATGAATACAATAAGATTGTTAACATATATTCTTGAAAAAAAAAGGTTTCATTCTTAAAACCTTTGTAAATGTTACAGAAATTCTCATTGCTACTCATTTTTAGAAATTGCCAGTTTGGCATCTGATTAACTTTTCACCCATTTAGTAGAAATTTCTACAGTTAAATTTAAAGCTATGACTGATTGAATTAAAGATATCTCCATTATAGAGGTATCTTTAATTCAATAGGGTATATTTAAATGTTCTGTAAGTTTAATAAAGATACCTTTAATTCATTAAAGGTATCTTTATTTAAGCATAAAGAGATCTCTCTATTGTAAATGAAGGTCTACAATAGAGATGTCTGTAATTGGTTTTCTTAATAATGATATAATTAATTGAATTAGGAATGTCTGCTTCAATTAAAGATATCGATTTTCATTACATATATCTTTAACTGTTTTAGAGATGGCTCTGTTTAATTTTTAATTGGAAATCTTTAATTTGGTTAGAGATATTGAATTGAAGACATTTCTATAAAATGGGTAAAAAACAAACAGAATGCCACATGTTGCTCTTTAGCCTCCTGAAATTGATAATTATAAGGTTTCATCCAGAATCTGCTTATTGCCTAATAATCACTGTATTAACAACTTGATACCTAATGACACAATAATTGATAATTCTGTAATATTAATATTAATAATTATTCACTCTTCTAAGCAGTTGCTGGATGAACAGACAGCAAAATTTAATATATAAATACTTCTATGTCAGTTTACTTTAACTTGTCTATGTCCTACAGACATGAGGCTTGTATAGGGAGATACCAGTTTCTCATAAAATAGATCCCTCAAATTATCCCATAACTCAGAATTGGATTTTGCAATGTTCTTAAATAAACTGGGATATCTATTCCAAAAGTTGTGATTGATGCTTTGACGGTTAATAAAGCAACAATTCTGTAACCTGAAAACCCCAAACAAGCCTCAGAAATATCTTCTCTTTGAATGCATACTTAGGCAAAGACCAGCTAGATTCACAGTGGGGTGGTTTGCAGTTCTATTTATACAAATTGCCTCTTTTATTTATTTATTTATTTATTTATTAAGGGCATCAGTATGGCTAATATACAGCTGCTGTATCTTAAAACCATTACTTCACAGTTAAGTCCAGGATAAATGCAAAATTCCACAATAAATAGAATATCACTCACTCAGTCTAACTTTATGTTTCCTTACCAAACATAAGCATCTTTCCTGAATCAAATGGCTGTAATGGTGTACCAACTTATTTATTTTTTATTCTGAAAACATACTGCATGAGCATTTTTCCAGTTCTGATAGTTTCCAAATTTTAGGACAAAACTACTTAAAATGCAGCGGGTTTACGATGGTTGATAGATAAGTTTGCGGCCGAAAATAACAGTCAGTTTAAAAAAATCAAACAGTTATTTTTCAGCATAGTCCCCTCCTAGATAAAAACACCTAGTTTATTTAATCAGCAGTCATGGAGCAGATGGCTTCCTCCTATGTAGAAGGTACCATCTTTGACCCTTAGGAAGTAGTCCACAGCATTCATAACATTCTCATCAGTGCCAAAATGACAGCCACCAAGCTACTTTTTGCATAATCAGGCAAAAAAGTAGTCAGAGGTGCTGTATATTGAATCAAGTTTGAATCCACATTTCTAGATAGCAGCCATGTGGATATTTGTGCCGGAGCATTGTCCTGGTGGAATAGCATTGTTCTTGTCTCTGGAGATGGGCTCCATGTAGTTGGCTCTGGCTCTGGTGATAGTGTGATTCTTTTTAGGGTAGTTGAGCAAGCCATCACTTTGCCTGCAGATATCATTGCCTTAGCTTTCTTAGGAGGCAGAAAATCTTGATGTTTCCATGGCTCTGATTGGTGCGTCATTGCTGATTGGAAGTGTTGGACCTGATCTCATATATGCTCACAAATCTCCAGAAGAAACTGTTGGGATCTGCAGAAATGGCAACATTTTCCCTTGTTGTATTGAGTCTGTTTCTGATCAGGTCCAAGGAGCTTTGGGACCCAGTGAACTGACATGTACCTTGTAGATGATTGCATGGAATGTCTGGCTGGCAATGTAATACTCAAGTGACTATGTTACTCACCTGTCTGCAGTGATGATGGCAATGGTCTCCAGTGTGGTGATGGTGACTGGTCCTCATGGATGAGGGTTGTCTTCCAGATTCTCCCTGCTAAACTCAACAGTAAATTTCTTCACCATGTCACAGTGGGACCACCATGTGTTCCTAGATCTCCTTGAATGTTGACACCTTGTGACCAAGGTAGTGGATGACCTTATGATGGCCCATATTGTCCATTTTATAGGAAACCACTGATGCACAATGATTTATCCTTAAAGCCCCAGTCACAACTGCAATAGTCAACATTTTGATCTTTCAAAAACATGATTTTACAGAGAAAATAAGGCCTGACATTTTGAGTTAATCTTCTGGCAGATGATTCAATGAAATTTCATGCCTTACTTTCTCTGTTGTCTACTACAGCATTTTATGGATTAAACATTTAAGAGGAAAACACAACTCCGGTTGGTAGTTACAAATATGTAACAATTGACTCAATGATCAGACATGAAATCATGCATGGATGGCATCAAGATCATCAATTATCTTAGTCCACACTTTGGGGATTTCTCCCCATTTCCCTAATACATACAGGAAAATTCACAGAAAAACCAGGTGTCTCAAACATGCCAAATTTATTATTATACATATAGAATCAGAAAAATAGAATCTTAATTTGAAATTGCATGTATAAATAAGTTAGTGCACAATGTACATAACATTTTATTAGAGGGTATAAGCATTTTACATCACTGTTCACTGACAAGGCTGAATAAAATCAAGTCTGCTATTTTGGAGGTACGACATGTATTGATCTGGGCCCAGTTGTTCAAAACTAAACAAAGTTTTTAGCTAACATGACTTCAAAATTTCTATCTTGAAATATGACCAATACATTGATATTTCTGCTGAAAATATGTGAGTAGTCTTTGCATTGCAAAAAGCACCTCAAATTTTAGCAGCAAAAAGATCAGGGCCCAGTTGTTCAAAGCTAACGATATTGTTGGTTAATGATTCGTTAAAATTTACATCGAGTGATATGCGAAAATGCTGAAATTTTTTGCTGAAAAAATGTGACTAGCTTTTGCAGTGCAAAAGCTACTCACATTTTTTCAGCAAAAATATTAGAATATTGTATATTGAATCCGCTAAAACAGTTTACGGAACGACCCTTAATGAGCTCACTGAGCTAATGACGCTTTGAACAACTGGGCCCAGTGTATTTGAAAATGCCTTGGCTACAACAGTTAACAAGTTTGTCATTAATGAGCTTGTTAAGGTAACAATGCTTTGAACAACTGGACCTAGCCAAATATCCAGATAAGAGGAGTATCTAGATAATATTTTTCTTATTTCTTCACAAAAACATATGTTGTGGGTACTCATTAGAAGTGCCTCAGTGAGGCACTTCTGATGAGTACCCACAAAATGTGTTTGAGCGCAGAAATCAGAAAATATCTGTCCCTTTGCTTTAAAAAAATGCCTTATCTGGAGCTATGAGCTAGCTTGCATAACATATTACTACTCTTTATGTTTTTGGATCTCTGATATTGAATAAGTAAATAAAGTATTTAGTAATGTCCTAAAATATCAAACACTTTATTTCATGCTTATTCGACCTTTTATGCAGTTGTTTCTTAAAATACTTATTGGAATGACAGTGTAGATCCTGATCAGCTTCAGGAGCAGTCTTGATCTGGGTCTGAACTGTATGCATATGCCATTTTGTCAGACACGTTTGTGTACAAAATTTTAGGACATTTACCTCCTTAGTCTGGCAAGCAAAAGAAAGGAAAGAGGGAGCTGTTTCTGTAATGAAATAGTGTTAGACTTTCAGGGCAGGCAATTCTTGTCAAATCACTTTTGTCTCCTTTCTGGATAAGAGTCTACTGGGAAAGGAGTAGACATCTTTTTTTCGGCAAGGTTTGAAGTTACAAAAAATGGGGGAATATCAACCATTTGTATAGCTTCTCTTTCATCATATATAAGTAATATCTTGATCAGTGGTGTGCAATCTTACCACTTTTTGTCATATGTTTTTGTGGTCTTAAATATTTCAAATATTTTTATGATTAAAGTGTTTTTAAAAAAAAAAAAAAAATAAATAAATAAGTGATTACAGTACAGTGTTGTTGCTTTCCTCTTTCAGGATTCTGTAACTTCAAAGTCAAGAGTATATTAACCTTTAAAGTGCCAATCACAACTGCAGTAGATGACAATTCATAGCTATAAATAAGGATGCATTAAAAGGATAATTGAGGAATAATTTTCCATATTTCTCAGAAGAATCATACGTCGTGGGTACTCATTAGAGTTGCCTTAATGAGGCAAGTCTAATGAGTACACACAGTGTATGTTTTTATTGAGAAATCAAAACGATTATCCCTTAATTATCCCTTTATCTGGAGCTTTGGGCATTTTGAAAAATGTTATTATTTTTAGAGAAAATAAAGCTTGACATGACACAGGAAATGTTGAGCCTTATTTTCTCTTAAAGTGAAATAAAAAGAATAAATTGTTAACTGCTACAGTAATCCATACCACTGTTAAGGGTAACCTAAGTAGACAGTTATTAAATGGCACTGATATGTAGGCTGGTTTATGTTTTCACTGTTTGCTTATGGCTTTGCAGATTTTTCCATATCACAACTCAGTACTTTCTGGCATGTTTAACCCTTAAAGCGTCAATCACAACTACAGCAAATGACATTTTGATAATTTTTTCAGATGAAATAAAGCATTTCTTGTGAATGATTATTTTTTCTGACAAAATAAGACATTTCATGTGAATTGTCTGCTCGGCAGACAATTCACATAACTGTTTTCTTATTTTCTCTGAAAAGTAACCAGAAAAGGTTCAAAATATTATCTACTGTAGCTGTGGCTGTGCATTAGGGATTAAAATGTTTTACAGTTTTGTCAGTAAATGATTGTTAGAAAATGTATTTTTAAATGTTATTTTTTAATACATATTATTTTGAAACTAATTTCAACCATGTTTTTGTTGTTCTTTTTATACCCCGCCACACAATAGTGGTGGAGTATTATGGTTTCACGTTGGACGTCTGTGTGTCTGTCCGTCCATTGTCCGCCCATCCGTCCATTTTTCGTTTCAGGATGATAACTTGAGTAAACATCAATGGATTTTCACCAAACTTGGTTTGTGCATTGATATTGTAGATATCTGGTTTGGGATTGCTAAAGGGCAAATTTCGTAGAATTTTTACGGAGTTATCTGCCAGAGACATGCCCATATTTTTGTTTCCAGACGATAACGAGTAAATAACAAGGGATTTTAACCAAACTTGCTGTATGCATTGACATTAAGATCTGGTTTGGGATTGCTAATGGGCAAATTTCGTCAAATTGTTACGGAGTTACCTGCCAGTATTTTCGTTTCCTGATGATAACTTAGTAAATAACAAGGGATGTTAACCAAACTTGCTATATGCATTGACATTAAGGAGATCTGTTTTTGAATTGCTAATGGACAAATTTCGTCAATTTTTTATGGAGTTATCTGCCCAAGACACGCCCATATTTTCATTTCTGGATGACAACTTGAGTAAATAACAAGGCCTTTTAACAAAACTTGCTGTATTATCAAGATCTGGTTTAGGATTGTTATCTGTCCATTGATATTATCAAGATCTGGTTTAGGATCGTCATTTTCTTTCCAGACATTTTCGCAATGATTAATACATAAACAAATAATTGCTGTGGAGGGGTATTATGCTTGTGGTGCTTTTATTACTAATATGATATAGCCCATATTCGTATGTAAATTAAGGGGAGGTGTGTGTAAAATTTATTTTTAAATGTTTATTTTGAATATAGCTTGTTTTGAAATTAAGTTCACCTGCGTCTTTGTCGTCCTTTTTATTAGCTCACCTGAGCAAGGCTCAGCATAAGCTATTGTGATTACTTTGCATTCTGTCCATCCTCCATCTGTCCGTTGTCCACACCTTTGAACATCTTCTCCTCTGTAACCACTGGGCCGATTTGCTTCAAATTTCATGCGCCCCCATCTGTTAAAGGGGGATTGAAAATTTATACAAATGGTCATGCCCAATATTAAAAAAATCTTCTTCTCCAGAACCAAGAAAGCTTCAAGGTGAAGTCTTGGTCTATAACTTTGTGAACTCAATATTTGAAGCCCCTATTTGCAATAAAGGATATGTCCAAATTTGGAGATGGAAGTGACTATTTCAGAAGCACAAGGGTGAAAAGGTTAAACAAAATGCAATTCCTCTGTTGCAATTCTTTACATAGACTGGCCCAAGTCTCCTGTTACAAAATATTTGTTCTTATAATCCAGTTTGATACATCAACTAAAATGAAATCGAAAGAATATTATAACTATAAAGGCTGGTCACTAGAGAGACCAGCCCTTATAGTGATGATATCAATTTGGTTATATAAAACAGATTATCAAACATGGTTTTAAGACTAAATATTTTGTACCTGGAGACTGGAGCCAGTCTGTTCTTTACACTCATACATTGGTTGTTGTAATCTCTCCTTTTGGTACCTCGGAGGAAAGCCATGCTTCTGAATGTGACTTCTATATTTTAACCTTTCATATTTTATAAAGACAATATCACAAACTTGTCATCTGCTTAAATTTAGCCTTCAGAGTGCTGAAGGTTAACCCTTAAGGCCAATCCCAACTGAAGCAGAAGAAAGTCTGAATTTCATTTTTGTGTTTTCAGTGGAAATAAGAAGACATTGGACGTGAATCATTTGAAATGGCAAGCGTTATTTTCTCTAAAATATAAAAACAATAGGATGTCAGAAAAACAGTATACCCTGAAAGGAGGGAATTTCCTCTCCTTGTGAGCAAAGCATTTCCTTATTGAGTAGAAGCCCTTTATAAAAGACGCTAAATGTGAAATTAGCAAATCAGGAAGTCACAAAAGTAGTATACTCTGTGAAAAACAAAATGACAGAGAATCTGTCAGCGGAGAAATGCATTAGGCTAGTGCTTTTGTGTAGTGCTTTGTAGCAACTTGGCCATCTTGTGCAACAATCCTTTTCAAGAAATTGCATTACTAAATGGCCGTTTGTTGTTTTTAGTTCACCTGAGCCAAAGACTCAAGGTGAGCTATTGTGATCACCCACCATCCGTCATCGTCGGCTGCGGTGGCGGCGGCGTCCATCTGTCCGTCCACAATCTTTAAACAACATCTCCTCCTAAACCACTGATTGGATTTTGACCAAACTTCACAGGAATGATCCTTGGTTGGTCTTCTTTCAAAGTTGTTCAAATGATTCCGGTCCATTGCATATCTGGGTCACAGGACCTAAAAATAGATTTTTTTTACTGAAAACTTAAAACATCTTCTTGTCAGAAACCACTGGACTGAATTCAATGTAATTTTGCAGAATCCTTTGGTGATCCTCAACCAAGATTGTTCAAGCCATTTGGATTCGTCAAAAAACCCGGCCACCAGGGGACGGGGCTTATTTTCCCTATATATCTATATAGAAAACTTTAAAAACCTTCTTGTCAGAAACAACTGGACTGATTTTAATATAATTTTGCAGAAATGTTCCTTTGGCGATCCTCTACCAAGATTGTTCAAGCCATTTGGATTCATCAAAAAACATGGCCGCCAGGGTGCTGGGCTTATTTTCCCTATATATCTATATAGAAAACTTTAAGAATCTTCTTTTCAGAAACTACTGGACTGATTTCAATATGATTTTTCAGAAATGTTCCTCTATCAAGATTGTTCAAGCCATTTGGATTTGTCAAAAAACATGGCCGCCAGGGGGCGGGGCTTATTATCCCTATATATCTACATAGAAAATTTTAAAAATCTTCTTGTCAGAAACCACTGGACTGATTTTAATATAATTTTGCAGAAATGTTCCTTTGGTGATCCTCTACCAAGATTGTTCAAGCCATTTGGATTTGTCAAAAAACACGTCCGCCAGGGGGCGGGGCTTATTTTCCCTATATATCTATATAGAAAACTTTAAAAATCTTCTTGTCAGAAACCACAGGACCAATTTCAATATAATTTTGCAAAAATGTTCCTTTGGTGATCCTCTACCAAGATTGTTCAAACCATTTGGATTCGTCAAAAACATGGCCGCCAGGGGGCAGGGCTTATTTTCCCTATATATCTATATAGAAAACTTAAAAATCTTCTTGTCAGAAACCACTGGACCGATTCCAATATAATTTTGCAGAAATGTTCCTTTGGTGATCCTCTACCAAGATTGTCCAAGCCACTTGGATTTGTCAAAAAACATGGCCGCCAGGGGGCAGGCTTATTAGCTCACCTGAGCACGAAGTGCTCATGGTGAGCTATTGTGGTCAGTCAATGTCCATCGTCCGTCGTCCGTCGTGCGTCGTGCGGCGTCAACAATTGCTTTAAAAGCCTACTCCTCCTACACCCCTGGGCCAATTGACTTGATACTTGGTAGGAAGCATCGGGGTGACTTGTAGATCAAAAATAGCTAAAATCGTTCCGATCAGAAATCCAAGATGGCCGCCATGGCCGCCATCTTGAAAATCTATTTTTCGCTTCTTCTCCTGAACCGAAAGGCCAATTGACTCCAAACTTGCTAGGAACCATCAGGGTGACTTGTAGATCAAAAATAGCTAAAATCGTGCCGATCGGAAATCCAAGATGGCCGCCATGGCCGCCATCTTGAAAATCTACTTTTTGCTTCTTCTCCTGAACCGAAAGGCCAAGTGACTCCAAACTTGCTAGGAACCATCAGGGTGACTTGTAGATCAAAAATAGCTAAAATCGTGCCGATCGGAAATCCAAGATGGCCGCCATGGCCGCCATCTTGAAAATTGATTTTTGGCTTCTTCTCCTGAACCGAAAGGCCAATTGACTCCAAACTTGCTAGGAAGCATCAGGGTGACTTGTAGATCAAAAATAGCTAAAATCGTGCCGATCGGAAATCCAATTGAAAATCAATTTTTCGCTTCTTCTCCTGAACTGAAAGGCCAATTGACTCCAAACTTGCTAGGAAGCATCAGGATGACTTGTAGAGCAAAAATAACTAAAATCGTGCAGATCGGAAATCCAAGATGGCCGCCATGGCCGCCATCTTGAAAATCGATTTTTCGCTTCTTCTCCTGAACTGAAAGGCCAATTGACTCCAAACTTGCTAGGAAGCATCAGGGTGACTTGTAGATCAAAAGTAGCTAAAATCGTGCCGATTGGAAATCCAAGCTGGCCGCCATGGCCGCCATCTTGAAAATCAATTTTTAGCTTCTACTCCTAAACCCAAAAGCCAATTGACTCCAAACTTGGTAGGAGGCATTGGGGTGACTTATAGATCAAAATAGCTAAAATCATGCCTATCGGAAGTCCAAGATGGCCGCCATGGCAGCCATCTTGAAAATCTATTTTTCGCTTCTTCTTCTGAACTGAAAGGCCACTTGACTCCAAACTTGGTAGGAAGCATCGGGGTGACTTGTAGATCAAAAATAGCTAAAATCGTGCCGATCGTAAAACCAGGATAGGCGCCATGGCAGCCATCTTGAAAATCTATTTTTCGCTTCTTCTCCTGAACCGAAAGGCCAGTTGACTCGAAACTTGGTAGGAAGCATTTGTGTGACTTGTAGATCAAAAATAGCTAAAATCATGCCGATCGTAAATCCAAGATGGCCGCCATGGCGGCTATCTTGAAAATCTATTTTTCGCTGCTTCTAAACTCAAAAGTCACTTGACTTGAAACTTAGTAGGAAGCATCAGGGTGACTTGTAGATCAAATATAGCTAAAATCGTTCTGATCAGAAATCCCAGATGGCCGCCATCTTGAAAATCTATAGTTAGCTTCTTTTCCTGCACCGAAAGGCCAATTGACTCCAAACTTGGTAGGAGATTGGGATGACTTGTAGATCAAAAATAGCTAAAATCGTGCCAGTTGGATATCCAAGATGACCGCCATGGCAGCCATCTTGAGAATCTATTTTTCGCCTCTTCTCCTGAACTGAAAGGCCAGTTGACTCGAAACTTGGTAGGAAGCATTGGGGTGACTCGTAGATCAAAAATAGCTAAAATCGTGCCGATCGTAAATCCAAGCTGGCTGCCATTTAGAGTTTGTTCAAATGAGCGTGATCAATTGACTGGCATGCCATATATCTTCTTCTTCAAAATAAAGAACTGCTTAAATGATGATCTTTTCATTAGTTGCGATGACAGGATTGGAAAAATGTTGCATAACATCTGCATATCTGCAGTGGCTATGTCACTCAGGTGAGCGACCCGTGGCCCGTGGGCCTCTTGTTTTCCCTATATATCTATATAGAAAATTTTAAAAATCTTCTTGTCAGAAACCACCGACCGATTTCAATATAATTTTGCAGAAATTTTCCTTTGGTGATCCTCTACCAAGATTGTTCAAGCTATTTGGATCCATCAAAAACAAGGCCGCCAGGGGGCAAGGCTTATTTTCCCTATATATCTATATAGAAAACTTTAAAAATCTTCTTGTCAGAAACCACTGGATCTATTTCAATATAATTTTGCAGAAATGTTCCTTTGGTGATCCTCTACCAAGACTGTTCAAGCCATTTGGATTTGTCAAAAAATATGGCCCCCAGGGGAGCAAGGCTTATTTTCCCTATACACTGTATATCTATATAGAAAACTTTAAAAATCTTCTTGTCAGAAACCACTGGACTGATTTCAATATAATTTTGCAGAAATGTTTCTTTTGTAACCTTTTACCAAGATTGTTCAACGCGTCATGATTCGTCAAAAAACATGGCCACCAGGGGGCAGGGATTATTTTCCCTATATATTTACATAGAAAACTTTAATAATCTTCATGTCAGAAACCACTGGACTGATTTCTATATAACTTGGCAAAAATGTTTCCTTGGTGATCCTCAACTAAGATTGTTCAAGCTGTCATGATTTGTCAAAAAACGTGGCCGCTAGGGGCAGGGCTTATTTTCCCTATATATCTATATAGAAAATTTTAATGATCTTCTTGTCAGAAACCACTGGACTGTATAACATTGCAGCAATGTTTCTTTTGTAACCCTCTACCAAGATTGTTCAAGTCGTCATGATTCATCTGAAAATGTGGCCGCCAGGGGGCGGTGCTATATTTCCCTACATATCTATATACAGTAAACTTTAAAATCTTCTTGTCAGAAACCACTGGACCGATTTCACTATAACCCTCTACCAAGATTGTTCAAGTTATCATGATTTGTCAAAAAACATGGCTGCCAGGGGTTGGGGCTTATTTCCCTATATATCTATATAGAAAAATTTAAAAATCTTCTTGTCAGAAACCAATGGACCAATTTCAATATCTGTTGGCAGGAATGTTTCTTTGGTGACCCCCTACCAAGTTTGTTCAAGCTGTCATGATTCGTCAAAAAACATGGCCCTTAGGGGGCAGGGCTTATTTTCCCTATATAGCTATATAAAACATTTTAAAAATCTTTTTGTCAGAAACCACTGGACCGATTTCAATGGCAGAATTGTTCCTTTGCTGACTCTCTTTCAAGATTCAATTCAAACCATCATGATGCTTGAAAAAAAACATGGCTGCTGAGGAGCAGGGCTATAAAATTTATACGAAAATCTTAGAGCAGTGAACTTGGCTGAAACTTCAACATCATGGTCCTCTTGTTTTTTTTGTTTATTTTTAGCTCACCTGAGCCAAAGGCTCAAGGTGAGCTTTTGTAATCAGTCTTCGTCTGTCATGCGTTGTCCGTTTTCCATCTGTCAATAATTTACTTAAAAGACATCTCCTCCTGAACCTGTGAATGGATTTTGAAATAATTTTACAGGAATGTTCCTTGGGTGACCCTCTACCAAAATTGTAAATGGTTCCTCTCTGCTAAACAAAATGGCCGCCAGAGTTAAAAATAAGAAAAACCTTTAAATGACATCTCCCCATCCAATGGCTGGATTTCAAAATAATTTTACAGAAATGTTCCTCTCATCTCGTGCCCCTTTTACCAAAATTGCCTAAATGGTTCTGCTCCGCTAAAGAAAATCGCTGCCAGAGCTAAAAATAGAAAAAACTTTCAACCACATCTCTTCTCAGGCAAATGGCCTGATGTCTAAATAATTTCACAAGAATGTTTCTCTAATACCCTTTTACCAAAATTGCTAAAATGGTTCAACTCTGCTGAACAAAATGGCCACCAGAGCTAAAAAGAGAAAAACCTTTAAACAAGATCTCCTAGGCCTATGGCCTGATTTCAAAATAATTTCGCAGAAATGTTCCTCTGATTAAGAGTACTATGATGCTCAGGTTAGCAATAAAGGGCCATCATGGCCCTCTTGTGTAAAATAAATGTATATATAATAACAATGATAATAAAAATAACAGTAATAGTAATAACAGTAATGATTGTAAAACCGCATAATTTTGTGGGGGAAAAGAAATTATGGAATAAAGTATTCAAAATTTATAGGACATACTATATGTGTCTTAAAATGGCAGACTAAATGATGGGAAAAGCAGACCCTGATCAAACTGGGGGTGGGGGGGTGGGGGGTGTGTGGGGGGGGGGGGGGGGCAGATTTGAAGGATATTTCACCTTCAAGTAAAGATGACTTCAATTTACATGTCTGTGTAAATTTCAAAGAGGAGAAATAAGAAAAATATCAATATTTTCAGAGTACATATTGGGGAGGAGTATATGAAGGTAACTTCATTTCTTCAATTTCTTAATAAAAATATATTTTGTGGGTATCATTAGCAGTGCCTTGGCGAGTTGCTTTTAATGAGTACTCACAACATATGTTTGTATGGAGAAAATAGTAAACAGTTATTTCTTGTCTGTCATTGAAAAAATATGTTGCAGGTACTTATTAGAAGTGCCTCACTGAGAAACTTTTTAAGAGTACCCACAACATATGTTTTCATGGAGAAACAAGAAAAGGTTTGTTTTTTTTTCTTAAATATTTCTTATCTGTCATTGAAAATATATGTTGTGGGTACTCATTAGAAGCGCCTTGGCAAGGCACTTCTATTGAGTACCCACAACATATGTTTTCATGGAGAAATAAAAAAAAATATCAAAACTTTTCGGTTGAAAAAAAAGTCTTATCTGGAGCTATGATAATATAATTTCCTCAGTAAAACACTGTCAAATTGCAAACCAATTTTTTTTTTTTTTAACATATATTGTTCGTCTGGTTAAACTTCATTAGTGTGTATGTCCTCTTCATTAGAGTGAATTTCCTTGATTGTCTCAACTTGTCCATTTGTAAGTCTCAAGCATTATAATGGTATGTCTTGGCCCGCTGAAATGATGAAAAAAATCTTGAGAATCTTGACTTTGGTCATTATATTTGGCCAGTGTATGGAAAAGATGAGACCTTTATCTCTTTTTCCTTCATTGTTACTGTTTTTGCCTTGTAATAAATCACAAAAATTGTCAAAACAAAAAAAAATCTAGACAGGTAATTTTGATGATAATTTATTTTAATTTTTGTTACATTTGCAGCATTGGGTTGACTGGACCATAAAACCTTAACACAAACAAACATTTGCACCACGACATGTCTAATGAGTACATGCGAAAGACATTTCTGTTGAGTGCCATATTAACCCAAAGTATTCAGACACTTTTACAGCTTACCATACTTGTCCTTAATTTTGAACAGGTCCATTTTTTTCTACTTGTTGATATGCCTAAAGTATTGCCCGATGAGTGGCAAACAGTGTAGACTCCGATCAGATGCTGCATTATGCAACATCTGATCTGAGTCTACACTGTTTGCTCAGGCCTGTCGGAATACTCAGGGTAAATTAGGTACCCTTAAGACGTGTTTTGGAGAGAAAAATATTTACAACTCTTCATACTTAGTGAAATATGTTTTAATAGATGAAATTCAGTTCAAGATTCTGCAGATGAGTTTCATGGTTCAGTCCGTAACCAACTTTTTCATACTTTGACCAAATTAATTTGTTACATAATATATATAAGATATGACCAAATTAATTTGTTAGATAATATACATGATATTCTATAAAACAACAAAGCAAACATAGCAAACAAAATCATTATGAAAAATAGTGACTGATGCAGTTTGTTTATTCAGGGTTTTCTTTCAGGGTATCAAAACAAGGGTCCCAGGAACTCCTTTATATGGAGTTAAGGGGTCTAATAAGATTAAGGGATTTGTTGCTTTAAATAGGCCAATCTTTAAAGTGCTTATTATAACTACAGCAGACAACACTCTGTAATATTTTTTAACATGAATGTCAGATCTTATATTCTGGAAAATGTAATGAATTTTAGAATACATGTATCTGCAACAAATTTGCTTTAAGGGTAGCTATTGCCCAAATGTTGATTCTTGCCTGTTAGATTATAAATAAGGCGGGCCCCCGTAGCCTGGTGGATAAGAGAGTTGACTCTTAATCCATTAGGTTTCTCACCGCTGTGGTTCGAGCCTAGCTCGGGTCATATGTGGGAAAGCCAAGTTCTGCTTACGGATGGTCAGGTGGTTTTTCTCCGGGTACTCCGGTTTTCGCCCACCTTCGATGAACGATCGGCTCGATATAAGTGAAATATTCTTGAAAGGGCCGTAAAACCCAAACCAAAAAAAAAAAAAAAAAAAGATTATAAATACAAACCAACAGAGTAATAAAATGAGTTTTAGATTGATCATACATTCATTACTCAGGACCCCTGCCCCTTATATTTGATGGTTCAAAACAACTGCCAAAATGTGAGTCAGGGAAAACCTGTAATTGATAAAAGCATTACCTTTTCTGTGAGTGAATCATTTCTCACAACAATATTAAGCGAAAGAAGTGAAACAATTATTTCTATCTATCCTTTACCATTATTATCCCAAGTACCATATTCAACCTAATTACTGCACATACCCCTATAAGCACACAGTCTAATCAGTCTGTAATCTTCAGATTAATGCCAGTGTACTTTTTGTCTACTTTATAAAGCATATGTTATGGGTAACCATTTGAATTGCATCAACTTGTCAATGCAATTCAAATTAGTACCCACAACATATGCTTCTATAAAGAAAATCAGAGGGAAAAAACACACAAAAACATTGCATAAGCATCACGGTAAATCCTTTGTTTATCTTGTTTTTGCCGGCCTCAGTGGCTCAGTTGGATGCGCCGTCCGACTGGAGACCAGGAGGCCACGGGTTCAACCCCCGCCGAGGTCGGCAACATTCTTTCGTGGAGATTGATCATGAAATATTTTCTATGGTCATTCTCTCCCTTCCGCTGATTCAAGAAGGGCAGTTGTCAGTTTCTGGCAAAAGAATGTGCACAATACTGGTTAATCGCTTAGAGGACTAAGCCTGCCCAGTAAATGTGTAGTTAGGTAAACTGACTGCGCTCGACATGACCCCATTGGGTTGACTGGGCCGTAAAACCTCAACACAAACAAATTATCTTGTTTTTAAGTATTTGCAAACAGTGTAGATCCAGATCAGTTGGCTTCTAAAGAGGCCAACCGATCTGGATCTGTACTGTTAGCCATTAAGTACGTGAATTTATATCGACAACCTGGATCAAGTTATCTGATTGGCTGAAAATTAGAAATGGACACGACATCTTAATTTATTCAACAGGACAAGGGTTAATATAGGGTGATACCTATTTTACTGCTTTTTCCAGTAATTTTGATAAACCTAAGTGCATGGTGCAGTAATTAGGTCCAATACGGTATTTGGACAGAGGCTTAAACAAACAGTGTAGACCCAGATCAGATACCACAGAATAACAGATTATGGCATCTGATTAGGGTCTGCACTGTATGTTACTCAGTCACCCAATATTTTAGACACAACAATTGGTCCAAATTCTATGATAATTATGGTATGGAGTCAGAGTGTCCAAATATTTTGGATAATTATTATACTATCCTCAGAGGATAAGTTGACAGGGATGTCACTAGTTGTTTATATTGTTAGACCAAGTCCATTTTAATAAAAAGGTAAACGCCACCTGAATAGCTACCTTCAATAAATATTATAAGCAGCGGTACCCTTAAATCCACAGTAGCTCAGTGGTAGTTCTCCAAAACTACAAATCTGGACATTGTAGGTTCGAATCCTAGTGTATCATTATTAAGATTTAAATATTAAAGAAAAATATGTTAGGAAAGAAAATGTATTTTGCTTTATAAAAAGCATACATGTATTTATATTTGTTTCAAATATAAAACATTTTCAGTGTAGCCTTTTAAAGTTAAATAAAGACAAGAAGAAAACCAGTAAGTCTAGTTAACTTTTAGTTTGAATGATAACCACGTGCTGACAGTCCTTGTAAATACATGTAGAGACAAGAAAGTTGGACGCATGTCATTTGTATAAAAATGTCAACAACGCCACAATAATGTCTAAAATATATATTCAAAATAGTACAAAATTTAACATACAAAAAAAGAACCATTAGCGAAGTAAATAATTTAGAAAAAAAATATATTGAGGTGCTGCTATGATCTCATGTACTAAATAATCATCCAGTAGTTCATCTAGAGCGCTTCGCTCTACCACCTGCACTATTGCAACATACTAATCAAAAACATATGTATAGCTATAAGATTGTGTATGACATAAAATTAATAGTAACGTTTTCCCGATAATTCATGCAAAACCTGCTGTACCCAAGTAGAATGGTAGGTACGGTGACGTCACTGTCAAATTATCCTCCGAGTGCTATACTATTATAAGATATTATGACTATCACACAATGTATCAATGACTAGAGTCTAGACTATTCAGAAGTCCAAAGACAAGAAGTATTTTGAAGACAATTCTTGAACCAAAACAACTTGTTCAAATTTCAGGAAACGTGGTCTGAGGTTACATTTTTTTACAGATGTATTTGGACAGACAGGCCTGAGCAAACAGTGTAGATCCAGATGAGCTGCTGCAGAATGCACTGTTTGCCATTCATTTATTTAGACAAAATATCAGGTAGTAAATTGTACTTGTTCAAATTTTAGAACAAGTATAGGAAGGAGTTGAGGTGTCCGAACACTTTGGGTAGATACTGTAATGTGTCTGAAGATTTAGGGTAACTATTGTAAGATGATCAAGGCCTTGACCAGTTTGCCTGCATATACAGGCCCTTCTGGGCCTTCTTTTATGGCATGTGCATTGATTACAATCTTTACTGACCCAAAAACAAATGCAATACTGCTTTACCCAGGTTGTTGATACAAATAGTGTGGATACAGATCAGTTGGCTTCTTCAAGCCAGCTGGTCTGGATCTACACTGTTTGCAAAAGCAGTTTATATCCAGGTTCAGTAGGACCAGGGTTAATACATTGTCATTTTCTGTTGCCAAAAAATGTATCTGTAGGTATCGGTCTACAATTTCTTGCATGTATATACTTTATATTATCACACAATGGCCTGCCGGCCTCGGTGGCTCAGTTGGATGCGCCGTCCTACTGGAGACCAGGAGGTCGCGGGTTCAAGCCCCGCCGAGGTTGGCAACATTCTTTCGTGGAGATTGATCATGAAATATTTTCTACAGTCATTCTCTCCCTTCCGCTGATTCAAGAAGGGCAGTTGTCAGTTTCTGGCGAAAGAATGTGCACAATACTGGTTAACCGCTTAGAGGACTAAGCCTGCCCAGTAAACGTGTGGTTAGGTAAACTGACCGCGCTCGACATGACCCTATTGGTTTGACTGGGCCGTAAAACCTCAACACAAACAAATACACAGTGGCCTAAATTACAAACATTCAGCATAAAATATCTTGCGATGTAGATGATCTACATGCATGAAAATGTGATAAATCAGTTATACCATGGTTCTGTGCATGTACGTGTGATAATGCACTCTCTCACGCTCGTGCATTATAGCGTCATGCGCATCCGCACAAACCATAGTATAACTAAGACATCACATAGTAGCCTGAATTTCCAACATTCAGCATGAAATATCTCGCAATGTTGATGATCTTCAGGCATGAAAATGTGATAAATCAGTTATACCATGGTTCTGCGCATGTATTGTGATAATGCTCACGCTCGTGCATTATCACATCGTACATGCGTACGTACCATGGTATAACTAAGACTTAAGGAACGAATAATTCAAATATATCCTCAATTGTAGATTTACCTGCTGGTTTTACTTGATCAATTTTATAATCTTAACCCTTGTCCTGCTGAACCTGGATATACTCTGCCTTTGCAAACAGTGTAGATCCAGATTAGTTGGTTTCTGAAGAAGCAAACTAATCTGGATCTGCACTGTTTGCCATTAAGTATGTGAATTTATAGCAACAATCCCGATCAAGTAATCTGATTGGCTGAAAATTAGAAGTAGGTGTGGCATCTTAATTTATTCAGCAGGACAAGGGTTAATACTAGTCTTAACCCTAGTCCTGCTGACCCCGGATATACCTTGCCTTTGCAAACAGGGGAGAGCCAGATCAGCTAGCTTCTGAAGAAGCCAGCTGATCTGGATCTGCACTGTTTGTCATTAAATATGAGAATTTATATCAACAACCTCGATCAAGTAATCTGATTGGCTGAAAATTAGAAATGGGCACGACATCTTAATTTATTCAGCATAACAAGAGTTAAGAAACTTGTCTTAATTTTCTTGCTATTTCATAGTATTTCTTTTTTTTTTTTTTTTGTTTCAGTATATAAAGGGTGCCCTAGGCCTAGATAAGAGTGGGTATCAGGTTAATAGTGTTTTTATTTCTCAACATATGCTGTGGATACTCATTAGAAGTGCCTTGGTGAGGCACTTTTAATGAGTACCCACAACATATGTTTTTGTCGAGAAATAAGAAAAATAGAGGTACTTTTTGATTGAAAAAAAATGCCTTACCAACAGCTTTGGACTCTTGTTTTGTATTTGTATGAAATGGATAAAGCTGATATGAAATTGGAAATTGAAATACCACAAAAAGCATTACAAACAAGAAATACCTTATTTATCCTAAGTATTGTGACACGTTAATTCCTTACCATATCCTAAAATTTGAAGAAAGTCTCTTCCACTATCTGCTGATATCTTTAAATATTGCTTGACATGTGGTAAACATTGTAGACCCTAATCAGATGCTGTGTTCTGCTTTGTTTGTTCAGGGCTGTTTGCCCCAGTACTTAGTGCTATTATGGTGCCACAAAAAGCATTACAAATAAGAAAATTACAAGTTATGCACAATAGCTGACAATACAAAATGTCTTGGTCTTAACCCTTAAACTGCCAGTCACAACTATTGTCGTCTGCTTTGTCATCTGCTTGTGATTTTAAAAGTCATTTTTGCAAACTGTGGACCCAGATCAGACTGCTCCTTTAGGAGCAGTCTGATCAGGGTCCACACTGTTTGCCTGTATGCAAAAATAGGTTTGAAAAGTCTGCAAGAATATTCAGCAGGCAACATAAACAGACGACATTTTCAGATGCAGTTTTTCATGGTGCTTTAAGGGTTAATCTTTAATATTTTACACTTCGGTAAAATTATTTTACCTAAGTAAAACCTTAACCGTTAATATTTTACACTTCGGTAAAATTATTTTACACTTAGGTAATATTTTACACTTAGGTCTTAACCTTAAATACTTTACACTTAGGTAAAATTGTCAGATAACAACACTTTGAAATATTTTCCTTTTTTAACTCCTTACCATGCTGTAGGCAAATAAAGCAGACAACAAACTGATGATATTTTTTTTTTTTATTTTTCCTTGAAAATAGGATCCGACACTTCATGCAAATTGTGTCCTATTTTTGAGGACAAAGAAAATGTTGTCTGCTGAAATTTTTACCCAGCATGCAAAGCCATAAGGGAGGACCTTTGCTGGAATTCATTGCCAGATAAGAGGGAGTATAAGGTAAGGAAAATATTTTTCTTAATTCTCCATAAAAACATGTTGTAGTATTCATTTGTTCAGATGAGTACTCACAACAAAGAGTTTTCATGGAGAAATATGAAAAATATCAGATATTTTTATTGAAAAATAAAGCACCTTATCTGGAGATATGGAATGTCTAGCCCTATTTTCTTTTGTGAAAATAAGAAAAGTGTCACTCATTTGTCATCATCTAAATTCACCTCCAGCATGCAAAAACAATATGACCGGATAAGTCTCCTTTTTATTTTCAGAAAATAGGGCTTGATTCTGATTCTGGAAAACAGGACTTGATTCCATAGTACCCTAGTCTGACACCTTAAGTCCTTACCACACTTGTCTTAACCTAGACTGGCTCCAGTCTCCAGTGACTAAATATTTATTCTTATAATCCTGTTTGATAATCCACTGAAACAAAACCAAAGTAATATCTTGACTGGTCACTAGTAATCTGCCTTTATAGTCATGATATTATTTTGGTTTTATTTTAGTGGTATCAAACAGGATTATAAGAGTAGACTGAAGACTGGAGCCAGTCGAGTCTTAACCCTTAACCCATTGTAGTCGGGAGATCCGTAAAAGGGTAACTGGCAAACAGTGCAGACCAAGATAAGACGCCATCAGAGCTAAAAATAGAAAAAGGGCATAGACTGTCATGCGTCTGTCAACAATTTACTTAAAAGACATCTCCTCCTAAACTGGTCAATGGATTTTGAAGTAATTTTACAGGAATGTTTCTTGAGTGACCCTCTACCAAAATTGCTAAAATGGTGCCATACCGCTAAACAAAATGGCATCCAGAACAAAAAAAAAAAAAAAAGAAAAGAAAAAGAAAATCTTTAAACAACATCTCCTCCTAGGCCAAGGGCCCAATGTCAAAATAATTTCGCAGAAATGTTCCTCTAATACCCCTTTACCAAAATTGCTAAAATGGTTCTGCGCTGCTAAATAAAATGGCCACCAGAGCTAACAAGCAAATTCCATGGGGAATTTATGTCCCCTGCCTTATTTTTATTTGAGGTGTTAAAAATGGTAAAGTTAACCAGAGGACCATTGGTCCTGTATCACTTACCTAAGTATGGAAGCAGGAAACCAGTGATATAAAATAATTTCAAGATTCTGAAAAAAACACATGCATATCTTCAGACCATCCTTAAAGCACCTGTAAAGTTTCAAAAGGATCGGCTTAAAACTGTGGTAGGAGTTACGGCGTCAAGGTACCTACTCCCTATACGCTTCTGTAGTATTAGAACTAAAAAAATGTCTAAGTTAAAAATGCGGAAAAAGTAATAAAGAATTATTTCAGGATTCTGAAAAAAAAACACATGCATATCTTCAGGCCATCCTAAAAGCCCTTGTAAAGTTTCAAAAGGATCGGACAAAAACTGTGGGAGGAGTTAAGGGGACAAGGTACCTGCACCTTATACACTTCTGTAATATTAGAACTAAAAAAATATATAAGTTAAGAATGCGGAAAAAGTAATAAAAAATTATTTCAGGATTCTAAAAAATCCACCTGCATATTTTCAGGCCATCCTAAAAGCCCACGTAAAGTTTCAAAAGGATCGGCCAAAAACTGGGGGAGAAGTTAAGGGGACAAAGTACCTACTCCCTATAGACTTCTGTAATATTAGAACTCAAAAAATGTCTACGTTCAAAACGTGTAAAAAATAATAAAAAATAATTTCAGGATTCTGAAAAAACCACATGCATATCTTCAGACCATCCTTAAAGCACCTGTAAAGTTTCAAAAGGATCGGCCAAAAACTGTGGGAGGAGTTAAGGGGACAAGGTACCTGCTCCCTATACACTTCTGTAGTATTAGAATTCAAAAAAATGTCTAAGTTAAAAATGCAAAAAAAGTGATACAAAATTACTTCAGGATTCTTAAAAAAACACATGCATATTTTCAGGCAATCCTAAAAGCCCATGTAAAGTTTCAAAAGGATCGGCCAAAAACTGTGGGAGGTTAAGGGGACAAGATACCTTCTCCCTATAGACTTCTGTAATATTAGAACTCAACAAATGTCTAAGTTCAAAATGTATAAAAAGTAATAAAAAATAATTTCAGGATTCTGAAAAATCCACCTGCATATTTTCAGGCCATCCTAAAAGCCCACGTAAAGTTTCAAAAGGATCGGCTAAAAACTGTGGGAGGAGTTAAGGGGACAAGGTACCTACTCCCTATACACTTCTGTAATATTAGAACTCAAAAAATGTCTAAGTTAAAAACGTGTAAAAAAGTAATAAAAAATAATTTCAGGATTCTGAAAAAACCACATGCATATTTTCAGACCATCCTTAAAGCACCTGTAAAGTTTCAAAAGGATCGGCCAAAAACTGTGGGGGGAATTAAGGGGGCGAAGTACCTGCTCCCTATACACTTCTGTAGTATTAGAACTAAAAAAATGTCTTAAGTTAAAAATGTAGAAAAAGTAATAAAAAATTGTTTCAGGATTCTGGAAAAAAACACATGCATATCTTCAGGCCATCCTAAAAGCCCATGTAAAGTTTCAAAAGGATCGGCCAAAAACTGTGGGAGGAGTTAAGGGGACAAGGTACCTACTCCCTATACACTTCTGTAATATTAGAACTCAAAAAATGTCTAAGTTCAAAATGTGTAAAAAGTGATAAAAGATAATTTCAGGATTCTGAAAAAAACACTTGCACATCTTCAGACCATCCTTAAAACACCTGTAAAGTTTCAAAAGGATCGGACAAAAACTGTGGGAGGAGTTAAGGGGACAAAGTACCTACTAAAAATTCGGAACCACGCACTACGCATCACGCACCACGCACATGCACGCACCACGCCCCACGGAAAACAAAAAACAGTGTCCCTCCGCTTTTCTTCGAAAAGGTGGGGGACAAAAAATAGAAAACCTTTAAACAACATCTCCTCCTAGGCCTATGGCCTGATTTCAAAATTCCGCAGAAATGTTCCTCTGATTAAGTCATATTCTCCTTGAGTGCTGTGAAACTCAGGTGAGCAATATAGGGCCATCATGACCCTCTTGTTTTTTTTGTTGTTTTTTTTCAGAGACCATAATGCTTGATATTTCATGTGAATTTTCTGCTGATGCAGATGATTTGCATGAAAGGCCAAGCCTTTTTTTCTGAAAAATAATTATGAAAAAAAAAAAAATAAATAAATAAAAATAAAAATAAAATAAAATAAATAAATAAAATGTTGTCTGCTATATTTTTGCTTAGTGCTTTAAGGTTTAAAATTTTAACAAGTCCATTTCACTACGTATTGACGAGTCTAAAAATTGCTAGATGGGTGACACTTTTTATTTTTCTTTGAATTATTGATACCCTACAACACAGAGAAAATTTCAGAAAAAAAAAATAATCAAGTGAGACATGTTTAAATTCTACCTCCCAATTACCTACCCTGTATAATTTGCTTTCAATTTTACTGTGGGGACGAGGTTAAAATATATTATATTTTTTTTAAACCAATGACTAGAATTAAATTTATTATGTTTGGGCAGTTACAGCAAATGGTTTTGCATGAAACCATGACAAAAGCTTACAAATGTACTTCTGTGTAAAGCGCCAAGCCAAAACTTCCCCGCCGAAAGACGTCAAAAGCACAGTACAAACAAAGTCATTCCCAAACAGGCCCAAAATAAACCAATATTTGACAAATAAACATAAATTTGACAGCTGCTCTTAGTCTAAGAAAGCTTTTTAAAAACTGGATACAATTTTCTATTTAATTAGAATATGACCCAGAAAATATACAAGGAGGAGCTTAATCTTGCAGAAGGAGGATGTACATGCCAAAAAAATCATTATGCCATGAATTATGCAGTTTAGACTAAAGGGTTGTTTTTTTGGTCTTTATGAACCTGTCCCTAAATGACGAACTTCTTTATATTAAGTTATTTTTCTCTGTCAAACATAGTATAAGCTTATAAACTCATATACAGAGGCTGATGCATTATGCGAGGGTTTTTTTTTTAGATTCCTTGGTTATTATTCAGAACCAACAAAACTATTTGGAACTAGCCAAATCAGTGGTGAACTTCAGTAATTGCAAAGGCAGATAACATAAAACAAATGTCAAATTCTTTAGTGTTGTATTTCAAGAAAGGAGTGTACTCTATATCAACAAAAAACAATCAAGTTTTGTTCAGTCAGTTAGTTGGAAATCGTTCTGAAGCATAGCCTTACCCGGAACTAGCCAAATAACTGTAGGCCTACACACAGCAAGACTGCTAAAAAGGGTTGTTTAAGGTTAACAAATATTGGGGAAATGGTTTTGGGAGATGGTAGCGAAAGACTAGGGACGGGGGTTGTCGGGCGAAACGACGAAGAGTGAAAACAGAGGCGGAGCAACTAGGGTGGAAACGTTTTGGTGGCGATATAGAAGTTTAGAAGTTTATTAATGCAATAAGCCATACGGCCCATGAGCATATATACAAGTGACAACATACAATGATATACAGGATAGCAATAGCAGATTATATAAACATATATATTCATTTTCACCCATCTTTGGGAGAGGTGCGCATATAGGTTTGCTAAAATTTGAAATAATTGAAAAGAAACATCATCTGAAACCCTCTAATATCATAAACATGTAGCTAGTACTCACATCTAATACATATACATGAATCTATCCTTTCATACTGAGATTGTGTATTTTTCACTGCTGAAATATCAGCACGTAACCTTAAACTAACACTACCAGTGCCCTCATTTTAAATGCTTTTTCTATAAAGTAACTTAGGTTTTTAATTATTTTTCTGTTTTGGGAGGTTAACAATTCAATAAATTTCGGCATATTCGGACTCTGCCAGTAGTATCTTTTAATATACGTTTTCCGTAGGTCATCATAAATAGCACAATCTAAAATGAAGTGAAATTCATCTTCTAGTACCCCACAAGCCCTGCATTTTCTATTATCCAGAGGAATTTTATTCGGCTTTGCCCATCTACCCATCTCAACTTCGAGTCTATGTGAAGATATTCTTAATTTACACAAACTTCGCCGGTATTTTTCGACCTTTATTAATTCCAAATATTTTTTATGCTGAAAATTTGCTATATTAATATAACATCTCGCTCTAGTGGAGGCCTCAAGTCTTGCATGCCAATCCTGAACAAATATATCTTTCACTCTTGTTTTAAATGTATTCAAAAAGTTATTTATATTTCCTACCCCTTGTGCATTCCAAACCTCCAAAAAACCCAGACGACTTAGTAAGTGCTTATCATGTGAAGCCCAATTGCGTTTATTTGGATGCAATTCCATGTCGTTTAACATCATAATATAGATACATTTAATATATTCATGTTCATCAGTATATATAACCTTTAACCAGTACTTTATAATATTAATGTATCTATGTGCTTGATAATCGATTCGACCTAACTCTCCATATACAAAACCGTTCTGTGTTGACTGTTTTACTCTTATCATTCTTTTGCAAAATTGCATATGTAGTGTTTCAATTGCTTTTGCTGCATGAAATCCCCAAACTTCCGATCCATAATTCAAAATTGGAGTAATTAATTTGTCAAACAAATCTAAAATATGAGCTGGACTTAACGGAGTGAAGTTGTGCAAATATTTGTTTAGTGTAAAAATCGCCTTTAATGCTTGTCCTGAAAGGGTCTTTTGAGTTTCGAAAGAGGAACCGCCTGCGGTAAAAACTATTCCCAAATAACAGATTTTTTTTACGATTTCAATGGCGTTTCCCTTGTATTTAAACTGTAAATCACCCGACAATCTGCCCCCCTTTCTGAAGATAAGTATCTTTGTTTTACTAGTATTTACAGTTAATCGCCACCTATCACAATATTCTTCGAGTACATCTAAAGATTTCTGTAGTTCTTCGGACGTATTTCCAAAAAGAACAATATCGTCTGCGTAAAGAAGCAATAAAAGTTTAAACATGCCTATATCAATTCCATTCACCCCATTGTTTTCTAACTCTTGTTCCATGTCATTGATGTACATAGCGAACAAAAAAGGTGAAAGAGACTCGCCTTGTCTTACACCCATATTGCAGGAAAACGCCTCACTGAGTGTATTGTTACATTTGACTCTTGACTTTACACTGTTGTAAATGGATCTTATAATATTTAACATTTGACCCCTAACGCCGATTTTAATTAATTTGTACCATAAAATGTCTCTGTCTATATAATCGAACGCTTTTGTGAAGTCCACAAAACAACAGTACAAATACTTATTTTCATTTATACAATGCGTGATAAGCCCATTTAATACAAAAATATTATCCACTGTTCCCATATGTTTTCTAAAGCCAGCTTGTGCCTCAGTATAAACATTATAGATTTCTGCCCATGCATTTGTTTAGTCTGTTGTTTAATATTCTTGTAAACAATTTCCCTAATGTGCTAAGTAGAGTTATGCCCCTGTAGTTAGAAACCTCATTTATATCCCCCTTTTTGAAAATTGGTACAATGAAGCCTTCTGACCATTGCTCGGGAAAATAGCCCATATGAAATAATTTATTGAATAGAGCAAGTAAATAATTAATTAATGATGCCGATCCATTTTTGAAAAATTCATTGAGTAACATATCTGGTCCTGAGCTGGCTCCATTACGTAATTGTTTAATTGCGGTAAGTATTTCATCCTTTAAGATATCTGAATTTAACTCGTCAAACATGATTTGAAACTCGCCTCTGACATAACATTCATTATAAAACAAAATATCATCATCAACCTGATAAAACCTACCTTCAGGATCATTTATCGCTTTGAAATAATCGGCAAATTTTTTGGAGCTAATAGGATGTTTCATATATTTATTCGCAGTTTGTTTTAATAAACGCCAATATGCTTTTGCATTTTCATATTTTGAGGCAATAAATTTCTCCGTTTTCGATTTATCGTATGCATATCGCTTTTTTCTTATTACATTTTTAAAATTTGATCTGGCATTTATCATCTGGGCCTCCGTTATATCATTTTTATCTCCCCTGTATTTATTCAATTCTCTATAAAATCGATTTCGTAATGTCTGACATTCTTCGTCAAACCACGGTTGGTTTTTCCGATCATGTCTTCCGGTTGGTCTTGTTACATAATACAGGTAGAGTGATATCAATATCAAGTCTCGTCTACGAGAATAACAGGTAATATCTAATTGGAGGTTACCTGTGACCAATAAACAATTATCTTTCAGACGATGCAAACAGACGATGCAAAATAGTTTTTTGAAAAACACTCGCTTGTTTCGCGTTACTGAACGCAGCCCTATTCAGTTATGCGAAACACTGGAGAGTTATTTATTTTATTATTATTATTTTCTTTTTTTTTTTCAAAATTATTTTCATTCTTCAGAACGATTATCGTGAAGCCGAGTCGTGTGAGCTCCAGTTAGAGAGTAGCCGTTATTCTCGTATACAGGATTTGATGTTAGATTGAATCATTTATATCAGTAATTATGCATTTATTAAAAAATTCAAATAAATACCAATGCAGTAAACATTTTCTCTTTTTTGGGGGGGCTACCAACAAGCATGCACAAATTTTATTCACACAGGCCGCCATCTTGGTTGTGTCAAAAGACAGCTTTGCGATTGACCGTGACCGTCTAGGTTAACTGATTACAGTCATAGACTCTACAACAATCGAAAAAAATTGCAATTTAAGTGGATGCATTTGTGCCCTGTGTTACCTGCGGTTACCCATGTTACCCTGTTACCCGAACACAGTCCAATAAATATGCAATTTAAGTGGATGTATTTGTATCTTTGTGTTACCTGCGGTAACCCGTGTTACCCTGTTACCCAAACACTGTACAGTACATTTGCAATTTAAGTTGAGGTATTTGTGTCCCTGTGTTACCTGCAGTTACCCATGTTACCCTGTTACCCAAACATAGTCCAGTAAATTTGTAAATTAAATGACTGTAATTGTATCCCTGTGGTTACCTGTGTTACCCTGTTACCTAAATACACTGGAGTAAATTTGCAATTTTTCTTGAGGTATTTGTGTCCCTATGTTACCTGCAGTTACCTGTGTTACCCTGTTACCCAAACACAGTCCAGCAATTTACGTTAAAGTAATTGTGTCCCTGTGTTACCTGCAGTTACCCTTGTTACCCTGTTACCCAAACACAGTCCAGTATATTTGCAATTTGAGGTATTTGTGTCCCTGTGTTACCTGCGGTTACCCGTGTTACTCAAACACAATCCAGTATATTTGCAATTTAAGTTGAAGTATTTGTGTTCCTATGTTACCTGCGGTTACCTGTGTTACCCTGTTACCCAAACACAGTCCAGTTAATTTGCATTTAAATTGGATGTATTTGTATCCCTGTGTTACCTGCGGTTACCCGTGTTACCCTGTTACCTAAACACAGTCCTGTATATTTGCAATTTAAGTTGAGGTATTTGTGTCCCTGTGTTACCTGTGGTTACCCATGTTACCCTTTTACCCAAACACAGTCCAGTAAATATGCATTTAAATTGAGGTATTT
Source organism: Anodontia alba (assembly GCA_964016985.1). NCBI lineage: Eukaryota > Metazoa > Mollusca > Bivalvia > Lucinida > Lucinidae > Anodontia > Anodontia alba. The sequence goes on from OZ024826.1 coordinate 44,386,002, forward strand.
GTACCCCTGTGTTACCTGCTGTTACCCGTCTTACCCGGTTACCCAGACATAGCTCAGTAAATTTGCAATTTAAGTTGAAGTACTTGTGTCCCTATGTTACCTGTGGTTACCCTGTTACTCAAATACTATCAAGTAAATTAACAATTTGTTGGGTTCTAAGTGCACCCCTGTGTTACCAGTGATTACCCGTGCTACTCTGTTACCCACACAATATCAACCTGAGCCATTTAGAGGCGTTAGCTTGTTACCTGGTGTTACTTTAGGTAACAAACACAGACTGCTGGGAAAAGAGCAGTATTTTCAGGACATATCTAGACATTTTATCCGTATTTGCTAACTACCCAACACAAAAATAACACGAGTCTCTCCAAATAAAAGCAGCAACCATTGTAGTTCCAGATCAGCATGTGCATACATTTTTCTCTGATAGATTGTGCAAGCTGTATTCAACATGCAAGACTCTGATCAATATATTTCAGCGGACACACAGACTAATCGGGATCTACTTTGATCGCATAATTCATGAGGCCCATTTTTTTTGTTTTTAAAAGATTCAATCTAATTGTTTCTTATTTTACTTGAAGACACCTCAAAGTTCTTGAAACGATCAACAAAACATTTTACTTTCATTTATATTAGCATTAAAATTAATGTTCAAACATATATAAATACAAGTTAAATAACAGCACGTAGTTTATTTTCTGGTTCCATTTGTGTACTCTTATTATCATTATCCAGTGGGAACTAGAAGCCTCAGGCTACTGGACAAGTTAATAATAGCTAGATCTATAACTCATGCAATAAAAACAAAGCGGTCAAAACATCAAATGAACATCAACATTTGAAAAGGACCATTATGACTATGATCTAAGAATATGGGCAAACAAAGCGCCATCTTTAACTGTGTAACTAAAGAAACACTGATTACTGTAGAAAATATTGATTAACTGTGAAAATCCTGATCAGAGTGTGCAGATGCACAGACTGATCTGGATTTTTAGTGTTTGCATAATACATAATTTCCCCTTTTTCATAATCTGACACAACTGCCCTTTATCTGAAACAGGTCACGGGGTCCTGCAATTCTTGAGATGATAAGATAAGACTAGAAATAACATATGCTACATTAATTTTTATGTAAGTTTTTTGACAGTTTGTCTATTTTTTTTTTCTTAAGTTTAAATAATTATTAAACAACGTTCATGCATCAAGGGAAAAGTGATGATGATATTCTTATTTCTTTCAAGAAAGTAGGCTTTGGCATGTCATGCGAATCGTCTCCAACAGAGACAGTTTGTATGGACTGTCAAACCTTTTTTTTCTTCTTTTTTGTGGGGGTGGGGGAGGGGTAAAAATTTTAACCCTTAACCTTTTCCATTCTCTGGGCTAATTCAGCAGCAATAAACTGGTGATATTTCTTGAATTTTCCCCAGAAAAAAGGATTTGACATTTCATGCAAATTGTTTGCAATGGAGATGCTTTTCCTTTTCAGGAGTGGGGGTGATATTTGATCCCTTAACGTTTATCACTTTCTGGGCTAATTCAGCAGGCGATAAAGTGGTTATTGTCTTAGTTTATCCAGAAAATAGGATTTGACACTTCATGCAAATAGTCTTCATTGGAGACAATTTTCATGAAATGTCAAATCCTGTTTTGAAAATAAAACATACTGAGGAATTGTTCAGGATAAGTATTTGGTGATTGTATTTTTTTCTCCATAAAAACATAGGTTGTGGGTACTCATTAGATGAGCCTCACCAAGATTCTTCAAATGAGTACTCATAACATGTTTTTGCTTCACCGAGGTGCATCAAATTAATACCTACAACATATGTTTTAATGGAGAACTGGAGAAAATTATCCCATATTTATGTTGTCTGCAAAACTTTTACCCAAAGTGCTAAGGGCTTAACTGATAAGTACTATGCTAATTCGCTCCACCAATGGGTCCTAAGTTTATGAAATAGAATTGTCTTTATGCTGTGAACAAATAGCCCTAAGCTACTTATGTACCTGTCTTGAAAGAAATGTCCTGTTTGTACACCTCTCTCCAGCTGATGGTCTGTGTGAGCTTTGCAGACTGGTTTCAAACTACTAAATTATCAAATTACCTACCAATAATAATTAAAACCTCTAAGTTTACGGGTTTGTTTTTGTTGTTCTAATCATGTACCCTTATACTACTAGAAAAGGAAATAATGACTAGCGTTGTTTGTATACTTTAGACCCAGACCAAACTGTGCTCAGGCACAGAATGACCAGGAGGATTGTTTAGCATAAGCATCTGCACATATTGATCTTAACAACCAGATCTGTAACACACATTAAGCAAAGAGCACAATCTTGCTCAGAAAGCGCAATGAGGTCTTGGTCTACAAAGGGCACATACCTGAAGGTTGCTTAAAACACTGTAATATTTGATATTACTCATCACTGACAACTAGATAAGAATTTTAGACCCAGATCAAACGCCGCATATCATGGTGTCTGGTGAGCATTGATTAAACACACTTGACTGCATTCTGATTAATAGGTTTCTTTAACCTGTGGTGATAGTATTCATGTGAAGTAGGTTACCGAGATCACCTTAAAGAGTAGGTATCTTTAATTACTGTACTAACAAATGTCTAAGGATAACCTAACTTAATAACGGAGGTATGAAGACTGCCCTTTGAGGTTAAGAAGTGGATGACATAGGCCTTTCCCCTGTATTCATTATCCATATGCTTCTTTCTTTCTTTCTTTCTTTTGTATTGTAACAACAAATGTCTTATGATAACTTAATAACGGAGGTACGCAGACTGTCCTATGATCTTAAGAAGTGGATGACATAGGTCTTTCTCCTGTATTCATTATCCATAGGCTTCTTTCTTTCTTTCTTTCTTTCTTTAGTTAATGATTATCATAAAGTATTTTTTTATTCATTCATTCATTTTTTCAAATTACTTATATTTTAAATTTTCCCATTTATTTTCTCCAGGTGAAATGATAGTTTTTCTTTCAAAAATTGTACCGAACTATCACCAGTAATTAAATACAACCTGAATTAATTAACTCATTTGTTTTCTTAGATTAACTATTGTCCTTCATTTTAAAATCTTACTGAATTTTCATTCATTAAATATAACACTTTTTTAATTTATTAATTACTTTTGTTTCCTTAAGTTAAACTATTGAAATTCGTTTAAAAATCATATTGATCGATTATCTATAACTGAATACAACACTTTTACTGAATTTTCATTCATTAAATATAACACTTTTTTAATTTATTAATTACTTTTGTTTTCTTAAGTTAAACTATTGAAATTCGTTTAAAAATCATATTGAATTATCTATAACTGAATACAACACTTTTTATTTAATTTGAAATAATAATAATAATAATAATAATAATAACAATAATAATAATAATTGATTTTAATCAATTAATTAATATTTATTTATTATCATTATTAATTAATTCTTAGATTAAACTATTGATATTCTTTTGAAAATCATACTGAATAATCTGCTGATATTCATTCATTCATTCATTCATTCATTCTAACTCGGACCTAGTCCAGTGTATATTGGGTCCAAGATTCTAAAGAGCATCCATACATAATTTAATCTGAATTGTAGTAGTACTGTAGGTGTGTGACACTGGGTTGATTACACACCAGTTACACAGGTAAGACGACGCTTACGGGACTCCGGTCAAAGGGAATTAATCGAAGCCTATCTAAAATGGAATATCGATAACCTGAGTGACAGTTCCTGTAGTACGATAATTCCTGGTAGTGGTAGGCTCACTGGGTCTCATCTTCGCCCTCTCACGGTTTGCAGTTCTCTACAGGTTCTTCACATTCGGCAGCTGATGAGCTTCCGGTTCTATGTTGTCCAGCATGGCATCATCGACCATCACGAAAACACTCCCATATAATTCTGACCCCCTTAAACCCCATTTTTATATAGTAAAACTGGGGTTTACAGGGGTATACATAAGTTTTCTTATTTCTGCTCAAAATAATAGATTGTGTGTACTCGTTAGAATCGTCTCGATGAAGCGGTTCTAACGAGTACCCACAATCTATTATTTGGAGCAGAAATAAGAAAAATATCAGAATTTTATATCTGAAAATTTTCATATTTTGGTGATAAAATTTTCAGTATATTTGCATAGGCATGTTGTCGTAATGATCGAATCTGACGGGCTGGTCGGTTGAGATTACCACGAGCCGTTGTCTTCACCTGTAAAAAAATAATGAGACAAACCATGAGAGTTTGGTACTTATCTCAATTAGCCTTCACTACTCGCACATATGAATTATAGTACTAGACGAAGGCCAAGAAACAGCTTAGCTGCATAGCTGAGTATGCGCATTTGAAGACTGTCGTTACGGATGACAAAAAGTACAAAAACCTCATGAGACAAGAATTGAAGGTATGTAAAAACGAAGATAAACAGTTAAGTTAAAATATAAATAAAATATGTATGGTATGCCAAGGACAAAAAATAGACAGATTTTTTTATTTATTTATTTATTTATCTTTTTTTAGCTCTTTTTTCACCTAGGTGTGCAAATATAGGCTTGTTACATATTAAATGAACGAAGACTAAATGTAAACAATATTTCTTGTATCTAAAAAACAAATGATAAAATTACAACCTCCTTCCGGAAGATAACTTTCTCGGTAGCTCCTTTGTCGGCTGGGTGAGTGTGTCTGGAATTCTTCTTGAAGTTGCTGCCTTTATGGGAAACGGTCGCTGTACAGTTCATGGTCTTCGAGCTCTTATTATATCGCCAGTATGTAAGGCCAGTCTTGAAGTTTGTCGACTGAAAACAAAACACATTAATGAGTCGTCACATTATATTTTGGTACTTTTTAGTCTTCCATAATTCTTCAAATGCGCATGACCAAAAATCTAGCTGAGCTATAGGAATTTTGATCTGAAACTTCATCTAGTTATACTCTAGAAGTTTGCGATGAGTGAAGGCTCTGGCATGATTGCGTAGATACGCAATCGCACCTAATCCTTCGCTGTTCACATATGTAATAAGTACCAAAACCTCATGTGCCGGCTTAATCTAAATCAAAGATATGTTCGTCGCTTAACACATTTTCAATTTAACACAAACGCGCCATCGCCATACATAATACATTGCATGTACAAAGTTCAAGATTTTAAACAAACAAGTGTACACATGCACTGTTATGTGAATTAAAAGCAGAAATATTCATCTATTAGATTTTGTATAAAACATATGTATAGATGTTACCTTCTTGGTATACTCGAAACCGTCGCTGCTAACAAGTTTCATCATGTTACGGTTGGTTCCATTCTCTACGACTGTGAACGTCACTGGCACGTTCGGGAGTATCTCGCCTAGCATCGACGTCTCTCGTAGTGACCTGGAACGGCAAAATAATATGCACTTGAGTTACAAAGTAAAATTGCTTATCAAAATTGTTAATGTTTACATGTAAAATTAGTATACCCTATGTACTTGGTGTTTTCTTACATACAAAATTAATACGCGCCGGATCACAGCAATTTGCATTCATTTGCTCCAGCGGAAGATGCAAAGCCTTTGTTGAAAGAAGCATTGGGCGCTTAGCTATCCATACAGTGTATAAGAAATACTCAAATCTGACTGCATGGATGCCTGAGCTGAGCAGAGTAGTTGCTGTGGTCTGGCTCGTACATTAAAAAGAAAAACTGCTGTCTGTGCAGTGTCCTAAACAGACATACTCACCAATAAACACACACACAGACGGACGGACGCAGTTTCCGACTAACGGACCCAAACATTGAGCGACTTTGATTTTTTTTTTAAATAATAATAATCAAACTTACTCTTCTTCTACCTCTGCTTCTTCAACCTCACCATGGACAGTAAAGTCAAATGAAGCATCTAGGGCAGGACCAGCACCATCGTTCAACGTCACCGTGGCATCTATAGAGGACGTCGCAGCACTCACGTTGGTCGCCTGGTTCTGATCTGATCTGTATCAACAGTGAAGGTCACTTGCAGTGGTCTTGTTGTGGTCTCGTCGACTGCTGATTCCAATGTCGATGGTTCGTCTGTCGTGGAGATGTTGATCTCACTATATCCAACGACCGTCTCTCTATTCTTGTAGATTCGAGTGGTACCTCCGTAGGATGCTGCTCGACAGTACTGAAACACAAAGAAAATAAGTCAAACAGGGCCCAGCAATTTCTACAATTCGCCCAGAAATGATTTATCAGCCTACGCATCCGCACATTATGATCATGTACCCTGCTTGGGTAGTAGGTGTTGTTGCCACTAATTACACATAATTAATTAGGCAACGTCAAATAGATCACTACTCAGTTTCTGATCCAAAAACAATTACAAAGTTCAGAAATATCTTTTTCTTTCTGAATTAACATACCCTCGATAATGTTTTTATTATTATTATTATTATTTCATATAACTTTTTTCATTACAAAAGTTCATAACGAGAAAACTCATAAGTGAGGGAGGTGAAAATGATGATATACGAGTAAAGGCCGAGCGGTAAAAAGGGGTTTAGAAAAATATTCATTCTTTTCTTTCATTATTACTTTCACTAACTATCTTCTTGTTTTTCCGCTGATATGTGGCCCTATACAAGCCTCATTATCATTTATGGGCCGAAATTGCTATGAGCCGATTTTGACATGGACCGATTTTGTCATGGGCCGACTTTGTTACGGGCCGAATTGACCCGGACACCTCCACCCCCACCTCTCCCTCCCCCGCCCCCTCTCCCACCCCCCACCCCACCCCCCACCCCACCACCACCACCCCAACCATCACAAACCCAACTTTTATATAATATACCCATCGTTTCTACAACCCAATCCCATCTTGAAATAATTACATGTGTTTTTATGCAGAAGTTGGTGTTTTTCAGTTAATAAGGTGTTTTTCGGTCTTTTTATGCGAAACGTCTTGAGACGAAACGGCTTGTTACCGACACGACTACTGTATGAACAGAACGAAATCCTGCAGCGTTCCTGATAAAAAGTAAAACTGTCAACAGTAATTGCACCTCAGAAACAGTTCTAATACGTTTTAATGGTATAACAGGCATTTAATTTTCTTATCTATTTTAATTCATTCGAATATGATTATGGTGGCATATAACTGACATCTAAATATTGAGATTACTGTCCTTTCGACATCTCTTGGAAAGACGTTTTTTGCTTGGCGTTATATTGTAATGAAAATATTTTGTTCTGACTGACCATATCTTATCAGAAACCATTTGTCTTTCCTATTTCTGTGTTTTGTTCTCAAATGTTTAAACTAAAATTAAATTTGCGGCTAAAAGTTGGCCTGACCTATGCAATTTCTATCGCTATAGCCTAGAATCATGGGTTTTGACGCACAAGCATTTTTTGGCATGCCTATAATTTCACAGACATCTCCCAGTACATTTGTTTTGTGTAAGACAATCATGGACTTCTTGAACATTATTTGATATCATTAAAATAAGTTTGCATCAATTGCCTTCATAAAAATTCCGTGAAATAGGACCACCATGGTGATTGTCATTTTGGTTTACACTCATATGAAATGACGCATCTAACAGGCTGCTATTTTTCTTGCAGGATAGTAATTTAAGTTTTACAATAACACCAGGACCATGTTCAGGCAGCATCAGTTGTCTGTTAGAACAAAATAAAATGACAAGAATCACTGTTGAATGACACCTGTATATATTTTAAAAATCTGATTTCATTTTGCGAATTGCCACCATTTTTATGTCTCAGTTTTAAGGGGTAGGGCAGCTGAAGTGCTTGTTTCTCCTGCTTGCATGTACAAATTCACCACATGTCTTAATAAAATATGTTCTAGATAGATTATTTACTGTTAGCAAAAATATTTTTCTTTAAATTATTTATGCTTGGTTTCAAATAAATACACAGAAAATTACTTTATGAATTTCGCTTCTTCCAGTTGCAAAATATTTTCATGTAAGACTTTACATTTATTTGAAAAGTAATATTGTGTATGCAACAGAATTTCAACCATATATCATACTTGTGAATAAATGCATCAGGTGACATTGTAACAGACAAGCATGTTTGATTCAGATGTAGCTGATGCATCTTTAAAGTTTTGAGCTTAAATTCAAAGGAAAAAAGTGCTTTAAGCATTTCTTTCAAAATGTTGACCATACAAGGTTACATGGTTGTAATTTTCCAAGAAGATCCTAGAATTTCTACTTAAAACACCTGGATGTGACCCTCTTATGTTGCTCTACCCCAATAATGATGAGGCATTACAAAAAAGTTTCTGCAAGTCCAAGAATAGGAAGAAACAGGTAAGCGTGTCAAATTAGATGTGCGTCAAAATACATGACAGGACGATAGTAAAGTGATTTTTTGGAATTTTTGTCTAAGAAAATAGTTTTTACTTTCCTTTGCTGAATTTGAATTATTGATGTTTCACAACAATATTGTGAAAATTTCAGAAAAGTTGAACAACTGGAACTAGTTGAAAATCCGGCTCCAAGCTACCTACCCTACAGATTTCTGCATGATTTGGCTTCATTTTTACTATGGGAAAAAGTGAAAATATTTGATTTTTTAAAAACCAATGAGTAGAATGAAACTTTTCGTACATAGGAAGTTACGACAAATGGTTTTGCATTAAATCATGACAAAAGTTTGCAAATTTACTTCTTATGTGCAAAGCGTCAAGCAAAAAACGACTTTCTGAAAGATGTCGAAAGCACAGTAGTCGACTTCTTCTGCTTTTATGTCGACTTGCAATGTATGACTTGATGCTAATCGACTTCCGTTGATAAAGGTTATCGCGTCTGCGGGTCGTAATATTGCTCTAAGCTGCCTTCAAGAAAACAAAGCGTGTTAACATTGTATGACGACTTATTTTATATTACTTCTTTATTATCTCGACTTCTGGTTCTTTTACATGTCATGATTTGACAATTATAGCGTTGAGATACGTTTTTGCTGTCGTGAAAGTTTATTTTTAGACCAAAATGATCACACAGACAGCACCAGTCTTATTACAATCACAGAGTTGTTTACAAGAAACGATAATTATATAACATCTATAAGCCACCAAACATTATATTAAGCCCTAAACTTAATATGTCACATCGTCCCGAATTTAAGTGTCTCGACCGGCACAGTCACTATCTGACTATCATTATCTTCCCTACAAATCCTACTACATAACATGACTGGAAGTAGAGATAATAATTATAATGTCGACATATAGTTGTAAAAGTGTTTCATGATGCTGAAGTTGTGGACGACACTTCTGGACAGTAAATTACAACCTGCTGTCACGATAACCATTGTCAACGGAAGTCGATATAGCATCAAATCATACATTTTAAGTCGACATAAAAGCAGAAAAAGTCGACTTAGTATCTCAATATTTAGATGTCAATTATATGCCACCATATATGATGATTCGCATAAAATTCTGTAATAGGTTATTGTCACATGTTTTCGTGGGTATAGCTAAACAGCGAAAGGAAGGTTCCTTTTTGCGAAAGGAAGGTTTTTTTCCTATGAAAGGAAGATATCAGTGGGTCCAGGGAAGTATTTTATGTATCTAGTGAAACTATTGATACAATTTAATGGATATGGGGTACTTTTTCAAAAAAGGTAGGTACACTGGGATTAAAGGGAGCGTGTCTTTCAAGGAACAAACTATCATAAAAATGATTCATTATACAGGTTCCTTTATCTTCAAACACTGCTTACGCCCTCGTGAGCATTTTTAGCAGGTCTGCGTGTCGTGTTATGAAAAAAAAAAAGTAAAAGCATGATAGTGAGTCTACTCTATGTCAAGATCATAGGTTAAAATCTAGATCGACAAGGGGGTTGAGACATAAAAACAAATGACTTGGACGGGTGGGATATGGGGTTAGGGCTAAAAACAATAAAATCAGGTTAAAAGCAAGCACATGTATGTTTAGGGTTTGGGGAACTGCAACTTTCCAATTTCTGCCTTGAATGAATCAAGACTTGGAGAAGTTACAGCTGTCTCTGGGAGGGTATTCCACTGAACAATGGCCAGTGGAAAGAAGGAGTACTTATAGGAGTCCTTGCCTGTGTGGATCTGACGAAATGTCATAGATTGGCAATATTTGGATATCCTATGAGTACGGGGCTGAATGTAGTCAGGAAGGGGGATGCCACGAGACCATTGACTACTTTTTAAAAGAGGCAGAGATGGGCCACTGATCGTCTCTCTTCAAGGGTCTGCCAGTCCAGCTCATGCAACAATGAAGAGACACTTGTTGTCCTGGCGTAATCATTCATAGTCCAATGGGCTGCACGTCTTTGGACCATTTCAACCTTATAGATGTTTCGTTTGGTGTGGGGGTCCCATATAGCTGAAGCGTACTCCAGCTGGGGACGTACAAGGGTCTGATAGTCCATTTCTCGGACTTTAGGGGACTTTGTCTTTACATTTCTTTTAATAAATCCGAGAGACGGGTTGGCATTAGCAGTAACTCTGTCCACATGAGTGTTCCAGCTAAGGTTGCTGGATATGTCTACCCCCAAGTACCTGGCACTGGTGACCACCTCCAGAACCTGCCCGTGCAGTATATACTCTGTATTGAAGGGGGTCCTAGAAGTAGTCACCCGTATGACCTGGCACTTGGAAGGGTTAAGTTCCATATCCCACTTAGATTCCCATGCCTGAAGTAGGTCCAAGTCGCGTTGTAAACAGTTACTGTCATGCTGAGACTCAGTTGTCAGATATATGGCAGTGTCATCAGCGAAGAGACGCACCTGTGAGACTACATCCTGGGGAAGGTCAATGATGTAGGCCAGGAACAAAACCGGACCCAGGACGGAGCCCAGAGGGACCCCTGATGTCACTGGGACAGTCTGAATTCTCGCCATCAACAACAACCCTCTGCTGACGATTGCTTAGGAATGCCTGAATCCAACGTAAGGTAGGGCCTCTTACCGTATGCATGCAGTTTCTGGATCAGCTTCGAATGGTTTACCTTGTCGAACACCTTGGAGAATTCCAGCAGGATCAGGTCAGTCTGTTTATCCTGACTGGACCTGCGTGCAAGATCCTCGACAAGGGAGGCCAGTTGTGTCTCACAAGAGCATCTCTCTGAAACCGTGCTGTAGTTCGTACATGAGGCCATTTGAATCGAGATGTTTTACCAAGTTGGAGGCTATTATGTGCTCCATTACCTTACACAAGATACATGTAAGGGAGATGGGTCGGTAATTGGTAGCAGAGGAATTGTCACCTTTCTTGAAAAGAGGTGTCACATTAGCAGATGTCCAATCACTGGGGACAATACCATTCTGGAGGGATCTCTCAAAGAGGATTTTCAGTATGGGGGCAAGTACCTCTCTGAGTTCTTTCAGAACCACAGGTTTAATCTTGTCAGGGCCTGCTGCCTTTCAGGGATTGAGATTTTTTGACAACTTCAGAATCCCATCTGTTGAAAGTTGGATTTGTGGCATAACAGGGGTTGGGTTTCTCAAATCTTCAGGGAGACATTCAGTTTCTATGACCTTGTTGTCAACAAGGTCTTGCACTTTCATAAGAGATAGCTCTTTTAAAGAATGTGGGGGAGAGAGGGGTAAATACTGACTGAAGCTGCTCATTTAATATGTTGGCTTTTCGCGAAAGGAATGTTTTATACGCATTACGAAAACATGCCTTTTCAAATATATAGAAAATTTCATCCCCAAAATCTAAAAATTTTCAGATAAAAATCTCTGACATTTTTCTCATTTCAGCTTAAAACATGGATTGTGGGTACTCGTTACAGTTAGAACCGCACTCTATGTTTTTTGAACAAAATTAAGAAAAGTAATGTATACCCCTGTAAACCCCAGATTTACTATATAAAAGTGGGGTTTAAGGCGGCCAAAATTATATAGGCGTGTTTTCATGATGGAAAAGAAGATAATTATGAGACCTTGTTGGTACATTTATGTATTATAAGGATACTTATGTCAAAGGTAAGCAGCTTTAGTGTGCAAACTTTTTATCTTTACCTCACACCTTATGTACGATGAAAATAAGGTACATTCCCAAATTAATTAGATAAATAAATAGTAAAACAAGAATAGTTTGAATACGGATTTTTAATAAATACATCTTTTCAAGCGTACTTGTAAAATGAATGAAAGAATGGTTATTATTATTATTATTATTATTTTTAGTTTGTTTAAGAATAAATGCATATCTCCTAAATTTGTCCTTTCGTAGGCGAAATTTCATTTTGGAGACAAAACCTTTGTTACGTAATATTTTTAAAACAGCTTAAACTTTAATCTAATACATGAGAACCCTCCCTTTTATAGACCAAACCTTCCTTTCGTAGACAAAAACTTCATTAAGTAATTTGTTAATTTTGTAACAGATATATGAAAGTACTACAATATGCGATTATATATGGCAAGCCGTTTTACTATTTATTAAGCAAAATAGATACCTTATATATTATATCATATAAGATATCTGATATACTAATTCAGATATCTTATATCCTATATTAGATATCTTATATCCTATATAAGATATCTGATATAATATATGAGATATCTTATTTAATTCCGCATATAAGATATCTAATTTACCATAGAAGATATCTTATTTGTAAAATAAGATATCTTATTTATTAATATAGATATCTACTATACTAAATAAGATATCTGATATACTAAATGAGATATCTTATTTGATTGAATAAATGAGATATCTTCTTTAGTAAATAAGATATCAGATATCTTATATAGGATATAAGATATCTTATATAGGATATAAGATATCTGATATACTAATTCAGATATCTTATATCCTATATTAGATATCTTATATCCTATATAAGATATCTGATATAATGCATAATAAATAGTAAAACGGCTTGCCAGCAAGCTGTTTTACTATTTATTCTATAAATCAGATATCTGATTTAATATATCAGATATCTTATATAATATATAAGATATCTGATATACTATATCAGATGTCTTATATAAAATAGATATCTTATATGTCAACTAAGATATCTAATAGGCTAAATAAGATATCTGAATTGACATATAAGATATCTAATATGCTATATAAGATATCTGATATGCTATATAAAATATCTCATATAGGATGTAAGATATCTTATTTACTAAAGAAGATATCTAATTTATTCAATCAAATAAGATATCTCATTTAGTATATCAGATATCTTATTTAGTATATTAGATATCTATATTGGTAAATAAGATATCTTATTTAACAAATAAGATATCTTATATGGTAAATTAGATATCTTATATGCAGAAATAAATAAGATATCTCATATATTATATCAGATATCTTATATAGGATATAAGATATCTAATATAGGATATAAGATATCTGAATAAGTATATCAGATATATCGTATATTAGGTATCGTATATCCTATATAAGATATCTGATATAATATATATAAGATATCTATTTTGCTTAGTAAATAGTAAAACGGCTTGCCATATGTGCGGCAAAATATTTTGGCCTCGGCCTGGTCCCAGGCACATGATTTCGAAAGCTGATGCACAAACTATCCAGTTTTTTTCGGTGTGAGAATTCCCTAGCATGATTTTGGTTAGCGTGTACCAGAAAAACTACTTGTCATAAATCTACAATTTTGGTGATACTTGCATAGTTTCTGGACATGGTCATTTGCACAAAAATTAGGTTCCATCTTTTCTCTGACCTACATGGATCTATTCAATAGGCAATGATTTCTTAATAATGGGAAATATTTGAACATCTGAATATGCATTTTGGAGAAGACTCTATAACTAATATGCCTGCAAAAAATCATTCAACCATTAAGAATAAAGGCTTTTTCTGGGTGATCAAACTTTGGTCCTGTTTTTTGGTTCCGTCTGTTTCTGCGCGGTCCCATTGAATGCAACTACCCATTTGTTCAAACGAGTTCAAAATACTTATTTCTTTTAATCTTATATTACCTTATCTTTTAATAACTTGCTTATTTATGATTTTATATTCATTTTTCCATTCAAAAGAGGTATGAAATACAAGGCCGCGAAAGGGATAACTTTTGGCCAGATTGTGAACGAATGGCGATAATTTATAATCTAAACATATGACAGAGGTTGCAAAAAGATATTTAGAAACTTAGATTCATTATAACATGCAGAAACTGTTTATGTTTCCCATTATTCTTCTTTTTCACTTAAATAACATGGATCGGCAGAATCTAAAAATAGAAGAACATATACTAAATGAAAATAACTCATTTGAACAAATAGTTAATACAAGAATACACTATATCAGGCTCGGCAGCTCGGCCATGGCTTTCATATCCAACCTCAATAATATTCTACAGTCTCACTGTGTTTTAACTCTCAGATGGCAGGCAGCCATAGGAAACAGGGTGTAAAAAAGTACTGGCTTTACCATGTCTACAGGGCTTTTCAATAGCCCGTTTCTGCTTGTCAAAAAGTTAATCCTCGAAATTTCAGTTAGGAGTCAGAAAAAATGTTTGTTGTGCTGTTTACTAGAAATGATAAAAGAAGCTAAAGTCCTTCACTGTGTTTTTTTTTTTTTTTTTTCAACATCTCCACCATCCGTCTTCCCATAAAAGGAACATGCTGAGCCATCTTTGGATACAGTGTGTTAATGTAAAACAACAACTGGTGACAACTACCAGTGATAACATCCTGCATTACTACCTCATGCCACGTACTGAGTGTTCCACTACTAAGGGTAGGCAGGTCAGTCATTTTTGAAAACATTGAAATATTGCAAAGATTTTCATATGACAATAAACCGGTCACATAAAGTACTGGAACACAACCAAAATACCGGAATACCCATGAAAAATACAGGAATACCTGTGAAAGATACCTACTGAAGAAACCAATACTGGCTTTAATTAATTAAGAAATATTATGTCAACATAGGAAAAGAGACAGTATTGTAACAGCAAATAAGGTGCAAATTGTCTTAGAAGTGCTGTCTTTGAAAACATTGTTGATAGTCTGCTAATTATACCACCGGAATACCCGTGGAAAACATGAATAACCATCACTTTAAAAAAAAAAAAAAAAAATTATGTTCACGCTGTTATTGCCTTCATATTCCAGCAACATACATGTAAATTTGATCGGCATCAACTTGATCTGGATCAACTTGGCCTATTGTGTGAACGCAACTTGATGTAGATCATCTTGATCCGCATCAAATTAGTCCTGATGTGAATGCAATTTGATGCAGATCATTTGGATCTAGTAGTGTTTTGACGCAGATCAGTTGGATCTAGTAGTGTGTATGCAGCCTATATCTCCATGTGGCACTAATGCCTCTCACCAAGTTTGGGCTCAATCTGACCTAGGATTTGGGAACAGATGTGGTTTAAAGATTTTCAAGATGGCCGAACAGGCGGCCATTTTGGATAGGCCAACAGAACAATTTTAGCAATTCTGAATCTCAGTGTCACTCCGGTGCTTCCCATCAAGTTTCGGATCTATCCAACTTACGCGGTTTGGGAGGAGATGCCATTTGAAGAATGGTGGCCATCTTGGATAGCCAAACAGAGCAATTTTAGCAATTCTGACTCTCTGTCCCCACGATGCTTCCCCATCAAGTTTCAGATCAATCTGTAACTCCGCCGCACCCCCCCCCACTCTCTGTCCCCACGATGCTTCCCCATCAAGTTTCAGATCAATCTGTAACCCCCCCCCCCCCCCCCCCCAGTGGTGGCCATCTTGGATATCTGAACAGAACTATCTTGGCAATTCTGTATCTCTATGTCGCTCTGATGTCTCCCATCGTTTTGACTCAGTCTGACTTACGGTTTGAAGAATTTCTAGATGGCCGCCATGGTGGCCATCTTGGATATCAGAATGGAACCATTTTAGCAATTCTGAATCTCCATGTTGCCACAATATCTCCCACTAAGTTTCAGCTCAATCCAATATAGGGTTCTGGAGCAGATATCTAAAATGTGAAAAGCTAACGACAGACGGACAACGGACAACAGGCCATGGCAGATGCTGACCTGGAGCAAAGCTTCAGGTGAGCTAACAGCTAGCCAAATATTACATTAATATATGCCATTTAATTTAGCCAGACTAGGTGGCTCAGTTGGATACGTGTCTGAGTGGTGACCAGGAGGTTGCGGGTTCGACCCCTGCTTGGTCAGCAACATTCTTTCGTGGAGATATTTTCTACGGTCATTCTCTCCCTTATGGTGATTCAAGAAGGTCATTTGTAAGTTTCTGGCAAAAGAATGTGCTCAATACTGGTTAACCACTTAGAGAACTTAACCTAGCCAGTGAAAGTATGGTTAGGTAAACTGACTGTGCTCGACATGACACCCTTGTGTTGACTGGGCTGTAAAACCTCAACACAAACAAACCATTTAATTTAACCCAAGTCTTCATGTGGGTGAATTATTATACCCCCGACATATGAAGTATGTGGGATTATATAGTTTTCGCTTTTCCGTATGTTCGTTCGTTCGTCTTTTCGTCACAGGGTCAAAGTTTTTGCGTTAAAGTTTATAAGACCTCATATTTTGAAGACCCTTTGATGGATTTCATTCATATTTGGCATGATGGTAGATATAGGTCTAAAGTTTTTATCAGCACCATCCCCACCCCGGGGCTGACCTTGGGGTCAAAGTCATGGACTTAGAATTTTCATAAAAAAGACAAAGTTTTTTGTGTTTAAGTTTATATAGCTATATCATCAAGACCCTCGAGGAATTTCATTTATATTTGACATGTTGGTAGATATCGGCCTAGAGTCTTACTCAGCATGATCCACATCCCTGGTGTGACTGAGGTCAAGGTCACAAACTTAGAATTTTCATATAAAAGTAAAAATTTTTGCGCTTAAGTTTATATTGCCATATCATCAAGACCTTTTGTTAAATTTCATTATCCCCTAACTGAAAGGTTGAGCGGATATAGCTATCAGCAAGGAATCTGTTCCTCTGTCCATCCATCCGTTGAAGCATTATTCGTTCATACTTTATTTTTGTCTTAGGGTCAAAGTTTTTAAGTTAAAGTTTATAAGACCTTATATTATGAAGACCCTTTAATAGATTTCATTCATATTTGGTCTGGTGGTAGATATAGGGCAAGTTTTTATCAGCACCAATCCTACCCCGAGAGATAACCTTTGGGTCTAGGTCACAGACTTGAATTTTCATAAAAATGTCAAAATGTTTGTGTTTATGTTTATATAGCTATACCATCAAGACCCTTTGAGGAATTTCATTTATATTTTACATGTTGGTAGATATAGGTCTAGTTTTACTCAGCATGATCCCCATCCCGGGGTATGACCTCAAGGTCAAAGTCACAGACTTGGAAATTTTATATAAAAGTAAAAAAAAATTGCATCTAAGTTATAAGCTATACCATCAAGACCATTTGTTGAATTTCGTTATCCTCCTACTGATAGGTTTAGGGGATATAGCTATCAGCATGGAATCCGTCTGTCCATCCATCCATCTGTCTGTCCATAAACGCTTTATTGTGCACCCCATAACTCCTAAGTACCCTTTGAGCTATTTTCATGAAACTCTGTCAGGTTGTAGAGGGCATTTGGTAGGGGTGTCGGGTACAAGAAAGACAACTCTAACTGACTTGGTCCATGAGTTATATCTCCTTGTCTCCAAAATTGTAAAAAAATTGTGCGAACCATAACTTTGAAACACATTAAGATATTTTCATGATACTTCACCAGTATGTAGAGGACATTGAGTAGGCATATGACATTCAAGAATGACAGTCTAACCGATTCCATTCTGCAGTTTTTGCCCTTGGTAAATATTTAAATCTTGTGTAGGCAATAACTCTAAAAATTCTTTAAGATATTTTTTTGATACTTTACCGATATGTAGAGGACATTGAGTAGGCAGGTCAGGTTAAAATTTTCATTAAAATTTATATAGCTGTATTATGAAGACCCTTTCATTGGTTTCATTAATATTAAACATGATGGTATATATAGGTCTAAAGTTTTTCTCAAGCTGGGGTATGGCTTTTAAGTCAAGGTAACAGACTTTTCATACAAGTGTCATTTTTGCTTATATTATAAAGACTGATTAATTTCACTGGTCTATGGTGATAGTTATAGGGCTAAAGTTTTAATTAGCTCAATCCCTGCATCTGTTCCTGACCTTTGAGGTCAAGGGCTTCACATTATGTGTGATTGAATTCTTTCAATGTTATAACATGCAGCATACAACTGCCATCTCCAGGGTCAAAGCTACATACTTTGTGCTCTTTAAAAAGTGGCGGTAACTCTGGTCGGGGGTATACGTGCCCTACTGGGCACTTTGTCTAGTTTTGGTTCCAGTCTGGTCCCGGGCATATTATTTCTAAAACTTATGCATGAATTTATTAAAGATTTTGCAGTTTTGTAGTTCCTTTAAAATGTGGTCAAGTAACCAGTAAACCATTTTCATTGAATTATCAAACAAATGGCCAAACATTATGGGAATCTATACCATTTAAGTTAACCAAAGTCTTCATGTGCAGTAAACTATCTTGTCCCCCGCCTGGTCTAGGGCATATTATGTTGCAAACTTAGGCATGAAAGTTAAAGATTTTGCGGTTTCCCAGACCCCTTTAAATATGCTCAGGTAACCAGTAAACCATTTTGATTGATGTATCTGTCAAATGGCCAAACATTATGTACATATATACCATTTAATTTAACTGGAGTCTTCATGTGTGGCAAACCATTTTGGTCAGAGCTTGCTCCTGTGCATATTATTTTGAAAACTGATGCACAAATTTTCAAAATTTTGCAGTTTGAGATTTCCTTAGAATGATTTTGGTTAGCATATACCATTAAAACAACTGTCATTTACTCTTTTGGCAATACTTGCAGAAATTTAGGACATGGTCATTTGTGCCAAAATGTGTTCCCGTCTTTTCTCCAGCCGACATGTGCTTATTCATCTGGTAGTATTTCCTTTATAAAAGGAAATATTTGAAAGTCTTGATATGCATTTTGTTGAAAAAAAAAAAAAAAAAAGACTGTATAACTAATAAGCCTGTCAAAAAACCATTAAATTCCATGAAAGCTAAAGGCTTTTTCTTGGTGATCAAACTTTGGTCTTGTTTTTTGGCCCTGTCTTATTCTGTGCTGTCCCGACAAATACAACTCCGTGACGTTCATCTTTTTGTGTGCTACAGAGAAAGGGACATTTTTTTTTTATTTCTACCGTTTAAGGCTGGCACGTTTAATCGGACAATCGATTAACTGGTCGATAAATTCCACAAAAATGATTATCATTACAGATTTGCTAATAATCGATCATTTGATTTCTGTGTTTGTTACTTTACCATATTTACACTAAGTATTCAGACACCTAAATTCCTTACCATACATAATCTAAACTTTGAACAAGTATAACTTACTGCCCATTGTTGTATCTGAAAATAACTGGATGGGTGGCAAACAGTGTAGACCCTGATAAGATGCCACATTTGCAGCATCTCATCAGGGTCTACACTGTTTGCTCAGACCTGGCTGAATATATGCAATAAAGTATAACATATGGTAAGAGTCATGCTCAGACAGGTAGAATTATGACCAACTCTTCAGTGATTACTAATCGATTATTGATCACAATGGCAGGACTGATAATCGATTACCTTTTCAGCTCCGATTAGCCAGCCTTACTGTCATTACAGCAGTTGTTTGTATTCCACCATACTTGCAGTGAGCCAGTTTTATAGAATGGACACTTAGGGGCAGTTTTTTCAATAGTGAGATATTCAATATGTATAGGGGCCTGCCAGGTAATTTCTCAATCTGAAGGACAGTAACAGAAATTTTACTGGTGATATGTCAAATTTTACTGGTGATATGTCCAATGACGTTCATCCACTACGACCTATGGGAAACTAGTCCTCATGAGCTCTCACAGTACACTGTTTTAATATTATTTCTACCAATGATGCAAATGAAGTATGTTCCGACCCAGAAAATTTCTCACCCTTATTTTGTTAATATCATGGCTTGGAGAAGAAAGGACTGAGAGTAAATGCAGGAAAGACAAAGATCATGATCTGCGATACGGGACTGGACCTCCTGCAGAGTTCAGGCAAGTTTCCATGTGCTGTCTGTCGCACTGGAGTGGGCAGCAACAACATCTTCTGCAATGGCTGCAAGCACTGGGTGCACAAGAAATGCAGTGGGCTCAAGCGCTTGAAAAAGGACCCTGACTATAGATGTACACGGTGCCAGGGAACTCACGCCTCTTGGATGGCAGACCACAGAAGGAAGTTCAGGTCAAACCTGACAAGCTTGAGGTGGTAGCTTCCTTTTGCTACCTAGGAGACATGCTCTCAGCAGCAGGTGGCTGTGAACTTTCAACCACAACACGTGTGAAAACTGCCTGGAAGAAGTTCAAGGATCTGCTACCAGTCCTCTCTTCACGCCACCTCTCTTTCAAAACACGTGGCCATGTGAACAGCTCTTGTGTGCGGAGCGCAATGCTCCATGCCAGCGAGACTTGGCCATTGACAAAGCCGAACCTCCAGCATCTGCAGCGAAATGACAGGGCAATGATCAGACAGATCTGCAATGTCAGGCTGCAAGACATTGTCACCACCAGGTCCAGTGATCTACTTGTGCAGCTTGGCATTGAGGATCTGGAACTCATTCTGAAGGAGAGAAGACTTCGATGGTACATGTATGGACATGTGGAATGCTCCAGTGGTGCAATCAAGACAGCCTTTAACATACAGGTTGATGGAAAGTGTGGGCCTGTGAGGTCCAAAATGACATGGAAGCAGCTGACAGAGAGGGATTGCAGAGAGTGGAAGCTCTCGGCTGTCAACCCTCATGATAGACGTACCTGGAGATCTGGTGTGAGATCTGCCATGCTTGCAGCAAGCCAGCTATCTGGAAGGGGGCCCACTGATGTGGATGTTGCCCCTGTACCTGCATGTTAATCAAAAATCCGATTATGAATATTATGAGGTGACTTTAACCTAGTGGATATTAATTGGCAGACCATGTCTGTAAAACAGTACCCTACCCCAGGTGCACAGTGTCAGCAGCTGCTCAGTGCTCACCATTGCCAAGGGCACCTACCTCAGCCAAATGGTGGATGAACATACCAGAACCACAGGGACAACCTTTGAATTCTTTCTCATGGCCAACGAGAGGCTATAGAGTCAATCAAGTAAGAGTGATACCTGATATATCAGATCATGAGGCTTTGTTCATTGAGTCCAGCCTTTGACCAATCAAGAAAACACCCTCAACACGCAAGATCTACATGTACATGTTTTACCAAGCTGACTTATGATAACATCTGAAAAGAATTTCAGGGCCCAGTTGTTCAAAGCATAGTTAGCTTAACGAGCTTGTTAAGGGTCATTTTGTTAACTGTTTTAGTGGATTCAATACACAATATTCTGATATTTTTTGCTGAAAAAATGTGAGTAGCTTTTGCACTGCAAAAGCTACTCACATTTTTTCAGCAAAAAATTTCAGCATATTTGCGTATCACTTGATTTAAATTTTAACGCATCGTTAACTAACGACATCGTTAGTTTTGAACAACTGGGCCCAGGAGTATGCAGAGAGTTTCATTGATTAGGCACAGACCCTAGATGTCCAGTCTCTGTGGCATGATTTCAAGTCCACTATCCTTAGGCTGATGGAGAAGCAAGCCCTGGCAAGATGATTCATGGTGATAAGAAAATCAAGCCCTGGATTACAAGAACAATCTGAGCTCTTCTTTGTAGGAGGAACAAGCTGTTAATAAAGCAGAGGGCCACCAAAAAGTTCAAGGATATTAACAATTACAAAGGATTAAGGCAAAGGTTAGAGGGCTTAAAAAGCTTACTGGCAGCATCTAGATACTGGATTGATTTTGGTGATCCAGACAGTGAAGATAGACCTGGAAATAGAAAAAGTTCTGGTCATTTATAAAGTCATTGAAGAAAGACAATAGTGTCGCCCCACTCAATCTTTTAGAGGCAAGATGCATGCTGATCCATTAGATGAAAGTAACATCCTCACTGGGAAGTATGAGTCTGTCTACACTAAAGAAGACTAGGAGGGAGACATTCCTTGACTGAAAGGCCAACCTTACGGGACAATGCCAGATATCACTATCATAAAGTAGGGGGTTTCAAAGCTTCTAAAGAGCAATCTGTGCAAAGCCTATGGACCAGATGTGATACCTGCATGATATAAGGGATCTGGCCCATGAGATGGCCCCAGCCCTCACCATTATTTTCCAGAGTACCCTGACTCAAGGAGATGTTCCTGATGACTTGATTGAAAATCTGCTAACGTCACTCCCATCTTCAAAAAAGGAGACAGATTCAAGGCATTATCCGCTCTCGGTGGCTCAGTTGGATGCGCCGTCCGACTGGAGACCAGGAGGTCGCGGGTTCAACCCCCACCGAGGTCGGCAACATTCTTTCGTGGACATTGATCGTGAAATATTTTCTATAGTCATTCTCCCCCTTCTGCTGATTCAAGAAGGGCAGTTGTCAGTTTCTGGCGAAAGAATGTGCACAATGCTGGTTAACTGCTTAGAGGACTAAGCTTGCCCAGTAAACCTGTTGTTAGGTAAACTGACCGCGCTCCACATGACCCCATTGGGTTGGCTGGGCTGTAAAACTTCAACATAAAAAGATTCAAGGCATCAAACCACTGGCTAGCCTCTGCAGCAAGCTTGAAGAGCATATAATCACCAGCAACATCATGGTGCACCTGGAACAACACAAGATCTTGACAGACTGTCAACATTGTTTTAGGCAGTCCCGATTGTTAACACTCGTTCATGAACTTGTCCAGACAGTTGACAAGGGTGGACAGATGGACATTGTAATGTTAGACTTTTCTATAGCCTTTGATTGCGTTCCACACTGGAGGCTCTTAGGAAAGCTGGGTTGTTATGGTACCAGAGGCCAGGCTTACACCTGGATCAAGTCTGTTTTGACAGTCAAACACTGAATGCACCCGTTGTCAGCAGAGTTCCTCGAGGCACAGTCCTCAGACCACTTCTCTTCCTGGTGTTTATCAACGACTTACCTCACAGTGTGACATCCAGAACACAGCTGTTAGCAGATGACTGCCTAGTTTCCAGACAGATACAAAGGACTCTTAAACAACTTCAACATGACCTAGAAAGCCTTGCAGAGTGAAAACAACATGGGGCATGCATGTCATTCCACCCAGGGTCAAAGCTACTCCACCCTGGCCACCAACCAAGCATAGTTACCAGCTGAAAGGCCAACAGCTTGAAGAGGTTGATACATCTAAGTACCTATGTGTAGATCTGTCCAGCAATCTACAGTGGAAAGATCACATAGACTAGTCGTGACCGGACTTTGAAGAAAGCCAATAGAACCTTGGGCTTTCTATATAGGAACTGTGGGTTAGGAATGGTGACATCAAGTTAGCAGCCTTTAATTTACATCACTCATGTCGGACCCCACCAAGAGTATTGTGCATCTGTTTGGAATCTTCATACAGCTCAGTCAAAGAACAAAATCTAAATGGTCCAGAGAAGACATAGCTACAGATAAGAGGTGGTATCCACATAATATTTTTTCTTATTTCTCAATGAAAATATATGTTGTGGGTATTCATTAGAAGTGCCCCGCCAAGGCGCTTCTAATAAGTACCAACATACAAGATATATGTAATTGCCTATATCAGTATTTTGCTACATGATCATTTTATGGCAAAAGAAAGCTTTATTACATAAATCTTTCTTTTCCTTGAAGTCGAGAAGTGTTTATATATAAGATGTTTAAAATCTTTTAAGTATCATTATTTTCATGTTTACTGCAAGTTTCTGTAGAGTTTTCTGGAAAATCATGTTTACGATAACAAGCTGTTTTTATTCCTTTTAGAACTTTCTGGAAGGAATGGAATGTTCATGAATTTTCTTGAAACTGGTAGAAACTTCTTTTATAGAAGGTCATGAAAGCCCATAGCACATACTGTAACGTCAAAGAGCATTCTGGGCCCAGTTGTTCAAAACTAACGATGTCGTTAGTTAACGATTCGTTAAAATTTAGATCGAATGATACACAAATATGCTGAAATTTTGTGCTGAAAAAATGTGAGTAGCTTTTGCAATCTCACATTTTTTCAGCAAAAAATATCAGAATATTGTATATTGAATCCGCTAAAACAGTTAACCAAATGACCCTTAACGAGCTTGTTAAGCTAACGACGCTTTGAACAACTGGGCCCTGGAATATTTTTAACCTTCGAGAAAAACTAAAGAAATTTATGAAACTTTCTGGATTGAGCTATTTTTAGCATGTTATAGAACATATAGAACATTCTTCACTTAAACTAGAAAAGGAGTGATGTCTCTGGCAAGTTCTCTTTCATAATATATAAGGGGAAAACTTTTTCATATGTTCAACCCCCGCCGAGGTCGGCAACATTCTTTCGTGGAGATTGATCATGAAATATTTTCTACGGTCATTCTCTCCCTTCCGCTGATTCAAGAAGGGCAGTTGTCAGTTTCTGGCGAAAGAATGTGCACAATACTGGTTAACCGCTTAGAGGACTAAGCCTGCCCAGTAAACGTGTGGCTAGGTAAACTGACTGCGCTCGACATGACCCCACTGGGTTGACTGGGCCGTTAAACATCAACACACATAAAAAAAAAAAAAAAAAAAAAAAAAAAAAAAAAATCTATTCATTCTGGAATTAAACTCTGAATTCAGATTGTGGGATCAGAAACTGTTATTCAAAGGATTTTTTTTTTTAAAATATGCTTGTGGAATATTTCTGAGGGACTAAGTGAAATAAAATCTTGAAAGGTATTGTTTACTTATATTCTTCTATTTTGAATCATTCGTCATTTTTTGTATATAAATATTGTAAATACAGTCAAATCTCAAAAACTGGAAGGCCTCGGTGGCGCAGTTGGATGCCCGTTCGACTGGAGACCAGGAGGTTGCGGGTTAGACCACTGCCGAGGTTGGCAACATTCTTTCCTCGAGATTGATCATGAAATATTTTCTGCGGTCATTCTCTCCCTTCCGCTGATTCAAGAAGGGCAGTTGTCAGTTTCTGGCAAAAGAATGTGCACAATACTGGTTAACTGCTTAGAGGACTAAGCCTGCTCAGTAAAGATGTGGTTAGGTAAACTGACCACGCTCGATATGACCCCATTGGGTTGACTGGGCCGTAAAACCTCAACACAAACAAAATCAATAACTCGAACGTCTTTGGGACCATGTAAATTAGTTGGAGACATGGGTAGTTCCAGCCCCTGAGGGTTAATCATATGCATAGCATCAGGTCAGGAGACAAATGGATATAATTTAGGGATGTATTTTCTATCTTCTGTATAATAATAGTATGTTGAGTCTACTCATTAGAATCACCATGATGAGTACGCACAGCATACATTTCATGATAAAATAAGAAAATTTCCCTTAAATATCCATAAATATTTGCTTTCTTGCATTTCAAGAGAATTTCCTAGGGACTCAAAAAAGAGTTTGAATTAGCCATGGTAAATGGGTCATCGGTGTTGTCATCTAGAGGATAACTGCATTCAAATTTGTCATTTGGGGAGGTAAATCGGCAGTTTTAGGGTCGGAAATTTCGTTTTACGACGACACATCAGCGGAGCCGTAAAACATAATTTGTGACCATAAAACTGCCGATTTACCTCCCCAAATGACAAATTTGAATGCAGTTATCCCCATTTTAATGCATTTATTCATTTTTCTGATGAAAAATGTACTATATGCACAAAGCGACAAGTGCTGTGAGCTGCGTAAAACCAAATGCCTGACAATGAGAAGTGACATTACGTGGTAATGTCAGATTTCCGACAGTACATCGCAGAATATACCGTCGGAAATTTTTGGCGTTATCCAATCAGACATCGCGTTACATACGCAAGTGCATTAGAATGAGGTTTTACTGTAATTTGAAAGCTTGCTGGTTTTAATTTCATTTCTTTCTTGTAACGCCTGGCTCATAACAATCTACATGTATATAGAATGCTGTGGTGGTTGGGTGTGGCAAAGGTGTCAGGTATCTTACATCACTGGGGCGTCCAACTGATATTGGCTTACAGTTGGGCAAGGCCTGATATCCTTGTAACAGGTAAGGGTAAAGGGGGAATGTTTTTAGCTCACCTAAGCTGAAGACTCAAGGTGAGCTTTTGTTATCACTCACTGTCCGTCGTCGTCGTCGTCGTCCGTATGTCCGTCCGTCCGTCCACAATCTTTAAACAACATGTCCTCCTAAACCACTGATTGGATTTTGACCAAACTTCACTGGAATGATCCTTGGTTGGTCCTCTTTCAAGGTTGTTCAAATGGTTCTGGTCCGTTGCATATCTAGGTCACAGGAGCTAAAAATAGATTTTTTTTTACTAAAAACTGAAAAAATCTTCATGTCAGAAACCACTGGACCGATTCAATATAATTTTGCAGAAATGTTCCTTTGGTGATCCTCTACCAAGATTGTTCAAGCCATTTGGATTCGTCAAAAAACATGGCCGCCAGGGGGCAGGGCTTATTTTCCCTATATATCTATATAGAAAACTTTAAAAATCTTCTTGTCAGAAACCATTGGACAGATTTCAATATAATTTTGCAGAAACGTTCCTTCGGTGATCCTCTACCAAGATTGTTCAAGCCATTTGGATTCGTCAAAAAACATGGCCGCCAGGGGGCGGGGCTTATTTTCCCCATATATCTATATAGAAAACTTAAAAAATCTTCTTGTCAGAAACCACTGGACCAATTTCAATATAATTTTTCCAGAAATGTTTCTTCGGTGATCCTCTACCAAGATTGTTCAAGCCACCATGATTTGTCAAAAAACATGGCCGCTAGGGGGCGGGGCTTATTTTCCTTATATATATATATATATATATATATATATATATATATATCTATATAGAAAACTTTAAAACTCTTCTTGTCAGAAACCACAGGACGGATTTCATTATAACTTTGCAGAAATGTTTCCTTGGTGACCATCTACTGAGATTGTTCAAGTAATCATTATTCGTCAAAAAACATGGCTGCCGGGGGCGGGGCTTATTTTCCCTATATATCTATATATAAAACTTTAAAAAATCTTCTTTTCAGAAACCAATGGACCGATTTCAATACAACTTGGCAGGAATGTTTCTTTGGTGACCCTCTACAAAGATTGTTCAAGCCGTCATGATTCGTCAAAAAACATGGCCGCTAGAGGGCGGGGCTTATTTTCCCGATATATCTATATAGAAAACTTTAAAAATCTTCTCGTAAGAGACAGTTGGACTGAGTTCAATGTAACTTGGCAGGATTGTTGCTTTGGTGACTTTCTACCAAGATTGTTCAAGCTTTCATGATACGTCAAAAACCATGGCCCCCAGGGGGGCGGGGCTTATTTTTCGTATATATCTGCATAGAAAACTTTAAAATTCTTCTTGTCACATACCCCATGACCAATTTCAATATAACTTGGCTGGAATGTTGCTTTGGTGACCCTCTTCCAAGATTGTACAAGCAATCATGATTCGTCAAAAAACATGGCTGCCATGGGATGGGGCTTATTTTCCCTATATATCTAAATAGAAAACTTTAGAAATCTTCTTGTCAGAAACCACTGAACAGATTTCAATATAATTTGGCAGAAGGTTCCTTTGGTGACCCTCTACCAAGTTTGTTCAAGCTGTCATGATTCGTCAAAAAACATGGCCGTTAGGGGTAGGGCTTTATAGCTATATAAAACACTTTTAACCACTGGACCAATTTCAATATAACTTGGCAGAAATGTGACCCTCTTTTAAGATTCAGTTCAAGTCGTCAAGATGCGTTAAAAAAACATGAACGGGGGTGATACAAAAATCCTGTGAACTTGGCTGAAACTTCAACAGTAAATATGCAAATCTGTTTGCACAGGTGAGCGATATAGGACCATCATGGTCCTCTTGTTTATTTCTTCTGTTTTTTCACTTTCACTCCTGATCCTCTTTCTTCCCTGTCCCTCTCTTTCATCTCCTCTACTATCTCTTATTTTCACTCTCTTTCTCTGGAAGGTGACACAAAATGACGCACAAGGGTTGATGTGTCGTTAAACCCCAAAACAATCAATATATAGAAAGCTTTGAAAACCTTGTCAGAAACCACTAGACTGATTTCAGTGTAATTTGGCAGAAATGTTCCTTTGGTGACCTGTTCCAGGATTGTTTAATTGCTGATGTTTCATCAAAAAAATTGGCCACCAAGGGTTGGGGCAAGGCTTATTTTCACCTATATAATATATTTATATCTCCCCTCTTTAGGGTTGGGGGACATACCTTTTTTACCCCCAGGTGTCTGTCTGTCTGTCACACTTGTGTACACATTATAACTTGAAAACTGATCAAGCTGTCTTCATGAAACTTCATATAAATATCAATCAAAATTTGACAAAGTGCAGAGCACAAGGACCGTAATTCTTGCATTTACCGTATACTTTTTTAGTTATTTTCCTTGGACTCTTTCACAAAATCATGTCTGCTCTATAACTTGAAAACCGTTCAAGCTGTCTTCATGAAACTTCATATAAATATCAATCAACATTAGACAACATACAGAGCGCAAGAAGCGTAACTCTTGCTTTTATACTTTCTTTAGATATTTCCCTTGGACTATTTCACAAAATTGTGTCTGCTCTGTAACTTGAAAACCATTCAAGCTATCTTCAGGAAACTTCATATAAATATCAATCAACATTAGACGACGTGCAGATTGTAAGAACCATAACTCATGCATTTATACTTTTTAGTTATTTCCCTTGGACTCTGTCACAAAATCGTGTCTGCTCTTTTAACTTGAAAATCTTTCAAGCTATCTTCAGGAAACTTCATATAAATATCAATCAACATTAGATGAAATGCAGAGCGCAAGAACCATAATGCTTTTATTTATACTTTTTGAGTTATTTCCCTTGGACTCTATCACAAAATTGTGTTCGCTCTATAACTTGAAAACCGTTCAAGCTATCTTCATGAAACTTCATATAAATATTAATCAACATTAGACAATATGCAGGGGGCAAGAACCATAATTCTTGTATTTATTCTTTGTGAGCTATTTCCCTTGGACAGTCACAAAATCGTGTCTTGCTATATAACTTGAAAACCGTTCAAGCTTTCTTCACGTAACTTCATATAAATATCAATCAACATTAGATGACATGCAGATGGCAAGAACCATAATTCTTGTATTTATGCTTTTTGAGTTATTTCCCTTGGACTCTGTCACAAAATCCTGTCCGCTCTATAACTTCAAACCATTCAAGCTATTTTCAGGAAACTTCATATGAATATCAATGAACATTAGAGGACATGCAGAGTGCAAGATCCATAACCTTTGCATTTATACTTTTTTTAGTTATTTTCCGTGGACTCTGTCACAAAATCATGTCCACTCTATGACTTGAAAAATTTTTTCAAGCTATCTTCACGAAACTTCATATAAATATAAATCAACATTAGATGACATGCAGAGCACAAGAACCATAACTCTTGCATTTATACTTTTTGAGTTATTTCCCTTGGAATTTTGTCTGTCACAAAATCGTGTCTGCTCTGTAACTTGAAACCTGTTCGAGTTATCTTCAAGAAACTTCATGTAAATATCAATCAACATTAGACAACCTGCAGAGTGCAAGAACTATAACTCTTGCACTAATACTTTTTGAATTGTTTCTGTTGGAATTTTGTCTGACATAAAAAACGTGTCTACTCTATTACTTGAAAACTGTTCAAGATATCTTTACCAAACTTTCTATGAATATTAATCAACATCACAGTGGTGCAGAATGCAGGAACCATAACTCTTGCATTTATACATTTTGAGTTTTTCCCCTTGGAATCTGTTTAGTTAATATAAATGTTTGCTGTATATACAATACAATATGACACCAACAAAGGGGGGAGATATCTATGTTTTTGTAGAAAAACAAATTCTAGTAATACTTATAAAGAAAACTGTACAAATCTTCTTGTCAGAAATCACTAGTCTGATTACAATATAATTTGGTAAGATTGTTCAAGCCGTCAGAAAAAATGGCAGCTGGAGTTGGGGCTTAATTTCCCCTATATGTCGATATGAAGAGCTTTAAAAGTCTTCCTCTCAGAAATTAATGGACAGATTTCAATATTACTTGCCAGAATTGTTGCTTTGATAACACTCCAGCAAGATTGTTCAAGCCATCTTGAATCATAAAAATATGTGGCCACCAGGGGTTTGGGCTTATTTCCCCTATATATACATGTATCTGTATTGAAAATGTTAGAAGTTTTCTTGTTAAACTCCATTGGACTAATTTTGATATTATTTGGCAGAAATATATCTTTGGTGCCCCTTAGCAAAATTGTTCAGGTCAAAAAAACACATCAAAGAAGGCATTTATTAGTCACTGCCTTCTACCAGTAGCTGAATTACCACTACACATACAAAATTTGAACAATTAGATAGTGAAATACAGGTGAGTGATTTAGGGTAATTTGACCCTCTTGTTTCTTTTTCAGGCTGGGACAATTTTAAAAATGAGGCAAATGACGATGGTGTTATTCAGGCACCGTCACAAAGAATCTGGTTCAATTTCTTTGTGGCCAAGGCTGCTTTACCCTTCAGATGCTTTGAGCCATGAGAACAGAGTATTCTGTAGGCATAACTATTTGTCAGCTGAGGTGAACCCAGAGATCGAAGAGACCTCGTCCTTCAGGCTGACAAGAGAGCTCAAAGCAAAAGAGATTTTAGATAATCTTAGTGAAGAAGAAAAGCTGAAACTGGAATACATTAAAGTCGAATATGAAATGTTTAAAGCAAAATTAGTTCTGGTGAGTAAATTGTTTATATACTGTACAGTCCATAGTTCTACTTTCCTTTCTACATGTTTCAGAAAGTAGTCTTTTGTCTGGCACTTTACATAGAAGAAGTAGATTTACAAACTTTTACCATAATTTAACCCTTATCCTGCTGAATAAATTAAGAGGCCCTGCCCATTTCTAATTATCAGCCAATCAGATTACCTATTATAAATCCAGAGTTTTGATACAAATTCACATATTGAATGACAAACAGTGCAGATCCAGATCAGTTGGCTTCTTCAGTCTTCTATATTATTTGCAAAGGCAGGTATATCCTGGATCTGTGAGCAGAACAAGGGTTAATGCCAAACCATGTGTTATAAGTATGTATACACAAAAAGTTTTATTCTAGTCATTGGTTTTGAAAACATTGAATACTTTCATTTTTTCCATAGGATGTCGAAAGTACAGTAGGTCTGATGGGGTGTCAAGTGACTCTCATTTTTTCAAACTACACTGAGGAACAAGACATTTTGGTTTGAGATAATATTAGTTTAAGATAAGAGGAATTAAGCAGAAGGAACATATAGCAGACTAACATATTAACCCTAATTATTGGGACAGACAGGCCTGAGCTAACAGTGCAGACTCAGATCAGAAGCTGCAGAATGTGGCATCTGATCAGGGTCTACACTGTTTGCCATTCATCCAGCTTGATTTTAGACACATCAACAGTTAGTAAAATAGACTTTTTCAAATTTTTGGACAAGTGCGGTCAGGAGTTTAGGTGTCCCAATTACTTAGGGTAAATACGGTAAACCAGTATGCACTATTTTTGGCTTGACTTATTTTGTTGCATCTGGGTAATTTTGCATGCTTTTTGTCATCTATGGATTTTTAGCTCACCTGAGCTGAAGGCTCAAGGTGAGATATTGTGATCACTCACCGTCCGTCGTCCGTCTGTCCGTCCATCCGTTCACAATCTTTAAACAACATCTCCGGTCACACGAATCACCGAAATACCGGAATACTACCGAAATACCGGAATACCCTTGAAAAATATAGGTATACCTGTGAAAGACACCTATTAAAGACACCCAACATTGGCTTTAATTAATCAATTAAGTAATATTATGTCAACCTAATGGAAAAGGGATAATATTTTAACCTCAAATAATTTGCAAATTGTCTTTGTTTTTTTTTTTTTTTTTTTATTTGAAAACATTGTTGATAGTCCGCTAAATCAGAGCCGGAATACGACCGGAATACCCGTGAAAAACGTGAATTACCTACACTTCAAACAAAAAGTACATACGACTTTTTGTATAAAATATTTATCAATTGAGTGAATAATTTTATATAAAAAAATATATGGCCAGAAGTAAGTCTCTAACACGACACACCGAAAGTTGATCATTTACGCATGTTTGAAAGTTACGCAGATTAAATAACCACTGCAATAATGATGAGTAACGTCATCCTTACATCCATGGAGCTTGTATGAATATTATTTTAAATATTATTTTAAATACAATGTATAATATAAATATATTAATATAAATAATGTGTTCCAGCAGCACGCCTTTATAAATATGAGAATCGTTGCATCAATCTGTGTAACTATTACCCCGAATACATCGCAAAATTTTATATATAGCGCTCTCCCCGCAAAAAAAAAAAAAAAAAAATACTTTGCAGGTGCTGCTGCTGCAAGAAAATAGTTTGAACCCCCGAAGCTCTGCTGAAAGTTCTAGAGGAGATGTCGATCTTACTGTTTTAGTATTTTACGGTGAAAATTAGGATGAACATTTCTTTTGAATCGTCTGCCCCAGCAGATGATTCACATGTAATGTCACGCTTAATTTACACAGGAAAATAAGAAAAAAAATGTAAATGCCGTCTGCTGAATATGCTAAGCGCTTCAAGGGTTAAAGTATGGATACATTTCATTTGACAAGGGAGACAGAAACGGACACGCTGGAATGTATCTACACTGCTCGGATCGAGGCCTGGACGGTTGATGATTGGACCAGGGATACGACTGTCCATTTAAATCGCCGTGACTTAATGTCTTATGCCTTTTTCAACAACAACAACAGCAAAAAAAAAAAAAAAAAAAAAAAATGTCATATTGAGATGATAGAATGCGGCGTCTGACTGTTTGCAAAAACAGTTTAGCCATTTTTCTAGGAATAACCAAATCTCATAGCCGGATGTACCTGAAATGGACCAGCCAGAATCTTACAAGTTTTGCAAACTCTCTCTCTCTCTCTCTCTCTGGAAAGCTCTTTCGTTATACCCTCATATAAATATGACACATCTGCTTTCGAGCTATAAGTTGTTTGCACTGACTACATTGGAAAAATGATATCGCACCGGCAGGAATCGAACGCGATTCGACCCCCACTTAACATGAAACACATGTATTTGCTGCGGTCATTCGCTTCTTCCACTGCTTCAAGATTGGCAGTTACAAGTTTCTTGAGGAAGAGGGTTCAGTGTACTGGTTAAACGCTTATTTTATAAGCTTAATTGGCGCGATTCGTAAAAAAAGTGCTGTTCCCCATCCCGTTTCGCATGGGCCAGACTCGTAAAGCAATTGCAGTTAACTCCCTTTTAATAGTCAGTTGCAGTTAGCTCCCTGCAGTGTGAGGACGTTACCCCGCATTTACCAGGGTACAAGTGAATATTGTTATGTTATTCTCTAACGGTATATACATTAATAACATTATCTTTAATGGCTTATAGAGCAATCTTCAAAACTTTCGTTTCCATGTAAAGTGTTCTGGTTTTGTGTCTTCAACATTCGATATGCAAAACCAAGACCGTAATTTATTTAACGAGTAAAAGGGACGCACGTATAAACCTAGTATCGGCGGAAAATATTGTCATGTCTTCGCAGACATTCTAGGCAGAGTCTTCCTGGGTAGAAACCAATACTAAGATACGAGGATAAAGTGTCTTGCTCAATGACACCACACTTGGTGCTCGCGGGTATCGAATTACCACTATCTGGGCTAATTCAGCAGACGACAAAAAAAGAAAAAAAAATCGTTATTTGTTTTATTACCAAGAAAACAGGATTTGACATTTCATGCAATGGAGACAATTTGCATGAAATGCAAATCCTGTTTTCTTGGAAGAATGATAAAAATATTTCAAAATGTCTGTTGAAAACTTTACCCAGAATGTTAAGCGTTATGGTTTGCAGAAACAAATCGCGCATGGGTCTGTGCATGGTAAAACCTATAATAACTTGTACGAAGAGACGAATTAGCCTGCACCCTCTGAGCCTGCACATCAGTAGTCTGATCAGAGCCTTCGCTAATCGTATGTACCGCCTACAATCTATGGGTTTAACAAAACGTCTTGTGCGATGAGCGAAGACTCTGGTCAATCTGCGCAACTGCACATTCTGATCAGAGCATTCGCTGATCGTATTTACCTTCGATAGCCGGGCTGTCCAAAGCGGGATAAACAGTGTGACTGTAACATCATATTCTGATCAGATCCTTCGTACAATATGCACCTTCTTCGGACTCCGGGCTATCCAAGAAGCTTGCTTTATATAGTGGGTCGATGCACAAACTGACCCGAGTCTTTGCTGGTCGCACGTACATTTTACTATAGTACGTTTTGTCGTCTGGTTCATTGTAAGAACATTGTAAATCATACTTTTGTACCGACGTAATTTTGGTTTAAACTGGAGTTAAAAATGGCCCAGTCAACACTATATAGGTCTTGTCGAGCCCGCACACTTTTCCGGGGTGGGCTTATTCATAAGCTATTAATCATTTCAACAGTTCATATACTTTGACGATAGAGCCTACTTTTGGAGTTATGGCCCTTTGAACACCGAAAATATTTTAGTGATTTCTGTAATATATTTTTGTCCACTCTATAACTTGAAAACTATTTGAGATATATATATGAGATACTATATGACCTAGCTGTTACTGGGATGTAAAAAAACTCACTCACTCATTTGAATTGTCATTAGCGTCTCTTGCCCCTTGTATGCGTAAAATGTGTGTTTTTGTGTGACAGACACCCTTTTCACATGGGCTGTTTTATTGATTCATTGCCTCTTTGATAGCAGAAGCGCCCCTTTAAGTTGATTAATATTGACACGTGCGGTTGCTGCACGCGAGTGAGAATTTCTCGGTCTTTTACCATAGTACGTCATTTATATTGAGCGCGTGCGGTTGTTGCATGGGAAAAGGCAGTTACAGGAATACCAAATATAAATATGTAATTCCTCGATTGGGGGCAGATGTTTGATTATCTTTGTGATTTTTGTGATTTTCATGTGTTTGTTTTCTTTTCTACAGCATATTATGTAAAAATGACCATGCCGGACCCACTTATGTGGCCGGAGTAGACTAAGCCGAAGAATCCAGTACTTTTTCATATGGAGCGTTGTTGAGGCCCATGTTACGTGCTCGAACAGTGAATGGGGCTACCGGGGTTTTCTTTGGACCTAGGGAGCACCCAAATATATTCAGGGAACAAGGCAGCATTGGTAAATATTTTAAGAAAACGAGGGAATTGACCTAACTTTGGTGGATCGGAATGCGGAAATTTGGAAAACACTTTTGGGATAATAAGACCTTTGCGACAAGCGCAGACTCAGATCAGCCTGCGCATCAGCATGAGCGTGGACGATATAACCTTCACACAGACTGTTCTTTATGGTGGAAAAATGTCTCCGGATACAACATTACGATTCTGAGTAACTTTGCACAACTTTGCATAACATACTTTGCGTGGACTTGCGAGTGTTGTCCGCCGAATATTACGTTTACTCGGTTTGATTCCGAGTGTTTGGGGGAAGTCCGCAAAACGCCGATATTCGGGGTAAAGAGATTTTTTGTTTATTTTGTTCTTTTACCTGAGCTGTACTGTATGTACTTTTCCTTTGAAGTGTAGGTAATTCACGTTTTCACGGGTATTCCGGTCGTATTCCGGTTCTGATTTAGCGGACTATCAATAATGTTTTCAAATAAAAAAAAACACTTCAAAGACAATTTGCAAATTATTTTAGGTTAAAGTATTATCCCTTTTCCATTACGTTGACATAATATTACTTAATTGATTAATTAAAGCCAATATTGATGTCTTTAATAGGTGTCTTTCACAGGTATACCTATATTTTTCACGGGTATTCCGGTATTTCGGTAGTATTCCGGTATTTCGGTGATTCGTGTGACCCCAACATCTCCTCCTGAACCAGTGATTGGATTTTGACCAAACTTCACAGGAATGATCCTTGGTTGGTCCTCTTTCAAAGTTGTTCAAATGGTTCCGGTCCATTGCATATCTAGGTCACAGGAGCTAAAAATAGGTTTTTTAACTAAAAACTTAAAAAATCTTGTTGTCAGAAACCACTGGACCGATTTCAATATAATTTTGCAGAAATGTTCCTTTGGTGATCCTCTACCAAGATTGTTCAAGCCATTTGGATTCGTCAAAAAACATGGCCGCCAGGGGGTGGGGCTTATTTCTTCTGTATATCTATATAGAAAACTTTAAAAATCTTCTTGTCAGAAACCAATGGACGGATTTCAATATAATTTTGCAAAAATGTTTCTTTGGTGATCCTCTACCAAGATTGTTCAAGCCATTTGGATTCGTCAAAAAACATGGCCGCCAGAGGGCGGGGCTTATTTTACCTATGTATCTAAATAGAAAATTTTAAAAATATTCTTGTCAGAAACCACTTGACCGATTTCATTATAACTTGACAGAAATGTTTCCTTGTTGCCCCTCTACCAAGATTGTTTAAGTTATCATGATTCATCAAAAAACATGGCCGCCAAGGGGTGGGGCTTATTTTTCCCTATATATCTATATAGAAAAGTTTAAAATTTTCTTGTCAGAAACCAATGGACCAATTTCAATATAATTTAGCAGGAATGTTTCTTTGGTGACCCTCTACCAAGATTGTTCAAGCCGGCATGATTTGTCAAAAAAACATGGCCGCTAGGGGGTGGGGCATATTTTCCCTATATATCTATATAGAAAACTTTAAAAATCTTCTCTTAGGGAAATGGTTGGGTCGAGTTCATTGTAACTTGGCAGGAATGTTGCTTTGGTGACCCTGTACCAAGATTGTTCAAGCCCTCATGATACGTCAAAAAACATGGCCGCCAGGGGGCGGGGCTTATTTTCCGTATATATCTGTATTGAAAATTTTAAAATTCTTCTTTTCAGAAACCACCTGACCGATTTCAATATTACCTGGCAGGAATGTTGCTTTGGTGACCCTGTGCCAAGATTGTTCAAGCAATCATGATTCGGCAAAAAACATGGCTGCTAGAGGTGGGGCTTATTTTCCCTATATATCTAAATAGAAAACTATAAAAATATTATTGTCAGAAACCACTGAACCGATTTCAGTATAACTTGCAGGAATGTTCCTTTGGTGGCACTCTACCAAGTTTATTAAAGCTGTCATGATTCATCAAAAAATATGGCCATTAGGGGGTGGGGCTTATTTTCCCTATATAGCTATATAAAACACTTCAAAAATCTTTTTGTCAGAGACCACTGGACCAATTTCAATATAACTTGGCAGAATTGTTCCTTTGGTGACCTTCTTTCAAGCAGTCATGATGCATGAAAAAAACATAGCGGCTCTGGAGTAGAGCTGTAAAATGTATACAAAAATCTTAGAGCAGTGAACTTGGCTGAAACTTCAACAGTAAGTTTGCAAAGCTGTTTGCTCAGGTGAGCGATATAGGACCATCATGGTCCTCTTGTTTTTTTTTAATTAACCCTTGTCCTGCTGAACCCAGATATACCCTGCCTTTGCAAACAGTGTAGATCCAGATCATTTGGCTTCTTACTGATCTGGATCTGCACTGTTTGCCATCAAGAGTGAGGATTTAGAGCAATAATCCATATCAAGTAATCTGATTGGCTGAAAATTAGAAGTAGGCGTAGCATCTCAATTTATTCAGCAGGACAAGGGTTAACTTTTTCAAAAAAAAAAAAAAAAAAAAAAAATCAGGAATATCATCAGAGTGTCAAGCAGTTTAGATCCAGCCTGATATGGGTCCTCTTTGCAGAGGATATCAGCAGATGACAAAAGTCGCCACTAGCGGGGAAAGAGTTAGGCAGCAGTTTTGTTATCATTATTTGAGATAATGAGAAGCAACTGTATTTTTAGCTCACCTGAGCTGAAGGCTCAAGGTGAACTATTGTGATCACTCGTCGTCGTCCGTCCACAATCTTTAAACAACATCTCCTCATAAACCACTGATTGGAATTTGACCAAACTTCACAGGAATGATCCTTGGTTTGTCCTCTTTCAAAGTTGTTCAAATGGTTCCGGTTCATTGCATATCTAGGTCACAGGAGCTAAAAATAGATTTTTTAACTAAAAACTAAAAAGAATTTTCTTGTCAGAAACCACTGGACCGATTTCTATATAATTTTGCAGAAATGTTTCTTTGGTGACCCTCTACCAAGATTGTTCAAGCCATTTGGATTCGTCAAAAAACATGGCGGCCAGGGGGCGGGGCTTATTTTCCCTATATAATCTATATAGAAAACTTTAAAAATCTTCTTGTCAGAAACCACTGGACCGGTTTCAATATAATTTTGCAGAAATGTTCCTTTGGTGATCCTCTACCAAGATTATTCAAGCCATTTGGATTCTTCCAAAAACATGGTCGCCAGGGTGTGGGGCTTAGTTTCCCTATATATCTATATAGAAAACTTAAAAAGTCTTCTTGTCAGAAACCACTGGACCGATTTCCATATAATTTTGCAGAAATGTTCCTTTGATGATCCTCCACCAAGATTGTTCAAGCCATTTGGATTTGTCAAAAAACATGGCCTCCAGGGGCGGGGCTTATTTTCCCTATATATCTATGTAGAAAACTTTAAAAATCTTCTTGTCAGAAACCACTGGACCGATTTCCATATAACTTTGCTGGAATGTTTCTTTGGTGATCCTCTACCAAGATTGTTCAAGCCATTTGGATTTGTCAAAAAACATGGCCACCAGGGGGTGGGGCTTATTTACCCTATATATCTATATAGAAAACTTTAAAAATCTTCTTGTCAGAAACCACTTGACTGATTACAATATAATTTTGCAGAAATGTTCTTTTGGTGATCCTCTACCAAGATTGTTCAAGCCGTTTGAATTCTTCAAAAAACATGGCCACCAGGGGGTGGGGCTTATTTTCCCTATATATCTATATAGAAAACTTAAAAAATCTTCTTGTCAGAAACCACTGGACCTATTTCCATATACTTTTGCAGAAATGTTTCTTTGGTGATCCTCTACCAAAATTGTTCAAGCCATTTGGATTCATCAAAAAACATGGCCACCAGGGGGCGGGGCTTATTTTCCCTATATATCTATATAGAAAACTTAAAAAATCTTCTTGTCAGAAACCACTGGACCTATTTCCATATAATAATGTAGAAATGTTCTTTTGGTGATTCTCTACCAAGATTGTTCAAGCCATTTGGATTCATCAAAAAACATGGCCGCCAGGGGGCAGGGCTTATTTTCTTTATATATCTATATGGAAAACTTAACAAAATCTTCTTGTCAGAAACCACCAGACCGATTTCAATATTATTTTGCAGAAGTAGTCCTTTGGAGATTCTCTACCAAGATTGTTCAAGCCATTTGGATTTGTCAAAAAACATGGCCGCCAGGGGGGCGGGGCTTATTTTCCCTATATATCTATATAGAAAACTTAAAAAATCTTCTTTTCTGAAACCACTGGACTGATTGCTACATTTGTATATAATTTTGCAGAAATCTTCCTTTGATGATTCTGTACCAAGATGGCTGCCAGGGGGCGGGGCTCATTTTCCTTTTATATTTATATAGAAAACTTGAAAAAATCTTCTTGTCAGAAACCATTGGATGGATTTCAATATGACAGAAATGTTTCCTTGATGACCCTTTACCACGATTGTTCAAGCCGTCATGATTTGTCAAAAAACATAGCTGCTAGGGATGGAGCTTATTTTCTCTGTATATACAGAAAGCTAGAAGAAATCTTCTTGTCAGAAACCACTGGACTGATTTCAATATAACTTGGCAGAAATGTTTCCTTGGTGACCCTTTACCAAGATTTTTCAAGCTGTCATGATTTGTCAAAAAACATGGCTGCAAGGGGCTGGGTCTTATTAGCTCACCTGAGCTCTGCTCAGGATGAGCTATTGTGATCACTTTTCGTCCGTCCGTGCGTCCGTCCGTTCGTTAACATTTTCAAACGACTTCTCCTCTGAAACCGCTGAGCCAATTTTGCTCAAATTTCATATGGAGCCTCCTAAGGGTGG
Source organism: Anodontia alba (assembly GCA_964016985.1). Taxonomy (NCBI): domain Eukaryota; kingdom Metazoa; phylum Mollusca; class Bivalvia; order Lucinida; family Lucinidae; genus Anodontia; species Anodontia alba. The sequence continues at coordinate 44,426,124 of OZ024826.1, forward strand.
GGGAACGAAACATTGCTAAAATGGTTGCGGTCCGTTGACCAAGATGGCCGCCACACCCATATATGGTAAAAACCTTTAAAAATCTTCTTCTCCAGAACCGAGAATGCCTTTGGGCTGAACCTTTGCAGGAATCATCGGGGACAGGAGGTCTACCAAAATTGCTAAAAGAATTATCATACGTTGACGTTTGACCTTTTTACGGCAAGGTCAAGTTTGCTTCCCTATGCATTTGTATGGGAAAAACCTTTAAAATCTTCTTCTCCAAAACCGAGCATGCCTTATGGCTTAATCTTTGCATATATCTTCGGGAACAGGAGAGCTACCAAAATTGCTAAAGTAATGGTTGTACATTGACATTTGACCTTTTTACTGTAAGGTCAATTTTGCTTCCTTATGCATTAGTATGGGAAAAATGTTCAGAATTTCAAACAACTTCTCCTCTGGAGCCTCTGGGCCAATTTTGCTCAAATTTCATATGGAGCCTCCTTAGGGTGGGGGAACGAAAAATTGCTAAAATGGTCATGGTCCGTTGACCAAGATGGCCGCCACGCCCATATATGGTAAAAACCTTTAAAAATCTTCTCCTTCAGAACCGAGAATGCCTTTGGGTTGAACCTTTGCAGGAATCATCGGGGACAGGAGGTCTACCAACATTGCTAAAAGAATTGTTGTACGTTGACGTTTGACCTTTTTACGGCAAGGTCAAGTTTGCTTCCCTGTGCATTTGTATGGGAAAAACCTTTAAAAATCTTCTTCTCCAAAACCGAGCATGCCTTTAATATGGCTGAATCTTTGCATATATCTTCGGGAAAAGGAGGGCTACCAAAATTGCTAAAATAATGGTCGTACATTGACATTTGACCTTTTTACGTTTAGGTCGATTTTGCTTCCTTATGCATTTGTATGGGAAAAATGTTCAGAATTTCAAACAACTTCTCCTCTGGAGCCTCTGGGCCAATTTTGCTCAAATTTCTTATTAAGCCTCCTTAGGTAGGGGGAACAAAAGATTGCTAAAATGGTCACGGTTCGTTGACCAAGATGGGCGCCATGCCCATATATGGTAAAAACCTTTATAAATCTTCTTCTCTAGAACCGAGGATGCTTTGGGGCTGAATGTTTGCATAAATCATTGGGGACAGGGGGTCTACCAAAGTTGCTAAAATAATGGTCATACATTGACATTTGACCTTTTTACGGCAAGGTCAAGTTGCTTCCTTATGCATTTGCATGGGAAAAAACATTTAAAAATCTTATTCTCCAAAACGGAGGATGGCTTGTGGCTGAATCTTTGCATATATCATCTGGAACGGGCGGTCTACCAAAGTTGCTAAAATAATTGTCATAGATTGACATTTAACTTTTTTACAGCGAGGTCAAGTTTGCTTCTGTATGCATTTGTATGGTCCCCATACATTTGTATGGAAAAAATGTTGATAATTTCAAATGGCTTTTCCCCTGAAGCCTCCTGGCCAGTGTTGCTCAAATTTCATGTGGAGCCTCCGTGGGTAGGAGAATGAAAGATTGCTGAAATGTGTATTGATAGTTATTCAAATGATCATGTGCCATTGACTGTCAGGCCCATATATTCTTCTTCAAAACTAAGAACTGCCCAATTGATGATATTTTCATTAGTTGCGATGATAGGATTGGAAAAATGTTGCATAACATCTGCATGTCTGCAGTGGCTATGTCACTCAGGTGAGTGAATCGTGGCCCGTGGGCCTCTTGTTTTCCCTAAATATCTGTATAGAAAACTAGATTTCAATATAACATTGCAGAAATGTTTCTTATTTTACCCTCATTCAAGGTTGTTCAAGCCGTCATGATTCGTCAAAAAACATGGCCGCCAGGGTTGGGGATGTGGACTTATTTTCCCTATATATCTATATAGAAAACTTTAAAAATCTTCTTGTCAGAAACCACTGGACTGATTTCATTATAACTTGGCAAAAATGTTTCCTTGGTGACTCTCTACCAAGATTGTTCATGTAATTGTGATTTGTCAAAAAACATCACTGCTAGTGGGTGGGGCTTATTTTCCATATATACCTGTATCTATATATAGAAAACTAAAAAATCTGTGTCAGAAACCAATGGACCGATTTCAATATAACTTGGCAAGAATGTTTCTTTGGTGACCCTCTACCAAGATTGTTCAGACAGTTATGATTCGTCAAAAAACATGGCCGCTTAGGGGGCGGGCTTATTTTCCCTATATATCTATATAAAAAACTTTAAAAATCTTTTGGTAAGAAACCTTTGGACCGAGTTCAATGTAACCCTCTACCAAGATTGTTCAAGCCTTCATGATACGTCAAAAAACATGGCCCCCAGGGGGCGGGGCTTATTTTCCATATATATCTGTATAGAATACTCTTCTTGTCAAATACCTCCTGACCGATTTCAATAATGCTTTAGTAACCCTCTATCAAGAATGTTTAAGCAATCCTGATTTGTCAAAAAACATGGCTGCTAGGGGGTGGGGCTTATTCCCAATATATATCTATATATAGAAAACTTTAAAAATCTTTTTGTCAGAAATCACTGAACTGATTTCAGTTTAACTTGGCAGGAATGTTCCTTTGGTTACCCTCTACCAAGTTTGTTCAAGCTGTCATGATTCGTCCAAAAAAAAAAAAAAAATGGCCGTTAGGGGGTAGGGCTTATACATGTAGCAAGATAAAACACTTTAAAAATCTTTTTGTCAGAAACCACTGGACCAATTTCAAAATAACTTGGCAGAACTGTTTCTTTGGTGACCTTCTTTCAAGATTAAGTGCAGGGCTATAAAATTTATACATAAATTTTAGAGCAGTGAACTTGACTGAATCTTCAACAGTAAGTATGCAAAGCTGTTTGCTCAAGTGAGCGATATAGGACCATCATGGTCCTCTTGTTCTTATTTCTGGATGAAAATTTATGTTTTATGTATTATGTTAAAAGCACCTCCATGGGAAGCTTTAATGAGTATTCAGAACACGTCTTCATCGAGAAATTAGAAAAGAGAGACTTTCTTCTCTGTGCAATGTCTTTTGAACAAATTTGGTAGTGGGGTCATCTGTTTTCTCTGAAAACATTGTTCTTGTATAATTTGTTCAGAACCCTTTTTGTGATTTACTTAATTCTTGCTTGCCGAAAAGCTTCTGCCGACAACATTTTGAAATATCTTTTTTAATTTTAATCATCCTTAGGGTCAATTAGCATGAGATGTTTAAACCTTTGAGGTATTGGATATGATGTGATACCCACCAGAGAATACCAATATTGACCGAGGCAGTAGCCAGAGTCAACAATGGGGATTCAGTGGTGGATAGCAATGTCATATCTGATAACTCAGTAGTCAACAATTGTTTTATTATATGTAACCAGCCATGAGATTTTGGGTCCAAATGAGGTCCATGGGGCAAAATGAGATAGTGGTATTTTCTGGCAGGGTTATAACCCAGGAGTCCGCATATAAATTTTATACCACTATTGAAGTACTTTTGGAGATATAACCAAAAGTTTGAAAGACCCAAGATTGTGAGTTCTTGCGTTACGGCTTCCATAATACTTATATTTTGTGTTTTGTTTTGATATCTTTCTGCTAAGAAATCGTGCAGATTGTGGGAAGTGACATATGGCAGAATGCTTACACCTGTGTTCCCACTTACAAAAAATAGTAAAAACCTTAACAGAAAAAGAGCATGCCTGCTGCATTGAACGGTTGTCATGGAAACCAGTGTTTAAGATTTCAACAATAAGGGCACATTGAGTTTACATGATTGGTTATGATGTTCCAAAAGAAGATAAATTTCTGTGGTGTATTAGTTTTCTCATAAATAGAAGTTTTCAAGTTTGTTCCAAAGACTGTATGATAAGAATTATCAGTCAATAAATTGTCACCTTTCTTAGTAGCTCAATGACACCCCAGCAGCCATTTCAGTAGTGGGTTAAAAATAGACATTTTCAAATGCCATTGTCTCCTTTAATAAAAGGGATAGGAACTACTGTGCAATGTAAATGAAAATCACCTCTTGATAATTACCACAAAAAAAAGCATTATAATGGTCACCAAAGCAAACCAAACTTGTGTACCGTCACAACCATCACAAAATAGACTTTTGAAGGACAATTATCTGTAATCAGCAAAACCGGATAAGAAATTTTTCAAGTGGATCAACATAATCAATATCCATAATATAATTACACATAATAAAATGCTCATCAAGTATTATTAGCTCACCTGAGCCGAAGGCTCAAGGTGAGGTATTGTGATCACTCACTGTCCGTCGTCGTCGTCCGTCTGTCAGTCTGTCCACAATCTTTAAACAACATCTCCTCCTTAACCACTGATTGGAATTTGACCAAACTTCACAGGAATGATCCTTGGTTGGTCCTCTTTCAAAGTTGTTCAAATGGTTCCGGTCCATTGCATATCTAGGTCACAGGAGCTAAAAATAGATTTTTTAACTAAAAACTTAAAAAATTTTCTTATCAGAAACCACTGGACAGATTTCCATATAATTTTGCAGAAATGTTCCTTTGGTGACCCTCTACCAAGATTGTTCAAGCCATTTGGATTCGTCAAAAAACTAGCTGCCAGGGGGCGGGGCTTATTTTCCCTATATATCTATATAGAAAACTTTAAAAATCTTCTTGTCAGAAACCACTGGACAGATTTCAGTATAACTTTGCAGAAATGTTCCTTTGGTGACCCTCTACCAAACTTGTACAAGCCATTTGGATTTGTCAAAAAACATGGCCACCAGGGGGCGGGGCTTATTAGCTCACCATGAGCACGAAGTGCTCATGGTGAGCTATTGTGGTCAGTCAATGTCCGTCGTCCGTCTTGCGTCGTCTGTCGTGCATCGTCAACAATTGCTTTAAAAGCCTACTCCTCCTACACCCCTGGGCCAATTGACTTGATACTTTGTAGGAAGCATCGGGGTAACTTGTAGATCAAAAATAGCTAACATCGTTCGATCGGAAATCCAAGGTGGCCGCCATCTTGAAAATCTATTTTTCGCTTCTTCTCCTGAACAGAAAGGCCAATTGACTCCAAACTTCCTAGGAAGCATCAAGATGACTTGTAGATCAGAAAAAGCTAAAATCGTGCTAATCGGAAATCTAAGATGGCCGCCATGGCCGCCATCTTGAAAATCTATTTTTTCGCATCTTCTCCTGAACCGAAAGGCCAGTTGACTCCAAACTTGCTAGGAAGCATCAGGGTGACTTGTAGATCAAAAGTAGCTAAAATCGTGCCGATCGGAAATCCAAGATGGCCAACATGGCCGCCATCTTGAAAATCTATTTTTCGCTTCTTCTCCTGAACCGAAAGGCCAATTGACTCCAAACTTCCTAGGAAGCATCAAGATGACTTGTAGATCAGAAAAAGCTAAAATCGTGCTAATTGGAAATCTAAGATGGCCGCCATGGCCGCCATCTTGAAAATCTATTTTTTCACATCTTCTCCTGAACCGAAAGGCCAGTTGACTCCAAACTTGCTAGGAAGCATCAGGGTGACTTGTAGATCAAAAGTAGCTAAAATCATGCCGATCGGAAATCCAAGATGGCCACCATGGCCGCCATCTTGAAAATCTATTTTTCGCTTTTTCTCCTGAACCGGAAGGCCAATTGACTTCAAACTTGCTAGGAAGCATCAGGGTGACTTGTAGATCAAAAATAGCTAAAATCGTGCCAATCGAAAATCCAAGATGGCCCCCATGGCAGCCATCTTGATATTCTATTTTTCGCTTCTACTCCTAAACACAAAAGCCAATGGACTCCATTGGTAGGAAGCATTGGGGTGACATAGATCAAAAATAGCTAAAATTGTGCCGATCGGAAATCCAAGATGGCTGCCAGGGCAGCCATCTTGAAAATCTATTTTTCGCTTCTTCTCCTGAACAGAAAGGCCAGTTGACTCCAAACTTGCTAGGAAGCATCAGGGTGACTTGTAGATAAAAAATAGCTAAAATCATGCCGATCCGAAATCCAGGGCAGCATTGGGGTGACTCGTAGATCAAAAATAGCTAAAATCGTGCTGATCGTAAAACCAAGCTGGCCGCCATTTAGAGTTTGTGTAAATGATCACACTCCATTGACTGGCACGCCATATTATTCTTCTTCAAAATTAAGAACTGCTAAAATGATGATCTTTTCATTAGTTGGGATGACAGGATTGGAAAAATGTTGCATAACATCTGCATATCTGCTGTAGCTATATCACTCAGGTGAGCGACCCGTGGCTCGTGGGCCTCTTGTTTTCCCTATATATCTATTTAGAAAACTTTAAAAATCTTCTTGTCAGAAACCACTGGACCGATTTCCATATAATTTTGCAGGCATGTTCCTTTGGTGATCCTCTACCAAGATTGTTCAAGCCATTTGGATTCGTCAAAAAACATGGCCGCCAGGGGGCGGGGCTTATTTTCCCTATATATCTGTATAGAAAGTTTTAAAAATCTTCTTGTCAGAAACCACTGGACCGATTTCCATATAATTTTGCAGAAATGTTCCTTTGATGATCCTCTACCAAGATTGTTCCAGCCATTTGGATTTGTCAAAAAACATGGTCACCAGGGGGCGGGGCTTAGTTTCACTATGTATCTATATAGAAAACTTTAAAAATCTTCTTGTCAGAAACCACAGGACGGGTTGCGATATAATTTGGAAGAAATGTTCCTTTGGTGATCCCTACCAAAGTTGTTCAAGCCATTTGGATTCATCAAAAAACATGCCTGCCAGGGGGCGGGGCTTATTTTCCCTATATATCTATATAGAAAACATTAAAAATCTTCTTGTCAGAAACCACTGGACCGATTTCAATATCATTTTGCAGCAATGTTCTTTTGGTGATCCTCTACCAAGATTGTTCAAGCCATTAGGATTTGTCAAAAAACATGGCCGCCAGGGGGTGGGGCTTATTTCCCTATATATCTATATAGAAAACTTAAAAAATCTTCTTGTCAGAAATCACTGGACCTATTTCCATATAATTTTGCTTTGGTGATCCTATACCAAGATTGTTCAAGCCATTTGAAAAAATCTTCTTGTCAGAGACCACTGGACAAATTGCAATATAATTTGGCAGAAATGTTCCTTTGGTGATCCTCTACCAAAATTATTCAAGTCATTTGGATTCGTCAAAAAACATGGCTGCCAGAGGGCGGGGCTTATTTTCCCTATATACATGCATCTTCATAGAAAACTTAAAAAATCTTCTTGTCAGAAACCACAGGACGGGTTGCGATATAATTTGGAAGATATGTTCCTTTGGTGATTCTCTACCAAAGTTGTTCAAGCCATTTGGATTTGTCAAAAAACATAGCCCCCAGGGGGCTAGGCTTATTTTCCCTATATGTCTGCATAGAAAACTTTAAAAATCTTCTTGTCAGAAACTACTGGACAAAATGCAATATAATTTGGCGGAAATGTTCCTTTGGTGATCCTCTGCCAAGATTGTTCAAGCCATTTGGATTCGTCAAAAAACATGGCCACCAGAGGGTGGGGCTTATTTTCCCTATATATTTGTATAGAAAACTTTAAAAATCTTCTTGTCAGAAACCGATTTCATTACAACTTGGCAAAAATGTTTGTTTGGTGACCCTCTAACAAGATTGTTCAAGTAATCGTGATTCTTCAAGAAACATGGCCACTAGGGGTAGGGGCTTATTTTCCCCATATATCTATATAGAAAACTTTAAAAATCTTCTTGTCAAAAACCAATGAACCAATTTCAATATTACTCGGCAGGAATGTTTCTTTGGTGACCCTCTTCCAAGGTTGTTCAAGCCGTCATGATTCATCAAAATATATGGCTGCAAGGGGGTGGGGCTTATTAGCTCACCTGAGCAGAAGGCTCAAGGTGAGCTATTGTGATCACTCACTGTCCGTCGTTGTTGTTGTCCCCCTCTCCATCCACAATTTTCAAACAACATCTCCTCCTAAACCACTGATTGGATTTGACCAAACTTCACAGGATTGATCCTTGGTTAGTCCTCTTTCAAAGTGGTTCAAATGGTTCTGGTCCATTGCATATCTAGGTCACAGGAGCTAAAAATAGACCTTTTTAACTAAAAACTTAAAAAATCTACTTGTCAGAAACCACTGGACCGATTTCCATATAATTTTGCAGAAATGTTCCTTTGGTGACCCTCTACCAAGGTTGTTCAAGCCAGTTGGATTTGTCAAAAAACATGGCTGCCAGGGGCCCGGGCTTATTTTCTCTATATATCTATATAGAAAACTTTAAAAATCTTCTTGTCAGAAACCACTGGACTGATTTCAATATAATTTTGCAGAACTGTTCCTTTAGTGATCCTCTACCAAGATTGTTCAAGCCATTTGGATTCATCAAAAAACATGGCCGCCAGGGGTCGGGGCTTATTTTTAGCTCACCTGAGCTGAAAGCTCAAGGTGAACTTTTGTGATCACTCACCGTCCGTCGTCGTCATCGTCCGTATGTCCGTCCGTCCGTCAGTCCACAATCTTTAAACAACATCTCCTCCCACAATCTTTAAACAACATCTCCTCCTAAACCACTGATTGGATTTTGACCAAATTTCACAGGAATGATCCTTGGTTGGTCCTCTTTCAAAGTGATCGAATGGATCCGGTCCACTGCATATCTAGGTCACAGGAGCTAAAAATAGATTTTTTAACTAAAAACTTAAAAAATCTTCTTGTCAGAAACCACTGGACCAATTTCAATATAATTTTGCAGAAATGTTCCTTTGGTGATCCTCAACCAAGATTGTTCAAGCCATTCGGATTCGTCCAAAAAAACATGGCCGCCAGGGGGCGGGGCTTATTTTCCCTATATATCTGTATAGAAAACTTAAAAAATCTTCTTGTCAGAAACCACTGGACCAATTTCAATATAATTTTGCACAAATGTTCCTTTGGTGATCCTCTACCAAGATTGTTCAAGCCATTCGGATTCGTCAAAAAACATGGCCGCCATTGGGCGGGGCTTATTTTCCCTATGTATCTATATAGAAAACTTTAAAACTCTTCTTGTCAGAAACCACATGACCGATTTCAATGTAATTTTGCAGAAATGTTCCTTTGGTGATCCTCTACCAAGATTGTTCAAGCCATTTGGATTTGTCAAAAAACATGGCCGCCAGAGGGCGGGGCTTATTTTCCCTATATATCTGTATAGAAAACTTTAAAAATCTTGTCAGAAACCACTGGACTGATTTCAATATAATTTTGCAGAAATGTTCCTTTGGTGATCCACTAACAAGATTGATCAAGCCATTTGGATTTGTCAAAAAACATGGCCGCTAGGGGGCGGGGCTTATTTTCCCTATATATATATATATATATAGAAAACTTTAAAAATCTTCTTGTCAGAAACCGCAGGGCTGATTTCCATATAATTTTGCAGAAATGTTCCTTTGGTGATCCTCTACCTAGATTATTCAGGCCATTTGGATTCGTCAGAAAACATGGCCGCCAGGGGGCGGGGCTTATTTCCCTATATATCTATATAGAAAACTTTAAAAATCTTCTTGTCCGAAACCACTGGACCAATTTCAATATAATTTTGCAAAAATGTTCCTTTAGTGATCCTCTACCAAGATTGTTCAAGCCATTTGGATTTGTCAAAAAACATGGCTGCCAGGGGGCGGGGCATAATTTCCCTATATATCTATATAGAAAACTTTAAAAATCTTCTTGTCTGAAACCACTGGACCGATTTCCATATAATTTTGCAGAAATGTTCCTTTGGTGATCCTCTACCAAGATTGTTCGAGCCATTTCGATTAGTCAAAAAACATGGCCGCCAGGGGGGGCGGGGCTTATTTTCCCTATATATCTATATTGAAAAATGTAAAAATCGTCTTGTCCGAAACCACTGGACTGATTTCCATATAATTTTGCAAAAATGTTCCTTTGGTGATCCTCTACCAAGATTGTTCAAGCCATTTGGATTTGTCAAAAAACATTGCCACCAGAGGGCAGGGCTTATTTTCCCTATATATCTATATAGAAAACTTTAAAAATCTTCTTGTCAGAAACCACTGGACCAACTTCAATATAATTTTGCAGAAATGTTTCTTTGGTGATCCTCTACCAAGATTGTTTGAGCCATTTGGATTCGTCAAAAACATGGCTGCCAGGGTAGATACTGCATAAAAACCACGCAGGTTTTTTTTGGGCACGTTTTTTTCTCCGTAACAGAAACAGATGAAACAATTAAAATATATAAGGAATACTCTAAAATGGACTGAAAAAGAATGAAACAAATGAAACAGACCAATAGCAGTTCTCACTGATGGTCTGTTTCATGCGTTTCATTTGTTACGAAACAGGATGAAACAGTTCAAACACCTTGGTCAGTGCTTGTTACGAAACAGGGTGTAACGTAATGTAACAATGAAACAGATACTTTTCTTAGCCAAGCATTTTTTTTTATAAGCCCATTTCTGTTTCGTAACAAATGAAACAAATAAGATATAGAGGAAAATCTCTGAAACAGGATGAAACAGACCAAAAGACTTGTTCAAAGCTTGTTACGAAACAGGGTGAAACGAAATGTAACAATGAAACATTCTTCTTTTTTTTTTTTTTTTGATAAACCCATTTCTGTTTCGTAACAAATGAAACAATTATGATATATAGTGAAAACTCTGAAACAGGATGAAACAGACCAAAAAATTTAAAATATGCTCGTTACGAAACAGAGCGAAATGAAATGAAACGATGAAACATTCATCTTTTTTTTTTATAAACCCCATTTCTGTTTCGTAACAAGTGAAACAAATAAGATATAGAGGAAAATCTCTAAAACAGGATGTAACAGACCAAACAATTTGAAATATGCTCGTTACGAAACAGAGTGAAACGGAATGAAACGATGAAACATACATCCTTTTTTTTTTATAAACCCATTTCTGTTTCGTAACAAATGAAATGATAAAAATATATAGTGAAAACTCTGAAACAGGATGAAACAGACCAAAAAATTTAAAATAAGCTTGTTACGAAACAGAGGGAAACGAAATGAAACGATGAAACATTCATCTTTTTTTTTTATTAACCCTTTTCTGTTTCGTAACAAATGAAACGAATAAGATATAGTGGAAAATCTGTGAAACAGCATGAAACAGACCAAAAAATTTGAAATATGCTCGTTACGAAACAGAGTAAAACGGAATGAAATGATGAAACATACATCTTTTTTTTTTATAAACCCATTTCTGTTTCGTAACAAATGAAACAATTCAGATATATAGGAAAAAACTCTGAAACAGGATGTAACAGACCAAAAGACTTGTTCAAAGCTCGTTACGAAACAGGGTGAAACGAAATGTAAAAATGAAACATCATCTTTTTTTTTTTATAAACCCATTTCTGTTTTGTAATGTCTTAATCGTTTTTTTTATATCTTAATCGTTTCATTTGTTACGAAACAGGAATGGGTTTATATAAAAGAAAGATGTATGTTTCTTTGTTACATTTCATTTCACCCAGTTTCATAATGAGCTTTGAATAAGTCTTTTGGTCTGTTTCATCCTGTTTCACAGTTTTTCCTATATATCTTAATTGTTTCATTTGTTACGAAACAGAAATGGGTTTACATAAAAAAAAAAAGATGTATGTTTCATCGTTTCATTCCGTTTCATTCTGTTTCGTAACGAGCATACTTCAAATTTTTTTGGTCTGTTTCATCCTGTTTTACAGATTTTCCACTATATCTTAATGGTTTCATTTGTTACGAAACAGAAATGGGTTAATAAAAAAAAAAAGATGAATGTTTCATCATTTCATTTCATTTCACCCTGTTTTGTAATGAGCTTTGAACAAGTCTGTTGGTCTGTTACATCCTGTTTCAGAGTTTTTCTTATATATCTTAATCGTTTCATTTGTTACGAAACAGAAATAGGTTTATAAAAAAAAAAGATGATGTTTCATTGTTACATTTCGTTTCACCCTGTTTCGTAACGAGCTTTGAACAAGTCTTTTGGTCTGTTACATCCTGTTTCAGAGTTTTTCCTATATATCTTAATGGTTTCATTTGTTATGAAACAGAAATGGGTTAATAAAAAAAAAAGATGTATGTTTCATCGTTTCATTCCGTTTCAACCTGTTTCGTAACGAGCATATTTCAAATTTTTTGGTCTGTTTCATCCTGTTTCAGAGATTTTCCACTATATCTTATTCGTTTTATTTGTTACGAAACAGAAATGGGTTTATAAAAAAAAAAAAAAATGGCCGCCAGGGGGCGGGGCTTATTTTCCTATATATCTATATAGAAAATTTTAATAGTCTTTTCAGAAACCACTTGACCGATTTCAATGTAACATTGCAGGAATGTTTCTTATGTAACCCTCTACAAGATTGTTCAAGCCGTCATGATTCATCAAAAAAAATGGCCGCCAGGAGTCGAGGCTTATTTTCCTTATATATCTATAGAAAACTTTAAAACTCTTCTTGTCAGAAACTACTGAACTGATTTCATTATAACTTTGCAGAAATGTTTCCTTGGTGACCCTCTACTAAGATTGTTTAAGTAATCATGATTCGTCAAAAAAACATGGCTGCCGGGGGCAGGGCTTATTTTCCCTATATATCTATATATAAAACTTTAAAAATCTTCTTTTCAGAAACCAATGGACCGATTTCAATACAACTTGGCAGGAATGTTTCTTTGGTGACCCTCTACAAAGATTGTTCAAGCCATCATGATTCATCAAAAAAATGGCCGCTAGGGGGCGGGGCTTATTTTCCCAATATATCTATATAGAAAACTTTAAAAATCTTCTCGTAAGAAACAGTTGGACCGAGTTCAATGTATCTTTGTCATTTTAACCCTTGTTCCAGTTCTGCTTTTAGGAACCTTACGAGTGCGACTCCTCCTGCAGTTTTATACCATTCCCACTGAAACTATCCAAATGTTTTAACCATAGTCTGAAAATATGCATATGCTTTTTACAGAATCTTGAAATTACTTTTTTTTTTTTACTTTTTTCACATTTTTTGCTTATGAAACTTTACAGGCATTTTGCTTGTGGTCTGAGGATATACATGCGCTCCTGGAATCTTGAAATTATGTTTTTTCATTTTTTTTTTTTTTTTCACATTTTTAGCTTCATTTTTTTCCTGCTTCAATACTTAGGTAAGTGATACAGGACCAATGGTCCTCTGGTTAATTTACCCACTTTTAACAGCTCAAATAAAAATAAGGCGGGGGACATAAATTCCCTATAGAATTTCCTTGTTTTTCTAGTTATTTCCCCTGAACAAATTTCTAAGCTAAATTCTTGTGCACTCCTTAACTTCTTAATGGTTTGAAATATTCTGATAATATTTAGTAGAGGCATAGATAAGGTCCAGAAGGGGTGTCGTGTTCAAGAGAGACAACTCCCACTTTCTTTGTTGTATAGTTATCTCCCATGAAACCAAAATCTTATGCAGGCTATAACTCTTATACTGTTTGGGATAATTTGATAATATTAGATAGGCGGACCCCCATAGCCTAGTGGGTAAGAGAGTTGACTCTTAATCCAATTGGTTTCTCACCACTGTGGTTCAAGCCTCGCTCGGGTCACATGTGGGAAAGCCAAGTTCTGCTTCCTGATGGTCAAGTGGTTTTCCCCTGATTTCTCAGGTTTTCGCCCACCTTTGATGAACGATTGGCTTGATATAAGTGAAATATTCTTGAAAGGGACATAAAACCCAAGTCAAAAAAAAAATCTTAGATAGGGGCATAAAGCAGGTCAAGTAGGAATGTTGCATGCAAGAAGGACAACTCTTGCTTTGTCCTTTTTTTTTCTAGTTATCTCCCCTGAATGAATTTCTAAGCTAAATTCTTATGCACTCCATTATATATCATAACAGATGCCTGACCAGAAACAAATTGTTTTAGTCTGCTACATACACTTACAGGTATGTACCTGAGAGATGATGGCAATATTGGAATGGAACTGCTGTCAGTTTTGGTTAAATACTCGCTTTTAAGACATATCTAATTTTCAGCGATTTTCAATGCCCCAACTTTGCGCAAAACCACAACATGTTTATATGCCCGTTTGAAAAACGGGACGTATTATGTTACGGGGTATGGTGTCCGTCCGTCCATCTGTAAACATTTTCGTTTCCGGCTAACTCCTCCTACAGTTTACATCCGATCAAAGTGAAACTTGGTATATAGTTAGACCATGATGTGGTGCAGTGCATATTGTTTCGAGGTTACAGTCCACCAAATATTTGCAGAGTTATGCCCCTTTGAAAATTTCTGTAAACTTTTCATTTCCAGTTAACTCCTCCTACATTTTACATCCGATCAAGCTGAAAATTCATATATAGTTAGACCATGATGTGGAGCAGCACATATTGCTTCGAGGTTACAGTCCACCAAATATTAGCAGAGTTATGCCCCTTTGAAAATTTCAGTAGACTTTTCGTTTATGGCTAACCTCCTACAGTTTACATCTGATCAAGCTGAAACTTGGTATATAGTAATAACCCATGATGTGGCACAGCGCATATTGTTTCGAAGTTACAGTCCTCCAAATATTTGCAGAGTTATGCCCCTTTGAAAATTTCTGTAAACGTTTCATTTCCGGTTAACTCCTCCTACATTTTACGTCCGATCAAGCTGAAACTTCATATATAGTTAGACCATGATGTGGAGCAGCACATATTGTTTCGAGGTTACAGTCCACCAAATATTAGCAGAGTTATGCCTCTTTGAAAATGTCAGTTTTTGTTTCCGGCTAACATCTCCTACAGTTTACATCCGATCAAGCTGAAACTTGATTTGTAGTTAGACCATGATGTGGAGCAGCACGTATTATTTCAAGGTTACAGTCCACCAAATATTAGCAGACTTAGCAGACCCCTTTGAAAATTTCTATTAATTTTTCGTTCTGGCTAAATCCTCCTACAGTTTACATCCAATCAAACTGACACTTCATGTGCAGTTAGACCATGATGTGGAGCAGCGCATATTGTTTCAAGGTTACAGTCCACCAAATATTAGCAGAGTTATGCCCCTTTGAAAATTTCAGTAGACTTTTTGTTTCGGGCTAAATCCTCCTAAAGTTTTCATCTTATCAAGCTGAAACTTGATTTGTAGTTAGACCATGATGTGGAGCAGCGCATATTGTTTCACGGTGTGAAATAGTGTGCAAATTTTATTATATAATAGGCATATTTTTTGCAAATAACTAAAGTTTTGGTCATACGAGCAAGATATTGATTTTCTTTTTTTTTTTTTTTTTTAACATCTTCTTTTATTAGACTTGCAAGGAAAGGTTGTCATTATTAAATCTTTATAAATACATAATTCTTTTTGAATTTTTTTTTAATACTCTTCTGATTTGGCTCCCTTGAAGAACATAAATAAAATCAGTATTAAACAAGTTAAAGGGTTTCAGAAAAAATTTCTTGCAGCATTTTTTTTTTTTTTTTTTTGGTTGTTTATTTTTGTTTTGTTATTGTTTGGTCCAATATTGAAGTGTAGGAAAAACAAATCAGCTCATATGAGCTTATAATATAGCCATACTTCTGTGGTGTGTCCTCTGTCAGAAAGCACTTCTCCCTAGAAGCAGCAAACTTCTCCCTATTTTCCCAGGAGGGAGAAGTCACTTCTCCCTTAATTTCTGGGCCAGCTTGGACCCTTAGGTTACAGTTCACTAAATATCAGCAGAGATATGCCCCAATGAAATTTTTTTAATTTTTTTTTTTTTTTGTCATTCCACTTACAGTTTGTATCCAGACCATTGAATTATGCAGGAGCCAGTTTATGTGCTACATCTTATTACTTGCCACGGGCGTATAATGCCCTGCTAGGCGGAGCTCTTGTTTTATTTTTGGTGTGATCCCAAAGATATTTGGCAGTTGAATAAAAGATATAATATTTGAAGATGCCAAATGTAGTTTGAATAAATCTGAAGTCCAGTTGGTTTTCGAAAATGAAGTTTTTTAGCTCACCTGAGCTGAAGGCTCAAGGTGAGCTATTGTGATCACTCACCGTCCGTCGTCGTCTGCCCGTCTGTCCGTCCGTCCACAATCTTTAAACAACATCTCCTAAACCACTGATTGGAATTTGACCAAACTTCACAGGAATGATCCTTGGTTGGTCCGGTTTCAAAGTTGTTCAAATGGTTCCGGTCCATTGCATATCTAGGTCACAGGAGCCAAAAATAGATTTTTTTAAACTAAAAACTTGTCAGAAACCACTGGACCGATTTCAATATAATTTTGCAGAAATGTTCCTTTGGTGATGCTCTACCAAGATTGTTCGAGCAATTTGGATTCGTCAAAAAACATGGCTGCCAGGGGGCGGGGCTTATTTTCCCTATATATCTATAAAGAAAACTTTAAAAATCTTCTTGTCAGAAACCACTGGACAGATTTCAATATAATTTTGCAGAAATGTTCCTTTGGTGATCCTCTACGAAGATTGTTCAAGCCATTTGGATTCGTGAAAAAACATGGCCGCCAGGGGGCGGGGTTTATTTTCCCTATATATCTGTATAGAAAACTTTAAAAATCTTCTTGTCAAAAACCACTGGACTGATTTCAATATAATTTTGCAGAAATGTTCCTTTGGTGATCCTCTACCAAGATTGTTCAAACCATTAGGATTCGTTAAAAAACATGGCCGCCAGGGGGCAGGGCTTATTTTCTTTATATATCTATATAGAAAACTTTAAAAGTCTTCTTGTCAGAAACCACTGGACCGAATGCAATATAATTTTGCAGAAATGTTCCTTTGGTGATCCTCTACTAAGATTGTTCAAGCCATTTGGATTCATCAAAAAACATGGCCACCAGGGGGTGGGGCTTATTTTCCCTATATATCTATAAAGAAAACTTTAAAAATTTTCTTGTCAGAAACCACTGGACCAATTTCAATATAATTTTGCAGAAATGTTCCTTTGATAATCTTCTACCAAGATTGTTCAAGCCATTTGGATTCGTCGAAAACATGGCTGTCAGGGGGCGAGGCTTATTTTCCCCATATATCTATATAGAAAACTTTAAAAATCTGTCAGAAACCACTGGACTGATTTCAATATAATTTTGCAGAAATGTTCCTTTGGTGATCCTCTACCAAGATTGTTCAAGCATTTGGATTCGTCAAAAAACATGGCCGCCAGGGGGCGGGGCTTATTTTCCATATATATCTATATAGAAAACTTTAAAATCTACTTGTTGGAACCATTGGACCGATTTCAGTATAATTTTGCAGATATGTTCCTTTGGTGATGCTCTATCAAGATTGTTCAAGCCATTTGGATTTGTCAAAAAACATGGCCGCCAGGGGGCGGGGCTTATTTTCCCTATATATATCTATGTAGAAAACTTTAAAAATCTTCTCGTAAGAAATCGTTGGATCGAGTTCATTGTAACTTGGCAGGAATGTTGCTTTGGTGACCTTCTACCAAGATTGTTTAAACCCTCATGATATGTCAAAAAACATGGCCGCCAGGGGGTGGGGCTTATTTTCCCTATATATCTATATAGAAAATTTTAAAAATCTTCTTATCAGAAACCACTGGACCAATTTCAATACAATTTTGCAGAAATGTTCCTTTGGTGATGCTCTACCAAGATTATCAAAGCCATTTGAATTCGTCAAAAAACATGGCCGCCAGGGGGCGGAGCTTATTTTCCCTATATATCTATATAGAAAACTTTAAAAATCTTCTTGTCAGACACCACTGGACCGATTTCTATATAACTTAGCAAAAATGTTTCTGCTGATCCGCTACCAAGATTGTTTAAGCCGTCATGATTTGTCAAAAAACATGGCCCCTAGGGGGCGGGGCTTATTTTCCCTATATATCTGTTTAGACAACTTTAATAATCCTTTTGTCAGAAACCACTGGACTGACTTCAATACAGCATTGCAGGAATGTTTCTTTGGTAACCATCTGCCAAGATTGTTCAAGTCGTCATGATTCATCAGAAAATGTGGCTGCCAGGGGGCGGGGCTTATTTTCCCTATGCATCTAAATTGAAAACTTTAAAAATCTTCTTGTCAGAAACCACTTATAACTTGGAAGAAATGTTTCTTTGTTGACCCTCTACCAAGATTGTTCAAGTTATCATGATTCATCAAAAAACATGGCTGCCAGGGGGCGGGGCTTATTTTTCCCTATATATCTATATAGAAAAGTTTAAAAATTTTCTTGTCAGAAACCAATGGACCGATTTCAATATAGCTTGGCAGGAATGTTTCTTTGGTGACCCTCTACCAAGATTGTTCGAGCTGGCATGATTCGTCAAAATACATGGCCGCTAGGGGGCGGGGCATATTTTCCCTATATATCTATATAGAAAACTTTAAAAATCTTCTTGTAAGAAATCGTTAGATAGAGTTCATTGTAACTTGGCAGGAATGTTGCTTTGGTGACCTTCCACCAAGATTGTTCAAGCCCTCATGATACGTCAAAAAACATGGCCACCATGCGGCGGGGCTTATTTTCCATATATATCTGTATAGAAAATTTTAAAATTCTTTTTGTCAGAAACCACCTGACTGATTTCAATATTACTTAGCAGGAATGTTGCTTTGGTGACCCTGTTCCAAGATTGTTCAAGCAATCATGAGTCATCAAAAAACATGGTTGCTAGGGGTGGGGCTTATTTTCCCTATATATCTAAATAGAAAACTTTAAAAATCTTCTTGTCAGAAACCACTGAACTGATTTCAGTATAACTTGGCAGGAATGTTCCTTTGGTGGCCCTCTACCAAGTTTGTTCAAGCTGACATGATTTGTCAAAAAACATGGCAGTTAGGGGTGGGGCTTATTTTCCCTATATAGCTATATGAATCACTTCAAAAACCTTTTTGTCAGAAACCAATGGACCAATTTCAATATAACGGTAGAATTGTTCGTTTGGTGACCTTCTTTCAAGATTCAGTTCAAGCCATCATGATGCATGAAAAAAAACATGGCCACTGGGGAGTAGGGCTATTAAATTTATACAAAAATCTTAGAGCAGTGAACTTGGCTGAAACTTCAAAAGTAAGTTTGCAAAGCTGTTTGCTCAGGTGAGCGATATAAGACCATCATGGTCCTCTTGTTTAAAGTAAAACATATTTTAACAAGCAATACTTAACCTATAGATAATGTGCTATTCTATTCTGTATTTCAAACCTTCCACATGTTACCCTGTAATATTACCCTCTCAAGTAATAATACTGTCTGACTCCACTTCAGTAACTTAGCTCGAACATATAAAAGGGAACATTTGGATAGACTTTTATGCCCGATAAGAGCATTAAAATTTTACCTTAAAATGACTAGTTCTTATCATCATAATAGAACTAGATTATTTTTTCCAGTTAAAGGCACTCAAGACATCTCTAAGGCTTCTGTCTAGAGATGGGTATCTTATACTATTAAACTTGCCTTTAAGAAACTCAACAGTAGAGACATCTCTTTCCTAAAAATTAGAGCTCATGAAGTTAGGGCACTGTCTTCTTCTTGGGCATTCTTTGATAATGGTTCTGCTCAATGAAATCCTCAAAGCAGCAGTCTGGAATCAATTCTTTTCTTTGCAAAATTCTATTTGAAAGACACACGAGGGTCCTGCAAAAAGTTTTGTCACTGGGTTCGGATTACTTCAGTGCTACATTTTATCAAACGTATTTTTATTACAAACCTTCAGAGTATTCCCCCTTTACTGAAACACATTTTTTGTAACCTTTTTACCCAGTTGCAAAAAGCAGATAAATAGTCTTCTTTTGGTATCTGTTGGAGACACTGATAAATAGCGCTGCCAAGAGAACTTCTAGACATATACTTATTTCCAGAAAGCATTTTCTTAAGCCTTGGAAATAAAAAGAAGTCACAGGTCAGGTGAATAAGGTGGATGGTTTAAAACTTTCACCTTTTCAGAAGCCAAAAAAAGACTTAACAACCTCACACTTATAAGAGGAGGCATTTTCATGTAAAAGGTGGACTTCTGACCATCCTTTGCTTGGTTGTTTCTTATTGTAAAACACTTTCACTCTCTTCAGTACAGAATTCTTGTAGAATCGGCCAGTGACTGTATGATCAGATGGACAAGGCACTTGAACGACTGGCCCACTTGAATTAAAGAAAATTGTGTACAACATCTTTTTTGAACTTATGGTTCTCTTGGCAATACATGGGTGTTTTTGATCTTTTCGCTTCCATTGCTTATTATCTTCCCTTCTTTGTGGCTCAAACATGTGCACCCAGGTTTCATCACCTCTTAGCAAGTCAGAAACAACCGGACTGTTACAGCCTTTGTATGTTTTCAAAAGTTCCCGGGCACATTTAAGGCATTGTGGCTTTTGTTCCCCAGTGAGCAAATGAGATATCCACCTAGTGCAAACCTTTCTCAGGTACAAACGCTTTTTCAGAATTATTTGCACACTGCCTTCTGATATGGTGGACAACTAGCTATATCTTTGACAGACAATCGTGCAGCCTGTTTGACCACAATCTTTACAGCAGTGATGTTAGCCTACCAAGGCAGAGGTTTTAGGCCTGTCAGGACGGGTATCATCTTCAACAGAAAATTTCCCAGCTTTAAAAGCTTTAATGCACCTAAAAACTGTAAGCATTGAAATTGTCTGAGGTCCATATATACCAAACAATTCATTAAATATCTGCTTTAAATCTGTATTAAGCCTTATGCGGCATTTAAAATAGCTATGAATTTCAGTCTTCTGGTCTATGTTCCAATGTAACAAGTAAATTGCTCAGTGTATATGACTGCATTTATTTCAATTTGAAATAACTTTGTCAGTTGGAAAGCAATTTGTATGAGATAGACAGGTATCGTTAGCTATTTAACACACCATTCAAGTGCCGGAGGCTCATGGTGAGCTATCGTGATCACTCACCGTCCATCGTCGTCATCGTCGTCCGGATGTCCGTCCGTCCACAATCTTTAAACAACATCCCCTCTTAAATCACTGGTTGGAATTTGACCAAACTTCACAGGAATGATCCTTGGTTGGTCCTCCTTCAAATTTGTTCAAATGGTTCCGGTTCATTGCATATCTAGGTCACAGGAGCTAAAAGTAGATTTTTTAATTAAAACCTTAAAAAATCTCCTTGTCCAAAACCACTGGACCGATTTCAATATAATTTTGCAAAAAGGTTCCTTTGGTGATCCTCTACAAAGATTGTTCAAGCCATCTGGATTCCTCAAAAAACATGGCCGCCAGGGGGCGGGGCTTATTTTCTGTATATATCTATATAGAAGACTTTAAAACTCTTCTTGTCCGAAACCACTGGACCTAATTCAATATACTTTTGCAAAAAAGTTCCTTTGGTGATCCTCTACCAAGATTGTTCAAGCCATTTGGATTTGTCAAAAAACATGGCCGCCAGGGGGCGGGGCTTATTTTCCCTATATATCTATATAGAAAACTTTAAAAATCTTCTTCTCAGAAACCATTGGACCAATTTCCATATAATTTTGCAGAAATGTTCCTTTGGTGATCCTCTACCAAGATTGTTCAAGCCATTTGGATTCGTCAAAAAATTTGGCCCCCAGGGGGCGGGGCTTATTTTTCACTATATATCTGTATAGAAAACTTTAAAAATCTTCTTGTCAGAAATCACTGGACCGATTTCCATATAATTTTGCAGAAAAGTTCCTTTGGTGATCCTCTACCAAGATTGTTCAAGCCATTTGGATTCGTCAAAAAACATGGCCGCCAGTGGGCGGGCTTATTTTCCCTATATATCTATATAGAAAACTTTAAAAATCTTCTTGTCAGAAACCATTGGACCAATTTCCATATAATTTTGCAGAAATGTTCCTTTGGTGATCCTCTACCAAGATTGTTCAAGCCATTTGGATTCGTCAAAAAACATGGCCGCCAGTGGGCAGGGCTTATTTTCACTATATATCTATATAGAAAACTTTAAAAATCTTCTTGTCAGAAACCACTGGACCGATTTCAATATAATTTTGCGGAAATGTTCCTTTGGTGATCCTCTTGCAAGATTGTTCAAGCCATTTGGATTCGTCAAAAAGCATGGCCGCCAGGGGGCGGGACTCATTTTCCCTATATATCTATATAGAAAACTTTAAAAATCTTCTCGTTAGAAACCAATGGACCGATTTCAGTATAATTTTGCAGAAATGTTCCTTTGGTGATCCTCTACCAAGATTGTTCAAGCTATTTGGATTCGTCAAAAAACATGGCCGCCAATGGGCGGAGCTTATTTTCCCTATATAGCCTCATAGAAAACTTAAAAAATCTTCTTGTCAGAAACCACTGGACCGCTTTCCATATAATTTTGCAGAAATGTTCCTTTGGTTATTCTCTACCAAGATTGTTCAAGCCATTTGGATTCGTCAAAAAACATAGCCGCCAGGGGGGGGGGGGGGGGGGGGTGCTTATTTTCCCTATATATCTATATAGAAAATTCAAAAAATCTTCTTGTCAGAAACCACTGGAACGATTGCAATAGACTGTGGCAGAAATGTTCCTTCGGTGATCCTCTACCAAGATTGTTCAAGCCATTTGGATTCGTCAAAAAACATGGCCGCCAGGGGGCGGGGCTTATTTACCCTATATATCTATATAGAAAAACTTCTTGTCAAATACCTCCTGACCAATTTCAATAATGCTTTGGTGACCCTCTACCAAGAATGTTCAAGCAATCCTGATTTGTCTAAAAAACATGCCTGCTAGGGTGTGGGGCTTATTTTCCCTCTATATCTAAATAGAAAACTTTAAAAATCTTCTTGTCAAAAACCATTGAACCAATTTCAGTTTAACTTGGCAGGAATGTTCCTTTTGTTACCTTCTACCAAGTTTGTTCAAGCTGTCATGATTCGTCATGGTTATAAAATTTATACATAAATCTTAGAGCAGTGAACTTGGCTGAAACTTCAACATTAAGTATGCAAATCTGTTTGCTCAGGTGAGCGATATAAGACCATCATGGTTCTCTTGTTAAATATACCTGGGATAAAACGAAAGAACCCTATTAATGACATACCTTTTTTCACGACCCTCCTACCTCAGTAAGCAGCAAATCTTCAGACTTTGGGCCCAATAGTTGTTGGCCAAAAGGTGGTGGGGGGGGGGACGGGGGTGGGGGGGGGGGGCGGGGGTCAGGAAGATAGAGCCTTTGATGCTTAAAGAAGACTGACAGTACATATATTAAGGTAATTAATATCTTATATATATGTTGGGAATTTTGATTATTCTTAGGCTTATATATCATGAATGTATCTTATTGCTTAGAGTTTCCGGAGTCTTAAGGCCATAATAAATTAATTGTTAGATTGTCATTACCATCCCTCTAAAATTTTTACCCATGCCCCCAACCCCCACTACAATCAATATCCGTTATTGTTTGAGGTGTACTGGATCCCTATTGCTAATGCGCTTCATTATAAATTGCATCTAGTCAGACAACCAGTCGATTTCTACTTTAATTTTCTTGGGGTGGTCGGGTGGTGCGAAGGTGTCGTGTATCTTACGTCACTGGGGCGTCCAACTGATACTGGTTTACAGTTAGGCAAGGCCTGCTATCCTTGTAGCAGGTAAGGGCAGAGGGGGAATGTATTTATTTCGTCTGTTTCTCCACTTTCATTCCTGTTCCTCTTTCTTCACTGTTTCTCTCTGTCATCTCTTCTACTATCTCTTCTATCTCTTTTCTCCCTTTCTCTGGGAGACGACACAAAATAACCCACAAGGGTTGACGTGTCGTTAAACCCCAACACTATCAATCAATTCGAGTCCCGACTAAAAAACATGTTGAAAATAGCGTTTGTGAATGTGAAAATCATTGCCAATTAGACGGTAATAAAAGACTGGTATGGGCTTAAAGCCAGCTATACCCAAAACCTTCTCAACCTCCATAATGTATTTAATTCAGGGGCAATTGATAAAGTGGTGCCGTTTCCCAGTCGGCAAGAATCGAGGCAATTGCTGGGAGATCAAAAAGTATATGCTGTTTGTGAACTGTGTTTGACAGGTAAAAACTGTTTATACAAAAGGGAGCATTTGACAGAAAAAGAAAAATTACATAGAACAGACTTAATTGATGACTTTTATTTTGTCCAACAGTGTTCCCCGAGAAACTGAAAAAAGTGGGTATTTGATTATATAGATTTATTAACTTTCTTCAGCTCTATAGACATATGCCATGTGTATTCATTAAAGTTGCTCTTTCAAGGCTATTCTGATTACTAAACACAACATTTGTTTTTTCATAATACATTGGAATTATGAAAAAGTATTCTTTATTCACCAAATACAGGTGGTTTGCAGCAAATAAATATAATTTCAGTCACCCATCTCGAATTTCTGTGTAGTCCTGAAAAATAAAAAAATAAAATTTCACCCTGCCTTCATTTTGAAAAAAAAAAAAAAAAAAAAAAAAAAAAAAATGAGAATCAAACTATTAATTTATTGTGTCCTAATCCAGAGGAATAGGGATTATTTTATTTGTGTTAGAACTAGGAGAGCTCCTCCCTCCTAATCTGCAAATTTTAGCACATTATGTGTAGGTTAATGTATTATGCAGTTAAAATAAAGATTTTATAAGTAAAACATATTTTACTTAGTAGCAATACTTAACCTATAGATAAGAGAGTCCCTCCTCCCCCTTCCGCCTCCACTCAAGGTAGCTCAGTTTTTAGCTCACCTGAGCTCTGCTCAGGATGTGCTATTGTGATCACTTGTCGTCCGTCCGTCTGTCCGTGCGTCCGTCCGTTAACATTTTCAAACGAGTTCTCCTCTGAAACCGCTGAGCCAATTTTGCTCAAATTTCATATGGAGCCTCCTTAGGGTCGAGGAACGAAAAATTGCTAAAAATGGTCACGGTCTGTTGACCAAGATGGCCGCCACACTCATATATGGTAAAAACCTTTAAAAATCTTCCTTCTCCAGAACCGAGAATGCCTTGGGGCTGAACCTTTGCAGGAATCATCGGGGACGGGAGGTCTACCAAAATTGCTAAAAGAATTGTCGTACGTTGACGTTTGACCTTTTTACGGTTAGGTCAATTTTGCTTCCTTATGCATTTGTATGGGAAAAATGTTCAGAATTTCAAACAACTTCTCCTCTGAAGCCGCTGAGCCAATTTTGCTCAAATTTCATATGGAACTTCCTTAGGGTGGGGGAACAAAAAGTTGCTAAAATGGTCGCGGTCGGTTGACCAAGATGGCCGCCACGCCCATATATGGTAAAAACCTTTAAAAATCGTCTCCTTCAGAACCGAGAACGCCTTTGGGCTGAACCTTTGCAGGAATCATCGGGGACGGGAGGTCTACCAACATTGCTAAAAGAATTGTCGTACGTTGACGTTTGACCCTTTTACGGCAAAGTCAAGTTTGCTTCCCTGTGCATTTGTATGGGAAAAACCTTTAAAAATCTTCTGCTCCAAAACCGAGCATGCCTTATGGCTGAATCTTTGCATATATCTTTCGGAACAAGAGGGCTACCAAAATTGCTAAAATAATGGTCGTACATTGACATTTGACCTTTTTACGTTAAGGTCAATTTTGCTTCCTTATGCAATTGTATGGGAAAAATGTTCAGAATTTCAAACAACTTCTCCTCTGGAGCCTCTGGGCCAATTTTGTTCAAATTTCATATGGAGCCTCCTTAGGTAGGGGGAACAAAAGATTGCTAAAATGGTCACGGTTCGTTGACCAAGATGGGCGCCATGCCCATATATGGTAAAAACCTTTATAAATCTTCTTCTCTAGAACCGAGGATGCTTTGGGGCTGAATGTTTGCACAAATCATCGGGGACAGGGGGTCTACCAAAGTTGCTAAAATAATAGTCATACATTGACATTTGACCTTTTTACGGCAAGGTCAAGTTGCTTCCTTATGCATTTGCATGGGAAAAAACATTTAAAAATCTTATTCTCCAAAACCGAGGATGGCTTGTGGCTGAATCTTTGCATATATCATCTGGAACAGGTGGTCTACCAAAGTTGCTAAAATAATTGTCATACATTGACATTTAACTTTTTTACGGCAAGGTCAAGTTTGCTTCTGTATGCATTTGTATGGGCCCCATACATTTGTATGGAAAAAATGTTGACAATTTCAAATGGCTTTTCCTCTGAAGCCTCCGGGCCAGTGTTGCTCATATTTCATGCGGAGCCTCCGTGGGCAGGAGAATGAAAGATTGCTAAAATGGGTATGGTCCATTGATCAAAATGGCTGCCATGCCCATATATGGTAAAAACCTTTTAAAATCTTCTTCTCCATAACCAAATAAGCCCTGGGTCCTAATTTTTACACAAATTACGGGGGATAGGAGATCTACCAAAATTGCTCAAATGATGGTTCTGTGTTGACATTTGACCTTTTTGCCTCCAAGGTCAAATTTGCTTCCCTGTTTGTGTGGGCCATATACATTTATATTGAAAGTATCGAAGTGACTTGTAGATCAACAGTAGTTAAAATTGTTCTGATTGGAAATCTAAGATGGCCATCATCTGGTTTATATTTATAATATGTCCCTGCCACTGTGCTGTTTACATGTATAAAATCACGATTCTTCAGAAACCACTTAGCCAATTTCCACCAAATTCCACATTGATCCTTCTGTTGAAATGTGATTGATAGTTTATTCAAATGATCATGCTCCATTGACTGTCAGGCCCATATATTCTTCTTCAAAACTAAGAACTGCTCAAATGATGATATTTTATTAGTTGCGATGATAGGATTGGAAAAATGTTGCATAACATCTGCATGTCTGCAGTGGCTATGTCACTCAGGTGAGCGAATCGTGGCCCTCTTGTTATTGTTTTATTCTTCAAAGAAACTGACATGTGATCAACAGAGTGGGAAGAGTGATGTCACAGAGGTAATTGCCTAAGGGACCTTCTGGAGTAAGACTCTTTAAGACGACTAAACTGTCGTTTTTCTGTGGAAGGTTTGAAATACAGAATAGAATAGCAGATTATCTATAGGTTAAGTATTGCTAGTTAAAATATGTTTTACTTTTAAAAACTTCCTTTTGCACATGCTTATAGACACATTTTATCTTAGCACAGCCCATATAGAACTCTGATCATTTTTTTACTTGCAGGTACCGTTAGAAATGACAAACTATGACTGGGTCTGTGTATTGGAAAAAGAAACACCATCAGCTAGAAGACGTGTGTACACTTTCATGGCAGAAAAGGAATTCAAGAAAGAAAAAGAAAGGCAGTTAAAAAAAGAGAAGCAAAAGGAATTGAGTGAACAAAGGGAAGCTCTCAAGAACAAATTAGAAAAATCACACTCCAGATGCTACATTCATACTTCACATAAGAAAGACAAAAGTGTCCGAAAAATAAGGGGCTGCCAGTCTTTATTATTTGGTCGTCCTTTAGTGTTTGACTTAGCACTACAAAAGCAAACAATAAGGGAAGCCAGACACCTTATGCAGCAACTTCAAAGGTGTTATGGTTTGAATATAAATCACCCGGAACCATTTCACTTGCATCTTACAGGAATTTCAGAACACGGAAACACAGCAAACGAATTATCAATGAACCTTAACCCTGAAAAATATTTTATGGATTTTCATAAAAAGGACGTTTCTGATGTCTTCCCACGTGATAGGCTGGTGTATTTGACTCACTATAGCAAGACTAGACTAAGATATAACAATGATGATATCTACATAATTGGAGGCGCTATTGATCTTCATGACAGTAAACCATATGCTTTGGCTAAGGCAAAGGAATTAGGTATACGGTCAGCTTGTATACCCCTAAGCAGTTTTTTCAGGTGCGTCTGAGAACAAATTGAGAGGACTGGCCTCAAGGTTATAAAACTTATGAAGCTGGAACATGAAAGTTTCTCTGCTAATTTACAATTGTTAGCTCACCTGAGCACTAAGTGCTCAAGGTGAGCTTTTGTGGTCAGTCAATGTCCATAATGTTTCGTCCTTAGTGTGTCGAGCGGCATCAACAATTGCTTTAAAAGTCTTCTCCTCCTGCACCCCTGGGCCAATTGACACGAAACTTGGTAGGAAGCATCGGGGTGACTTGTAGATCAAAAATAACTAAACTTAAAAAAGCTAAAATCGTTCCAATCTGAAATCCATCTTGAAAATCTATTGCTTCTTCTGAACCCAAAGGTCAGTTATTTCGAAACTTGGTAGGAAGTATCAGGGTGACTGGTAGATCAGACATGGCTAAGATTTTTCTGATTAGAAATCAAAGATGGTCGCCATGGTGGCCATCTTGAAAATTTATTTTTCTCTTCTTCTCCTAAATTGAAAGGCCAATTAACTTGAAACTTGGTAGGAAGCATCAAGGTGACTTGTAGATCAAAAATAGCTAAAATGGTTCTGACCAGAAATCCAAGATGGCTGCCATGGTGGTCATCTTGAAAATCTATTTTTTGCTTCTCCTAAAGCAAAAGGCCAATTGACTTGAAACTTGGTAGGCACCGTTGGAGTGATTTGTAGATCAATAAAATCGTTCAGATCGGAAATCCAAGATGGATGCCATGGTGGCCATCTTGAAAATCTATTTTTAGCATCTTCTCTTAAATCGAAAGGCAAACTGACTCAAAACTTGGTAGGCAGTATCGGGCTGACTTGTAGATTAAAAATAGCTAAAATTCTTCCAATCCGAAATCCAAAAGGGCCTCCATGGCGGACATCTTGAAAGTCTATTTTAACTGCACAATATATTAACCTATAGATAATGTGCTATTCTATTCTGTTTTTTCAAACCTTCCACAGAAAAAACGACAGTTCAGTCATCTTAAAGAGTCTTAATCCAGATGGTCCCTGTAAGAGATACCTGTGTGAGGTCACTCTTCCCGCCCTTTTGATCACGTTTCAGTTTCTGTTTTGTGGATTCTGTTCTGAGGACCAAAGAAAATAAACAGGAATTTTTATTGGGTGAAAAAATTCTAATTTTCTTTCTGATCTATTTTCTTCTTTCCTGCTTTATTATGTTCTTTGATTATTCCTTCCATGGAGGATCATGTTATTTTCATTAAATCAGTTTTCTATTTCTTGTGAAAGGACGAGTTGCACTTCTGCCGTTTTTGTGCCCACTATGGATTTTAGTGGAATTCATATGTAAGATAGCTTGACCTTTCCTGGTTCACATGAGCACAAGTTGAATTTAACATGACATAAAGTCAGGTGACTTCTGGTTTTATTGCAAGAGGGTGTTTATAGAGGTCTGTCAGTCTGAGTTGACATATTACGAGGGCAAGTCAATAAGTAACCAGCCTATCCCATTTCCAATTGACTGAGACACCCAAGATTTTCATACCTTGTTTCAATACATATTTTAAGCCTGAGGGCAAAATTGCACCCTTATCATGTCATTAACTCATAAGATATTGAATGTCAAACATGGCTAGCGATGCAAAAGTAAGCTTTTCATCAAAAGTTGAGTACCGTGCTGTAATTTGGTACTTGGATTTGAAAAGGGAAATCAGGTCAGGAAATACATTGCAAGTTGACCAATGTTTATGGGTCTTCTGCACCATCGTATGCACAAGTTAAATTCTGGGTTGGGGAATTCAAACGCAAAAACATTAGATACTGCACAAAAACCACGCAGGTTTTGTTTGGGCACGTTTTTTTCTCCGTAACAGAAACAGATGAAACAATTAAAATATATAAGGAATACTCTAAAATGGACTGAAAAAGAATGAAACAAATGAAACAGATCAATAGCAGTTCTCACTGATGGTCTGTTTCATTCGTTTCATTTGTTACGAAACAGGATGAAACAGTTCAAACACCTTGGTCAGTGCTTGTTACGAAACAGGGTGTAACGTAATGTAACAATGAAACAGATACTTTTCTTAGCCAAGTATTTTTTTTTTTAAAAGCCTATTTCTGTTTCGTAACAAATGAAACAAATAAGATATAGAGGAAAATCTCTGAAACAGACCAAAAGACTTGTTCAAAGCTTGTTACCAAACAGGGTGAAACGAAATGTAACAATGAAACATTCATCTTTTTTTTTTTTGATAAACCCATTTCTGTTTCGTAACAAATGAAACAATTAAGATATATAGTGAAAACTCTGAAACAGGATGAAACAGACCAAAAAATTTAAAATATGATCGTTACGAAACAGAGTGAAACAAAATGAAACGATGAAACATTCATCTTTTTTTTTTTGATTAACCCATTTCTGTTTCGTAACAAATGAACCAAATAAGAAATAGAGGAAAATCTCTGAAACAGGATGTAACAGACCAAGCAATTTGAAATATGCTCGTTACGAAACAGAGTGAAACCGAATGAAACGATGAAACATACATCCTTTTTTTTTTTATAAACCCATTTCTGTTTCGTAACAAATGAAACGATAAAGATATACAGTGAAAACTCTGAAACAGGATGAAACAGACCAAAAAATTTAAAATAAGCTCGTTACGAAACAGAGTGAAACGAAATGAAACGATGAAACATCCATCTTTTTTTTTTATTAACCCATTTCTGTTTCGTAACAAATGAAATGAATAAGATATAGTGGAAAATCTGTGAAACAGGATGAAACAGACCAAAAAATTTGAAATATGCTCATTACGAAACAGAGTGAAACGGAATGAAACGATGAAACATACATCTTTTTTTTTTTTTTTATAAATCTATTTCTGTTTAGTAACAAATGAAACGAATAAGATATAGTGGAAAATCTCTGAAACAGGATGAAACAGACCAAAACATTTGAAATATGCTCGTTACGAAACAGAGTGAAACGGAATGAAACAATGAAACATACATCTTTCTTTTTTATAAACCCATTTCTGTTTCGTAACAAATGAAGTGATTAAGATATATAGGAAAAATTCTGAAACAGGATGTAACAGACCAAAAGACTTGTTCAAAGCTTGTTACGAAACCGGGTGAAACGAAATGAAAGGATGAAACATACATCTTTTTTTTTTATAAACCCATTACTGTTTCGTAACAAATGAAACGATAAAGATATATAGGAAAAACTGTGAAACAGGATGAAACAGACCAAAAGACTTGTTCAAAGCTCGTTACAAAACAGGGTGAAACGAAATGTAACAATGAAACATACATCTTTTTTTTTTATAAACCCATTTCTGTTTTGTAACAAATGAAACGATTAAGATATATAGGAAAAACTCTGAAACAGGATGTAACAGACCAAAAGACTTGTTCAAAGCTCGTTACGAAACAGGGTGAAATGGAATGAAACGATGAAACATACATCTTTTTTTTTATAAACCCATTTCTATTTCGTAACAAATGAAAAGATTAAGATATAAAAAAAAAAACCTCTGAAACAGAACAAAAAATTTAAAATATGCTCGTTACGAAACAGAGTGAAAAGAAATGAAACGATGAAACATTCATCTTTTTTTTTTTTTTTTATAAACCCATTTCTGTAACGTAACACTTGAAACGATTAAGATATATAGGAAAAACTCCGAAACAGGCTGTAACAGAGCAAAAGACTTGTTCAAAGCTCATTACGAAACAGGGTGAAATGGAATGAAACGATGAAACATACATCTTTTTTTTTTTTTATAAACCCATTTCTGTTTCGTAACAAATGAAACGATTAAGATATATAGGAAAAACTCTGAAACAGGATGTAACAGACCAAAAGACTTTTTCAAAGCTTGTTACGACACAGGGTGAAACGGAATGAAACGATGAAACATACATCTTTTTTTTTATAAACCCATTTCTGTTTCGTAACAAATGAAACGATGAAGATATATAGGAAAAACTGTGAAACAGGATGAAACAGACCAAAAGACTTGTTCAAAGCTCGTTACGAAACAGGGTGAAACGAAATGTAACAATGAAACATACATCTTTTTTTTTTATAAACCCATTTCTGTTTCGTAACAAATGAAACGATTAAGATATATAGGAAAAACTCTGAAAAAGGATGTAACAGATTAAAAGACTTGTTCAAAGCTCGTTACGAAACAGGGTGAAATGGAATGAAACGATGAAACATACATCTTTTTTTTTTTGATATACCCATTTCTGTTTCGTAACAAATGAAACGATTAAGATATAGAGGAAAATCTATGAA
Organism: Anodontia alba; assembly: GCA_964016985.1. NCBI lineage: Eukaryota > Metazoa > Mollusca > Bivalvia > Lucinida > Lucinidae > Anodontia > Anodontia alba. The sequence continues at coordinate 44,458,101 of OZ024826.1, forward strand.
ACAGGATGAAACAGACCAAACAATTTGAAATATGCTCGTTACGAAACAGAGTGAAATGGAATGAAACGATGAAACATTTATCTTTTGTTTTTTTATAAACCCATTTCTGTTTCGTACCAAATGAAACGAATATGATATAGAGGAAAATCTTTGAAACAGGATGTAACAGACCAAAAGACTTGTTCAAAGCTCGTTACGAAACAGGGAGAAACGGAATGAAACGATGAAACATACATCTTTTTTTTTTTATAAACCCATTTCTGTTTCTTAACAAATGAAACGATTAAGATATATAGGAAAAACTCTGAAACAGGAAGTAACAGACCAAAAGACTTGTTCAAAGCTCGTTACGAAACAGGGTGAAACGGAATGAAACGTTGAAATTTACATCTTTTTTTTTGATAAACCCATTTCTGTTTCGTAACAAGTGAAATGAATAAGATATAGTGGAAAAATCTCTGAAACAGGATGAAACAGACCAAAAAATTTGAAATATGCTCGTTACGAAACAGAGTGATACGGAATGAAACGATGAAACATACACCCTTTATTTTTTTTAAAAACCCATTTCTGTTTTGTAACAAATGAAATGATTAAGATATATAAGAAAAACTCCCAAACAGGATATAACAGACCAAAAGACTTGTTCAGAGCTCGTTACGAAACAGAGTGGAAAGGAATGAAACAATGAAACATACATCTTTTTTTTTTTTATAAACCTATTCCTGTTTTGTAACAAATGAAATGAATAAGATAAAAAGGAAAAATCTCTGAAACAGGATATAACAGACCAAAAGACTTGTTCAAAGCTTGTTACGAAACAGGGTGAAGCAGAATGAAACGATGAAACAGATACTTTCCTGAGCCAAGAAATATATTTTTCAGCCCATTTGTGTTTCGTAACAAATGAAACGATTACGATATATAGAGAAAACTCTGAAACAGGATGTAACAGACCAGAAACCATGGTCAGTGCTTGTTACGAAACAAGGCGAAACGATATGAAACGATGAAACAGATATATTTTTTTAATAAACCCATAAACGAAACAGAAATGGGTTTATAAAAAAAAAGAAGATGTATGTTTCATCGTTTCATTCCGTTTCACTCTGTTTCGTAACGAGCATATTTCAAAATGTTTGGGTTGTTTCATCCTGTTTCAGAGATTTTCCTCTATATCTTGATCATTTCATTTGTTACGAAACAGAAATGGGTTTATAAAAAAAGAGATGTATGTTTCATCGTTTCATTCCGTTTCACCCTGTTTCGTAACGAGGTTTGAACAAGTCTTTTGGTCTGTGACATCCTGTTTCAGAGTTTTTCCTATATATCTTAATCGTTTCATCTGTTACGAAATAGAAATGGGTTTTTAAAAAAAAGAAAATACGTATGTTTCATTGTTACATTTCGTTTCACCCTGTTTCGTATCGAGCTTTGAACAAGTCTATTGGTCTGTTTTATCCTGTTTCACAGTTTTTTCTTTATATCTTAATCGTTTCATTTGTTACGAAACAGAAATGGGTTTATAATAAAAAAAGATGTATGTTTCATCGTTTCAATCCGTTTCACTCTGTTTCGTAACGAGCATATTTCAAATTTTTTGGTCTGTTTCATCCTGTTTGACAGTTTTTCCTATATATCTTAATTGTTTCATTTGTTACGAAACAGAAATGGGTTAATAAAAAAAAAAAAAGATGAATGTTTCATTGTTTCATTTTGTTTCACTCTGTTTCGTAACGAGCTTATTTTAAATTTTTTGGTCTGTTTCATCCTGTTTCAGAGTTTTCACTATATATCTTTATTGTTGCATTTGTTACGAAACAGAAATGGGTTTATAAAAAAAAAATTTGTATGTTTCATTGTGACATTTCGTTTCACACTGTTTCGTAACGAGCTTTGAACAAGTCTATTGGTCTGTTTCATCCTGTTTCACAGTTTTTTCTTTATATCTTAATCGTTTCATTTGTTACGAAACAGAAATGGGTTTATAAAAAAAAAAGATGTATGTTTCATCGTTTCATTCTGTTTCACTCTGTTTCATAACAAGCATATTTCAAATTTTTTGGTCTGTTTCATCCTGTTTCACAGTTTTTCCTATATATCTTAATCGTTTCATTTGTTACGAAACAGAAATGGGTTAATATAAAAAAAAAAGATGTATGTTTTATGGTTTCATTCCGTGTCACTCTGTTTCGTAACGAGCATATTTCAAATTTTTTTGGTCTGTTTCATCCTGTTCCATAGATTTTCCACTATATCTTAATCGTTTCATTTGTTACGAAACAGAAATAGGTTAATCAAAAAAAAAAAAAGATAAATGTTTCATCATTTCATTTTGTTTCACTCTGTTTCGTAACGAGCTTATTTTAAATTTTTTGGTCTGTTTCATCCTGTTTCAGAGTTTTCACTATATATCTTTATTGTTTCATTTGTTATGAAACAGAAATGGGTTTATAAAAAAAAAAAAAAAAAAAAATGATGTTTCATTGTTACATTTCATTTCACCCTGTTTCGTTACGAGCTTTGAACAAGTCTTTTGGTCTGTTACATCCTGTATATCTTTATCGTTTCATTTGTTACGAAACAGAAATGTGTTTATAAAAAAAAAAAAGATGTATGTTTTATGGTTTCATTTCGTTTCACTCTGTTTCGTAACGAGCATATTTCAAATTGTTTGGTCTGTTACATCCTGTTTCAGAGATTTTTCTCTATATCTTATTCGTTTCATTTGTTACGAAACAGAAATGGGTTTATAAAAAAAAGTATCTGTTTCATTGTTACATTACGTTACACACTGTTTCGTAACAAGCACTGACCAAGGTGTTTGAACTGTTTCATCCTGTTTCATAATAAATGAAACGAATGAAACAAACCATCAGTGAGAACTGCTATTGGTCTGTTTCATTTGTTTCATTCTTTTTCAGTCCATTTTAGAGTATTCCTTATATATTTTAATTGTTTCATCTGTTTCTGTTACGGACAAAAAAACGTGCCCCCAAAAAACCTGCGTGGTTTTTGTGCAGTATATGTCAAACAAAGTATAACGTCTTTAGAAGATGAAACCAGGTCTGGATGCCCATCAAATGCCACCCTGAAGAAATGTGTAGCAAAGTATGGGATGTGGTGTACTCTGATAGGCGAAATAAGGTGGAAGAAATAGCGAAAGCATTACACATTTCACATGGTAGCGTTTCAACAACTTTACATGATCGCTTGGGTATGCACAAGCTAACAGCCAGTTAGGTCCCAAAATCCCTTAGCGACGAGCAAATGGCAACCAGAGCATCAGTATACAGCGCATTGTTGAAGCAATTTAGGTCAAAGGAAGATGATTTCCTTTCACGTCTGGTGACTGTAGATGAGACCTGGGTCCATTATTATGAGCCAGAGAATAAAGCTCAGTTGCCAGAGTGTAGGGCCGGGGTCTCTGAGGCCAAAGAAGTTCAAAACGCAGCCCTCTGCTGGCAAGGTGATGGCAACTGTGTTTTTGGATGCACAAGGTGTTATTATGTTGGACTTTCTAGCAAAGAAAAGTACAATAACAGGTGCACACTATGCAAATTTGCTCGACTAACTGAGAATTGTGATCCCTGAAAAACACTGAGGTAAACTCTCCAAAGGGATTCTACTCCAACAGGACAATGCGAGAGTCCACACTTGCAAAATTGCAATAATGCTGTTGAGCGGAACGGGTACGAGCTAATACCGCACCCCACCTATTCTCCGGACTTAGCTCCTAGTGACCATTTCCTATACACAAACTTGTAAAAGGATATCCGTGGACGTCATTTCCGGTCCAACGAAGAAGTCATGGCGGCAGTTGAGGAGTGGGTCAGAGACAAGGACCTCCTGATCCGTGAAAAACGCTGAGGTAAACTCTCCAAAGGGATTCTACTCCAACAGGACAATGCGAGAGTCCACACTTGCAAAATTGCAATAATGCTGTTGAGCGGAACGGGTACGAGCTAATACCGCACCCCACCTACTCTCCGGACTTAGCTCCTAGTGACCATTTCCTATACACAAACTTGAAAAAGGATATCCGTGGACGTCATTTCCGGTCCAACGAAGAAGTCATGGCGGCAGTTGAGGAGTGGGTCAGAGACAAGGACCCTGGTTTCTTCAGTTCTGGGCTGATGGCACTGGAACACCATTGGTCAAGTTATCATTCTAGAGGGCAATAACATCAAAAAAGAAGATCAGTCTCACCCAGAAATAAGTTAGGCTGGTTTTTTATTGACTCGCCCTCATAGATAAAAAACAATGACTAAATTAAATTAAAGCATACTCATGTTGTGATCTGTGCCTGCCTTATCAGGTGACAAAATTAAATAATTTTCTATAAGAACACTTTAACTAGATGAAGTTACAAATTGTGAAATTATATTTTATTACTGTTTTTGTTAATGCTTCTGAGTAAGCAAATACAATTGGAGATTTGATCATGAAATATTTTCTATGGTCATTCTCTCCTTTCCTCTGATTCAAGAAGGGCAGTTGTCAGTTTCTGGACAAAGAATGTGCACAATACTGGTTAACCACTTAGGACTAAGCCTGCCCAATAAAAGTGAGGTTAGGTAAACTGACCGCGCTCGACATGACCCCATTGGGTTGACTGGGCTGTAGAACCTCAGCACAAACAAACAAAAGCAAATACAACAACTGACATGTCGTATATTTCACATGCCCGTGTACACCATCGCACATTTTGAAGGTAATGGTGCTTGTATTTGAATATATTTAAGAATACATAGATAGATACTGATTTATATTTTACCTTGACTTTTTAATCACTTGAAGTATCTTTTTGGAAATAATGTACCACAAGCATCCAAAACAATCGAGGCAGTAAACTTTACAGTTGTCGAACCAGACTTTGTCTTCTTTGGCGGGGTGAGCCAGAGTGATTCCATTGTTTAGACTGTTATTTGGATTCTGGTATGAAATGTTGGACCCAAGTTTCATCCATCATCACACACCTAAACAGAAACTTTTCAGGATCTGTCTCAAAAAAGGTTCAGATTAGCACGCAGCCTATTCTGTCTTATGTGCCTCTGATCAACTGTCAGAAGTCTGGGTACCCAATGGACTGAGAGTTTTCTCATTTTCAGATCTTCTGTAAGTGGAATGCACTATTCCCTGAGAACTAGCTCTGCATCTCTCTGTAACTTGTCTGTCTTCCATAACCATATCATGGACTTAAGTGACTATTTCTGGAGTTGTCACAGTGAGAGTTCCTCCAGAATGGGGGTCAACCTCCAGGCTCCCCTTGCCGTGCTTAAATTCTGCTACCATCCTTTTTTAGCTCACCTGAGACAAAGGCTCAGGATGAGCTATTGTGATCACTCTCAATCTGTTGTCCGTCTGTCTGTCCCTCCGTCCGTCCATCTGCCCTTCGTTCACACCTTTGAACGACTTCTCCTCTGAAGCCCCTAGGCCAAATTTCAAACTTTATGTGGAGCCTTATGTTAAAGGAGGATTGAAAATATGTAAAATGGTAGCCGTTCGTAAATTAAGATGGCCATCTGCCCATATATTAGCTCCCATAGACTTATAATGGGAAAAACTTAAAACGTCTACTGACACCATGAGACCCACAGCTTACATATTTTTTATGTAGCAATGTTTAGTGGCCCCATACATAAATCCTGCCAATCAAGCCCCCGGGGTCCAAACTGACCACGCCCCGGGGGTCATTAGCTCCCATAGACTTATAATGAGAATAACTTAAAAAAATCTTCTTCTCTGAAACCATGAGGCCCACAGCTTACATATTTAGTATGTAGCAATGTTTAGTGGTCCCCTACATAAATCCTGCCAACCAAGCTCCTGGGGCTCAAACTGGCCACGCCCCAGGGGTCATTACCTCCCACAGACTTATAATGGGAAAAAAACTTAAAAAATCTTCCTCTCCGAAACTATGAGGCCCACAGCTTATATATTCAGAACATAGCAATTTTCAATGCTTCCCTAAATAAATCCTGCCAATCAAGCCCCTGGGGTTCAAACTGGCCACACCCCGAGGGTAATTAGCTCCCTAGACTTATAATGGTAAAAACTGAAAAATCTTCTTCCCTGAAACTATGATGCCCACAGCTTATATATTTAGTATGTAGCAATGTTTTGTGGTCCCCTACATAAATCCTGCCAATCAAGCCCCCAAGTTCCAAACTGTCCACGCCCCGGGGTCATTAGCTCCCATAGACTTATAATGGGAAAAACTTAAAAATCTTCTTCTCTGAAACAATGAGGTAAAATTTGAAGGTAAAATTTTCATTATATTCGAATAGGCTTGTTTTCGTAATGGGCAAAAAGTGTAGATCCTGATTGGATGCCTTGTCTAGTTTACACTGTTTGCTCAGGCCTGTCTGTCCCAATACTGGGGGTTATTACAGTAACTTCCAATTACAATGACAAAACTTAAGTTTCAGTTGCTTCTTATTATTATTCTTTTACAGGTTGAAGAAAAACGTACTGACATTAGATGCTATTATGGCTGTGATGCTGAATATGAACTTTACAAGAGACTGGAAAAAGTCCTTAGAAAGTCTGCCAAAAAGATATTGGGAAGAAAAATACTAAAAATACTAAAGATATGGTTCCACAAGAGCTGTAACAATATTCCCAGTGTTGTCATTGGGTGTCAGGGTTAACGTGTCCACAAATAGTAAATTACTAAATTCAACAAAGCAATTAGGAGAAGAAGTGTCCAGGTTGCTGAGTTGTAGGCTCTCCCAACTTAGAGAATGAGGCCCAGCATTATGTAAACACGCCTATTCAAATATATAGAAAAATTCACCTCGAAAAACTGAAAATTTTCAGATAAAAAACTCTGATATTTTTCATATTTCTGCTCAAAACATAGATTGTGGGTACT